>CM076584.1:28034632-28768404 GCA_034641835.2 Pinus albicaulis | reverse complement strand
TTGAGTTTCTCAAATACTGAGTGTGTGTATTTGGCTTTATTTTAAGGCCAAAAAAATTTTTGATTTTCAAAGTTAACAAAATAAACAAAATTAGATTAGTAGATAAAAGATTAAAAATACATGGCAAAATAAAGGCACAAACAATGAAACAAAGATCATGAATCCTACCTGGACAGTGTGCTGCTCTACTCCACAAATGCTGTGACTCTGCCTTGTTGTTATAGTGTGCTGCTACTCCGTTACTCCGCTAGTGTCGTGACTCTGCCAATGCTGCTATTCTGCCAATTTTGTGACTCCGCCTCGTTGTTACAGTGTGTTGCTACTTCGCCAGTGCTGCTACTCTGCCAGTGCTGTGACTCCGCCTTGCTATTACAGTGTGCTGCTACTCTGCTAGTTCTCACTCTGTCAGTGTTGCTACTCTGAAAGGGAGAGAGGTGCTTATAAATAATTTCCTCCCCTCCAAATTCCCTTTTCCTCCACCTCATTTCCAAAAAAACTAGAAAAATAAAAAAAAAAATTGAGAAAAATCCAAAACAATTTGCCTTTTGTTGTGGGACAGGTCTTATAGGGGTCTGATACAGGTCCTATGAGAAACATGCGGGTCTTATGCAAGTAGGCGAGTTTAATATGAGTTTGAGCGGGTAAGGGTAGAGAGTGCAGGTTCTATGCGAGAGACTGGACTCGCTATAGAATCGACGAAGACCCGCGGGTCTTATACGAGTGGTGCTTCACTGTTTTGAACAACAATTTATCATTTGGAAATAAAAACCATGAAGTCTAAGAAAACCCTAGGAGAAGAAGTGTTTAGTTAAATTATCTTGGTAAACAATGCCAAGGAGGGTATGAAAGGCTTTAACTTACCTTTTGAAGAAGATGAAGGTTGTAATGGCTGGAGTGAAGCCTCGAAAAACCAAACTGGTACCAAAAACCCAATTCTACAAAAATCTGCCCCATGCACAGCATAGTATTCCTGTGCACAATGTAGTGTTTCTATGTGCAACGCCCTTCTCAAAAGCACAACGTAGTGTCTGTATGAGCAACGAGCTCCAGTTTTTTCTCGTGAGAGGTAAAAAACCTGATTTTCGTGCCAATGTGAGAGAGGAACTCGATGATAGGAGGGTAAAAGAGTGCAAATGAGTTTCCCTTTTGTCTTTTTGGCCTTTTTATAAACTGAAGTGAATTTATTTGAGTGAGGATGGGCCCCACATGTTATTTTCCAAGAATTACTTTCATTTTTTGAACTTTGTAACGTTTGGAACTTGTATCTTTTTTAAACCTTTAATTGCAGCTTTAGGAACATGAACTTATTACATAATAGAAACATAAATTACATTTTGAAATCAAACTTTATTGAAGAAACTTGCCTATTACCACTCCTCCAATTGCCAGATTTTATGCATGAAATGACATATTTGGTGACCTTGAAGCCCTAATAACTTAATGGAGATATTGAACTGAATGAAATCATGATGTTGATGATGGGAATGATGATGATTTTTTGAATGATGATACACTTAGCCGAGTGATGACAAGGACCAAAATATGATACCTAGTGACCAAATTTTTATTAGAAAACCTAATGAAATGAAAATTTTTTGACTATGAGACCCTAACAAGACATGATAAGAGCCCATTTGATCAGTGGTGATAGATTGTATACACTGACACTAACAGCTCTGAAAGAGCTTCTCTGTGTTGCCTATGCGTAGTGACTACGTCACCCTACGCAGTTTTGCTTCACAAATATGGGAGCACTTGTTCTCCTTGCCTCAGATCTTCTTTTGTCTGGAAACTGGACCCTCCTGGCCTTCGGAAACTCTCTCGGGCTTCTGCCACTGAATCAACTTTCTCTCCCAGCAAAATTGTGGATTCCGTCTGAAGCACTACGCAACCTTTGTGTGGCCTTTGTGCTGCCTCTCTGTGGAAGTGTTGCCTCTCTGCTATGTAATCTCTGGATCTGGAAAAATTTCCTCCGGCAATGTTATCTTTGCCCCTCTCTCACTGCAATGAGCTCACTAGCTCTCTCTTCGGCAACTTAGTGCTACTACTCTGGAAAATCGATATGCCGCAAGTTCGATCTCTCACTCGATGTGTTCTCCAAGTTCCCATCGAGTTCCTTCTTACAATCTCTCATTGAGACATGAACGGCCATGATTAGATCTTAATCGATGGCTATGATTAACTTGGACTCGATCCACGCCTTTATCTAGAAGATTTGCACCCGAATTAATTAATACCCTTTTAATTAATCATATATCCTAACTTCTAAGTTTAGACTTCGGAAATATTAAAAACTGATTAATTATTTTAATTAAGTCACTTCCGGGTGGAATTTCCCCAAACGATTTCTGGGTCTTGCAGAATGCATGCATCTTAGCCTCTCTGGAAAATCTCGAGGCTAGAGCACATCCGATGCTACAAAAATCAACACTCCCTCTTAGCGAAGAGTATGCTCTAGTACTGCTGCCCTCCTGATAGGAATATTCTGATTTTGCCCCATCTCTTGTTGTGCCGCTGATGTTTGGCTACTACTGCCCACCAACTATTGCGCAACTCTGATTCTGCACTGCATCTGTGCTGCTGCTGACCCTGCATACTGTTGCCAACTACTGCATCTACACTGCAACGTTATTGTTGCTGCCACAACAACATCTGCAACTGTCTCTCATTTGCTACTGCTGCTACTGAGAGATGTCCATCATACTCAACCAATTGTGTTCAGTCTGATGCATCTGTCACTCGAGTCCTGACTGCTGCTAGTCTCTACGCTGTCACTGAAGCCTATGTGCTGCTGCTGACTCTACATTGTGCCCATCGCACTGCTGCCAACTCTGCTCTGCGCTGCTCAGTCCCTGACACTACTAGCCACTGCATTTGTCACTCCGACATCTGTCTGCATCAACTACCTTAGGTCCATCCTGCTACTGCTGCTATGGGCTCTCGTAGCAAGGTATTGATCGAAGGGGTGGACTCGTCAAGGATCCTGCCCATCTGTAGCTCTCTGGGGATACAAAAACAAGTCACCCCACCTCACTCCGGGAGGGATGTCTGCTATTATGGCAAACTCTTCCTCCAATCTGGAGGACAACCTGTTGATCTCTGCGGATGCAGCCTCGTGATCTTGCTTCTCCTCTTTGTCCCTCTTTCTGAGCAGACACTGGGTGCTGTAGTGACCAATTTCACCACATCTGAAGCACTTGATCTTTGAAACGTCCTTCTTTCTTCTGTGCTGCTCCTGCCGTTCCTTTGATGCGAGGGCTGCATTCTCCTCTTCCTTCACCTCTGCCTTCGTCCCGCTGCTACTGCTGCCACTAATGGTGTTGTTCACCAGATCTCGTCTCAACCGCTCCTGCTGCAAATTTGCCCACATCCTATCCCACCTTGGCAATGTTTCTCTACCCAAAATGCTCTGGACGAGCACTTGCCATTCTTTGGAGAAAAAATTTAGAGCTATTTGCATCATCTCTAAAGCCTGAGGCGTTGACCATACAACTTCCAACTGATCTCGAACATCCTGAACTCTGGTGAGAAAGTGGTCTATGCGCTCCCCCTTTTGCATAAGGGTACATCTTAGTTTCTCTAGGTACATCTTCCGCTGCTCGGAAGATCCTCGGTACAACGTGGCAAGGGAGTCCCACATCTCTTTGGCCGTTCCCAGGGCCGCTATGTGAGATACCACATGATCTCGAACTCCATTAAGGATCATCCTCTTCACCTTTGCCATCTCTTTCTTGTATGTATTGTTCTGATCTGGATCCGTGGGGACAACCACCACATTATCGATGTAGGATTTGAGATCGTATTCATCCAGAAGGAAGGAAATCCTTGCCTTCCAGATCACATAGTTAGACGCTCCGTCCAATCGATCCTGATCTCTTAGCCCTGCTAATGCCATCTCGCAAAATAAAAATCGAACTCTGCCTCTTCTCCTCTGCGCAACTGCTGACTGACTTTACGCACTCCCTGTCGGAGTGCGTAAATCTGCTCTCGGCTACTGCTGCTCTGCGTGGAAAATTAGAATTTCTAGGCTAGAAATTCTCTGAGGACAAAAATTCCCTCAGTGTGTGTTCTTCCCTTCTGACGCTATTCTACCAACTACTGCTACAAAATGACTGCGTCCCAGCTGAAGATCTGTTCTACAAGAAAAATCGTAGCTGTTGCTCCCTCTTCCTCTGACAATCTTCAATCTAGAAATTTTGTTCTTTGTCGACTCACTCAAAGAAACAAATTTTCCTCAAAAATTGTCTTGTTGGCTAATGGATTGCGCAGCCTCTCTGGGGTTTCGAGCAGCTGCCTACGCAGTGCTTTGAAGCTCCCTCTTTCCTTCTGCAATTGAGCTCTTCCACTTCTATCTGCGCTGTGATACCATGTGAAAATTCTGTTACTTAGAATCCTACTGCAACAACTGATTAGATTTCTTCTATTTGTTATTTTACAATTATTTATTGTGTATTACGATAAATATCGAAATCAATACGCTACAACTCTCACAAATAAATAAAATAAATACAATGTAGGAAAGACTAGATGCACACACACATAAGTACACAATTATTTTTGGACCAAGTCCCCGGAAAAACTCAACTTGGGAAAACCGATGCAGCAGCTGAGGGTTTTAATATTAAGCAGTAGCAAATCTTTGGATGCCCAGACTGGCTATCCAATACAGAGAAATAACTGACAAACAATCTAGTGAGAAAATTCTCACTTTCCACGTGATTCTGCCAAGGTTGGGAGCGGGAGTAGAGCGACATTTAGATTCTGCTGAGTAGCGACCGGGGAGCGAATATATATATATATATATATTCGCTCCCCAATTCGCTCTCGAACTGGGAGCTTCTAAAAATGTCGCTCCTGCTCCCGCTCCCAAGTAACCTTGGCCAAATCACCTGTGGAAGTGTGAATTTTCTCACTAGATTGTTTGTCAGATTTTTTTCTCTGTATTGTATAGCTAGTTTGAGCATATATATATATATATATATATATATATATATATATATATATATATATAGATCGATATATGTCAACAAAAGCATGTAGAATGATGAACTAGATATAAAAAACATAGATTGAACCATATAACATCAATCATCTATAAGTTATAATCTTCATCAACCACGTCCACAAGTTAGTAACACACAACAGATTGAGTCTCATGATTCATCAATCTTAAAGTTTCAAGATTTCATAATTCAATATACAACATTTATCATCATTGATCACCAAAGTTGTACTTGTAAGCTAAGTGTAACCATTACAACAAATAATATCTAACATGAAATGAAATGTTATAAAATGAATTGAAATGAAACAGCTTTCAACTTTCACGAAGCATCATATTCATAATTCATTACCAATGAGCTATAATTGCAACCTTCAAACTTCTAACTTAAATTGTCATATATTGTTTACAAAAATTATCATAATAAATATGAAAGAGTCAATAGTTATAAAAACTACTAGAAACTAGAAAAGACAAGTAAATTTATTATCTATTGCTAATGCTTGGGCCTCTTGCCGCCATGAGAAATGTCTAATATTTGAGTCTTGTTGGAAAATCAGGATCTTTGTCATTAATATCACCCTCTAAGCATTAATATCCAAAGGTATCTTTCTCATTACTTCTGGATCTGTATAGGGATCTTTGTCATTAATATCACCCTCTAAGTATTGACATAAGATAGAAAAAACATAGCATGTCAAGTCAAGATTTTGTTTGAGTGATGGGTACATTTTTAGTAGGGTCATGATAGAGGAGTTTGACAACCAATGTCACTAACATCAAGGTACGTAGAGGGATTGGTGTTATTGATTAAATACACGTTTCATATCCTAATACATGACAAAATCCAATGGAAACATTGCAATCCCTCTAATCCTGAAATCCTGAAAAACTGATAAGTCTGTTGGATTTTGAATGAGATCTAAAATTCTAAGTCATTTCATGGTAGTGTTAAAAATTCAGAACCACTCTCAAACATCCTAAGTCATTTCATAGTAATGTTAAAAATTTAAGTAAAAGGATGAAAATGAATATTAAGGAGAATGTCAATTTTATCATCCTTTTACTTTAAGAATTTAACATTATCATGAATCACATATCAATACTAGGGCCATGGGACTTCCCCACTCAAATATTATTGTTTATTTGAAAAAAAATTCATTTGAAATGTTTTTGCAAAAAAAAAAAAAATTTGTAAAAAAGGCTAGGTGATGCAGGGGCATTAGGTTCAAAAAAAAATACTTTGTATTTTCATAGACATAGGGGGTTCTTATATTTTTACTTGCTTATGTAATTATTGAATAAATTGAGTAGGTTTAAATAAATATTGGGAAAAAATTGTAAATGTCTCGAAATGATTGGAGAACATGAGAGAAGTCGATTAGTTAGGAGTGTGAAGAGTCAGTTTCAGTTTATCTAGGGATTTAGTCTAAATTTGGGACTTTGAGAAGTTCAAGAGTTTTGGTTGAGTCATTGAAGGAGATGAACCGATTCATGATCAATTTGTATAAATGTAAGCCTCAAAGGCATTAAATAGTAGACCTGGAGATCTAGAAAGGCCAAATAGGGGGAGTAGAAGGCCATTTAATTTGAAGATCTGGCCGAGGACCAGAAGTCTGTAAGGGAACTTTTTTATGTATGTGAAAGGATTTGTTCCAGTATTAATTGATATAATTATTGAAGTTGTGGCTTTGAATGTAATAAGAAATTGTATATACAGTTGAGAAGATTTGATAAATTTAGAATTGGGTCACCGATCTTTGAATAGATCGATGACACAGTGACACTTAAATCAATACTGTGACTCATTGTGTGAGTAATATATATGGTCTGGGACCCTTGCGGGGTCAAGACATAAGGTGAAATTCCAGGTAAGCAATTGGGGTTTCAAATGTACTTTGGGTATCATTAAGGAAATCGACTTCCATGTCGATGTTGAGTCGTAATCATGAATAGTAGATATGAATTCAGAACTTAGTCGGAGCAGCGCTAGAGAGGGGCAATTTGGATCGAATTTTTAAGTGAAATCGACATTTTGGAACACTGTCTCATGCATTGGTGAACTATCCGAAGGAAACTGAAGTAGGTTCAAATTTAAAGAACCGATGCCGTGAACTGGAAGTGTAGTGGGGTTTAAGACTGTTCGAATCTTAATTGAAGCAATGAAATAATAGAAGTGATGATGCAGCATACGTAATTCGAATGGAACATCGAATTAGTTTAGTGAAGGCGCAATATAAATGCAAAAGGGCAGAACTGTGAGCAGAAGTGGAACTGGAACATTAAACGGTGAGGCTGTTTCAAAATCCAAACCAGCAGTCTCCCGTTCTTTGAAAATGGTAAATGGATTCTAGAAAAAAAATGCGATACTGTTAGATGGTGGACACGTGGCATAAGGTGGTATTCCATTACCACCTATTTCGCGTTTTTTTTTAGCGTTAAACTTCCGTTCCAAAAAAATGCGATTTGTGTTCGATTTGGGTCGACCGAGATCCAAGGACTTCCGCATCACAAAGTTGTGAAGGAGATAACGACAGAAGGTACGTTGAAGAACGTTGTGGGCCCCAGGGGTAATCTAATGTTTCCGATATTCGAATTGGAAATCATATGAATTTTGGTTCGTGTTTAATATGGAAAATTAATGGAGTTGAATACAAATTGAATGAACGATAGAGAGGCTTGTTAATAAAGCCGTGGCAAACCCCAAACTTCGTATGAAGGACTAACATATATGCGGGTCTGTGAGTGTATATGGAGACTAATTTCCATAAGATGAGGGTGTTAAAACCTTGGTATATATGCAAATATATGTGGTGAGACCGAATTTCATTCTTTGGTATTAAAAATATATTGAACTTGGAGTTTAATTACACATGAATATTGTCTTGTAACCATATGTATGGGTTCATCATCATAGAGAGCGAAGGTTTATTTCATTGGGCCATTGAATTATTCAAATATTAATTCGAATGTGCATGAGATGGACTAAGGCAACAATTTTGACCTTAAGGTTTGTCAATTTGGAGATTAATTGAAATATAAGGTTGTACCATTAAATTGTCAGATAAGAGATTATAGTTGGGTACGTCCACTTTCAGGCATAGTGGAGATTGCGGTTTTATAACCATAAGAGAATTCTAATTTAATATCTCAAATCCCTGATTTGAGATATTAAAGATTCCAGATATAATTTTTAATTTTCCAGGTTGATAAATATTGTGAGTTTGCCCAGATTGTGGATTGATTGGGGCATGAATTTGAATTGCATTTTATATGCAGATAGAGGATAATGTGGGTAAGCAGGTGACCCGACATCACTAGGGAGTGAAAATTTCGCTCCCGAAATTCGTTCCCTCGCTCCTAAGGTCACTCCCTAAGGGAGTGCGCTTTAGGAGTGGGTTCGAGGGAGGAGAGTCGCTCCCCTGCAACCCTGGATCCAGCACTAACCTTAGCTCTGAAAGAGCTGCTCTGTGCTGCCTCTGCGTAGTGACTGCATCACCCTACGCAGTTCTACGTCACACAATTGGGAGAACTCGTTCTCCTTGCCTCGTATCTTCTAATGTCTGGAAATTGGACCCTCCTGGCCTCTGGAAACTCTCTCCAACTTCTACCACTGAATCAGATCTGTCTCCAAGAAAAATTGCGGATTCCCTCTGAAGCACTGTGCAACCTTTGCATGGTCTCTCCGCTACCTCTCTGCTATGCACTCTTCGGATCTAGAAAACTTTCCTCTGAAAATTCTATCTCTGCTCCTCCACCACTGCAATGAGCTCACTGGATCTCTCTCCGGCAACTCAACGCTGCTACTCTAGAAAATCGATCTGCCAGCAAGTTCGATCTCTCACTTTATGTGTTCTCCAAGTGCCCATCGAGTTCCTTCTAATAATCTCTCGTTGAGACATCAACGACCATGATTAGTTTTAATCGATGGCTAACATTAACTTGGGCTCGATCCACGTATTTATTTAGAAGATTCGCACCCGAATTAATTAATACCTTTTAATTAATCATATTTCCTAAGTTTAGATTTAGGAAATTTTAAAAACTGGCTAATTATTTTAATTAAGTCATTTCTGGGTGGAATTTCCCCAAACAATTTTTAGGTCTTGGAGAATACATGTTTCTTAGCCTCTCTGCAAAATCTCAAGGCTAGAGCACATCCAATGCTACAAAAATCAACAGATCCCACACTGTAGAGGGAGCTAATAGGTTCCTTGATATATCTGGTCAACACTAGGCCAAATATATGTTTTTTTGTGAACATGCTCATCTAGTTCATGGAGGAGCCGAGACAAGATCATGGAGTGGCAACGAAGCATGTGCTAAGGTACCTATTGTTAGACTCCTGTAATTTACAGTATCACAAGGTGTCAGAGTATCTCATACAGAAAAATTTTCAGATCGTACATGAATTTCAATATTCAAATGATTCCAAAAATAAAAAAAATAAAAAAATAAAGAAAAGAGGGTGTGAAAATGAAAAGAAAACCCCTAGAAATGAATTTCAATATTCAAATGATTCCAAAAATAAAAAAATAAAAAATAAAGAAAAGAGGGTGTGAAAATGAAAAGAAAACCCCTAGAAATGAATAGTTCTAAAAGTGCCGCAAATCAAAATGCCACTACTCATTAGGTGTATTTTTTCAATCATACAGTTTAAGCATGATTGTACAATTTTAATTTTTTGTTCATAGGTTAGAAAATAAAGATTGGCCAAATAGTTTAATCTTGGCTAATCAATAGATAGGTAGGAATGAAATTGGTTCAACAGTTTAATTTGAACCAATGGAAGAGATAAGGGATAGAGTAGGTTAGAAGTTCACTGAAAAAGGAAAAAGAGAGGTATGGGTCTGCAAGCCTAAATGCACCCTGCAAGAAGAAAAATGATAAAAATATTAGGGTAGTGAAAGGGTAGGTAGATTGGAAGAAAAAAAAGTATGGAGGAAAATTAAATTTATTTCTAAAGGTTCCATGTGGTTCCATTCATGAGGAAAATCCAAAATCGGAACAAAGTTGAGAAGAAAAGGTTTTATCAATAGGTGGGATTTTCTCCTGAGGTTTCAATTTCAAATATTGACAATTATATTCCCACAATCAAATTTTGGGTTAATTATGTTCTAAAGTTCCGAAATACCTTAATGTCATTTCATTAACCACACCCTAACCTTACATTCCACCTTCCACTCGTTCAAACCAGACCCCACCATCCATGCACTCATCCCATCGCCACAAAATACCCGACACCTCCCGTCATCTCCGCTCCTCATGTTCATCCGACGACCCACGATCCTTTTCGGCCCCCCCTCAGCCTTTGAACATTAACGTCCGGGGAGGGGGGGGGGGGGTGTGTGGTCCGAAATGGAAGGTATTCTATACTGCCTCCTTCGCTATGTCTCACGCCTGGACTATTTCACACCCCCCTTACTCCTTACCACTTACCGCTCACACCCCCCCGAAAAGCAGTTTGTACCATGGTTAAACCGCTCATGTTGACCGTTTGCCGCCCGCCACTCCTGCTACACCACGTCATTTCCTCCATCACATCCTCTGCGTCATCTCCGATCCCGCCAAATACCCGTTAAGCATTCAATTGGTTGGGTCGTTGTCCAACGGGCCCGTGCCATGTAAAAGGTCGCCCAACCACGCTAAAAAACTAGCTCCCCACACTAATGGAAAGGTTTACCACTGTTTCACGTTCTAAATTGTCACAGAAGATCAGTTTGTGAAGTGGTTATAGCAAATAACAGGTGCAGAAAAATATCATGTTACCTGCAGAAGCACTCAAAGTTCCTCTTCTATATCTCCCCTCCCTATTCTGATCTACAGTAGGCCCTTTTCTATATTCCCCTCTTCTTTCATACCTATTCCTCTCTTTAATAGTCAATAACATAGTCAGATCGTTCACAGAAGACATCATGCCTCCAAAGAAAGATCAGCAGCCCTTTAATCCTATGGTTTACCCTTAGGTGGACCTAAATCATGTGGCTTTGGCTGATAGAGACTATAAGATCCATGAGACAGAGTTAGAATTTGATTTATTCGATGTCTACTGCTGGCTTGAGGATAAATTGTTAGATGAGTGGACAACATAGGATTATGCGAAACCAAATTACCCTTTTATATTTTCCCAAAGACCCATAGCTGTCTTGAATTCATAAGGAAATTCCAGGCCTGTTATGACAACAATCAAAGAGCCGTAGTGACCCCACCTGGAGCGGTTCTGTTTACCATTAATGCCCAGTCAATCCAGTAGATGATGCAAGCTTCCACTGTCGAAGAAACAATCCTTTTTTCTTATGAGGCCCTCATAGAACTGTATCAGAAGTTGGAATTTGCCAACAAAGCTAAAACATTAGAGCTCTTCATGGCCACTGATACCCCATTGCCCAAAAATAACCCTCCATATCCCTCATCCACTTTCTCGGATAGAACTCAACACATTGTCACTGCCTTGTCATATTTACTAGGGTATCATTCAAATCAGTGGGTTGATGAGGCTATAATAGGATTCCTATCAATTTTGTCACCTGATTGTAAGCCATCACTCATGTTTAAATTTTGCCAATTTTTAGCTGATGCCATCCATGATCAATTCCTAAGGTTTCAGACAGAGGAAGTGTTCAAATACACTTCAGTTTTGGTTTACTTGTTTGTTTATTTTCAAGCAAACAAGTTCAGTTTCGGAATGAGGAAAATGGATGAGGATTCAAATCCTCAATCTATCATATATTGGACAACATTTTTGATGAAGGATCAAAAGGAATTCACATACAAGGAATTCATTGAGTTATTTCTACATCCAGCCATGAGCATCCTTAGCAGTACAACAAAACCAAGGGTAAATGAGGAAATCAAGAAGATTATGTAGTTGTCAGATCAAGTGAGAACAAGAGATTGGTACTTGTACCAAAACTATACTGAGATCAAATTTTATGGGTGTGAGTTGGCCCCCTACAAGCTGCCAAAGTTCCTCTCCATGAGGATCTTTGCATTAGAATACATAAGACAAATTATCAATGCAGATGAAGTCCACTTTGTCTTTGCAAAGAAGAAGTCCCAATTCAGGATGAAATCTCAAATAGGCCCTTTCATTTGCAACAGTGGAGCAGCAGCAGAAGAGGTTTACCAAAGATTGAAAGAGATGCGATTCACCCACAGTTTCACTTGGTCATATTACCCTCGGGGTATTGTCTCAAAGAAAAGAATGGAAAACAAGTCTACCCCATACCTTCACACTCACAGGCCAGAGCTTGAGCAGTTCATGAACCAGACAGAGTGGACAACCAATAATCTGTAAGAGGCTGAAGAGCATATGATTTCAACTTCAAGCATGCAGACCCCCCTTCCACTAGAGAAACATAGTATTGAAGATCAGCAGAATAAGGGAAAGGAGCTAGAGAAAGAGACAACAGGAAAATTGCCAAGAGAGGATCAGTCACCTTCGGTGACTGATACCTCTAGCAAAGAGTTCAAGCTAAAGTATAGGAAGAGGGCCAGAATTCATATGGATATTGATCAAGGGGGTGAATCAGAGCAGCAGACAGTAATACACATCAGAGACCTCCCTGGGTCATCTCCAGCAGGTGGTCAAACAATAGCCTCCCCTACATCTTCAACCGCAATGTCTATTTAGCAACAGGGTCTACAGACATCTACTTCTAGGCCTGCTATAGGAGACCAAGAAAAGTCTGTCTATAACATATTCAAAGAAATAAAGTTGAAGAATGAAGTGTTGAAGACCAACGCCTACAACCAGTTTTGGAAGAAAACACCAAGTTCACAAAGCAGACTGTTGTCAACCTTCGATACTGAAAAGGGGAAAATGCAAATGGCATTTCTAGAAGCTCAAGTTCCACAGCCTCAAGGAGTAGAAGACTACAAGAAGACATCATTCAAATTCAGTACCAAAGACATCCACCCAATTGCTCAGATGGAGCTACACAAGAAAATTGGAGAGATGGTGGCCTCTACATTGACAAGTACAACTATGAATTTGTCAAAGTTGCAGGTAACATTGTCTAATTATCAATCTTAGCTCAAGATGGAGAAGATTTCCTCCCTTGCAAAGGATACCAAGATTAAGTATTTGGAGGAATTAGTTGTGAAAATTGGTTTTGATCCAACCAATACAGGAGCAGTGGAGGAGATTCTAAAGAAGAAAAATGCAGATATTGCTGCCTTGAGAAAGCAACTTAAGATGCCAGCCACCGAAGACCCTTTGACCAAGGATATGGAAGAGAATGAAGTGTAGAAATCTAAGATGATGAATTTAATAAAGGAGCAGTCAGTATTGCTCAAACAAATGGAGATAGAGATGGAGAAACTGTTGAAAGAAAAAGAAGAAGCAGCCCAAGTAGCAATCATTCCTTTGGATGTTGTTCCTATCACAACAATTCCATCTACTACTTCAGCAACTGTAGGGACATCAAGTGGGACAGACCAGTTGTCCAAGGCCATGGAAAGCATGACCCTCCAGACACAGGAAATCAAGAAGTTGGAGGCACAGATTGGCATCTTGAGAGATCAGAAGGCAAGATCTGAAACTGTCCATGAAATAGCCAAAAAGCAGATTGAGAGGTTGGAGAAGGAAAAAAGGGACTTTTCAATTGGTAATAATTTGGGAAAAATTAAGCTGATTATCTGGGGTAGTATCATGGAGTTTATTGATGAAATCTGGCACTCCCATCCATATTATATTTGAACAGAAAAAGATGATTGACAAGTGTCTTGCAGCCATTGAGAAAACCAATCAGGAGTTGGGTGATATGCCTACCACAGCTCCTAAGATCATAAAGTTCCTAAATTCTAAAATCAGTTATGAGCTTGGATACCTGGATGTGCAGGACAGAACAAAAACTATACTAGAAGTGAAAAAGGTTCTCGCTAAGAGGAATTTGGTCAGACAACTAGAGGAGAGATGTCACGAATTGGATGTGGCAGTTGGCAAGTTCTTCAATAGAATTTAGCCCCTAATTGAAAAGGGTTTGCCTTATTTGTATGTCATTAATAACAAACTCATCCGGAAAGGGGATTATATGACAAAGCTCCGGGATACAACCAAAGACACAACAAATTTCTCTAACATTAAAGGAGATATGATTGGGAAAGCTTTCCTTGAACTCTTGAGCAATGAAATTTTCATCCAACGTGAACTGAGACACGTCTTCTTCATCAGGCCCATATTTGATAAATATACAGAGGTGGATGAAATTTATTGACAGGTCATGAGGACAAAAATTCCAAGTAAAAAAGAGTGGGCAAAGCTATGCACGTATCAGAATTGAAGAGCACAGTAAATATGTCAGCACAGCAATAGATCAGCTAAAGGTGCCAGCGCCACATTGGATTTAATGATCCAACAAAGGTGGTCAAGAAGGTAGAGCCATATGTTAGATTCATTTATCGTTGCCTCTTCGTGACACACTAGCCTATTTTGGGCTCACTTTATAATTCATAAAGGGTTGCCGAAGTTAATACCGCAAGCGGTGATTGTTAGATTTATCTTATCTTGGCCATTGCATGTCCACACTTGTCTAAATTTTCTTAGTTGTAATTAATAATAGATTTCCAAAGTAGATAGGGAAATCGGTGTTGTTTTCAGTTAAATACTACATGTGTTGGAAGTATTAGGGGTTGGACCCTGGATTGTAAAACTTTTATATTGGAGCGCTGTAACTTTTTGAAGCTTGGCATCAATAATAAGAGACCATTTACAGGATACTTGAGCTATGTTATATGGTGATGTGTTTCCTCTCCGTGTTAAAATTTTTTGCTATTTTTCTTGTTGTGCATCTACTTATCTATTTTAGATGCAGACTTGCTGTTGGAGCACCTTAATTATGTCTGTGTTTACCATCTGAATGTTTCCTTCTGAAGTCTGGTTAGAGAATTCTTAATTCCTTTTTAACCATTTCTGAACATCACTATTTCCTCCATCTCATAATTCACACTGCCCTAAGATCCAGTTAGAATAGTTAGCTTTCCCTATGATGCTCTTGAAAAGTTGATGCACAATTCAGTATTTTATGACTCCATAGCCAAATGGATTAGTTTAAATAGATCTGCTTATCCAACCAAAACAATAAATCAAAACAATAAATCAAAACAACCAATTCCCACAATCAATATAACTAGCCTAACATCAACATTCATAACATAAAGTTAAATCACAAACAAAGAGAGCCCTCTCTGGGTCTATGAGGGATAGATCCTGGATTCAAAAGTGGTTTGAAGTTGTCATTTATAGTTTATTCTTGCCAATCTTATAAATTATAGAGCCACAACATAATGGCGACCATACTGGGGATCAATTTTGAAAAACTTGACATTTCATTTGAGTTATGAAACCCCAGTAGAAAAACACTGTATGATAAAAGAATTTTACAAGATTGGTTTTCCAGTTTTTTGAAAATACTCAATTTGTCTGTGCTTTAGGTTTGAATTTTGGCTCCTAGAAGAATCTTCACTAGATCTCACCTTGACCCGAATCATCCTACAATAGTTGATAATCCCGAGAAAGTCCTAAGAAAAACCCCCAAAATAGAAGCCAAAGCCTTAGAAGAAACCCTCCTCAAATTAGACAGAGAGAACAAAGAGGTCTCGATCAGCGAATTAGGCCTCCATTCCAAGAGAATTATGCTGATGAAGATGAGTGAGTAGTTGAAGAATTGGAGGAAAATTAGATAAATTTGATGGGAATTAATGAAGAGGATTTTGTTTTCCTTACTGAAGAAGAGCAAGGTTCATTTTATTTAACTCAAACTGAATTAGAATTTTAAGAATCCGATGATTATAAAAAATGACTAGAAAATGCTGTCATGGAGGTTCACAGACAATATAACCTTAGAAGTAAGAAAAATTCTGATAACTCCAAGAAAAGGAATTGTAAAAACTCTACCAAAAAGGTCTCTGAACCTGATCTCAACAAAACAGCTGAAAGTTCAAAGAAAGGCGCAAGCAGTTCAGAACATTAGAACACAACAAGCATTACTAGAAGAACAGTTGATACCCCTGCCAAAGCTGCTCAAGTTGTTACCCTCATGGCAAGTCAACAAGCTGAACCTGCTGCAAAAATAGTGCCTGAAAAATACCGATTGTTCAAATCTGCTAAAAATTCAGACACCATTCAGTATTGAGAATGAAATCGCTAGACTGAAAATCTCCATCCCTCTCACTAAATTGGTAAACAAGGATGTATATAGGTCTCAAGTCCTAAAGGTACTGAACATAGGAGAAATTAATAACACTGTCAATCTGAACGATGACAAGCCTGAACTGTTGTTTGGGCCAGAAGTGGATGGTAAATCCCAGGAAGGAGGTGTTCCCCCATTTTATGTCAGTCTGAATGTTCATGACAAAATCCTCCATAATTGTAGAAATTTATAAACACAATAATGTATTTTCAGATCCTCCTGATATAACAAATTAATTTTATGTTAAATACATAATCCTTCCACTTAATTCTTTGCGGAAATGAAATCGCCAATTGCAAAACACATATGAAGCAAAATCAATCGCACATAACAAGATGTTTTACCGGGAAAGCTTAAAGCTAAAAACCCCAACTATCATATATTATGTATATCAATGGATCATAAAACAATCTCATATATCTCATACAAAGCTCAGATCATAGAGCTCTCAATACAATATACAATCGTCACACACTGTCTTGCAGAAACTTGCATATCTATGCACCAATTTCTTGCCTCCTGACAACCTGCCTCCACTGCGCAATCCCTGCTGAAGAATATCCCTGAATGAATTCGACCTTATCTTTCTTTGAATGCGGAATCCTCATAAGCATCTCCAATGTGTGTGTAGATGCATTGAATGCATCACTATAGTCACAACATATAGTCCATCTCACCCTTTCACCTATCTCTCCACTAGGTCTCCACTGGATCTGATATGCAAGTAGTTAACTGTTGTATTTATTTAGTTGCAAATAATAAACTCCTTGTGAATTAATTAAATAATTAATTCACTCATCTATCACTAGTGTATGTTCAGTTATAACTAGCACAATTGAGTTTAACTCACTGAACTGAGTTAAACTAAATAACAACTCACATAACTACTCTTCCAACTCTGTTACAACTTGCCACTATCAGTTATAACGAAGTCCTCCATGCATGAGTCACCAACCACCCTAGGAATTGCGTATTTTCTTCAGCCCACTGATGTGCCACATCTGTTCACTGAAATAAAGTGCTCCAAGAGAATAAGTTACTATTTATTGTCTGATTATTATTAAGGGCTAATAATAATCAACATGCATTCTATTTGTAGATTTGCAATCTATAAATAGACTTCGCCCATATTTTAAAAATAAAAACTCATCTAAAGATAGAACTTGCTCAACCATCTAGAATCAGCCTCCTACTAATTTTAGAATATGGTCACCATTCTAAAAATAGACATACACCTAAAAATAGCTTGTGTGGGCCCCACCTAGTTTAGGTGATTATTTTTCACTAGGATCAAGGATGATGTTTCCAGATGCCACTTTCACTATTTCTTGTTGCAATCTTCAACACTCCCTCTCAAAAATAAAGGATTGTCTTTGCATGCAACATGCAACTCCAAGCATTCACCCTGCAACCTTTGCATGCAAAACTTCTGAAACTGAATAACCTCCAAACAATTGAATCAGTATAATGCATCAGTCATCAAATTCTTCTGAATTTTTCTTAGCTACTGCACATGTCTTCAGGAAACACTACGTTGTTGGACTCTGCACCCATGCACTCTGCACTTACTGTCAACTCTGATCCGCGCTCCAGTATCCGACACTGTCACTTTGATCTGACTGCATCAATCCAACTGATCATGCTACTGCTACTCTGTGGGCGCCTCGTAGCCAGGTTCAATTCATGAGATCCACACCATCTCAATGAATCCTGCCCAGAAATATCTTCTTAGGATTACTCATGCATGTCGCCCCACCTCTTACCTGGTGGTATAGCTGCATGCACTGCCTCTGCCCATCTGGCACGAAATTTCTTTGCATGAGTGGTTTCTCCCACTCCATGATCCTCATCTTCTGGCTACTCCACATCCTGAGGTTCAATCTTACCTGCATGCAAATCCTGCTCCCTCTCAAGCATCAATTGCATGTCTTTCTCACACTTCGCAACAGTAGGAAGCTCAGTAGAAATCCCATCTACTTCAAGTCTGTAGAGATTCTTAACTCGAATCCAAACCTTCTTGGCTTGCCCTGTTGCTTTGTGTCACAGTAAAACTTTTCCTTCACTAAAGACAACATCATAGCCTCTATCCTCTAACATTGCGACTGAGATTAAATTCTTCTTTAAACCTGGAACATGCACAACATCTTTTAAATGAAAAAGTTTCCTAGCACCCTCTGAAAGGTAATGGTACCAATGCCAGTCGCACTATATCGTCCATCATCGCCCAACTCAACATGCATCTGGAGATATTTCTCCAGCAAGTCAATGAACAATTTCTCATCTCCCGTCATGTGAAAGGAAGCACCACTATCAAAGTACCACCCCGATCCCAATGCACTAGACACCATGCATGCGATCAATGAGAATTCAACCTCAAATTGCGAGGCAAGGGCCTCACCAACTGCAGCTTCGGCAACCATCTTGTTCTTCTTATTATATGGAAAATTTGTGGCAATATGTCCAAACTCGTGACCGTGAAAACACTTCACTTTGGACATGTTGTGCTCCTTGCCATCTTCACCGACCTCAGATTTAGAATGGAATTTCTTCCCCTTCCCCTTCTTTGCCTTAGTAGCCAAAGCACAATCCTCTTCATCATCATGCTTTGATGAAGAGCCATCCCTAGTGGTCTGCCTTATCTCCTCCTGCACTAGATCCAACCATAGTCGCTCCCAATCTGGTAGTTTCTCCCGTTCATTGATAGAGTCTTGATAATTGTGCCAACTCTTCGGAAGCCCAAGGAGATCCAAGCTCACCAAGTCATCATCCGCAACACTGAATCCTACACTCCCAAGCTCATCCCTGCATTGGACAAAATTTTCAAGTATATTGGAATAGTGTCGTTCTTCTCCATCTTGATTTTTCTGAATTTATCCTTTAGCACCAATTTCCTATGGTTGCTGCTGCTTTGGAAAAGATCTATCAAAGCCTTCCACATTACAAATGTAGTGGATTTCCCATAAAGGCTTGACACAATATGGTCTTTCACACCTTCCAACATAATCCTCCTCACCCTTGCTACTTTCTTTTTCCATGTGTCAAGTACTGCAGCATCCGCCGAAGTGGGCTTAGGAACATCGCTATCGATGAACTCCTTCAAGCCATTATCTTCAAGCACCACCTCCATCCTGTCCTTCCAGGCTATGTAGTTCGAGCTGCCCTCGAGTGCATACTCCAACCGCAACCCATTGAAAGCCATTTCAATGTATACTCAGCTGTCGCACCAAGAAATTCTTGCAGCAAATTCAAATTGTTCCACCAACACATTGTAATTGTCCCGATGTCGCAAATTTTCTAACAAAAGAGCTAATTTTAAATCGATGATATCTCCCTCATCCGAGCTCCAATTCGACTAATTTTTTTTTCTTTCAATTTGGGTAAATTTTCACAAGGAATCCAAATATGCTATTTTTTCTAAAAAAATTTCATCAAAATATTTAGATATTCTCTGCAAACTCACACACCCAAATAATTCCTCCTCTGATACCATGTAGAAATTTATAAACACAATAATGTATTTCCGGATCCTCCTGATCTAACAAATTAATCTTATGTTAGATACAGAATCCTTCCACTTAATTCTTTGTGGAAATTAAATCAACAATTGCAAAACACATATGAAGCAAAATCAATCGCACATAACAAGATGTTTTACCGGGAAAGATTAAAGCTAAAAACCCCAACTATCATATATTATGTATATCAATGGATCATGAAACAATGTCCATATCATGACAAGGGTTAGATGGACCTATGCCAGTATTCCTACTCAATGTGCCCAATGTACAGTCTAGATTTAATGCACTATTAGCCCCACCATCACCTTGGTTGTAAAATTCCTTGCAATAGATTTATGGGTTTATGTGAAATTTTCGTTCATATCTATGTCAAACAATTTGTCTGGGTGCACTATCAACCTCGCCATCACCCTGGTTGTAGAATTCCTTGCAATAGCTTTCTGGGTTTATGTGAAATTTTCGTTCATATCTATGTCAAACAATTTTTCTGGGTACTGATGTAAGCGCTTTACTAACAATTTTTATTCAGAAGATACTCATTTATGCACCGAAAATAAACCACCCAAAGTTCAAACCGACATATTCCAAGCATAAGATTCACATAGGACTGCCAAATATAACTCAAAAATAGGAGTAACGAGTATTCATATTAATTCCCAGAATGACATCCACTACAGCCAGAAGACTACCAATATTTTATGTTGTCAATAAACACATGTAAATAAGGGACATTGAGTATAGAAACCTGGCACTAGTGCGTTCCTTTTGCTGGTTTCCAAATGACTGTCTCACACGCAATGAAGAGTCCAGAAGTTCATTTTATGCCCAGATGTTTGCATTCACCCATACCAGAGATAAGGAACTCATGTTTCCCTTAGTGAGCAGTAGTAAATACACGAGTTAGCGATGCCAAGACCTCTGGATAGTGTAAACTCAGACTCATTTATCTTATACGTAGCCTTCAGAGAGTAATTTTCTTGGTCATTGCAAGGGTGCACAACAACTGTTACACGGTTAGGAAACTCATGCTAATCAATATGATTACTCAGCCCTTCTCAGCATATTCGTCCAGCAGATGGAATGCGGAATATCAGTCATCAAGCTCAGGTAGATGCGGCCCAACAACTCCAACCAGAACTAAGAACTTGTAAATGTATGTCTCAGCTAGTAAAAGGATGTATCTCGACTAGCAAAATAAAAGGGGACTCGTGCAGTGAAAGATTAAAGTTTCATTTCTATCCCTTAGAAACTCATACGATGCCACCCAAAAATTCGAGGTGCTGCAGATTGGTAGTCGTGCCTATTTATTATTCACACTGAACCAAAAAGAGCAGATCCGGCTCCCGTTCCCTTGGCGTTTGAAGAGGCGAGAGATGCAAATAGAATCCCTTCTCCACAATGACCCTCTCCTCTTGTGAAATCGAAGATTCATCGCATGACGTCAAATTGGAAGGGCAATCAAAGGGGTCGGAGCCGAGAGGCGTCACTGGGATGAGAACGAGTGATGGGAGATGGAGCATGCTGGGAGACAGGATTTCGGGCAGCGGCACCGCCCTAGTAGATATCCTTCCGTTCATATTGAGGCAGAGAGGATTGATCCCCAGACCTATCTGCATATTTCTCAAATTCTGACGCCTTTCGTGCAGCTTGAAGGATGTTTTTCGAGGACCCACTTTGATTCTAGGAAGTGAAAGATTAAAATTTTGTTTCTATCCCTTAGAAACTCATACAATGCTTCCCTCCATTCAAAATAAAAAATTCGAGGTGCTGAATAATGCTGCCACTCAAAATCAAAAATTCGCAAAAATTCGAAGTGCTGAATATTGCCACCATTCAAAATAAAAAAATTCGCAAAAATATTTGAGGTGCTGAATATTGGTGGATGTTAAGTGATTGGTTCAATTCTTTTTGTTTATTTGGGTGTTATAAAAAATTAACAAAAACCAAAAAGATATAATTAAAGAAAAACTCGAGGAAGAACTAGATAAACCTAACCAAAGAATTAAGTTCTAGATCATGTCAAATGGAATACTAAACTAGCACAAACTCATCTAACCCCAACTATTCCAATCAATACTAAGCCCAACTATTTTGAATATTGAGTTTGCATGTGACTAAGTTCCAATATTTGATATCTTAATGATTTGGTTAAAGTTGAGAAATGCACAATAGATTGGAAACCTCAAGTTGACTATTATAATGACATTTAGACTATGCAATTATTTAATTTGATGATTTTAGTCTTTTGCAAACTACATGTAGTATTTTTTGCTCAATGGCGCCCATGCAATAAATTCTTGTTGAGCAAGATCCATATTACTAAAAATTAGATTTGGTGCTTGTAGGTATTTGTATGTTCTATGGGGCTTGGATATAGCCAATATGTATGTCTTTCTAGGGGAAACAAGAGATAGAGACTATGAAGAGTTGATTGGAGGAATGCATGAAACATTGATATTGAAAGGGATCTTCATTGATGGAAGTGAAAATATTTTGAGGAGTCCTACGAGTTATGGAAGTGAAGATGTTTTTCCTTAAGAAAGTCCAAATTAAATATAGTGTTAGTTATTGTAAGTGATGATAAATAAGAATTCAACAACCAATAAATAATTGCAGCTCTACATTGGTTTGAGGGATAACTTTGCATCCTGTCATATGTAGTTACTTCTCATTGTCATAAGTGATGATAAAGAAAAATTCAATAGCCAACAAATAATTGAATTTGGATGCAGAGTTAGTCTATTGTATGTAGTTACTTCTCACTGTCATCACTTTTTGACATTTGCACATATGTGCACGAAGAAAAATCAAACCAATGATATATAGTTCAAAGGAATTGTGAAATAATTCTAATATTGATGAGAAAATTATAACTTATGTGGATAATAAAAAAGCCCAATTTTAATCTAATGTAATAATTCCATCTGTAATATAAATTAATTCACTTAAATTCTCTTGATAAAGTTTCACATTGCATCGTCAATCAAGCAAATCTAAAAGTGAGGGACATAGGGTTCATCAATTACCCTCACTGACAACATAACTCAAAAACTAGCATCCATAATTTTACCACATAGTTGCATAAAATCAAGGGTACTAGTGTGCCCAAGTAGTCATAATAGAGGTGGGGAACATGATACAATTTTGAAATGGTAGATCATAGCTGACAAAATAAGTAAAAAAAATTCAATGGGACCATGTTTATCTAGTGAATATGGTGGCATGTCATTAGGCCAACCATCAAGATTCACTTCTTCACAGGTATAAATAAGAGGTTTGGGCGAGGTGAAATTTATGGGTTAACCAAAAACTAAGTGTGATGCATCCTTCCAAGCCATTTCTCCCACAAGTGATGGCACCCCGCATCTTAGGAAGAGTTGAAATGAAACCTTAAAAAATTATTGATACACGCCCACAAAAGGAATAACATAACATTTATTGCAACATTCGACACTTGTCATTTACCCTAAAAGAAACATGGAGAGAATGACAATAGGTGTCACTGATCTATCCCTCTTGCATGCACAACTTCTCTACTCAATCAACCGCCAATCAAGGAGGCTTTACTAATAGAAACAAGCAGATGTAGAAATAAATGAAATATAGAAGGATAACTAGAAGAATGAGAATGAGCATACCTATGGATTTGGGGTTCACATCTCCATTATCATTGGGATGGACTTGGGTTTTGTGCTTCTTGTCATGATCCATTCATGAACACCTGCCACCAATTTTCACAAACCTCCTTTTCTATCTCTTTTTCCTGAATTCTTTTATTACTAGGGACAACCACAAATGTAGATAGATATCTATAGCAACAATAGGCACCAAGGACATCAGAAAATTCCTCCCTCACGTTTTCCACTTTTTTTTTTTCATTTGAATGCCTAGTAAATAGAAATCTCGAACATGTCGAACACCTGCCACAACGTTTCATAGAACCTCATTTTCTATATATTTTCTCACGACTCCTTCTATTGCCAGGGACGACCCCAAATGTAGATAGATATATGTAGTAGCTATAGGTGCCAAGGAAATTAAAAATATCCTCCCTCACTCACGTTTTCCACTTTATTTTCATTTGAATGCCTAGTAAATAGAAATCCTGAACACTACGACGTGTCAATGAGGGAACTTGTTATTTTGGTCTTCTGTGGTTTTTAGTATGTGCGAGTTGTTGGTATGATAGAGGTGCACAAAGGTGCTATTAAAGGAGGTATTTCTGGGGGTGGCAGTGCTTCTGTGTGGAATTCTCCATTTCTAGTGCTTGGTCTGGAAATTGGTGTGCATGGTGGTTTGGTGGGTGGTTCTTGGTGTCTAGTGGCGACCGGAGAATCACCCTTTTGGAATACATAGAGTTGATATCCTAGTGTGGATTGTGTGAAGCTTCTTGGGAAGCTTCAACGTGGGGCGTGTTCCTCCAACCTTCTCCTTCTCTAGTTGTTCGGTTTCTTGCCGAGTTTCCCAACTGGTGGCAAGATGGTAGCTGGGACATAGTGTGTGGTTTCCTGAGGAAATTTAAGGGTGAAGAGAGATCTGGTTTTTGGGTGTGGTGGGAGGGAAAGTTCTAGTAGACTGGAATCGAATAACGACTGGAGTTGGCCCTCCTGGTTTTATCACAATCCGACCATCCTTGTGGCGCGGGAAATCCTCACCCCCAGCCAAGCAAGGATCTGTTGGATTAGATGATATGGAAATAGTGGTGGTAGGAGTGCACCGAGGTGGTAAGACCTTCGGTCACTCCCAGCTTGTTGGTGTGGGAACGCGAGGCAGTTGTGGTGGAGGAAAACAGGCCTCCCGTGGTGGTGGAAGTGTAAGGTCACAAAAAACGCATAATCGGGGTGGTGGAAAGCAAGGAAAAACAACTAAATGGGGAACTTGTAGGCATGTAGCTCCCGGCCCACAATAAATTCAACTTTGTGTTCTAGAAAACTGTCGGGACCTAATTCAAACTTTGATAGATTGGACGTAGTGGAATGGGTTCGTAGGGAGGAGCATGTTGAGTTTATGGCCACTTTGGATAGGATGCACTACTTCCAGTGCCAGGTCAGGGAGCGAGTATTGGTGGTGGTCTAGTGAGGCCAAAACCACCTTGTAGAAAAAGTGGAAAAGTTGGACACTTGGCTCACACACTTCGAAGGGCACGTCCATTGCAACTTCCATCCACCACCCCCTCTAAGAACAACCCTGGCAAACCCAGCTTCCATTACATCGGATGACTTGTATGCTCTCACGTGTTTTTTATGTATTACATGTATTTTGGTATCTTTGACCCTCTCATTTATGGATGTTGTCCTTAGCCTCATTTTTGTATTTTTGTCACTTGTTGCAAACACTGGTCAACAAACCTAGTTGGGGCGAGACCACCTATTTTTTTCTTTGTTGGTTGTACATATTTTTCACCATATGAATGAATATCGACTTACAAAAAGAAATGTTATGTTTATATATTCATTAAATGTAAATATGAATATTTGACCTTAGATTTAAAACAAGAGTCACACTTTTAACATAAATCAATGAAGTTTAAATATTAAAATTTATGGCCAAAAAAATATAAATATACATATTAATTTGACTATCTAAATATTACCTTTACTAAAACTGTAATGAAGGCATTAGTGTAAAGTAGATAGATGATACATGGAATATTTATGTTAATTGTAGATGAATCCATCTGCAGTGTTAAACTTTAGAGACTAAAGAGTATTCAAAATTTTAACAATGTAGATGGACTCAAAGACCCCTTTGTCTCTAAATCTTAACACTACAGATGGATTCAGAGACTCGTTTAGTGAAATGTAACACTTCAGTATCAAAATTGCAAATTTTCATTTATGGAGTGATACGATTAAAAATTACTAACATAAATGACTAATTCCTATAATTTTTGTACTTGTTATCTGGTCATATTTTTATTCTTGGACTATAATAGTCATTTGCATTAATCATTATTAATTTTTTCACTTATTATCGAGTCATATATTTTAATCCTAGACTAAATTAGTTATTTAAGTTAGTCACTTTTACTTTAGTCATTTATTATCTAGTCATATATTTTATTCCTAGACTAAATTAGTCATTTAAGTTAGTCACTTTTATTTTAGTCACTTATTATCTAGTCATATATTTTATCCCCAGACTAGATTAGTCATTTAAGTTAGTCATTTTTAGTTTGGTCACTTAAAATTTCTCAAATTTAGTAGTATTTCACTTGAAATAATTGCGGTGACTAACTTTTTTAGTCACATAGTCATTAATTTCATCATTTTCTACTAGTGATGGAAAACCACAAACTCCCACCAAGAGCCCTATCACCATTGAAGAATCACCACAGAAGGAGGAAAAAATAAAATTATAGGAATGAAGGGTACAAGAAGTCACTTCACCCATAAGTACCCTTGTAACATATATTAGAAGATATTCAGCTAGATTGGAAACCCATACACCTCATGCAACCTCCACAGACCCTCCAAGGAGTGAAAAGAGTGAAAATCAAGGAGAAGAGTGTCTTCAACAAAAAAAACAGAGTTTGCTACAGGAAACTATATTTTTTCTATAGAAAACTCCAACAAGCACAAATTTGGAGAAAAATGCTTTGGTTGAGGAGGAAAAGACAACCACAAGAGTGAAAGATGTCATAGAAGCTGAGGGCAAGGCACAAAAGGAAATACATGATGAAAAAGAGGGAGGAAAAGATAACAAAGAAGAGACCACCTCACCAAAATCAAATCCCAAAGATGTTTAAATGGTGCCAAACCTTAGCCCTCAACCCAATTTCAACTCTTACTACACATACATTGAGGGGGGTAGATTAATTCCTCAAAAATTCAGAATACCTTTGTTTTATCAGTTGGAGGAAGAGAGGGCACGCACTCATCATTGGATGAAGCTTTCCACATCTTAAGGAGTGTATGAGATAGGGGTTATGGAAGGAAAAGTAGTTGAATTGGGAAAAGATCTATCTGATGTGAGGCTCAGAGTGTCAGTTTTGAAGGAGCAGCTTTAGAAAACACGGGTAGATAATGTAGCACTACAATAGCAACTTCAACAAAAAGTTAAAAAGGTGACCACCATGGAAGACTTGTGCATGGAGGCCATTCAACACAGGTATCCTTCATATTCATATGCAGTTTACCTTAAGGAGCAGTGGATCCTATTTCAAATCAAAACTTTAGCCTCCCATGGATCCTTACCTTTCCAAAATTGTAGACAGTTTGTTGATTTCTACAATCAAGCTAACATGGATGAGAAGGAAAAAATGGCAAATTTTTATATGCATAACCTTGTGTTAACAAATTTAAATATTTGGGACCCAGTTCCTAGGACGAGGGATATTCAATTAATGGCCTTAGCATCATGGATGGTAAATGAGGTGACAAGAGCACAAGAGATGAGGAGGGTTATGAGAAGAGAAAACAAAGAACCCTTACACATTAGGGCATAACTGTTCAGCCCTAGAGGAGTCATCAATAACCATATGAAGATTGAAAGGGATCCTGAACTATCTGAAAGATACCTCCATACACAAGCTTAAGAAATAGCCCACTTTGATGATGTTTCTAGGTTATTGGGAGATGAGTGCATTATGGCTAGCCAGACAATATGGAACAACCTCCCTCACAGCCTTAGCAACATGGAGTACCATACACATGAATGATTAAGGGATGCCTTGGAGAGGGAACCATTGTACAAGAGGGCCATGCAGGCCAAAAATATTCAGTGTTTTAAGCTCAATTCACCCTTGCTGCTGGGGTTGAGTGATGGGAAGGAACAAGATGAATAGAACATAGAATGGGAAGAAGAAGAAAAGAATTATGGGTTTTACCCTCTTGAGGGGACTCCCGCACTTCTTCCCTGGGAATTCATAGGGTTCATCAAAGCCTTAGTGGAAATCTAGAAGGAGGATTAGTTGCTCGGAGGATGAGAAACCATTTAGTAGGGGGTAATGATGAGCTCCATCATTAGGTACATTTGGAGGGGTTAATGGTCACCCTTTTGCCTTAATAAGTCTCTTTTTATTGCATTTTAATTATATTATGGTATTATGATGCTAGTGTAGGTGGTGATTGAGGCTTAACATAATTTGAGTACCTGAAATAAGATTAAATGTAGGAAAATAATGAAGATATGGAATTTTTGTGGAGATTTTGTCATAAATACTCGAAGTAGACAACAAGAGAGATTATAGGGGGTTTTCCACACTTCTTAACTTCCAAAGGAAACCAAGGGATCCTCGAGATTCCCTCCAACAACTCGAAATCAAAGGCAACCAAGCAAACTCAATACTAAGTGCACTCAAGCCATAATTCACTTGGAGTCAAGTGGAACCATCACCTATTTTCTAGGGAGATGTTGGTAGCCACCCTTTAGGTTAAATATATTTGAGCAAGAGCTCATTAGAATTCGGGATTTGGAGAAAGCCATTAGGCTCTTTGCCCTTATAATAATTTTTTTAATACTTTTATATTGATCTAATGATACTATCTTTTGAAATGAAATGAGTATTCAAACTTTGCCTTACTGATATAGTTTTAGAGGGCTAGGCTTGTGTGTTAGGGCCCAATCCATGTGCCTCAGCCTCTCTTGTGTAATCATTCTTTCCTCTCATGTCATTTAGTTAGTTTTTCTTATGAATAGTTAGCTAGTTTGTTGGTATTTTCATTTACTATTTTAGTTTACTTCCAATTTTCTTTTGTTGTAGATTTAGTTTGCTTACATGAGTGGTAGAATAGGTGATAAACTCCATAGAGTCATGAATCAAGCCTGCCCCTCTCACCACTGTAAATAGAGCTTAAGGAGGGTAGACATTCCCCACAGACCAAAAATGATTTTTAGTTTATGATTTCTTGGAATATATGAGATTAGTTGTTGTAATTCCATGAACATGTTCCAGTACGTTGTGGTAGATCTATGTTTCTAGATTAGGATAGATTTACTTTACAAATTCAAGTCATATTTTCCACTATCTTTATCATGAATTTGTCCATCTTTATTCCATGAATAGGTAGTTTGATTATAGATACAGGTAGCACAACCAAGGAGAAGTTCACCAACACCTCTAGCTTCATCTCTCATCTCCTTTCAACCCTCTGTTCATTAATATCAGCATTAGCCCTATTTTCGGATTTTCCATCCCTACACCATGAGCAAACCCTAGGGGTGCAAGATAGGCCTCCCAAGAGGCCCTGATCTTGGCCAAGAAGTGTTCCACCTTCTACTCATCCTCATCCACCTTCAC
Organism: Pinus albicaulis; assembly: GCA_034641835.2. Lineage (NCBI taxonomy): Eukaryota > Viridiplantae > Streptophyta > Pinopsida > Pinales > Pinaceae > Pinus > Pinus albicaulis. Next base: position 28,739,451 of record CM076584.1, on the reverse strand, counting down.
ACCACCTTCCCTACCATTTTTCCACGTCCTTTTGGCCTCGGATTTCCCTCGGTCTGTTTCTTGTGGCAATTCAGGACTTGTGTGTATCACTACATGAAACCTGTAGCAACACTTGAAATAGCACTAGTGGGCCCCTCCTTAAGCCAAAAAACCACCATGGCCACCTTCTAAACCTGAAAGAACCACTCATACACCTCCAACCTTTCCTCTATGTGTTCAAGCCTTCCATCATCCACCTTAGCACTTTCTTCTCCTAGTTGCAAAACAACACATTTTTTAGCATATTTAGGTCATGAATAGTTGCATAAATAAAAGCATGATAGATAGAGAATAGGGTAAGTAGAGTATGTTTAGCCATTTAGCCCAACTAATTGTGATTAGATTATTTTCCTTCATGCCATTTCAATTCAACAATTTACTTCATGCAAGGTACCTAGGTTGCTTTACAATTCTTATCATAGTCTAATAAGTAGATTTATTTCATTTTAGAATAGTTAGATGTACTTGGTTACTATGGTATAATTTTGTAATTACTGATAGTGCCATGGATTTGAATCATTTGTAGCCGTAGGCCTAATTCTAGAAGAATTGTGAGAGACTTCACCTAGAAACCCTAGAAGTAACACCTTTTCGTAGAGCTCAGAAGAGGATGACATGATTAGAATGCATCTGATGTGTATATAGCACTATCACCTCCAAGTTTGTACGAACCCCGGGTTGATAAAGTAAAGTAGGGTAGCCTCTTGGAATTACAACATTCTTGGTGCAATACCAGGGCTCACCATATCCTTCATTCACACATTGTGGCCTATGTTCCTAATGTAGTAGTGAAGGATGTCCTAATGCAAACTAATTTGGAAGGCAGAAGAGGAAAGTGGATAGCGACTATGTTAGAGTATGACCTCGAGATCAAGCCTACAAAGTTGATCAAAGGACAGGTGTTGGGCCGTTAATATGCCATTATTATTATCACTTGTGAACGCTTATTCCACCCATTTCTACCATTCTTCATCACGTCATTTATTATAATTTATTATTTAAATCCATTTTATGATGATTTATGCTTCTATGAATGAATGTTATTTATTCTCCTTTATTTCTAATAAATTGATGATTATGAATTATTTTATCAATGATAGTTTTAATAAGTTGGTTATAACATTATTCACCATTTTTAGCCTCCAAGGTAATTTCCAGATTGAAGATTTGATCATTAAAAGTGCCAACTCAGAAATGCGCTGGAATATGGAGTGACAGTTTTGCGGTTGAGATTCTGAGCAAATGAAGACGAATCTGGAAAATCCGGAACATGGGTTTTGTCCAGAACGGACCCAATTAACTTGAGTAAAGAACGGTTTGCCCAAATTTGGCTTGTACTGAGAGAAACACAGGGTTCTTTGAGCATGATTTTCTCAGATCTGTTGTTGCGGCCGTCCTCCAAATCTCAGCTGCAAAGCCAAATTCGCCTTCTTCTTGTTGATCAATTGGTTGGAAAAAATCTAATTTTGTAATATAAATCATGTTGTACTTATCTTTATTGTAACTGCTCTCTGATCTCTCTTTATTTAAATCAGAACAGAGATCAGAGAGGGGGATGACTTCAGGGATGGATTCGAATGGAGGATTTGGAGGATGAATTAGAAATTCAGAATTGAGGATGGCAGAGAGAATGGATAATGGCTGAGAGTTGGAAAGATTTCTCGTTGTAATCCACTGTACCTATGCTTCGATATTTTAATATAAATATGGTTGTTGTTCATTCTGTTCATCTGAAGTAACCCAGCAGCGTCCACTGGCGGCTAAGGGCCCAGCCTCTGGTGGATTGTGCTGCTGCTGTATATTATCTTCTTGGTTTATGCGTGGTTTTGCTTCTTAGCGTTATTTGGTAATCTGATGTGTTGTTTAGTTTACATCACATGCTCTGTTATGCTTAATTTATTAAGGTTTCTAAAGACAGAACTATTGTATTGACTCTGCATCATATCACTGTTCTTTTAAGTGTTGATATAATACTGCTAGTCTTTACAGAATACTGTTGCTGTTTAATTACAGAGCCTCTGTGCTGTGCACTTGTTCATTAACATTACGGAACTCATCTTGGGAGTTATGTTCTTTGCGATTGTTGGATCTATAAACAACGCTGTTCTACTTTGAAACGCAGTCGTACTCTTTCTAACTGAGATTGATAATTGGATCAGATTACTATTAAGGTGTGCCGTGTGTTAATTCATTGTGTATTTGTATTTGGCTTTCCAACGTTGTTTCATATTCTATCATTAATCAATGCTGTTCTATTTCCGTGTGCTGTCCGATTTATTCTTAGAGTAAAGATTGCTATTAATTTGGCTTTGCTGTTGTTCATTTCCATTAATTAGAGTTTGCTGTTCATTTCCTTTAATTACAGTTTGCTGCCCATTTACTTTGTTGTTCCATTTCTTATCTGCTGTTCCATTTCCTGTTATTCACATTATCTTTGCCTTGGTGTGCAGAACGATCTGAAACTGTAGTGGGCATTGGCATTTGCTGTCTAGTCCCCAGATTAATGATCTGTTCCTTGATTACTTTTGGTTACATCAGTTTCCAAAGGGATGGGCTATTGTTGTCGAACCCTTGACTGATACATTGCTTATTTTTCCGGATGAATGATTTAGGCTTCAAGGTATTTTGTTGTTGATTTCCGAATGGATGAATGATTGTCTTGTTCCGGTTTGATTTCAATTGCATCAATATCCAGAGGAATGAGTTATTGCTACTGTATCCTCGATTGATGGTTGTTTGAGTGAATGATTTAGCTTAGAACATTTCAGTTTCTTGCTGTTCCAATTAGATTTTGTTTCTAGCTTTCATTTACTTTTGCATTTTAAGCACTATACTGCAAAACATTACTCTTGAGTAAATAGCCGCCTCAGACTGAGTACACTCTTGAAATAAAAAGTCGTCCCTAGGTTGATAATTAATGTGAAGGTAATTAGGAGTTAAAAAGACACCTTTTTATCGCTCCACAACATGGATTGACAAAGATAATGTTTGAATCAAATTTAAATGCACTTGACATCAATCTCATTTCAGTCTTGTCCGAAGAAGATATGATGACTCCCTCATATAGGTATCATAATTTTTTCTCTCATCCCCTTGGTATGTTGACGTCATTTATGTTCTTCAACATCTTAATCCTCCCCTAGATATGTCTAAAAGAAAAGGTAGATCATTAAAATTGAAATCTTTCAACAACTACATTTTGGACAATGCTCTATATTGGAAAGACCCAGGAGGTGTCTTGCTAAACTGTTTGGTAGAAAATGAAGCCAAGGAGGTAATGAGTGATTTCCACAAGGGAGATTGTGGAGGTCATTTGTTTTGGAAAACTACAACGAATAAAGTGTTGAGGGATGGTTATTATTGACCTACTCTCTTTGCATATTTGTATAAAACCATGATGAGATGTCATAAATGCCAGATATTTCAAGGTAAGAGGAAGTTGCTCCCACTGCCTTTGCAGCCCATATCCGTGCAAGCACCATTTCAACAATGGGGCCTTGATTTTATTAGAGAAATCCACCCTGCATCTTCTGCCCAACATAAGTGGATCTTGACAGCTACTGACTACTTCACCAAATGGATTGAAGCAATCCCAACATGCAAGCTATAAATTTAGTCATTATTCAATTTTTGGAAAATAATATTTTGTCTCGGTTTGGTTGTCACCAAAAAATCATTACAGATAATGTGGATGCATTCAAGTCCAAGAAAATGGTTGAGTTTTTTGAGAAATACAACATCAAATTGGGTCACTCGACTGCATATTATCTGTAAGGTAATGGATTGGCTGAATCTTCAAACAAATATTTGGTAAAAATTATAAATAAGATGTTGGAGGCAAACAAGAAAAACTAGCATAAGAATCTTATTAATGCCTTGTGGGAAGACATAGTGAGTAGCAAGAAGTCAATAGTTATGTCTCCTTTTCAATTGGTATATGGAGTTGACATAGTTTTCCCTACATAAATTGCAATCGCAGTTATGAAATTATTACAGGAAGGAGGTAGTGAATTGAATGATGTGCAATGCCAGATCAATCAAATGATTCATCTCCAGCAAACCAGGGATGAGGTGTTTCAAAACACCTCTAAACTTCAAGAGAGGATAAATAAGGTATATGAGTGCAAGAAAAAGGAAGATGATTTCAAAATTAGTGACGAGGTCCTCCGTTGGGATGCTAGAAACAAAGAGAAAGGGAAACATGGTAAATTGGAGAACTTATAGAAGGGGCAATACAAAATTTCAGCCTCAAGTGGACATCATGCTTATCTATTGGAGGAAATGATTGGAGAAGATTGCATAAGAGGACCAGTTAATGGTAGGCTTCTCAAGCACTACCTTTCTGAGCAGATTTATGAAACTTCTTAATTTCATTGTACATATCAGTTTAATTTTTCTGCAAAAGTGTGAAGTAGAGAATCATCATAGTTTGGAGACCGAAGTGAAGGCCATAAAGCTCCCTTAATTTTTTGTTGATTTCTAAGTTCAGTAAAAGTCAAGTCAGTTTAGTTTTGAGTTAGTTTTCGTTATTCAGTCTCATCTTTTAATTTTGACTCCATGCCCAATGGTTAGGCTACTTGGTCTACGAAGTTCTTACACCTCCAAGGAGCTGCCATCCCCAGCTGGAGCCAATGTTAGTGTCAGTCAATTCAGCCAGTCACTAGTGATCAAATGGGCTCTTATAATATCTTGTTAGGTTCTCAAAGTCAATTTTTTGTCATTTCATTAGGCCTTCAAGTAAAAATTTGGTCTCTGGATAGTGTGTCTAGGGTTGTTTCCACTCCTTTCAAAAAATTTACATGCTAGTCCTTGTCATCACTCAGTTGAGTGCACCATCAAATAAAATATCATAATCATCACTCTAGTCAACATCATCATGATTTCATTCATTTCGGTGTCTCCATTAGGTCATTAGGGTTTTAGTCACCAAAATCTGTCATTCCATGCATAAATCTGGAAAAGGAGGAGTGGTAATAGGTAAATTTGTTCAATAAATTTTGGTTTCAAATGTAATTCATGTTTCAAATATTTAATAAGTTCATCATGTTCCTAAAGCTGCAAAGAAAGTGTCAAAGTTACAACTTTACAGAGCAAAGTGAAAAGGACATGTAGTTGGCCATCCCACTACCATGAAGAAAAGTGACCACCATAAGCTATTAAAGACCAATTCAAGCTCATTTTATCATTCACTTCATTGAATAAGAGCTCTCATTCATCACCAAGTGAAAACTTATCCAGGTGGATATTGGTGGCCACCCGCCTATTCCACTTGGGGCCCCACCATTGTCTGTTTTAGTTTTTCACAACTTACTATTTTTAGCAGTTTTTTGGGCCATAAACTTTCGAAGCCGTTTTGAGGCCCTAAACAAATTTTTTTGGGCATCGTTTGTGCATGTAATATCCCAAAATCGGGACTGCTATCAAGGCATGCCTGAAAAATACATTTTTTAGGAATGGATGCTACAGCTCTTGAAATCAGCCCATGGATCTCTTAGATATGATAATATAAGACACAAATCCAAGAGGAGATCAGAAAAAAATATTTCTAGGTGGGTTAAACAGATCTCCCACACCTAGTACAGCTAGGAAATTGCCCAAAGAAGGGACTGCAGCACTATGTGACAAACTGCTCAGAAAATAACGCAGTTCAGCCAAATATATGCAGGAGGCCAATATGGAGGTTCAATATGATTGTTGAAAATAGAAAATTAGAGTTATATTGAAGCCCTTTCATTATAGAATAGAAAGCAATAGACTTTATATGAAGATTGGCTCAAGATAAGAGGTTGCAACCATATGATATGACTGTACAACCTTGACAGCATTATTTTATTAGTTGAAAAGAGCTGTATGTTACACTTGAGATCTAGAGTAGATATGTGTACAAAAAGATAGATCTATATCAGATCTGTACACTATGGAGTCTCCTCTTCAAAAGCCCCTTGGGGTTTTCAGCAGAAAATGTAGTACATGGAGTAGATATAAGATCTAATGCAGCTAATCTGCAGGATGATTCAGAATTTCTGAAGCTAATACATCAGTATTCAGATCAGATCTGAATGGAACATGGATTAGATCTGTAATCTATGGATCACCATAGTAAAGGGAAGATTCCCAACACTAGAGATCTCTCCTCTTTGAAGTGCCAAAAGACCCTGCAACTTTATCCTTGAAAATAACGCAGTTCTGGAAGATGGATTGCGCTCTAGGCTCTAGAGCATGATGTGGCCTGATGCCAAGATCTGAAAATGAGCTCTCCTCATCCAATACTCTCTTGCCAGGGGGATAGAAGGCTTTCCCACTGAAAAGAGGCACTAGAATGGCTTAGATCTGAACAGATCTAGCCTCCACTTGCTGCAGCTTACAAGGACAACCAAACCCTCAACAGGATCTGCGTTGTAGTTGGAAGAAGAGCTTGGCCAAATGCCTGATAGTGGTCAAGTAATGCAAGACTCCTCCAAGAGACCTCTCAAGGAAGGAGGTGGGATTCCCGATCAGGAACATCCAAGTGCTAAACAACACTATTCTCAGCTAAGCAGCTATAGAATGAGAAGTGTCTAAGGAGAAAAATCCTTCAGAAATAATATCATCAAAAACCCCTCTCATGCTGTCCTCCTCCTCCTTGAATAAGATGGAATCCTTGACAAACCCTAAACCATCTCAATGATTTAGTTGCATTCACATGATTAGCCTCCAACTAAAACTGTGCTGGGCATGTAGGTGGTTCAATGTATCTAGAAAGCACTGTTGATTTGGTCTAGTTGACCCATTCAAATGTCTTAATCCCTTTCACACATAAGGGTGTTTTGCTGAAGCAGCCCAGATTTAGCCTTGTTCACATGGGCATGGATTTGTTTTGCTGTTTTAGGAGTTTAATTTATTCTCCTTTACAATTTTATTCTTGCAACAAGAAAATGAAAACAAAATAGAATATTCCTATTAGCTTGGGCTAATTAGGAACATTACAGTCCTCCCCTCCAAAATGTTGCTTGTCCTCAAGCAACAGATAAGGTGAGTGTTGCAACTCATCTCTCCCTCCATTGGTGCCACAAGCAAAGGATAAGCTTCTCTCATAAGCTAAGTAATCACCAAACCATCCATCCATGTCTTGTTCCAACAATGTTCTCTTGAGAGGCAAACATCTCATCCCATAAGAAAACAATAAATCACATGAAACAACCATGGTTTGCCCAATGCCCTCCCTGAAATATAAAGTAGAAAGTACAGGGAGTGTAGTCATCCCGTAGGGAATATGCATGCCTTCCCTCCTTCCTCCATACATCCCCATAAAAAGAACAATTACATCATCAATATAGGGGATCAAAACAATGTGCAAAAAATCAGAAATGGGTGCACATGGAGGTGGATCATAGTCCCACATGTGGAACCAGCACAGAGCATCCCTTGCCTACATCAAATCAAGATGTGGTAAGTGGTTCTCTTGCCACTTACTTGCTACCCCTACCATCTCACCATAGCTGCCTTTGGGAAGCACCCATCATGATGAAAAATCTCCCTTGTCCTTCCAAGGGAGTGGCCCAATTCAGAAATTTTTGGGACCCAATATTGGCCATGAGGCTTACAAAATATATTGCGCCTCCTTGGAGTCATGGCCTACAAAAACATGGTGTAAGAATGCATGAAATCAGAATATAAAACAGATGTACTAAGAGCATGCTCTTCACCAATAATCCTCCTCCTATCAATGGAGTGGTGCATAGATCTACTCTCTTCTTCAAGGGGAGGAAGAGAGGGCTGATTTAACTCTTCCTTAGAGTCATGTCGCTGCTCCAACTCCACAATGCCCATGCATCTTTGACAATGTTGATATAGTTCTCTTTCAAAGCCCTCCCAATAATAGTGTTGGGAAAAATACTGAGAGGGGGGGGGGCGGGGGGGTGAATCAGTATTTAGGACTTAATCAAAACTTTTTACTTTTTCATTCACTAAAACCCATACGCTACTTTGCTGAAGCTAAATAGCGTATACACGCGAATATCCTTCATAAAACTCGCGTATACACAGAGATCTTGTTATGCCATTAATTCTTCAATTATATCATTCCATCATTCATTCATTAGATGTTCAATAAACTGTAAACATGTGCAGTAAGAACAGAATAAATCATCACACATAAGCAACACACATGAAAACTAGGATTTTAGGTGGAAACCCAAGTCGGGAGAAAACCACCGCTGCCATTGTCTCAGCCTTCAATATTTTATTATAGAGAAAACATATTACAACATATGTAAGCCGGCATCACCTCCTACCAGCACGTTGTGCACCCACCTGCCTGCCACGCCTCCTGGAAGGGAGCTACGACCCCCTGCTCTCATTTACCAGCCTCTCCTGGAAGGGAGCTACGACCCCCTGATCTCATTTACCAGCCTCACCTGGAAGGGAGATACAACCCCCTGACTGAAGGCTACAACCCTCAGCACCACCATGGACCACATTTCATCAATTTTCACACTGGATCCAAAAGCTTTCTTTAGAGCACATCTTGCAGGCCACTTTTCATCATATTTTCAGACTGGACCCACTCCACACATTTAAGCTCAATCATACATCAAAACTAATACTTATCAATTCAGACAACCCAGATCAGATAGTAGTAACACAGCAGAACATATCAGACATTTCATACTTCATCCTTCAGCAAACCCTAGTTTTCATACATGCTTTCCTTTTACTGATCCTGTGTATATACGTGCCTTCGACCATACAAACCCGCGTATACTTCTGTACATATTACAGAGCTAATTTTACTTCCCATACGCGCTTTCTCTTCAGCAAACCCGCGTATATACGCGCTTACTCTGCGGCGAACTAGCGTATAGTTCTTCAGACATTTAGGTTATTGCAATCCTTCAGAACAGATACATCACTCAGATTTTACCCTTTACTTCAGACAGATGTTCGCCTCATCTCAGATCTAATCATTCCATAAACAGATCTAGCAGATACAAATACATTCTAGATCTAGATTCCCTTCTTCATCATTTCTTCATTGGTGCATCATACATTCAGATCTTTCATTCAACTGTAACCCTTTCCATTCAGATATGCTTCAGAGAGAAGTATTCATTCAAGCTCAGACTTCTTGCACACGTTTGCACAATGAATTTCTTTTCCTTATATAGGTTTACCCTTTATCAATACCATGAGCCAAAACCACATTACTTTCGATGGTATTCCTGGACGAGGTCACATAGACGAATCATTACTCAATACAATGGGTCAATACCATGGTGGTTACCCCTGGTATTACATATTTAGAGCTCTTTTGCCCATACGCGACTTGGCACGTTATTTCTCGCGTGCATACGCTACTTTGTCTAGACAAATCCGCGTATGCCTTGAGACATACTCTTTTCATCATGTTCTAGCACATACTGACATTCCTTCCATCATTACCTTCTGTACTCATTGTATATACATCAGATTTACATAATTTAACAAGTTCATCAAGACATATTCCATCAGGGACAACTTCATCAAGTAGGTTGCCATTATCTTCATCAAGTGGGTTGCCATCAAGGACAAAACTCAACATCATATTGCCAACAAATAGCTCCTCAAACTGATATTGTTGAGCTTCATAGAATAGGTGTGGATGAAATTGAACTCTTCATAAGCCCTCTGTAGTAACTTCTCCTTGAGCTTGGAAGCTATAGACAAGAATATTCTACCATGATTATAGATGAATCCATCAAGGATTGAATAGCTCTCTTCATGCAACCAGTCATCAAGAATCATGCAATTATGATGATCCTTGGAATATTCCACCAACAGTTGGGATTTCTAATAGGGATCTAATGCGCCCAACATTGACAGTGTTGATAATGTGTCATCTGAAGTGTCTACCATGTTTTTGTCTTTCTCCTTGACATCTCCCATGTCAAAGGTGTATGTTGGAAAGCCAAGCTTCCCATTTTCCTCCTCCTTAACATCTCCCATGCCAAACGTACCAGGTGGAAGGTTGCTAGTCCTTCCTTGCTGCCCTCCTTGCTCATGCACATGCTCAAAAGAAGATGGAAGTTATTGGAAGTTAGCCTCCCATGGAAGGCTGCCATCTATCCAAAACCTCCTTGGTCTTGCCAAAGTATGCATGTGTGACCACCATCTCTCATCATGTATGGAAGAGGATCCTCCAGACAAGCTTGTCTCCTGATTCAAGGATTTCCTTCCTTGCTTCATGATGGTGTCATCCTTCATTATTGCAGCATCTTTTCTCAGCGTAGTATGGGATCAGAGAATGGATAGTGATGTTAAGAGAAAAATGATTTCCCTCTCCTTGTGCTTTCCCCATACTCTCAGCATTGAAGCATGGTCTTCTAATGCTCCCTACCTCCTTGGATCTATGAAAGGAGCCTCAATGCATGAAACATATTTCATCAAATCTGAATCAGGTGGTCTCCCAAGTGGTATACCACAAGATAATGATGTCTCATGGCTCATTCCCATGTTAAAAATAGATGGGAACATAATATGATTTCTTCCACTGTGCAAATCCATCTCTAATTTCTATGTGGAAGTATCATGATAAGGAGAAGTTGGAGAAACTCCCCCATATTCTTCTTCATCACCCACCTTCTGCAAGATCTCACAGTCTAAGGTGCTCCCTTTAGATGCAATTAGCTCATGAACACCCATCATCTCCTTGGTGTTAAGAGTCTTGACCACAAAGGACTGATCCATCATAGTGTGTGATCCAACAATTAGATGCAGTGTTGGAACACATTTCCTCCATTGTTTTGTCTCCTTGCCTATCATCATAGACACATGCTGCTCATCCTCTTCATGTATAGGATCCTTGGGGCCTACTTGCAAAGATACAAGAGCCCTCATAGTGGAAGCAATAGCTTCAACTCCATCTCTCAATAAAATTAGATCTCCTCCTACTGTCACAGCGCTGGAGGAACCTTTCAGTTCCTCTTCTTTCTTCTCCTCATCAATGGAGTATGCCTCATCAATAAGAGATCCTTTCACTTGATCTCTTCTCGAAAAAGGAACACTCATGTCTTCTTCTTGAGAAGAAGGTTCTTGCTGAAGTAGGTCCTTTACCCTTGGAAAATCATGTAATAGATCTTCAAATCCTTCAACAATGTTCTGAAATGGAGTTATCTTCATGGATCTTCCCATCTCATGAAAATGTTCTGATCTCTTGGGCTTATTTTGCACACCCAAAGAAATTTCAGATGGCATAGAATCAAATCTCTTCACTAACCTCCTAATGAACTTTGCATAAGTAGAGATGTTTACATTTTTCAACGAAGAAGACTCAAACAACCACCAGGCATATGCTTTACCTTGGAGGTGCAGTGCTGCTACTCTTATGGCTTATTCTTTAGAAACTTGATGCAGCTGAAAGTATGTGTCCAACTTCTCTACCCAAGACTTGGTTGAGCTCTCAGGTGACCCATCAAAAGTGGGTAAGAAGGTTCTACCCACGGTGTGATACATGCACCCTCTTCTCCTCATAGTTCTATTAGACCTTCTTTCTTCATTGAGTTGACAAAACTCTGGAAAGCTTAGATTCTCTCTCAATATTTTAGACTGAGATTAATATTCTCAGAGATAGTCACCAAGAGTCTCCTCCTTTGGTTTCTCTCCCTCCTCTTCTCCTCTTGCAAGGAATGTAGGCACACTACAACATCGTAGATTAGATTGTGTGGCTGAATTCTCACACACATCCGATGAAGTAGTGGGGCTTCCTTCATGTACAAACCTCTTCAAGAGATCTGCTGGTATTTCATTCCTCATTCCCCTGATTTCATTCTCCATCTCATGCATAGTTTGGAATAGAGTTTTTGAAAACTCTTTCCCTTTCAATCTTCCAGATGAAGGGTTTGGACCCTTGTCTTCTGTGTCTTCAGTGTAACTACACTTCTTCATCAGTATTTTCCTTCCATGAAAATACATATTGGCTCTTCAATAAGAAAAGCACAGGCTGTGCCAAGATAGTTGCTTTGATACCACTGTAATATCCCAAAATCGGGACTGCTAGAAAGGCATGCTTGAAAAATGCATTTTTCAGGAATGGATGCTATAGCTCTTGAAATCAGCCCATGGATCCCTTATATTTGATAATCTAAGACCCAAATCCAAGAGGAGATCAGAAAAAAATCTTTCTAGGTGGGTTAAACAGATCTCCCACACCTAGTACAACTAGAAAATTGCCCAAAGAAGGGAATGCAGCACTATGTGAAAAAATGCTCAAAAAATAACACAGTTCAGCCAAATATATGCAGGAGGAAAATATGGAGGCTCAATATGATTGTTTAAAATAGAAAATCAGAGTTGTATTGAAGCCCTTTCATTATAGAACAGAAAGAAATAGACTTTACATGAAGATTGGTTCAAAATAAGAGGCTGCAACCATATGATATGACTATACAAGCTTGAAAACGTTATTTTGCTAGCTGAAAAGAGATGTATGTTACACTTTAGATCTAGAGAATATTTGTGTACAAAAATATAGATCTATAACAAATCTGTACACTATGAAGTCTCCTCTTCAAAATCCCCTTGGGGTTTTTAGCATAAAATGTAGTACATGGAGTAGATCTGAGATCTAATGCAACTGATCTACAGGATGATTCAGAATTTCTGAAGCTAATACATCAGTATTCAGATCAGATCTAAATGTAACATGGATTAGATCTGTAATCCATGGATCACCACAGTGAAGGGTAGATTCCCAACACTAAAGATCTCTCCTCCTTGAAGTGCCAAAAGACCCTGAAACTTTCTCCTTGAAAATAACGCAGTTCTGGAAGATGGACTGTGTTGTAGGCTCTAGAGCATGATGTGGCCTGATGCCAAGATCTGAAAATGAGCTCTCCTCATCCAATAATCTCTTGCTAGGGGGATAGAAGGCTTTCCCACTAAAAAGAGGCACTAGAATGGCTTAGATATGAATAGATCTAGCCTCCACTTGCTACAGCTTACAAGGACAACCAAACCCTCAACAGGATCTACGTTGTAGTTGGAAGAAGAGCTTGGCCAAATGCCTGATAGTGGTCAAGTAATGCAAGACTCCTCCAAGAGACCTCTCAAGGAAGGAGGTGGGATTCCCGATCAAGAACACCCAAGTGCTAAACATCACTATTCTCAGCTAAACAATTATAGAATGAGAAGTGTCTAAGCAGAGAAATCCTTCATAAATAATATCATCAACAACCCCTCTCATGCTGTCCTCCTCCTCCTTAAATAAGATGGAATCATTTCCAAACCCTAAACCATCTCAATGATTTAGCTGCATTCACATGATTAGCCTCCAACTAAAACTGCGCTGGGCATCTAGGTGGTTCAATGTATCTAGACAAAATTGTTGATTTGGTCCAGTTGACCCAATAAAATGTATTAATCCCTTTCACACATAAGGGTGTTTTGCTGAAGCAGCCCAGATTTAGCCTTGTTCACATGGGCATGGATTTATTTTGCTGTTTTAGGAGTTTAATTTATCCTCCTTTACAATTTTATTCTTGCAACAAGAAAAAGAAAACAAAATAGAATATTCCTATTAGCTTGGGCTAATACGGAATATTACAGTGCAGTGAATATGATTCCATTCCGGAATCAATATTCGTGGCGACATTTGTAGTCCTCGGATAGATCTTTCTAACGATGTATCATGTGCGTCAAACGGAGATAGTATGCCGAAGTTACGTTCCCGGGAAGTTGAAACACCAATTTACCCAAACAGGGCCCATAGTTTTGGCGCTTCATCTCCTAGGTTTAGGTTTTTGGACGTTTAGAGTTCTCCATTGTTTCTCCAAATTAAATAGGCCCCTGAGCCTAATTGTAACACAGTTTAGAGGTATGTAGCTGCCACATCTCTTCTCAGAGATTCTCTACTAGCACCCTAGCTATTTTATTTCCATTATGGTTGTAAGCATATTTCTGTTATTTGATATTAATGAAATGAAGCCTTATTTCTGCTGCATCTCTATGTTTATGGTTATTTATATATTCTGTTGCATTCCTGCATAAATTCAGATCAGTGGTATTAGAGCGATCTGCTTTTTCTCGATCCTTCTTTGCATGTCCCCAACGAGGTCGGGGTATAAGGAGTTAGGACTCGATCTGGTGGAACCTTTGCAAGATCAACCTCAAAAACCCTGACGGACGCCCATGGGGGACGAAAAGAAAGATGAGGGAGCAGGAGATCCTATCAAAATATTGCTCAAGGAGGCCCTCGAAAAACAAAGGAACGCGATGATGGATAACTTTGCCCAGATCCTTCAACGACTGCCCACTGGAGGCGCATCTGCATCCAGCAGCCACTCTGGAGGTGCAACTCCCTTTAAGGTACAATTAGACTTTGACATTCCCATATTTGAGGGTCAAATATATGTAGATGCTGTAGATAGATGGTGGAATATATTAGAAGGATATTTCTTGTTTCATGACTTTTCCGACCGGGAGAAGATTATTTATGCACTCCTCAAAGCTACCCCCCATGTCAAGGATTGGTGGGAAACCTACTGTGAGAAAAAGGACGAGACAGAACCCTATATGTTCTCAGCCATACCCACTTGGAATTATTTTCGAGATGCCATCAAGGAACAATACTATCCCGTGGGGAGCTATGAGGACAAGTACATACAATGGACCACGCTGCGGCAACAAAGGGATCAAGATGTGCATGAGCTGACGAATCTGTTCGATACCCTGCGCACAAAGTTGGCTATGAAAGATTCAGAGAAACATTTGGTGCTAAAGTATCGCAGTTGTCTACACAGATACATTCAGGAGGAAATGGAGTTCCTCAACATCTCCTCGCTTGGTACGACATACTAGTATGCTGCTAAGATTGAGCAGAAATTCAAACAGAAGAAGCAAGACTTTGGATCTGCAAATCAAAAGCAAGCGAAAGGTGCCCCCAAATCGCAGAACAAAGTACAACTCCAAGGCATGGTGGCCCAAGAAAACCTGCCAAAGCCACAAGCAAAGAACAACATCGTGAAGCCAAAGAAGGACATGGGAAAGTGGTGTGAGTTCCATAAGAGCTCCACTCGCAACACAAGTGAGTGTCAGGCCAAGTAGTCGCTGGTGGCTAAGATGACAGATTTTGAATCAGATGCATGCTCTGACTCTAAATCATAACCTAACAAGGGGAATGACAAAGGGAAATAGATTATTGATGCGGAGCCCAATGCCACTATTGTGACTACGAAGATCCAGAAGGAGGAACCATAAGATCCAGAGGAGGCAGAGCATCTCTTCCACTCCCAGATGTGAGTAAAGGGTTCCCCACTACGGTTCATTGTCGATAATGGGAGCCAAAAGAACCTCATTTCAGCAGATGTCGTGAAGCAGTTGGGCTTGCCGACCACAGCACACCCACAACCATACACCATTGGGTGGCTTCACCAAGGACGAGATCTCTGCGTCAGCCATCAGTGCTGCCTTCCCTATAGCATCAAGCCCTTCACGAATATTGATGTTTCTGATGTATTATTAGGCAAACCATACTTGTGGAAGCAACATGCTGTGTATGAGTCCCGGCCTCGCGCTGTTATTGTTACTTTGGGAAATAAGTTGTATAGGATACTAGAGGTAACACCGCCTCCCACTATCTCTTTGGTTACTACAAAAAAATGCAGTAAGATCATTTCCCAAACCAAAAAATTTGTTTTCCTGATGATCCGCCCCAGGGCAAGAAGAAGACTATGGCCATGACCTCCAGGCATGGCTCCTCTGCACGAAAACAACAAATGGACAAGGTTGTGGAGGAGTATGGGGACATCTTCACCTCACCCACAGGGGTGCCTCTACACTGTCAAGTCAAGCACCCCATTGACCTAGCCCCAGGTGCGCCACTACCCAATGGACTGATATATAGGCGCTCTGTTCTGGAGAATGATGAAATCAAGAGGTAGATTCAGGAGTTGCTGCAGAAAGGTCACATTCGGCCAAGTTCATCGCCCTGTGGGAGCTCGATCGTGTTGGTACATAAGAAGGATGGGACTTGGAGACTTTGTATTGACTATCAGGCGTTGAACAAGATCACTGTTCGGAATAGGTACCTGATCCCACAGATTAATGACCTTCTGGACCAACTCAAAGGGGAAAAATATTTCAGCAAGATCGACTTGAAGTCTGGGTATTACTAGGTACCAATCGAACCCTCTGATCTGTGGAAGACTGCCTTCAAAGCCAAGGAGGGCCTTTTCAAATGGCTCGTCATGCCTTTGGGGTTGACAAATGCTACCGCAACCTTCATGAGGTTGATGGATGACATATTGCGTCCATTCACCAACTAATTTGTAGTGGTATACTTGGATGACATTCTGATCTTCAGCCAGACTTGGGAAGAGCACCTCCACCACATCCAAGAAGTCCTCCAAATACTACGACAACACAAGTTGTGTGCCAATTTGGAGAAGTGCACTTTTGGCATGACCCAGGTTCAATATCTAGGATACATTATTGATGAAAGGGGGGTGCATGTGGATCCAGCCAAGATCCAATTCATTCGGGATTGGCCAGCCCCAACCACCCTAACAGAGCTTCGCAGCTTTCTAGGTCTTGCAAATTTCTACAGCAGGTTCGTGTTGGGATTTTCTCATATCACTTGGCCCTTGAGTCAAGTCACCAAGGGAGGAGCGAAAACAAAATTCTTTTGGTCAGAATCTCAATAGAAGGCGTTCGTAGAATTAAAACATCACCTCTGTTCTGCCCCAGTTCTCACATTACTAGACTTGCAACAACCATTTGAGATTGAGACAGATGCCTCTGACTATGCTATTGGGGCAGTTCTTACTCAATAGGGGCATCCAGTAGCATATCACAGTGAGACATTGTCCGACACAGTTCGAAAGTATCCCACTTATGAAAAAGAAATGTATTCCATTGTGCAGGCTTGTCAACAATGGAAGCATTGCATTTTGGGGAAGGAGACAACCATCCACACAGACCACTGACCCTTGCAGTTCATACAAACACAAGGGAAGTTGAAAAATGATCGCCATCAGAAGTGGTCCACATATCTGCAACAATTTCATTTGAACATCAAGTAAAAGAAGGGTAGAACCAATAATTTTGCAGACTGCCTTAGCCGACCACCAATCGTGGCCATTACCACAGTTATCAACTCTTGTGGGCATGAGAATTCTGATTGGCTGCTTCTCTACAAGAGCGATCCATAATTCAGCCACACAT
Organism: Pinus albicaulis; assembly: GCA_034641835.2. Lineage (NCBI taxonomy): Eukaryota > Viridiplantae > Streptophyta > Pinopsida > Pinales > Pinaceae > Pinus > Pinus albicaulis. The sequence goes on along the minus strand of CM076584.1, from coordinate 28,722,237 downwards.
ACAAGGCACTCTTTGGGGGGTACGCAAGTTTCAAATTTTCACCTCCAAGATGCACTGTTATTTCACCTGGGACACCTTTGTGTTCCTTCAAGCGAGCGTTCCAAGATGATATGGGAAGCACACTACATTCAAGTCACTGGTCATTTTTGGGTCGAGAAAATAGTGGCAGTACTGTAGAAGTATTTATATTGGCCAAACCTACGACAGGATGTTGGGAAGTACATCAGATCTTGCACTTCTTGCGCCATTTCCAAACCGACCATCAAGAAGCAAGGGTTGTATACTCTGCTACCTACCCCTAGTCGACCTTGGGAATCAATCTCCATGGATTACATGTCAAGCCTTCCTTCTACTAAGCATGGAAACGACTGTGTTTTCGTGGTCATCGACAGATTCTCAAAGATGGCCATTATGGCAGCCTGCAAGAAGAATATCACAACAGAAGCCACTTCTAAAGTCTTCTTTGAACGAGTGTGGGTGCACTTTGGGATCCCACAGTCTATCATATCAGATCACAATAGCAAGTTCCTCAGCACATTTTGGTCCAGCCTCTGGTCAATGTTGGACACCAATCTCACCAAGTCCACAACTTTCCATCCCCAAACTGATGGCCAGACAGAGGTCATCAACAGGATGATTGTACACATTCTGCGCATGTACAATTCATAGCATCCACGCACATGGGATGAGAGCCTCCCTTATGTACAACACAGTTATAATCGGGCTCTCCACAGCTCAACCAGCCACAACCCCTTTCAGGTGGGCTTGGGGTTCCAGCCACTATGTCCCATTGACGTAGCCATGCCATTTGCAGCTACTCAGGCCGATTCGGCTCATGTCCAATCTGAAGTTGACAAAGCAAACAACTTCATCGAGCGCATTCAGCACATCCGCCAATAGTTTCATGACATATTGGATAGATCCAATGCTAAGTACAAGCAACGACATGATCAACATCGGGTGCCAGACAACTTCAAGGTGGGCAAAAAAGTGTGGCTAAATTTGCAGAAGGAGCACTTCATTGGACCCCACCGCAAGCTTCGCCCGCTCCGATATGGGCCGTACACCATCACCAAGGCTATAGGGAACAATTCCTTCAAGCTCAATATTCCACCATTCCTTGGTCTGCACATAATATTCAATGTAGACTGCCTTCGTCCCTACTTCCCACCTCTATTGGACACCTCTGACATTGCAGAAGAACTCACACCAAAAGAGTTAAACCCAGACTACATGGAACAAGCCACCACAGACTGTATTATGGACATGCAAATCAAGAACAGTCACCAACATAAGATCCAACTGTATTGGGTTGTCAAAGCTGGCCAACTCCTGCACCAAGGTAAGTGGTTCACCAAGGACCAAGTTCAGCAGAAGTTTCCTCATCTCATGGAGGAAATCAACGCAATGGGGACCATTGCTTCCTAAGGAGGGAGGAATGATCTAGGTGAAAATTGGTGGCCACCCACCTATTCCACTTGGGGCCTCACCATTGTCTCTTTCAATTTTTCACAACTTACTATTTTAGCAGTTTTTCGGGTCCTGAACTTCCGGATCCGTTTTGAGGCCCTAAACGACGTTTTTTGGGCATCGTTTGTTTAGAAAATATGATTCCATTCTAGAATCAATATTTTTAGCAATAGTTGTAGTCCTTGGATATATCTTTCTAATGATGTATCATGTGCATCAAACAGAGATAGTATGCCGAATTTACGTCCCCGGGAAGTTGAAACACCAATTTACCCAAATGGAGCCCATAGTTTTGGCGCTTCATCTCCTAGGGTTAGGTTTTTGGAAATTTAGAGTTCTCCATTGTTTCTCCAAAATAAATAGGTCCTCGAGCCTCATTGTAACACAGTTCAGAGGTCTGTAGCTGCCACATCTCTTCTCAGAGATTTGCTACCAGCACCCTAGCTATTTTATTTCCATTATGGTTGTAAGCATATTTATGTTATTTGATATTAATGAAATGAAGCCTTATTTCCACTACATCTCTATGTTTATGGTTATTTCTGTATTCTGTTTCATTCCTGCATAAATCCATATAAAAAACTCAACAAATTCAATCCAAACAAAATCCAAAATTTGATGCCAAAGCAGCCACGTTGCGGTTTCTGGGCTCCACACTATGCTCCTTCCAAATGTTGTGTTTTCTCACTTGGAGGCATCAAATGAAATTTTGAAGGCTTCTGAAGGATATCAAGGTGTGTATCATCAGTGGAAAAGTAAGTTACACCTTGTTCAACCCCTCCTTGCAGCTCAATTTCATTTTTTTAGTGTGTGAACCCTCCATTGGCCCCTACGTCGTGCTTTAGTGGTTGGCCTATCTTTTCAAGTTTTACAAGGTAAATAAACTCTCCCACAGGCTTGTTACCCTCCCTCATACCCAAAACCACCTACCATAGCTTTCATACCCCTTCATTCCCAATTCCTAAGTCCCAAAACCTAAACCCTAGCATAATTATGCAATTTTGGGCAATTTTCTTAGCTAAGATTGTGTAAATATTTCCTACCTCAATTACCTTACCCATTTCACTTCCTATACTTCCCTAAGACCCCTTCCCATCTCCCTCAATTTTCCTACTCTCATCTCCCTTCCCTAACCCACCCATCCTATCCCTTTCCTCCCTTTCCCTGTTTTGTCCTATTAGGGTTTTTCCCCTTGCAAACAATCAAATGGAGGAGAAGAAATCTTATAATAAGGGAGGCGAAGTGATAAGACATGAGCCCTTTACCACTCTTGGAATGATTTCATCACCACTATCCAAGTATTGTTTCCAAGGAGTAGGATTTCTTCCTTTTTGTGAACAAGTTGAGAGAGTTAAATACCATGCCACATTGACCAAATTGTTTGCCACTCAGCTAAAAAAGGATAAGGTCATGATTGCAGGGGTTACTTTCACTATATCAACTGATGTAGTAGTTGAGGCCACATGAATACCTAATCATGGTGAAAAGTGGTTAGAAAACCAAGACCTAGACATTCAAAATAATAAGCCCTATCTTAGAAGACATTATAAACAACACATGAAGAAGGTTTTTCCTATTGGGCACCTCCTTGAGAAGCATACACCACTCATGAAGATCATCATGAAGTACTTCACCTGTGAGGGAAGATTTTCTAGAATATATGGGTATCATGTCAAACTTCTCATACATTTCACAAGGGTAAAGCCACTCAATTTTCCCTAGAAGTTTGGCAAAGATGGCAGAAAAGGTTCAACATAAGCAGAGTAGCCTTGAAAGAAGCTTATTTCACCATGCTCTTATCAAAACCATTGTTTTACACCAACTTGAGCATAAGAGCATCACTTGGGAAACCTTCACGTAGGCATATGTCTTTTTGTCTTCTAGTATCCAGCCTACTAGCTCTAGTTCACCATCAACACCATTAACACCATCAACACAATCTAGACATGTGGAGGTTGGTTCACCTAGTATGGTTTTAGTGAGGAGGAAGATTGAGGTCACTCAAACATACCAAATATGTAGAAGGCTTGTGTTTTATTCTTAGATTGAGGAAGGTGTGAAGCCCATATCAGCAGAGCAGGGATTACATTTACAACATGATACATATTTGCATGATGAGGAGCTCATCGATCATGACATTGACATAGTAGAATTGGAGGCCAGTGAAGAACATGAAAACCTAGAGACGATCATCAAGGAAAACTATGCTCAGATCAAAGAGCTCAAGGAAAATTTGGCAAGGGCTAATTTCATAATATCCTTCCTAGAGAAAGAGAACAATCAACTGAAGGCAAAACAATTGTCTTTAGAGAAAATCCAGTTTGAAGCTAGTATGCATGATGTGAAAGACAAAGCAGTGGTTGACATTGAAGATTCAGAAAAGCATGAAGAGCAGGTAACAAGGAATAGGCCAAGGACCATGGGTCTCAGAAGAGCACTTTAGAAGGAAAAATAGCATTCCACGAGATGAAGAGTTGACATTTGAAGAAAGGATAGCCATGGAAATCAATGAAAACGTGGATTTTTGGCTTGAGAAAGTCAATATTCACTTTGAGAATCTCCTTGAAAAGGCTAACAGAGACAAAAATATGCAAAAACACATGGTTGACCACTACTACATGGGAAATAAGATTTGCAATGTCAAAGTCAAACAATTGCAAGCAAAGTTAAAGGAAACCCTAAAATGTCAAAAGACTAAGGATAACTTGAATATGTTTTCTGATGCTTCCTTAGTAGCATAATAAGCATCTCTAGACCAATTTTGAGGATTTTTGGAGAAAATTTTGATTTTTGTGAAAATTGGGTAAAAATTGGAAATTTTGAAAACTAGTCACACTAGTAAAAGCATAGAATGTGCCACACTACGCTTTTGTTGGGGGGGTCCATTGGATAAAATCTCAACATTTTTTTATTCCTCTTGATGAGTACATCAATCCTAATCAGCGGTGGAGCCATGTCACCCACTTTTGGGGGGTCAAAATGCCCAAAAAAATGTAAGAAATCACTTTTCTGCCCTGTTTTTGGAGGCCACGCTATGATTTCTGAGTACTCTTTGGAGAATGAATATTTGGAGGGCTAGGAGCCACCTTTTTGAGTGCTTGAAGTGCCTATCATGTTGCAGATATCCAAGGCTTTCCATAGAATATTTTAGATCAGGATTTGGACCTCAGGAAGGCCTCCAAAAGTCATTTTTCCCCATCTCGCTACGCTTTCTCCAGGCTCACTATGCTTTCTCTAGGCTCGCTACACTTTTTCCATATTTCGTCACGCTTTCTCTAGAAGGCATTTTTCATAGGAAGTTTGACCTAGTTTTAATTTTTACCTATGTAATTGATGAATGATGATGATTTTGTGATGTCACGAGGTGTAATTGATCTGGTAAATAGTGAAATAGGGTAGATACATGCTTGTTATTGTAATTTTTGTGAAATTTATCTAGTTTCCTATGATGAGGTGAATTGGTTGACCTCCACTAGACATTAGGTTTTTGTTGAGAATATCATGTGATCAGCCCCACAACTGATGGATTCTACCCCTAAGAGAGGGGAGATGTTTTTTTGGTCTATATCTATCTTTTTTAGAGTCATTTGACTCGTTGGGAATCAGAGGATTGTAACTATTGTAGCTTGTACTTTCACTTTCATATTCAGAAATCAAAGGATGCAGTTGGAGCTATTATCGAAGAATTCATGTGCAGTGAGGTTATGATAATATATTTTCTCTATTATAGTATTTATTGAATGATATATAACTCCTCTTTCATATCTTTTATATTCAATGGTTTATCTTACAGTTCATACTTATAATTCTATTAATTTAGCTATGTTTATATGGAAATGTCATTTTTTGTTTCAAGCTTCCAGTATAGTGAATTCATGAATGAACATGCTCATTAAATCCCCTTACTTTCTCAGAATCATCACCATACCTACAAAACCCTAAAGCCATCATATATCCACTTCTACCTTGCTCCTTTACATCTTTGCAGTTGTAAATCCTTTGATACTTAGTCCTAGCTACTTGGTTTCATCCTTGATCCAACATCAAACCCTAAAACACTCAAAACCTACTTGAGCTTATCTTATCTAGCCTAATATATTTTATGTCATAGTCAATCCTTGACTGTGATCTCATTGAGAGAGCCCTCTCAGCCTGGTAGGGCTAGCTACTAGGTCAAACTGGTATGTGGTTACCTTTTTCAGTTTCCTTTTCAGCCTTTGGAGAACTAGTGAAGTGCTAACAGATTCCACAGGATGAGATCTTCTTTGTGGCTTCCAAAGTCCACACAATAAGCCTCAGGTCATACATAATATTGCACCCACATCTTTAGTCCCAAAAATTGATTATGCACTGGTATACCTGAAAAAATACCAATGAATGATGCCATTGAAATGGCTCATTGTTGCAATGAAGTTCTTCTTGTTATTGGCTGAGATAGGGTCTCAGGATCATCGAATTTTCCTAAGCTATGAAGACGTCCTCAGAGCAAGCGAAAAAGTTCCATGGATTGTACCTCAAATGAATCCACAATTTATACTTCAGATCTGACCAAAATAATCACATAGGTATAACAATAACCCCAACAATGATGGCCCATATTAGGTCTTAAGAACTCCATAAGATGTCTTAATGCTCCCTCAAAAAATCCACCACAAATCTCTGTTGGGTGTGGAGCGTTATTATCTTGTTTATTTTGTGTCAGAGCGTTGGACCCCTGTACCTTAATGGGGGCGGAAACGCTGCCCGTAATTAAATTCTGCCTAGGGGGTCCATGGGGGGGGGGGGCTGCGACTTTATGGAGCCCCCTCCTGGCGGGGGGTTTCGGGGGCAGCGTCCCCGAAGCTAAAAACAAATGTAAAATTGCCTTGTAAAAGTATAGTAATTTCTAGTCAATCTGGGCCATTCATTAGGCAGATGATCTGATGGTAGAAGTTATGTTTAGTTTAGGGTTTTTTTCCCTAGAAGGAAACCCCTCGCTGGTATGAGGGTATTGTATTGCGACTGTGTATTGTATGTGTATTCTTGGAGCGAGAAATTGATAGGGACACTGTGAGAGAGAACATAGGATATTAAAGCGGATCTGTTGTAGGTTGTGTCTCTTCATTTTGCTGGATAATAGAAAGGAAGGACTGGCTGTTCGGGGTGGACGTAGCCCAAACTGGGTGAACAACGTATATCTGTGTCTCTTTAGTTTTATGTGTTTTGTGTGCTTGTGTTTTCCACATATTTTATGTGTTTCATTTCTCTGTAATATTTAATTTTCTAACAATTGGTATCAGACCGAAGGTCTATTTGGCTGATAAACTTGCAGGAAAGAAGGGCTCCTGGTTCGAGTGGGAGCAACGACGAAAGATGGTAAATTTAGGGTCGAGTAGTTTAATGGCCAAAACTTCCCGCTATGGAAGACACAGATGGAAGACTATCTGTATCAGAAATATTTATACCTACCACTGAGCGGAAAAACAAAGAAGTTGATAGCTATGATAGACACAGAATGGGAGATTCTCGATAGAAAGGCACTCGGAATAGTACGGTTGTGCCTCATGGCATCGGTAGCCTTCAATATTTCGAAGGAAACAACAATCGAGGGTTTGATTAAGGCATTGGTGAAATTATATGAAAAACCCTCAGCCTCAAACAAGGTATTTCTTATGAAACGTTTAATTAATATGAAGATGTCGGAAGGTGGATCTATTGCAGACCATTTAAATGATTTTAATAGATTTACTAGTCAGTTAAGTTCTGTAGGGGTAAACTTTGATGATGAAGTTAGGGCTCCTTTATTTCTGTGCTCATTTCCAGAAAGATGGAATGGTTTAGTTATGGCCATTAGTAACTCTGTCTCTGGATCTAGTACTTTAAAGTTTGATGATGTTGTCGGTGCTATCCTTAGCGAGGAAATGCGACAGAAAAGATCCGGTGAGACATCGAGTAATGATTTGAGTGCAGAGTCTAGGGGAAGAAAAATGGAAAGAGGCAAGAGCTCAGGATATCACAGTAAATCAAGGAAAGGAAAATCCAAGTCCAGATTGGGGATAGTGTGCTGGAAATGCGGAAAGAAAGGATACCTCAAGAAAGACTGTAGATCTTGGAAGGGAAAAGAAGGAGACACACAACAAGAAAACAATCATGAAGCAAATGTGACAGGTGATGTGTTACAAGATTCTTTGATTCTTTCTTTCGAAAATGTTACTGATTCTTAGGTTGTAGATTCAGGGGCTTCATTCCATGCCACACCTGATAAGAAATATTTTCATGACTATGTTCAAGGAGATTTTGGACAAGTTCGTTTGGGTGATGATAAACCCCGTAAAATTGTTGGAATGGGTAAAGTTCTTGTAAAACAACAGAATGGAAACCAATGGCTACTAAAGGAGGTAAGGCATGTTCCAGATCTGAAGAAAAATCTGATTTCAACAGGGCAGTTAGGTGGTGAAGGTTGTGTGACAATTTTCACAGATAAAGCTTGGAAGGTCACCAAAGGAGCCCTGGTAATAGAAAAAGGTGAAAAGGTTGGTACATTGTATTTATGCAATGGTATTTCTAACTCTATTAATGCTTTAACTTCCAAAGGAGCAGATGCAGCATTATGGCATCATAGGCTCGGACACATGAGTGAGAAGGGGATGAAGATTCTTCACTCAAGAAATTTGTTGCCGGGTTTGAAGAATGTTGATTTGGATTTCTGTGAGAATTGCATTTATGGAAAACAGAAGAGAGTCAGATTTCTCAGAGTTGGGAAAGAAAAGAAGAGCGAAAATTTGGAGCTTGTGCATACAGATGTATGGGGACCTGCTCATGTATCATCTCTCGGTGGCTCTCGCTATTATGTTACGTTTATTGATGATGCAACTAGAAAAACTTGGATTTATTGTATTCAAAATAAATATGATGTATTTGACACTTTCAAGAAATGGAAAGCTTTGGTTGAGATTGAGACAGGAAAGAAATTGAAGTGTCTCAGATCAGACAATGGAGGTGAATATTGCAGCAAAGAGTTTGATAGGTACTATTCAGAGCATGGAATTCGTAGAGAGAAGACAGTTCCAAGAACACCATAAGAAAATGGTGTGTCAGAAAGGATGAATAGAACAATCATGGAGCGTGCAAGGTGCATGAGATTGCATGCAGGATTGCCTTTACAATTTTGGGCAGATGTTGTAGATACTGCTGTTTATCTAATAAACATAGGGCCTTCAAGTTCCTTGGATGGTGGTATTCCAGAGGAAGCATGGACAGGTAAAAAGGTAAACTACTCTTTTTTAAAGCCTTTTGGTTGTGAGGCCTTTGTCCACATTAATAAAGAAAATAGAACAAAGCTTGAGGAAAAATCAAAGAAATGTACCTTTATTGGATATGGTGTTAATGATTTTGGTTATCACTTATATGATTATGAAAATCACAAAATCATTAGGAGCAAAGATGTAATATTCAATGAAAAGGTCGTGTATAAGAATCAGTTGCAGGAAAAGAAACAAGAAAAAGAAAACAAAGAATACATAGTTCTTGATGAGATCATAGAAAAAGTAAAGGTGCCTGAAAATAATAATAATCAACAGCCACAACAACGGTAACCACCACAAAAACAACAGGCACCTCAAACACCTGAAAGCAGTTTCAGAAGATCTACTAGGATAAGTAGACCCCTTGAACGATACTCTCCTTCATTATATTATTTATTGTTGACTGATTCTGGTGAACCTAAATGTTATGAAGAAGCAATGCAGGTTGAAACCAGGAAGAAGTGGGAGCTAGCCATGGAAGAAGAGATGGACTCCTTAATGCATAACCAGACTTGGGACTTAGTCAGGTTGCCTGCAGGTAAAACTACATTACAGAATAAATGGGTTTACAGGATAAAGGAAGAAGATGGAGGAAAACAGAGGTACAAAGCTAGACTTGTGGTGAAGGGGTTTGCAAAAAAGAAAGGTATTAATTTTGATGAAATATTTTCTCCTGTTGTTAAGATGAATTCAATCATAGCTATTTTAAGTCTTGTAGTAGCTGAAGATTTACATCTTGAACAGTTAGATGTAAAGATAACATTTCTCCATGGAGATTTGGAGTAAGAGATCTATATGGAGCAACCATAAGGATATGAGGTCAAAGGGAAAGAAAAATTAGTGTGCAAGTTAAAGAAGAGCTTGTATGGCTTAAAACAGACTCCAAGGTAGTGGTATCTAAAATTTGACAAGTTTATGTCTGAACAAGGTTATACTAGATGTCACTCTGATCACTGTGTTTATCTGAAAAAGAAAAATGATGGAAGCTATATTATATTGTTATTGTATGTAGATGACATGCTTGTTGCAGGGTCTAATATGCAGGAAATAAATGTTATCAAAAGAAAATTGGCAAATTCCTTTGCAATGAAGGATTTGGGAGCTGCAAACAAATCCTTGGTATGAGAATAACTAGAGACAGAAAAAATCACAATTAACACTATCTTAGAATGAGTACGTACAAAAGGTATTGAAAATATTTAATATGTAGAATGCAAAACTAATTAGTACACCTTTTGCTAGCCATTTCAAACTTAGTAAGGAGATGTGCCCCAACACCTAAGAAGAAATGGACTACATGTCTAAAGTTCCATATGCATCAGCAGTTGGAAGCTTAATGTATGCAATGGTCTACACAAGGCTTGATATTGCACATGCAGTGGGAGTTGTGAGAAAGTACATGAAAAATCCAGGAAAAGAACATTGGATGGCAGTGAAATGGATTCTTAGATATTTGAGAGGTACCACAAATCAAGCATTATGCTTTGCTGGTTCAAACATTGATCTACAGGGATATGTTGATGCAGATATGGCAGGTGACAGAGATAACAGGAGGAGCACTACAGGATATGTATTTACTATAGGTGGAATAGTTGTTAGTTGGGTTTCAAAAATCCAAAGCATTGTTGCACTTTCAACAACAGAAGCATAATATGTTGCTGCTACAGAGGCTAGTAAGGAAATGATTTGGTTACAAAGGTTTATGGATGAATTGGGTAAGAAGCATGATATGGGCACGTTATATAGTGATAGCCAAAGTTCCATTCATCTTGCAAAGAACTCAACATTTCATTCCAGGACTAAACATGTACAACTCAAGTACCATTTCATACGGTCAGTATTGGAAGATGGACAGTTGAAGCTGGAAAAGATACACACTAGCCAGAATCCTGCAGATATGCTAACAAAAGTTGTAACCAGGGAGAAACTAAGAATATGCTCAGTTTCAATTGGTCTTCAAGGATGACGATGAATATGAAAAATAGCCAGGTCCAAAGAGGAGTCATTTTCCAGCAAATGAAGCAGCGGTGGAGTTGCTACAATCAGTCTCCAAGTGGGATATTGTTGGGTGTGGAGCCTGATTATCTTGTTTATTTTGTATCACAGCATTGGACCAATTTACCGTAATGGGGGCGGCAATGCCGCCCGTAATTAAACGTTGCCTGGGGGGTCCAGGAAGGGGCGAATGCGAATTTATGGAGCCCCCCCCTGGCGGGGGGTTTTGGGGGTAGCACCCCCGAAGCTAAAAACAGATGTAAAATTTCCTTATAAAATTATAGTAATTTCTAGTCAATCTGGGTCATTCATTAGGTGGATGATCTGATGGTAGAAGTTATGTTTAGTTTAGGGGTTTTTTTCCTAGAAGGCAACCCCTTGCTGGTATGAGGGTATTGTATTGCGTCTGTGTATTGTATGTGTATTCTTGGAGTGAGAAACAGATAGGGAGACTGTGAGAGAGAACAGAGGATATTACATCGGATCTGTTGTAGGTTGTGTCTCTTCATTTTTCTGGATAATAGAAAGGAAGGATTGGTTGTTCAGTGTGGACGTAGCCCAAACTGGGCGAACCACGTATATTTGTGTCTCTTTGGTTTTATATGTTTTGTGTGCTTGTGTTTTCCTCATATTTTATGTGTGTCATTGCTCTGTAATATTTAATTTTCTAACAATTTCCATAGATCAATAATGATTTCAATTCAAATGATAGAGTGATATAGTATTCAACACACATTTTGAAGAAGCCTTGAAACTTAGCTGAATTTTGTGCCACCAAATGGAGCCTTAGGAAGGACTAATCCAAGTCTCAGATACTTCTGAAACTCTCCTTGTATTAGGGCATTGAACTGTCTCCAAAAAAAAATAAAGTCACTAATAACATCATAACAAAGATGCTTTAAATTGATATTCCATCGAGTCCTGCTTCAAACAATGACACAATATGAGATTCAGAGTTGTTCCAAGAAGGGCCAAAATATGTATTCAAAAGAAACAAATTAATGTTCCATAGGAAAGATTAAGGGCCAAGTATGTATGCCACGATGATGCCACTGGATAGTCCAAACTTCTGTGTTGATGAATTAAGTAACTAGCTTCAAAGGATCCGCATGATTTTCAGGGACTTGCACATGAATTATGCCATAAATTTTGCTCGTAATACCTACCAAAAAGGGCCAAAAATTCAAGTAAATCTGTGCCAAAATGTGCCATAAATTTGTGCCCTAAGAGGGCCGAAAATATCAAACAAGTCTGCCCACAAAATTAGATTAACAAATAATTTTCTAGGCACAAGAAACCTCAACCTCCACAAGGATTTGATTGATCTCACAAAGGCTTCATATGACGTACATCTCTCTGCTTCATGTGAACTATACTATTGCGATAACCATAGCCCAAATATGTAAACATTAATCCCCAAACCCATCAAAAATTAGATATCCTTCTCAAGGTTTGCAAGACTACTCAAAGGCCGCATACAATCAGACATATTTTTCACAAGATGAACATTTGATACTTGCCTTTGTGGAGAGAAAAAGTCTCCTTTATAGTGAAGAAGAGGGGTAGAGATAAGGGGGCCAACCAGAGGAAAGTTGAACTTATATTTTAAATTCAAATTTTCATTTTGGAGCCAAAATCCCCAACAACTTTTAGGGCCGAATTTAATTTAAATTTGATAATTTATCCTTGATAACATATCCTTTTGACTTTGACTAAGATAGTCATTTTTAATTTTAATTTCCTTGTATAATATAAATTTTTTTGAAGCACTTCCTTTGGGGTTCCGTGACAAAAAAATGGGGATTCAATTTCAAGAAGCCATATCTCCTCAACTAAGAGGACTCACATGACGTGCTACCTAATGTTGGAATCGGCATGAAAATGAGAATAAAATGAAGATGGTCATGATAAAAAAATCACTAATATTAGTGTAGGGCTTCCTAGAGCTTCCAATCAATGCAAACTAGGCAAATATTAAGAGCATTCAAAGACTCACATTGGCATCAATGACAACACCATTCAACATGAGATAACGTAGTTCCATATTCCCATACATCATAATTAACACCTTCCATCTTATATTACGAGCCCATACCTCACCTTCATTCTTCGGGTAAAATTTATTATTGGTTCTTTGGGATTTGGCACTCATATATCCACATAACTGGGTAGAACCTAGAAACTCAACCCTAGGAGGTTGATGTAGCTAAAAGAAACATAAAAATCATATCATGGCCACAAAAAAATAAAAGAGAGGTTAAAGTTCAAAAGATGTATATGTACATAAACATTATCACCTGGGAAAAATCCTAGCATGAGCTATACCTTACTCATATAACCATCACTTGGTTCCTGAGCACGTGTTGATCCATTAGATCAAAGAAGTAACCCTTGCATGTCCCAACCCTCATGAGTGATAAAATGACTCATATTAAAGGGGTATTAAAATTTATACATCATACAAAACAATCTCTAACCCTTGAGCTATAAGCAGTAATAAAAATAAAAATTAAGAAGTAAAAGGCACAAAAGAGGGGTGGAAAAACAAAGGTCGAGTTGGTAACTGATGCATCCATGAATGCTCCATCCTCACATATATACATGGACACCAACATCAGCTGGTCCCTTTGACCATGCCACTTGGCCATGAAGTCTTATCCCCTTCATTACAATCATTACTATTCACTAAAACCTATCAATTGAAGGGTGGACTAGAGAATTATTACTGCCCCTTAGACCTAATAGGGTTGAACTTTAGCCACCTCTACCTAGGGAGAAAACATATTTGTGAGATTAAGGTCCTGATTTTGGAAGGGTATCCTTGTTTGAAGTATTAAATTTCCCTTAAAATTCAAATTTGGTTCCCTTAAATGCATTATTGACCTTGGTCCCTAATGATTGATTGCTTTTGCTAGAATCCAAGTTGTTTTTTCCAGGTGGTTCAAAAATCTAGGTCATGGGAACCTATTCCACAAGTACCCAAGCCCTCCACAGAAGTTGTTGTAGCTACTACAACCCCCTTCCAAAATTTTTCCCATAATTTTGTTTTGGAGCCTACCTTATTTCCACATAAGCTATGTTGGACATTGGATAAACCGACGCTCCCCATGTGTTTCGCGACATGGACTAACCACCTCTTGTGGATCCTTATCTCTAGCGATGCGATTGTTGACTAACACCTGTGGGTTTTGGTCTAATGACAATCGTGATTCCCAACAAGTGGTATTAGAGCATAGGTCATGAGTTCCATACACACCTGACTCGCATTGGGGGGGGGGGGTTGTTGGCGATTGGATAAACCAATGCTCCCCATGTGTTTCGCGACATGGAATGACCACCTATCGTGGATCCTTATCTTTGGTGATGCGATCGTTGACTAACAGCTGCGGGTTTTGGTATAACGGAAATCTTGATTCCCAACAAGCTCATCATTCAGTGTTGTCAAGTATTCATGTTGATGTTGAAGACTTATTGCTTGGCAATTTAATTGGAGTTAAATTACTTACATAAATTATCAACCAGGGCTAGTATATTGATGAAATGTATGTGCACTGTATGTGCTAGGAGTCTTTTTCACCCAGACAATTCCTAAGTTAATTTTAGATATTGAAATGCACATGTTTCTCTAACTGTTATGTGAGTAAATCAAATTGATTCTATTGTTCAAGCTTAAAATAAATATCACACTCTTCTTGAAATCAATAACACACTTGTTCATGCTTACTCAAAATTAAATCAAACACACTTTTTTGCTTTTAAATGAAATCACACACACACACACTTTGCTTTGAATAAAACCACATCACTCTTTCTTTAAAATGAAATCACACACACACTTGTCTTTGAATTAAATCAAACCACTCTTGATTTAAAATGAAATCACATTGTAAATGAATCTACTCTTGACAAAAAGAAAGATTATCTGTGCAAATTAAAATCCTATCTATATAACTGAAATGTAAATATGTGTTACTGATCTATGTAAACCTATGCTTTGTCTATGTGCACAAGATATATCGCTTCACTCAACAATAAAATGATTAGACAAACTTGCTATGAAAACAATATTAAACTCATGTTTAAAATCAAAATTTAAGCTAACAAAATCCTACAGAAAAAATAGAACAAAATACTAAATTACAGTTAAAAGGAAACCTTACTATCACGAGGGGGCCCTCCTACGAGAAGCAGGTATCAATATGATGCCTTCACAATACAATCAACCACGCATTGGAGTCACACAATAGAGAAATAAGAACAAAATCATAGTTTGTATATAAAACAATGTTTAAAATATAAAATCCAAGTCTGTGTCTGCTATGCCGAGAGACATATTTATAAAACTCCTACGCATTAAATTTTTCAAAGTATTATGCCTTGTGATAATAGACACTAGCTAAAATTAACTTTGAAAGATATGATCCTCTCATGATTTTATATCAACAAAACAAATCATGAGGCTAAAAATATGCATCTCGCTCGCCTGGTTCACCTCCTACTGTAGTTGAATTTTCCTTCGACTGAGTGTTATGAAACCAGATCCAAAAATAGAAGAAAAAAAATATCAACGCCTTAGAAATAAGCCGCTTCGAGGGGGCAACCTCAAATACATTACATGAATGAAAAATTATCGGATGATACAAATGACAAAACCTCCTTTCTATATATAGGAGTCAATGGGGCCACAATGTAATCCTAGCCGACCTAACAATAATAATGTAAGGGCACAATAATAAAAATATGGGGGTTACAGGGGTACAACAATAACAATAAGAGGGGCTACACTAACATAATAAGGGACTACACTATTAATATAGGGACTTAACATGCCCCTCTCCTTCAAACAAGTGTTGTCCTCAACGCTTGATTATTTCTTGATGCTTATGTATAAGCTCTCATCCTCCCATGTGGAATATTCTATAGGAAAGTTCTTCCACTTGCTGAGATACTCTGAAATTTATCGTACTTGTCTATTTCTTGTTTCTATGACTGTTTCAAAACTTCTTTCGATGTGATGTTGATCTTCCTGTTGTTTCATTAGATTTTGCACCAAAGTTAGGTTATCCTTTGAGGGTTGGAGAACTTGTTGTTTATGCTCGATGTGATCTTCCACTAATTTATCATCCATATAAACTATTATTTGATCCTTCAAACCATCCAAATTAGCCTCCATTTATTCTTTTAAACCATCTATGTCATCTTCTGTTGCTCTTCGTAAGATCGATTTTTTTTTTCACTTGGTACCATAATTTTGATATCTCATACTGCAATTCTTCCTCTTCATGCGTCATAATATATCTTTTTGAGAGATTAATGGGTATGGAATTATTTTTTGGAGGAATTATATAACCCAATATTGATAAAAATTCTAAAATATGCCCTTGGAATCACTTCAAACTGCTTTTTCAAACAAACATTATGCAATTTTAAAAACCAAATACACACCTTTTTCTTGATTTTCAGGAGATCGATATTGAAACTGAATTATCTTTTTGATTTAGGTTCTTAAATATTTAAAATTTGGCTTTGAGGTAGCCCTATGAATTATCTTTCAAATGCCATAAGTCTGACCTAATTTGGATTCTTGAAGACAAAGTTGTGCCTAATCTCCTACGATGACCTAATTATGGATTGGTTCAATATAGCGAACTTGTAAGACTTGCCACGTGCCACTGTTTCCTCCTTCTAATTTGAAATTGATAGAAAAGAAACTAAAGTCCGTGTACTTGCGGCCACTTTTTACATCATTCTAATCCGATGCTCAGAGAGATATTTATGAATCTTTTCCCACAATCACCTCTTTGAGATGAAATTCGGGAGCCTGAAACAAACCTAACTTCCATAGACCATATCTCTGAAAATGTTGTGAACCAAGCTCTAAAATTTTGCGACAATCTTCCTCATGATTTATTCTTTTCTCCCTAACAATTTCAGCTTCTGAAACTTCATATAAAAAAAATTATAGCTAAACTTCCACATTGACCTATTTAGGTTAAATTCAGGATCCTGCAAAAAGACCTAACTTCCACAGATCATATCTCTGAAAATATTGAGAACCAAGATCTGAAATTTTGTGAAGATGTTCCTTAGGTTTTCAGCTTCACACTCTAAAAATTTCAGCTTCTGAACCTTCGTAGAAAAAAATTTATAGCTAAAATTCCATGATGACTTGTTTGGGGCAGCGAAACCCTAGAATCCAAAGCTCTGATACCAAATGTTGTGAAACCAGCTCCAAAAATAGAAGAAAAGAGATATCAACGCCTTAGAAATAAGCCACTTCAAGGGGGCAACCTACAATACATTACATGAATGAACAATTCTTGGATGGGGCCACAATGTAATCCTAGTGGGGCCACAATGTAATCCTAGCTGACCTAACAATAATAATGTAAGGGCACAATAATAAAAATATGGGGGTTACAAGGGTACAACAATAACAATAAGGGGAGCTACACTAACATAATAAGGGAATACACTATTAATATAGGGACTTAACACTGAGTTGTTAGGGTGTCTTCTTTATCGATCTAGGCTATGAAGGTAGGAAACAATTGTTGTACCAGCTAATTTCCACTTGCCCATATGCCCTTTTTTTCAGCTGGAGCTTCGTAACCAATCAAACCTTGAACTCAGCTGCAAAATCATACGTTAGTTACAAAATCATTGTAATTCAGTAGCTAATGTAAATATTAAGCTAATCAATAAATAAAATTGTCATTTACGAAATAAAATATGATTAAGTACTTGATATTCCATAAGCCTTGTGAAATGATGCCCAAATTAAAGTTACGAAGGTAAAAAATAGGAGAATGGAGTGAAAAAAGGTTGTAAAAAAGAAGCAATTTTGGGGTTCAACATTTCCCCACACAGAAGACATTGCATGTCCTCATGCAAAAATTCAAAATTTGTGAGTATTTCTTGTCACTGAGCCTCATCAGATTCCTGAGCAAGAACATATAAGTTAGTCTTTCTTGCTTTCTTGGTGGTGATTTCCATCCTCGGTTTCTTCATTAAGATTCTATGTTGCAAGCTTATCACCCTTCATTTAAGAGATTTGTTTTTGGACTTTAATTTATTGTCCTTCTCATACCATACACCAAGGTGCAACATGATGTTGTCATTTTTATTTTTCTGAATCTCATTTTTCAGTTTCATTGTTAAATGTTCTTGCTTTAAATGTCTATTTAGTACCTCCAACTCATAGATTTATTCTTTAAGAGTGTTTACAATTTGGGATCTTTCTGGAGGATCAGAATGAGTAATTTCCTCTTAGTTTGAGGATGATTCCAACATTTTCCCTGTAGCTCTTTTCTCCAAAGAATCTATGTAGTCATATATCCCTTGGTGAACAAGATCTATTTCAGGAGTTATTTAAGTTGGAATGGAAACTGGTGATAGAACTGTAGGTAATGGAACTGTTGGTTCCTCTTCATCATATAAGTTGATGAATCCTAAAGTTTGTTGAGACTATCCATGCACTATTTTTTTGAGCCTTGAACTTCTTCTTATAATAGATGATGGCTTAGATTGTGATTTAGTAGTGAGGGGATGACTTTTATCCTTTTCCTACTTTGTTATTTTCTTGGATGAAATTTCACCTTTATTGTTGACTATATTTCTTCTAACATTTCCCTTTTTAAGGTTCTCCAACATATTTTCAATAGGAGTCTCATCCTCCAAATGTTTCTTTTGTTGTGGAGGTGAGTTATCTTTAGGGTCTACATGCAAATTTATTCTACTCGTCTTTTTCTTACCACTAGGCTCTTTTTGTTCTAGTTCCTTAAAATGATTCATAATTAATAAATCTTCCCAATTGTCTCCTATGTTTCTTAGATGGGTCTCAATCAGAATTTTTACTAGGCTATGATGGTATAGGTCATTGTCTATGAATTGTGTCTCTCTCTGTATATTTCTAGTCATCTTTCTTAAACTACGAAGTAGAAAATATCGTAGGTTAATTTCATTTCCTTCCAGAAAGTTAATCATTAGGAGTGCATGATAAAAGAACATATTACCAAATCTCCCTTCACAAGTTATAAAATTTTGAATGATTAATAACAAATTCCTCCACTTATTTTTCAAATTTTTGATTGGTATCCCCTTTTTAAACACATAAGTATCCATACTTGGATTCTTGAGGAACATTTTCCACACTTTCTCTTCAATTTTTCTGTTCTTTAACCAACTCTTGCCTATTCTGGGCAGTCCAGTAGCCTCTGCTACGAAGGATTATGTCAAAACTAACTTCATGTCCCCATTTTTTTCTTCAATGCCATCATATCCCTGGGCGAAAGACTTTGTTACCTCCTTTTCGTGCCCATCGAATTTCTCTACAAATTCCAGCCATTGTGCCTTCTGCAAAAATTGTCTGACTTGTGGGTAACCTTCAAGGAACTTAACCCCATTCAGCTTTGACCTTATAATGACCCCCATGTTAGAGAAGCCTAGCCCATAATTTCTCTTTCGACAAAGTTATGGATTGAAAGGATTTGGGTATGAGTGAATTAGAGAACAAATTTTAGGTGAAGATGGTCTTGGCAATAAAATAGGGCTAATTGAAAATGGAATGGGTTTTGCATGAAGTGGAATGATAAATGGAGAGGAGGGGGCGAATTTTAAATTATAACAAGGTTCATGACCGACTTGGTTGACAAGACAAAGTTATTTTACATTAAGACCAAAGTCGTGTGGGAGTAATGAGGGTAATCATTACTCAGAGTAGTGGTAGCAATGGTTACTTATCATTTAATTCATAACTCAAACATTTTACCTTTATTATTTAACTTAATACTTACATACCTTATATTCTTGCATTACTGATTTCTGAATTGTCTTTTGTAGGTTTTCCTCATGTTGCTCTAGCTACAATATTCATTGATATTTTTCTTGTGCCATGATCTTCATTTGTTCTGGTAGCAATCTGCCAAGTCAACTACAAAATTCTATTAGAGCTGCAGATTTTTGACAATTTCGTAGCTGCTTTATTTTCAAAAAGAGAAAAGAGGATCCAAAAGAAAATGGGACTAGAATAGGGGATTATAAAGAAAGTCTATATTTCCAAGAATTCTTGGTTTTCAACATAGATTTTCCGTATAAACATGCCAACAATGTTGGTTTTCACGTTTATACAAATATTTTGTTTTCATTATTATTATTATTATTTATATTTATTTATTTGAAAATAAAGTAGAAGGCTAAGCTGGAGAGGAAGAAGAATATTCCTTGACCAACTTCAAATTCAAATTATCTTGCATATTTTTGATGAATTCTTCTCTTGACAATGGTTTGTGATATATTCGTATTCTATGTCCATTTACAAGGAAGATTATTTTTTCTTCATCAATAGTTCTAATTCTTACTACTCCATTATCAAAGATTGTTTCAATCTCATAAGGACCAAGCCAATGAGTTTGAAATTTTCCTTTAAAATATTTAAAATTTGAATAAAAATAAATGCCCAATCACCAGGTTTGAAATTTATTTCTTTGATGAACTTGTCATGCCACTTGGACCTTTGTAGTTGAACTATATTGGTCCTATGAATAACATCTTGTCTTATCTCATCAAGTTCATTCAATTTATCCATTCTTTGTCTTTGTGCTTCGGATAGATCAAGACCCAATTTGACTGTTGTTTAAAGGTCTTTATTTCGAACTCAATAGGAAACAAGACTTGCTTCCAATAAACAAGTTCATAAGGAGTGTTTCCTGTTGTATTTATCCATGTGGTACGGTATGCCCATAAATCTTCTGAAATATTTTCTGCCCAATCTCTTCTATGAAGATGCACAGCCTTGGTGAGAATTGATTCAATTACTTTATTGGTAGATTCAACTTTTCCATTTGCTTGTAGATGATATGGAGTAGACTTTCGATGCTTAATTTTTTATTCCTTCATTATCTTCTATGTAATATCCCAAAATGGGAACATGCAACAATACTTCACACAATATAAGAACTTACAGCAAGATAGACAATAAATCTAAGTACAAATCATAATATGCAGAAAGAGCTGAGCCATTTTATTATATTGGAGATGAATCAGTTACACAAGTACAAGATATAGGTAGATCTAGCAAAAAATATGAGCTAAGATCACCTAGAAAACATGTGTGAAGTAGGTGCAACGTAAATATTGAGGCTCTGAAACAAATACTGCATTGTCTCTTCAGCAGAATATAAACATGGAGTTGCAGGCTGAAAAGAGAAATGTAGATCTACTCAAAACTAGAGCTTTGATGATGCCAAGATTCAAGATCTGGCCACTGTGATGGATTCCCAAGATAACCCAGAAAGGATTTTCCAGATCTGCAACTTTGGAAAAATCACCTCCCTAGGGTTTGATCCTTGATCTGCTGGGAAATACAGATCTGAAGCTAGATCTGAAGAATATATGGCTGAAATATGTGCTCAGATCAGATATATGCTTGAAGGGTTGATCCCTTCCTCAGATCTATGAGCTAGTAGCTCTAGATCTAGCTTCTTAATCCTCCAAAAAATGATTGTAGTTGCTGCAACACAACTGCCTCTGAAAACTGCACTGTGAGGGAAAGAGAGGCCTTCTGCCTGCTGAAAAATGTTGCAGTAAGATCCACGCTGATGGTAAGACTGATGGCAATGTGAAGGAATGATCCTCC
This sequence comes from Pinus albicaulis, assembly GCA_034641835.2. Classification (NCBI taxonomy): domain Eukaryota; kingdom Viridiplantae; phylum Streptophyta; class Pinopsida; order Pinales; family Pinaceae; genus Pinus; species Pinus albicaulis. The sequence goes on along the minus strand of CM076584.1, from coordinate 28,700,853 downwards.
ACCGGATTGCTAGCTGAAATACTAGACACTTCCTTCCTCCTTTCAGATCTACAATATGGATAGCGTTATTCTTGGAGAGAATATTGCTGCTAGGAGGTCAATAAATTTTGGCCTGATTCTAGATCTGCAATGTGGCTCTGGGAGTGCTGCAATATAAGCCCAAGTGATGGGAATAATCCCTCACCTTGTTCTCTAGCTAAAGTACCGAAGACAACTACCACCTTCCAAACTGATCTCCAGAAAAACACAGTTTTCTGAATATGAATGTTCTGCAGAAAGTAGGAAATGGAATGGAACTTAAAGCTTGATGTATAATGAAGTACAAACCTCTTCCTTAGAGATCACTCAAAGAAAGAGGAGGGATTCCTGCCTGGGAACACCCTGTGCTAAACAACACCTGCAATGCCTACTAAACAACCCAATATTGCAGTGGAATGTCACTTGACAATTCCAGATCTAAAAGATCATACATCAAAATAATCCAAGATGCCCTTCACCTTTGCCTTCATCTCCTTTATAATGATTGAGCCATCCCAAGCCTTGGCCCTAATCTCAACTGCGCTGTCTCATGTGGACAAGATCCTCCAAGTGAGAATGCACTGTTTGACCAAATCAACCAAACAGTCTAGGTGCAATATACACCTCCTCCATCATGTGTGCTTCATTTGCACATGACCCTCCACCACTTGATCATTAATGCTCAATGGCCCTTTGTTTGACATATTCAAGATCTTAGTTGACTAAATCAACCCTCCATGATCTTTCTCATTAAATGAGACATGATCTCCAATCTCATTCACATTAGTAGTTTCTCAACTACCTCCTTTTGCAGATCTAGTCTAAATTAATCCACATTCACACACACAATGTGGATATTTATTCTTATTGAGGATTGTGGGTCCCTCTACCCTTTTATTTACTTAATTGATTAAGAAAATCAAGGACTCTAATATTCCAAATGTGATGTGAAAATTTGGGAATATTACAGTCCCCCCTGGCAAAATGTTGCTTTTCCTCAAGCAACTCCAAAAGTAGATGCAAGGCCATCTATCCCCCTCCATATGGCATCCACATAAGGAAGGCTTCCTCCCTTTGTTGCAATAGGTTATGTATGTTTGGTTCCAAATTTGTCTTTCAAAAAGATAAAGAATGACCTCCAACTGTTTGGTTAGATGTCCTCCTTCCATCATGAAGCACCAAGTGACAACCATATGATGTCTAACATGATCAACAATACATGAGAGACATAAGATAAAGTAGCTCTTTCCACAAAGGAAAAGCTTCATCATACAATACACTCCTTCATCCCATGTTTCATGAACTAGATTGAGCATTGATATGCTCCCATACTTAGCCCTGTTGGCCTTGTTGGATCGAACTCCATCATTCCAAGGTTATCAAAAGAAGAAGGGAAGAAGTAATATGGGTAGACAAAGATGTCAAACCATATTCTCCTAACAATAACAACTGGAGTAAGGCCCTTTTCTTCCATCCTTCATCTCCTCTATGTAAGATCCACAAGCCAAACTCCCCCAAAAGAAATCCAAGCAACAAGAGATCTTGCTGCTTCCTCTCCTCCTCATGTGCATCATGAAACAAAAGCATACTAATGGACATGTGAGATGTCACATCAGCCCCATACAAAGAAACATCATCAATGCACATCATGAGACCGTTATGCAAATTTTTACATAATACAAAACACATAGACATAGGAGATGTCACGTGGTGGCCAAACTTCATCAAGTGAAACAAAAATGAACATGCCTTCTCTTGCTGCAATTTATCATTGGAAAACAAGGCATGATTCGGAAAATGATGAGCTATTGAGTGGTATCCATACTCACCCAAGAGCAGCCAACGCAACCATGCCTCCTCCTTCATTTCATACATGTTTTTCAAGGCATGGATCAGAAAAATAGGTGCCTTTGGAGAGTGATAGAAATATCCCAATGGCAACCAACGTAACCAAGCATGCTGGCCCATACAAATCTGCAAGTGGCTTTGCAACCCCTTGCTTATCATCCTTATCCATTCACTCCCATGAGGATGATGAATGAGGTACTGCATAATCATGGCATCCTCCCTTTGTAGAATGCCATCCTTTTCAAACTATTGAAGAGCTTTGCATTCCATGAAATGTTGAAATGCATCTCTAATGAGATCTCTTAATGAGATTCTCTCTCCATCAAAGGCCCTCCAAAACCAAAGAAGTTTTGGATTTAATGCAAGTGGAAGTTTCTCTTTGAGAAGTGAGAGGCTCATTGAGAAAGAGTCATCTAGAAAGGAGAAAATATTTCTCATTTCAAGATGTCTACCATTTTTCATCTTTGCTTCCATTGCTTCATGCGTGAAGCTACCTCTAGAATGCTGCAAGAATGATGAAGCCCTTTCTTTTTCACAGCTACTAAGTGACAGCGCTGTAGATATGCAGGGTAATACATATGCTATCTCAAGGTAAGGCACAATACTGATCTCATAATCAGTCATTTTACATAGGATAATGCTAATCCCATTTCCTGAAACTCTACATCTCAACTCAAGGGGTTTAATGTAGCTCAAAAATGATGAAAAAAGATAGTTTTTAGTCTCCTCCTTGATTAGATCAAGGGTCCTCTGTGATGTGATATGTTTTTGCTTCAAATCAACATTTTTTTCTAATCCTTGGTCATGCATTGATCTTGAAACACTATGTGCTGAAATTTTGTGCATACCTTGGATCAACTGATATGTGGGAACCTCTTGACAGAACACAAGAGTTCCTCCAACCGGGACAATAGTATCTCCAACTACTGGTAAGAGTGATGGCGTCTTTTCTTCAAGTGTACCAGCGTTGGTATCCTCCTCCTCTTCCTCATACACCTCCTGATCCATGCACGGGACTCCATATGTTTAGAGCTCAAGACTGTCTTGCAAAGATGCAAGTGTCTCTTCTCTAGATACAAGTACTCCTGCAACAGGTGGTGAAAATAGTGACCTCTTGTCCAGAATGACAAAATTGACATTCCCCTTGTTTTCCTTAGGAGATTCCTATGTATAGCACAACTCTGTCTTCTCCTCATCAAAATTCTTCCTCAACTTGTGAAATAAATCTGAATACTTGGTCACCTTTGCATGCTCTAAGTGCCCAAACCACCAATCTTCTGCTTCATCCAAGAGATGAAGTGCTGCAATTTGAACAACCTCTTCTTCAGCCACACGATGTAGCTTGAAAAATGAATCTAACTCCCTCCTCCAAGCCTTGACATTGCTTGAGGAAGATCCATCAAATGTAGGCAAATAGAATCTATTATGCCTTTTTATTCTATTGCTGCTATATGATCCTCTTTCTTCTTTGATATGGAAGAATTGTTGGAGAGTAAGCTTCTCCTTGAAAGCTCTAGACTGTGCTTTGTACTCTTTAAGATATATACTGAGAGTCTCATGAGTCTCAGGTTCATTCCTTTCTTCACTTCTATACCTCTCACCTTCTTCAAAGAAAGTGGGCATAGTGGATCTATGAGGAGATCTAGGATTCTTCGGTCTTCTTTGCTACTGATAGGAAGTACTTTCCTCATCACATCTTCTTCTTGGATCTTCTCTTTGTTCCTCCTCCTTCATTTGATAGACATCCTTAGAGAGATCTTACATGGATCTAAAGAAAGGAGTGATAGTTTCTTCATTCTCCATGATAGATCTCATCTATCTGTTCTTCTTTCAATGTAAAAATATGAAGTGTCCACAAGCTGAGCCAAAGATAATGCTCTGATACCACTGTAATATCCCAAAATGGGAACATGCGGCAATACTTCACACATATAAGAACTTACAGCAAGATAGACAATAAATCAAAGTACAAATCAGAATATGCAGAAAGAGCTGATCCATTTCATTATATTGGAGATGAATCAATTACACAAGTACAAGATATAGGTAGATCTAGCCAAAAATATGGGCTAAGATCACCTAGAAAACATGTGTGAAGCAGGTACAACATAATTATTGCGGCCCTGCAGCAAATAATGCGTTGTCTCTTCAGCAGAATATAAACATGGAGTTGCAAGCTAAAAAGCGAAATGCGGATCTACTCAAAATTGGAGCTTTGATGATGCCAAGATTCAAGATCTGGCCACTGTGATGGATTCCCAAGATAACCCAGAAAGGATTTTCTAGATCTGCAACTGTGGAAAAATCACTTCCCCAGGGTTTGATCCTTGATCTACTGGGGAATATAGATATGAAGCTAGATCTGAAGAATATATGGTTGAAATATGTGCTCATATCAGATATATGCTTGGAGGGTTGATCCCTTCCTCAGATCTATGAGCTAGGAGCTCTAGATCTAGCTTCTCAATCCTCCAAAAGATGATTGCAGCTGCTGCAACACAACTGCCTCTGAAAAATGCGCTGTGGGGGAAAGAGAGGCCTTATACCTGCTGAAAAATGCTGCAATAAGATCCAGGCTAATGGTAAGACTGATGGCAATGTGAAGGAATCATCCTCCACAGGATTGCTAGCTAAAATACTAGAAAATTCCTTCCTCCTTTCAGATCTGCAATATGGACAACGTTATTCTTGGAGAGAATACTGCTGTTAGGAGGTCAATAACTTTTGGCCTGATTCCAGATATGCAATGTGGCTCTGGGAGTGCCGCAATATAAGCCCAAGTGATGGGAATAATCCCTCACCTTGTTCTCTAGCTGAAGTACCGAAGACAACTACCACCTTCCAAACTGATCTCCAGAAAAACATAGTTTTCTAAATATGAATGTTTTGCAGAAAGTAGGAAATGGAATGGCACTTAAAGCCTGATGTATAATGAAGTACAAACTTCTTCCTTAGAGATCACTCAAAGAAAGAGGAGGGATTCCTGCTCGGGAACACCCTGTGGTAAACAACACCTGCAATCTCTGCTAAACAGCCCAAGATTGCAGTGGAATGTCACTTGATAATTCTAGATCTGAAAGATCATACATCAAAATAATCCAAGATGCATTTCACCTTTGCCTTCATCTCCTTTATAATTATTGAGCCATCCCAATCTTTGGCCTTAATCTCAACTGCGCTGTCTCATGTGGATAAGATCCTCCAAGTGAGACTGCGCTGTTTGACCAAATCAACCAAACAGTCTAGGTGCAATGTACACCTCTTCCATCATGTGTGCTTCATTTGCACATGACCCTCCACCACTTGATCAATAATGCTCAATGACCCTTTTTTTGACATCTTCAAGATCTTAGTTGACTAAATCAACCCTCCATGATCTCTCTCATTAAATGAGACATGATCTCCAATCTCATTCACATTAGTAGTTGCTCAACTACCTCCTTTTGCAGATATAGTCTAAACTAATCCACATTCACACACACAAAGTGGATATTTATTCTTATTGAGGATTGTGGGTCCCTACACCCTTTTATTTACTTAATTCGTTAAGAAAATCAAGGACTCTAATATTCCAAATGTGATGTGAAAATTAGGGAATATTACAGTCCCCCTGGAAAAATGTTGCTTGTCCTCAAGCAACTCCAAAAGTAGATGCAAGGCCATCTATCCCCCTCCATATGGCATCCACATAAGGAAGGCTTCCTCCATTTGCTGCAATAGGTTATGTATGTTTGGTTCCAAAGTTTTCTTTCAAAAACATAAAGAATGACGTCCAACTGTTTGGTTAGATGTCCTCCTTCCATCATGAAGCACCAAGTGACAACCATATGATTTCCAACATGATCAACAATACATGAGAGACATAAGATAAAGTAGCTCTTTCCACAAAGGAAAAGCTTCATCATACAATACACTCCTTCATCCCATGTTTCATGAACTAGATTGAGCATTGATATGCTCCCATACTTATTCCTATTGGCCTTGTTGGATCGAACTCCATCATTCCAAGGTTATGCAAAAGAAGAAGGGAAGAAGTAATATGGGTAGACAAAGATGTCAAACCATATTCTCCTAACAATAACCACTGAAGTAAGTCCCTTTTCTACCATACTTCATCTCCTCTATGTAAGATGGACAAGCCAAACTCCCCCAAAAGCAATCCAAGCAACAAGAGATCTTGCTGCTTCCTCTCCTCCTCATGTGCATCATGAAATAAAAGCATACTAATGGACATGTGAGATGTCACATCAGCCCCATACAAAGAAACATCACCAATGCACATCATGAGACCATTATGAAAATTTTTACATAATACAAAACACATAGACATAGGAGAGGCTCATTGAGAAAGGGTCATCTAGAAAGGAGAAAATATTTCTCATTTCAAGATGTATACCATTTGTCATCTTTGCTTCCATTGCTTCATCAGTGAAGCTACCTTCAGAATGCTTCAAGAATGATGAAGCCCTTTCTTTGTCACAGCTACTAAGTGACAACGATGTATATCTGTAGGGTAATACATATGCTATCTCAAGGTAAGGCACAATACTGATCTCATAATCAGTCATTTTACATAGGATAATGCTAATCCCATTTCCTGAAACTCTACATCTCAACTCAAGGGGTTTAATGTAGCACAACAATGATGAACAGAGATAGTTTTTAGTCTCCTCCTTGATTAGATCAAGGGTCCTCTATGATGTGATATGTTTCTGCTTCAAATCAGCATTTTTTTCTAATCCTTGGTCATGCATTGATCTTGAAACACTATGTGCTGAAATTTTGTGCATACCTTGGATCAACTGATATGTGGGAACCTCTTGACAGAACACAAGAGTTCCTCCAATCGGGACAATAGTATCTCCAACTGCTGGTAAGAGTGATGACCTATTTTCTTCAAGTGTACCAGTGCTGGTATCCTCCTCCTCTTCCTCATACACCTCCTGATCCATGCACGGGACTCCATATGTTAAGAGCTCAAGACTGTCTTGCAAAGATGAAAGTGTCTCTTCTCCAGATACAAGTACTCCTGCAGCAAGTGGTGAAAATAGTGACCTCTTGTCCAGAGTGAAAAAATTGACATTCCCCTTGTTTTCCTTAGGAGATGCCTCTGTATAACACAACTCTGTCTTCTCCTCATCAAACTTCTTCCTCAACTTGTGAAAGAAATCTGAATACTTGGTCACCTTTGCATGTTGTAGGTGCCCAAACCACCAATCTTCTGCTTCATCCAAGAGATGAAGTGTTTCAATTTCAACAACCTCTTCTTCAGCCACATGATGTAGCTTGAAAAATGAATCTAACTCCCTCCTCCAAGCCTTGACATTTCTTGAGGAAGATCCATCAAATGTAGGCAAATAGAATCTATTATGATTTTTTCTTCTATTGTTGCTATGTGATCCTCTTTCTTCTTTGATCTGGAAGAATTGCTGGAGAGTTAGCTTCTCCTTGAAAGCTCTAGACTTTTCTTTGTACTCTTCAAGATATAGACTGAGAGTCTCATGAGTCTCAGGTTCATTCCTTTCTTCACTTCTATAACTCTCACCTTCTTCAAAGAAAGTGGGCATAGTGGATCTATGAGGAGAGCTATGATTCTTCGGTCTTCTTTGATACTGATAGGAAGTACTTTCCTCATCACATCTTCTTCTTGGATCTTCTCTCTGTTCCTCCTTTTTCATTTGATAGACCTCCTTGGAGAGATCCTTCATGGATCTAAAGAAAGGAGTGATAGTTTTTTTCATTATCCATGACAGATCTCATCTATCTGTTCTTCTTTCAATGTAAAAAGATGAAGTGTCCACAAGCTGAGCCAAAGATCATGCTCTGATACCACTGTAATATCCCAAAATGGGAACATGCAACAATACTTCACACAATATAACTTACAGCAAGATAGACAATAAATCAAAGTATAAATCAAAATATGCAGAAAGAGCTAAGCCATTTTATTATATTGGAGATGAATCAATTACACAACTACAAGATATAGGTAGATCTAGCCAAAAAGATGAGCTAAGATCACCTAGAAAACATGTGTGAAGCAGGTACAACATAAATATTGAGGCTCTGCAGCAAATACTGCGCTGTCTCTTTAGCAAAATATAAACATGGAGTTGCATGCTGAAAAGAGAAATGCAGATCTACTCAAAACTAGATCTCTGATGATGCCAAGATTCAAGATCTGGCCACTGTGATGGATTCCCAAGATAACCCAGAAAGGATTTTCCAGATCTGCAATTTTGGAAAAATCACCTCCCAGGGTTTGATCCTTGATCTGTTGGGAAATACAGATCTGAAGAATAGATGGCTGAAATATGTGCTCAGATCAGATATATGCTTGAAGGGCTGATCCCTTCCTCAGATCTATGAGCTAGGAGTTCTAGATCTAGCTTCTCAATCCTCCAAAAGATGATTGCAGCTGCTGCAACACAACTGCCTTTGAAAACTACGCTGTGAGGGAAAGAGAGGCCTTCTGCCTGTTGAAAAATGTTGCAATAAGATCTAGGATGATGGTAAGACTGATGGAAATGTGAAGGAATGATCCTCTACTGGATTGCTAGTTGAAATACTAGCAACTTCCTTCCTCCTTTCAGATTTGCAATATGGACAACGTTATTCTTGGAGAGAATACTGCTGTTAGGAGGTCAATAAATTTTAGCCTGATGCCAGATCTGCAATGTGGCTCTGGGAGTGCTGCAATATAAGCCCAAGTGATGGGAATGATCCCTCACCTTGTTCTATAGCTGAAGTACCGAAGACAACTACCACCTTCCAAACTGATCTCTAGAAAAACACAGTTTTCTGAATATGAATGTTCTGCAGAAAGTAGGAAATGGAATGGCACTTAAAGCCTGATGTATAATGAAGTACAAACCTCTTCCTTAGAGATCACTCAAATAAAGAGGAGGGATTCCCGCCTGGGAACACCCTGTGCTAAACAACACTTGCAATCTCTGCTAAACAGCCCAAGATTGCAGTGGAATGTCACTTGACAATTCCATATTTAAAAGATCATGCATCAATATCATCCAAGATGCCTTTCACCTTTGCCTTCATCTCCTTTATAATGATTGAGTCATCCCAAGCCTTGGCCCTAATCTCAATTGCGTTTTCTCATGTGGAAAATATCCTCCAAGTGGGACTGCCTTGTTTGACCAAATCAACCAAGCAGTCTAGGTGCAATGTACACCTCCTCCATCATGTGTGCTTCATTTGCACGTGACCCTCCACCACTTGATCATTAATGCTCAATGACCCTTTGTTTGACATCTTCAAGATCTTAGTTGACTAAATCAACCCTCCATGATCTCTCTCATTAAATGAGACATGATATCCAATCTCATTCACATTAGTAGTTGCTCAACTACCTCCTTTTGCAGATCTAGTCTAAAGTAATCCACATTCACACACACAAAGTGGATATTTATTCTTATTGAGGATTGTGGATCCCTCCAACCTTTTATTTACTTAATTCATTAAGAAAATCAAGGACTCTAATATTCCAAATGTGATGTGAAAATTTGGGAATATTACGATCCCCGGTCAAAATGTTGCTTGTCCTCAAGCAACTCCAAAAGTAGATGCAAGTCCATCTATCTCCCTCCATATGGCATCCACATAAGGAAGGCCCAACCACTACACCAAAAGCCCGAACTTTTAGTGAGCGCAGCAACCCAACGCGTTAAGAGTGGGCTAAACATCCCACTGGATCATTTGAGGGCGGCAGCAAAACAACCCCTCATTATGCAGACCCCGGACATGTGGTAGGGCCCATCCTAAATAGGGCTTCCCTAAACAGGGATATTACATTCTATACCAACTTGGATGTAAATTGAGTTCCTCGATCTGTCACAATTTCCCTTGGGACACCGAAACAAGTGAAAATGTCTTCAAAAATAAATGAAACTAAAAAAAATTTAGTAGCAAAAGGAAGTGCTTTAGCTTCTACCCATTCTATGAAATAATCTGTATAGACAAGAATGTACCTTTTTTTCTTGAAGGTAGATTGATTGGACCAACAAAATCTAGAGCCCATTTTTCAAAAGGTTAAATAAGTACCTGATGTTGTAAAGGCATTTCATCTGAAGGAGCAATCTTTCCCATTCTTTGACAACTATTACATCCCTTAACATATTCTTTGGAATCCTTAAAAAGAGAAGGCCAATAGTATCCTAAGAGAAGGGATTTATAGGCAGTTATTTTATCAGCAAAATTTCCTCCACATGGTTCATCACAAAAATCTTTCAATATCTCTGGTACTTCATCTTCTCTAACACATCTTTGAATGATTAAGTTAGGCCCTGTCTTGTACAATTCTTCATTTATCCATGAATAAGTTGCACTGTTTTAATTACCTTTCTTTTCTCTCGAGGAGATAAGTATGATGGTAATTTCCATGTAGCTAAATGATTATCAATATATGAAAACCAAGGAGATTTAATAGATACTGCAAAAATAGATTCATAAGGAAAATTATCTTCTATAAGAGTATCATTATTATCATTTTTTATTCTGGATAAGAAATCAACAATTGCATTTTGTTTTCCTGGTCTATCCAAAATAGTAATATTGAATTATTGTAATAACAATAACCATCTTATAATTCTTCCATTAGTAATCGACTTATTTATTAAACATCTAATTGCAAAATGATTTGTGTGAATGAAGGTTTAATAACTAGTGATATAATGTATGAATTTATTGATGACATGTAAAATGGCTACAAAATCCTTTTCTGTTACAATGTAATTCAACTCTGTTGGAGTAAATGTTTTTCTTGTATAGTAAATGGAATAAGGAGTCAAATATTTTTGTCCTAGCACAAATCCTAAAGCAATGTCTGAGGCAGCAGTTGAGATGTGAAAATGTAATTTCCAATTTGTTCCTATTAATATGGGTGCTTGGGAATTATTTTCTTTCAATGTTTCAAAAGATTTATGGTAGTCAAAATTCCAGATGAATTCACAATATTTTGTGAGAATTTTGAAAAGTGGAGAGGTTCATTGGGGGTTTCGGATCAAATACCAATATTTTAGAAACAAATATAGTAAATCCAATTGTGGTGCTTATTGTACTGATCTATTTTTGTTGTAAATATTTCTATAAATCTTCTGTAGTAACCAGTAAAACCAAGAAAAATTCTAACATCCCTTTGAAAAGTAGGAACTAGTAATTCAGAAATGACTTCTACCTTAGATGCATCCACTTTAATTCCATCTCCTAAAATATGGTGGCCTGAAACAATTCCCTCAGTAAACATCATAAAAAACTTTTCATGGCCTAATGAGGGTTTTTATTCTTTACACCTAATGAGAAATTTTCCAAATTTTTAAGAGCTTCTTCAAAAGATTTTCCATAGTCAGTAAAATCATACATGTAAACTTCCACACAATCATGAATTAAGAACTGCCCTTTGGAATGTTGTTGGTGCATTACATAACCCAAAAGGAAGTAATTGGTAAGCATAAGTTCCCCATGGACATGAATAGGTTGTTTTATCTTGATCTTATGGAGCTACTTGGATATAGTTATATCCACTAAAACCATCCAAGAATGAAAAGTACCTTTTCCCTGCCATTGTGTCAAGAACCTGATATATAAAAGGAAGTGAAAAATGATATTTTAAAGTGGTTTTGTTCAAATCCCTATAATCAATACATACTCTCCATTTTCCATTCTTTTTCATAACAATTACCAAATGTGAGACTCACTGAATATCTGATATTGGATAAATGAAATTCACTTTTAATGATTTTTGTAGTTCTTCCTTAATAACTTCCCTTAAGTTTAGATTCATCCTCCTCTAGGGTTGTCATATTGATAGGACATTATATTAAATATAGATGTGATGCATACACGTGTTTGGGTAAATTTCTTTCATATCAGTGTATTCCCATGCATAAGAATATGAATGTTCCTGTAGCATCTTCAATAATCCCTTCTTTTGAGAGTCTTCCAGATTATTATTGATATTCAAAGTTTTCCCTGGAAAAATTTCTATCAAATAATTACCAAATTTCTCCATAGAGTTTAAATCCATTTGTCGTGATTATAAATAGTCAATATTACATTGTTCTTGAAAACTTATATTTTGTTCACATTGTGAGGAAGATTCATTATTTTCCATTAAATTCAAAATTTGATCTTCTTCATCTATTTGTGAAGTGGAAAAGATTAGTCGTATATCAAAGTTTTCATTATCATCATCTATCAATTCTTCACTTTCTACTTCTATTGTTTTTTTTATTGGAGGATATAATGTGAATTTATTTGTTTAACTTCTATCATATATAAACATATCACGAGATCTACAACCGATAAAAGCATCAATAGTAGCTAACGATGGTCTACCTAGAATCAATGGAAGACCTCCTAGATTAGTATTGGGTGTTAAGATCATGAAGTCAACATGCTATTCCCAATAATATAAGGATACAATCACATATTATAACACACCTTCAGGTTTGATAACAAATATGTCTGCTAATTGCAACAATGTTGGTGTATATTGAAGATTGGGGAGTTTCAATTGATCCATAGTTTGTTTACTCATGATATTGATAGTTGCCCCTATATCAATAAATGTGTTCAAAATTTCAACACAATTAATGTGTGTTTTCACAATGGGAATACCTAGATACAAATATTTATGAGTTTTTGTCTTTCCCATCATGATATTTGCAAATTTTCCAACTAACTGGATTCTTTTAACTTCTTTTCTTTTTCTTCCTGGTTTCTTAATGATTCACTCCTTGATTGTCTTTAAAAATATTGGTATTTATTTGATAACTTGTAACAAAGTAATTTTTATACAAACATTCTTCAGTTCATCTATCATGTCATAATTTGGTTACAATTTGGTTTTCTATCCCTTTTTCAATTTTCAATCTTTTAGGGAAAGGTGGATTTTGAATAGAAAATGAAGGTTGTTCTATAATAGGAGTAAATTTTATTGGGGTATCATTAGAATGTACAGGGGTGAATTTTTTTTTAGGATCTTCCTCTTAATGAAGAGATGTATCTTTCTCAGAGAGTCCATCCTTCTCAGATTCCTAAACGACAACAGATGGTGAATTCTTTTCCAATACTCTACCAGAGCTAAGTTGAACATTGTTTAGATCTAATGGAGTTATCATGTAATTTTGGAAATTTTGTCCTTCTACATTGTAAATAGGTTGTGAGTTTTTATTATTTGGATTTGGAAGTAGATGGGTAGGCATTTGATTTGGATTTTTTGGAAATGGTAATGAAAGTTGTGGATTTGGATTTGGAGATTGAGAGGCTTGAACAGGCTGAGGAAAATATTGTGGTGTAAAAATAGGGAAAGGTTATTGAAATTGAGGATATTAAGGATAATTACCATAAGTATTTTTCCATCCTTGTGCCCATGGTTGAGGCTAAGGCTACCAAGGCATGGGTGCATTCCAATTACCTTATGGTGGTTGTGCATATGTTTGAGTATTGAAACCTTGAGTCATATTTGTTTATGGATTTTTCCATGGTCTCTTAGAAATAAAAAAAAGAGGATCTACTTGATTTGGTATTACCTCATGTTGATAAACAAGTTTAAGACCTTGAATTGAAGGACATTCCTTTGTATCATGATTTTCTGCACATACAACACAGGTTTCTACACTTTTTAGGTCAAAAGGGAATTCTCTCAAGGCATGTTTCTTTCTACATTTTCGACAAAAGATAGATAATGCAACATTTTTAGCTTTTTTCTTGTTTTTTATTTTAAGGGTATCTATTTGTTCACTAAGACTCCCCAAAATATTTGTTTTTAAATTTTCAAGCAAGTTTCCTATTTCTTCTCTACTTATTGTTCCAGCTACAAATTTATTAATCTTAGACATAATAAGATGCCTTGGATTTTTTTCAGCTCTAGCCTTTCCTCTTGAAATATGTGTACAAAGTTCACAAATGTCTCTAAATGATAATTGTGAAACATATACTTCACCCATTAAATTGAGAAGATCTATCCAATCATCTCTAATGGCTTTTAGCAAAAGAGCTTTCAAAGTTTCATCATTTAGATTATGCATTTTATCCCTTTAAAGATTGTAAGAAAATCTTTCAACCAAATCCTCAAGATTTTCATCCTCTTTTTGCATCATTTTTAAGACTTCATAATTAAGGTTACGAGGCATACAATAATATTTTATTTTTTCTAAGAACACATCTTTCATTTTCTCCCATGCTCTTATGGTATGTGTTCCTAGTCCCATAAACAATTTTAATGCTACATCTTTAAGGGTCACTGTAAATAATTTCAACTTTTGAGTATCAAGAAAGTAATCATAGGATATACACAAAACTTCAAAATAAAAAAGAAATTTTTTAGGATCCTCATTCCTTAACCCATGGAAATTATGGAGGATAGAGGGTGAGATATGTTTCATTGTGGCTTTGGTATCTTCATCAAAGATGGGAAACCCAAAAGGTTCTGGATCTCCTCTACCACCTCCTCTTCCTCTTCCTCCACCTCTTCCACCTCTTCTTCCACCTCCACTCCTAAGATGTTCACCATTCACATTGTGTACTTCTCCTTCCCCTTCTCTTTCCATTGTAGATTACTTAGAGCTAATATAAGGTTCTAAAACTGGATTTTCTAGTTCCTCCTATGGTTCCTATCAATGGAATGTTAAATAGGTTTCTTCTTCTTCTTCTTCTTCTTCACTAGGGATTTCTAGTTCTTTTCATAGAATTTGTTCTCTCGTTGAAGATAGAAATATTACTCCTTCTGTTGGGGATGTAGGATATTCTTCTTATACTATGACTTCAGTAGAGGAATTTGGTGAATCTCTAGGTTGGGTTTCAGATTTAAGTACCTCAGGAAGTCTATGTCTACTTGCAATTGATGGAATACAAGTTTGGGTGGATGGGGTGGCACTACGAGGTCTTGGTGGGGTGAGGGGTGATGTTGGAATTGAACTCCTACCTCTTACAAATCTACCTCTAGAATATCTCTCCCTATGCATATCATTTTAAAAAAAAAAAAATTATGAAAAGAAAAAGAAAGAATCCTATATACACTTCCCCGAAAATGACGCCAAAATTTTTGGTAATTTAATTGGAGTTTAATTACTTACATAAATTATCAACCAGGGCTAGTATACTAATGAAATGTATGTGCACTGTATGTGCTAGGAGTCTTTGTCACTCAAAGAATTCCTAAGTTAATATGAGATATCAAAATGCACATGTTTCTCTAATAGTAATGTAAGTAAATGAAATTAATTATATTGCTCTAGCTTAAAAGAAAGATCACACTCTTCTTGAAATGAATAACACACTTGTTCATTCTTACTTAAAATTAAATCAAACACACTCTTTTTCTTTTAAATCAAATCACACACACACACTTTGATTTGAATGAAATCACACTTGCTCTTGCTTTAAAATGAAATCACACTGTAAATTAATCTACTCTTGACAGAAAGAAATATTATCTCCGCAAATTAAAATCCTATCTACATAACTGAAATGTGAAGCTATGTTTAGTATCTATGTAAACCTACGCTCTTTCCATGTGCACAAGGAATCTAAATTCACTCAACAATAAAAATTATTAGACAAAATTTCTGTGAAAATAGTATTAAAATCGTATTTAAAATAAAAATTTAAGCTAACAAAATCCTACAAAAACAGAGAGTGAAATACTAAATTAAAGTTAAAAGGAAACCTTAATATCTTGAGGGGCCCTCCTATGAGAAGCAGGTATCAATATGATGCCTTTGTAATATGATAAACCATGTATTGGAATTACACAACAAAGAAATAAGAACGAAAGAAAATTTTGTATATAAAATAGAGTGTTTATAATATAAAATCCAAGTATGTGTCTGCTATGCCGAGAGGCATATTTATAAAAATCCTATGCATTAAATGTTTCAGAGTATTATGCCTTATGCTAATCGAAACTAGCTAAAATTAACTTTGAAATATAAGATAACGTGATCCTCTCATGATTTTCTATCAACGCAACAAAGCATGAGGCTAAAAATTTGCATCTCGCTCATCTGGTTCGCCTCCTATGATAGTTGAATTTTCCTTTGACTGAGCTTCTAGGGTGTCTTCTTTATCAATCCAGGATATGAAGGTAGGAAAAAATTGTTGTACCAGCTAATTTCCACCTACCCATATTCCCCTTTCTTTGGTTGGAGCTTTGAAACTTATCAAACCTTGAATTCAATTGCAGAATCATACATTAGCTTCGGAATCACTGTAATTCGGTAGCTAATGTAAATATTAGGCTAATCAATAAAGAAAATTGTCATTTATGAAATAGAAGATGATTGAATACCAGATATGCCATAAACCTTGTGAAATGATGCCAAAATTAAAGTTATGAAGGTCAAAAAGAGGAGAATTGAGTGAAAAAGGGTTGTCAAAAAGAAGGGTTCAATGCTTATCCTTCCATGCAGGGCTTGTGATGTCTTGTTTTGAGCCTGATTTGAAAGTTTTCTCACAAAACCATCTCCTGCCTTGACCTTGTAACATTTTCTATGTTCCATCTTGGAACTGTGCAATCCACTATCTCTGGAAATTGTGCTAAGCCTTGAGGATCTAAACTGCGCAATCATGGAAGGAAATCCAACCCTGAGGATCTAAAATGTGCAATAATGAAAGGCAGGCCAACCTTGAGATCTGAAACTACGCAAAAGATTCCCTTCCCCTCATAAAATACTCAATTCACTGAGGCAAGGAATTGCGCAAGCCCTTGAGCTTGGGAATTTTGTAATCCCATCTTGCATCCCTAAAAAACAAGAGTTTCCCAATTAATGTCTAGTTAAGTCCACTACGTTACTAATTTTGTCTTTCAGACAAGTGGTGATTTTTCCTTTATTTTAGGCATGTAATTCATAAAACCTAGCCCACCTATATCTATTTAATAGATGCCCCTAGAGCTCATTTTCACACTTGATGTTGGAGCTCTATCCTTCCCAAGGAGATCAAGGAACTTTTGGCTAAGTTTGCGGCGCTTTTCTGGGTAAGTTTTGCATGCATCTCTTTTTATCACTTTTTCGGTCACTTTTGCTTCTATGAGTGCTATTTTTTCTGTTTCTTTTCATATTATATGGTATTTTTACTTATATTAGATTGTACAAGTGCTGGTTTGATCCGTCATTCACATTTTCCAAGTATCTCATTGAGTTATTTTTTTTTTCCCACCAGCAGTTGTCATTGTTGGGTCACTTTGTGCATATTCATTTTTTCCATTTGCATGTTTTATTATGGCACTTAATTTTCACTAATATATCTTCCCCTCAGCTAGATATACATTCCTTCCTACCCCAGCACTTCGATATGTCACTATTTTCTCTCCTTCCTAGGAAAATTTGTGCAATCATGACCAACAATTTCCTTCTCTAATTATGCACTTCGCATTTTCAAGAGGAAATATTCGATCTTGGCCTCTGATACTGTGCAATACGCAATCATTGTCTTTCCAAACTATGCATTGTGCAATTCCAACCCTCAACCCTCACCTCGGGCCCCTGAGACTATGCAATGTGCAGTTCATTCCCTCATTATTCCCAACTAGGACTGCAGATTGCGTAGTCTCAAGCCTCTAGCTGTCATCTTATACGTTGAGAATGTGCAATGCATAGTTCAAGATTCCAGTCTCTCACCTTCAGCCCATGAATTTCACAATCATTCCTCTCAGCCTTTGAGTTGATGCCTTGATCTTGTTGAATAGATTGCTTTTCTCGAACTAAATTTTGTTTGCCATGAGTGCATCTTGTCATGCAGGTACTGAAAATTTTGAGGTTATCTCTCTCCACCAGTTGTTATCATCATGGAACCAAAGAGATCTACCTCAAAATACACCGCAGAGAGCATCGTCGGTGAGATAGTTGAAAGTGTCCCTGTCACTATGCCAATTATTTTAGACACTGAACTATTCATTGAGAAATATTCAGACATTACATTGCACACAATGAAATATGCATTCATGAAAACCAACTATAAATTAGACCTTGAAGATAAACATGCTTACGTCAATGTCCAAAAGTCAAGATTACACAAGATTGGATGCAGGTTTCCAGCCTTCCTGTGCATAGACATAGTCAACTGGATCCTATCACACACAGATGCAAAGAGAAAGATCCTCAACAATGCCAGTGGACAAAGGCTTTCCTGTTTTATGGCACATGATTTCCAGCTTATGTATCATTTGTCATTTTTAGAAGTATACATGGATTCTCACTTCTATGTAGTCACCAGTTACTTGAGCACAAAATATGTTATCAAAGTTTGGGTGAAAGAGCCATCCAAATTCTGCTAGACACCCAACAACACTTATAAGTCCAAATCTCTCTGGAAGGAATTTCAATACTTGATAATTCTATGTTACTGAAACTAGGGGAAAAGAGTACCGAGACCTTTCCGGAAGGCTAGGCATTCTTATTGCATCATATTGTGAATGAAGTAAAGTTATTTAACTATTCATATTTATTGATTCAACAGTTGAAGATCCATTTGACTAATGCCAATAACCCCCCTAAAGGCAAGAAAGATTAGCTATACATGTGTGCTTACTTGCTGGATGCGATATGTGCTCTAAAATATTTTCCTGGCATGAGTTGGACTTGGTCACCAAAGGAGCCCACTGTACAAATTTACTGAAATATTATTTCAAAGTGAACCTACAAAGGATTCATGGAGAAGTTGACTGATCACTTCCTCATCCCATTGTAGAAGATGATCTTTGAGGATGAACCACCTTGCATGTCCTGAGAGGTGATGGAAGTAGTGTCAGAATTGCATGATTTTTTTGCCTCACCAGATGGCACTTACCACAGAGTGTTCAGTGTTCAAAGGTATTCACATCTGCTACCGAGGCATGCCACCAAAAAATTGGTCATGCAGGAAGTATCTTATCATCTTTCCACAGTTTTGTAAGGAGTGTTGTGGAGGAAGAAGAAAGCACCTTGGCCCACTCTTCCTTTGAAAATTTAATTGTAAGAGATCAATAATCTAAAGGTTGTAGAGATAAAGGGCAAATAAATAGAGAAATTCACATTCGGTAGCATGGAATACTACCCATACGATCCTAGGTGTGTTTGCAAGCAATATTGTGCAAAGATAGATTTTACTTGGCTGAGCGGGACTTATTCTAGACCCAAGGAGGAAAGGATAAAGAATTTCTACAGTGCATCTAAGCCCCGCCAACCAGTCAGCTTTGTCGGTACATCACAGGTTACTCCTCATAAATAAGCCACTTAAAAACCAGAACCAACAGAAAGGCGCAACCCAATGCGCAAAATGGGAAAAAGGTTGTGCAAATCCTAGCAGAAGAGAAGAGCCATAAATTTAAAGTGGATCCCATCATATTGAAAGTGACTATAGCAATATAAATAAAGAGGAATCAGGATGAATAAATAAAGAAGTAGGAAGAACATATGGAACGAGAAGAGAGGCGGAAACAAGAAGAATAAAGGCATAGAAAAGAATAGGAAGAAATAACACTGAAGCAAGTCATAGAAGAGGAGAAAAACCAACTGCTTGAAGAAGAAAGAAAGCAGTTACAAGATAAGGAACTTGCTCAATAAATTGAAGATATGATAGTGATCTAGGATATGGAGGTAGAACTAGAGTAGCTAAACCAAGATGTTGATCTCATGCCTTGCACACAACATATCACCATTGAGTCTCTTCCTCCTCCTATAACAGAGAAAGCTGCAAGCGAAGAAGAGGTAATTGCTCCTCTTGATGAAGGTACGGTGATAGATATAATATCATATAGGCAAGGATTAAACACTTCTCGAACAATCTCTTGCATCCTACTTTTATTAAAGGAAAGGTGATTGTGATGGACACCAGAAAGAATCCCCAAGCCATTGCTGCAACCAACTTGGCCTTCATAGGAGCCTCCAAATCAAACATAGAATAATTGATGGTCGAGAACAGAAAAATGGAAAATAAATTAGATTTTTCAAGGCAACAGGTTGAACAAATCCAGGAAGAAGTCTAGAAAGAAGCTCCTACACAAGTGTATCTAGAAGAACTCAAGGCATCCATACTTGGTGAAGTATTGACATTAGGAGAGACCATGAGGAGCATCTATGAGGAGCTTGTCACCATGCACAAAGTAGTTGTCTACTTTCACGACATGCAGTAGAAGGATAATTATAAACCTCTCAAGGTTTTTCATACAACCATCGTTGTTGTGCATGAGTGGGGAATGCAGTACAAAGGTGCACCTCCTAATTTGGTGAAGAAGACAAGGAAACAAGCTGAGTTGGAGAAAGAAAAGGTTTAGATGCTCATCTAGAGTAATAAATAGATCAACTCATTCGTCGCCAACATTCAAGCCTCTTATGCATAGTTCTATAACATCGCGGATTTCATGGTGAAGCCACACAAGATCCCTTTAGTTGGCTCACTCACCGAAGCTAAAGGCACGAACAAGATAAGACAGGAGGTTGATGAATAATTGGACCAACTTAGGTAGAAGATCTAGAGGTTAATAGGCATGATATGCCAAAGTATATTGGTAGCCCTATCAATATCAACGCCATGTTTCTCCTGTTGAAGAAGGAGACTCAGATTAGCTCCAAGATCGTGTACCCGGACGCAATGGAGGATAGAATCTGCTTCCAACCTGATCCCATCACAGATTTTGCGGAAATGATCGCACAGTATAAATATTGGTGTCACTATGTAACCGAGAAGCTACAAGTTGAAGTGGTTGATCTGGAGTTTCACCAAACTCAAGCTTGACATCTTGTGTGTCTTATTAGGATGTCTAGTTGACTCTACCCAATTTTGTCCTATATGGGTATATGTAATTTTGTATTTAAAATATTTTTGTAAGTGGAAGTCCAAGTGTCAATTTTGGAATATGAAGAGTCATTATGTAAAAGAAGTCAAAAAGTAATGAGGGAAGTTAAAGAGTCACAAAGGGAGATGGATAGTCATCTAATTCATTATAAATATACCCTCGTTATTCATGCAAGGAACTTTTGGCTTAAGATCGAAATCTAGGGAATTTTGTTGAGAGCCTTGGCTTCTCCTTAGCATATAGGGAGTATATTTCTTTGGAGGAGCAAGTGTTGGATTCGTGTTCCATTATTGGGATTAGTGGGTTGTCAATTGTATATGTATGTTTGGGAATTTCACTTTAATAAAATCTTAGAGTTGACACATTTTCATGAACATGTTGTGAATATAGTAGGAATATTCTTGTTATGTTTTCAATATGTGTTATTTCATTTACAGTAACACTTATGAACTATTTTGTTTTCATTAGTATGAGTATTATTGAATGAGTGTTGCTACGCATTCCAATCATGGTTATCTTGTGAACTATTTTGTAGGTTAACTTATGATTCCTTTTATGCTCGTGTGTTCCTTTCAAGTTGCGTACTATTACAGGCTTCTAAGGGGCTCACTTCTTCCCCTCTTGTTGTGATAGAGCCTCTCATGCATTTCACTTGAATTTTCATAGAGTTATAAACTTGTTTCACCCAAGTCACGAGTACATCATTCTATGCATTATCACAACCTAGGCATACCGCTAAAACCCATTATTTTGGAAATTGGGCCATATTCTGGATGGGTCTCCCAATCCAAACGGTGTGAGGTCCAATTGGTACTTCATATAAGGGAGATCCCCTGAATGTTTACAGGTCCATCACCGTCAGCATAAGTATATTGGCAAAAACAGGTGAATTTTTGATTCTCTTGAGCATCCTAGCAACATCATTGGATGACACATGTCCCAAAGCACCTCCAACACCTAGGGCATTGATTTATCTTGACCCATATTTTAGGATTCTTCAGGATGACATAGTTGGACCCAACATGCCTCTAGGTTGGCCTTGACACAACTTGATGGGAAATAGTCAATTTAGAACCCAAATGAGGATGGTATCACCATGATAGACTAAGGAGGGCTTGTTGAACCAAAGAAGCCCTTAATTTTGTACCAAAGGATGCCACTTTTAGTGGTTGGAGATCCATGGAGACCAATTTGTGGTGCCCATTTGGAGCTTGGGACCCCACAGGAGGAAATGAGGTGAATTTGAGGTCCAACCTTAAAATCATGGACTTGAGATGACTCTGCACCACCTTGGACACCTCATCACCCTTGGACATGACATTTGGAGCACTCACATTAGATGATGTCAACCCTAGAGAGCTTATGGCTCGCACGTGTGGGATAATTAGGGCATATTTTCAAAAATCTAATGGGTTTTCTTGTAACCCAAGTGATTTTTATCATCAAACTTGTTTTTATGGGATTTTTAATCTAATTAGTAGTTACAATCCTCATAGAAATAGAATATATGTTCATTTGTATTGGATCATCATCACTTGTGACTACTTCAGCCCTCTTGGAGAGTTCTGACCTTCTTGAATTCTTGTGGAGATGTGACTCTATGGTGTATTTTGCTATTTGGGGCTATTTATTTGGTCTTGGAGATGTTACTTTGGAGAAATAAATGATTGTACATGCATTCTATCTTGTAAGTGCCTTAGATTTGATAAATGTTATTCTTGCGTCTAATGTATGGAATGATTTATTATCTGTGGTTTATATTGCACTAGTAATTGTTGAATATCAATGTATGGAATCTAGATGATAACATCATATGCATTACTCGTTATTAGAATGTGAATGGAAATCCCCTTGGTGTATCTTTAAACTAGCTCTCCCAAGTGACTTGGTTCCCTCACAAAAGTAATAGCTAGGGTTTTGAAAGCTAGGGCTTCTTTATTCCCTTACTCGTTACCAAGACTTAGCAAATGTTTCAATCCCATAAACTCCATCATCCCAAGGACTAGGAACTAGCCTTGTAAATTTGTTGATCACATACAAAATTTATCATAAATCTCGTTTTCTCTCTCCTAATATGATATTTGACCTCTTAAAGTTCAAGTCGCTTACTAAGGTTAGGGCACGAAATCAACTAGAGTCGAAGTCGTTGGCTAGTGGAGGGATTCAACACCAAGAGAAGTGTTGGTTGCCTCAAAATGAACCCATTTTAGTGGTTAATCCATCCATTT
The DNA here is from genome assembly GCA_034641835.2 of Pinus albicaulis. Taxonomy (NCBI): domain Eukaryota; kingdom Viridiplantae; phylum Streptophyta; class Pinopsida; order Pinales; family Pinaceae; genus Pinus; species Pinus albicaulis. Next base: position 28,677,969 of record CM076584.1, on the reverse strand, counting down.
CAGAGCGAAACCATTTTACCCTAATTTGATCTTGCCCTAGATAAACCCTAGTTTTTCCCTAGGCTACAACATGGGGCTTGTTGAAGGCTTCGTGTCCCATTTGATTGCTAATACTCATTCCTTGGAAGCCTTTTCTTGGCCTCTTGATTATAGGGTAATGCATTTGGATTTATATCTCTCAAGCCCTAGAACATTTGTTCCCTAAATAGGCCTTATAAGAGGATGTGAACTGCCCTTTTGCACTTTTTGAGCCTTTTTCTTAGAAATAGTTGTCCTTTATAAGCCTTCCTTGTCACCTTGATCCTTGAAATTAATATAATCCTTAGGTGACCTATCTAAAGGGAAGCCTGCTTAGTGGTGAGAGTCCATAAAAGAGTAGGAGGTAGTGGTTGTGGTGACAATGGGCCACACCTCATTGTTGTCCCTTGGTCTAGTATTTCCTTGTAAGTTATCCCTTACAAGACCTACTATATTTTGAGGCAACTCGACCATTATCCCAGGATGGGAGCCCAAGTAAGTTTTAAGGTCTTATTAATGAAGAGTTGTGATTGGGCAAGATATTTTGTGTCATTGTGATTAAGATCAATATATTTTTCTTCCACTGAATTTTATTGTGTTAACGAACCTAGTTGTGTATTTAATCAGTATATTTTTTAACTTTGTTAGGAATTAAGTGTCGGGTGCTAGATTTGCAGGAAAATTAACAATTATTCTATTGATTAGAGAGGACTTTTTCAGATTGAGATCACATAAAAATTTTGGGGTCAATGTTTTGAATCCTCCACCATGGTTCATCACCAGGACATAGGTGAAGGACCCAATCTAACAAAATAAATATATAGTGTGAAAATGCTTCAGAAAATTCAAAGGAAACCAAAATGATACGTTAGAAAGTCAAATTAAACAAAAAAAAAATCAACAAATAAATAATTAATTCACCACTAATTTATTTAAAAATTAAATAATATAAACAATAAATTAAAAATAAAACTAGAAAGAATAAATAATAATTAAATAGTGATGAATGCATAATAAAAAAAATTAAATAATTTGAAATATTGAAATAAAAAATTACTAATTAAAAAAAAAAAAAAAAAAAAAAAAAAAAAAACAACTTAATAAATCAAAATAAACAAAAATAAATGAATTAATAAATTATTCATTTTATTATATATATTTATATATATAATAAAATTATACTAGCTAATATGTATTAATAAAAATTAATAATTAATCAAATGAATTTCACATTATGATTATATATATATATATATATATTTTAGGAGATAAGAGTAGGGATCCAGTTGTTGCTTATTTTCCAACCCTCATCCTTATTCAGATTGTTAACGTGTTTCTCAATTTCTATAGTACGAAACACCACATATTTATTGAGGAGTCTCAGGTCATTTCCAAGATTGATCACTTCCATTATTGGAAATTAAGAGCATGCTTCTAATACTAAACACCACATATGTGTTGAGGAGTCCTAGATCATTGCCAAAATTGATCACTTCCATCATAAGAAGTTCAAATAAATTATAAAAATTGAGAAACATATTAATAATATGAATAAAAATGAGAGTTGGAAAATAAACAACAACTGAATCCTTATTCTTCCCTCCTAAATTTTATTATTATTGTTATATATATATATATATATAATTTTCTTTCTAATGATCTTCATTTGATTAATTATAAATTTTTATTTAATACATATTAACTAATATATATATATATATATAATTTCTTTACAATATAAATGTACTTATAATAATAAAAAAAATCAATAATTTATTATTTCATTTATTTTGTTTTATTAAGTTCTTAACCCCTTCTATTTTTTTGGGTTCTTTCTTTATATATATATATATATATATATATATATATATATATATTTATATATATATATATATATATATATATTAATTTAGTTATTTCAAATTTTTTTTTTTTTTATTATTATCTATTCATAGCTATTTAATTATTATTTATTCTTTCTAATTTTATTTTTAGTTTATTGTTTATATTATTTATTTTTTAAATAAAGTAGTGGTGAATTAATTAATTAATTATTATTATATTTTAATTTGAATTTCTAACATATCATTTTGGTTATTTATTTTTTGAATTTTTTTTGTTTAATTTGACTTTATAACATATCATTTTGATTTCCTTTGAATCTTCTGAAGCATCTTCACATTATATATTTTTGTTGTTAGGTCAAGTCCTCCAGCTATGTCTTGATGATGAACAACAGTGGAGGGTTTGAAATGTTGACCCCAAAAATCCTATGCGATCTCAATTCGAAAAATTCCTCTCTAATCATTATGGATCACAGAAGTTTGAATTCATAATTATTCTATTGGTTTTTGACTTGTCATGGAATTAGTTAACAAATATTGTATTTTACTGTAAGAGAGATGATGAGCTTACTCTCCATTCATTATAATAATGGAATTGGATTGTGATTTGGAAAGAAGTGATGGCTTGAGATGAAGAGGTGATAAGAGTTAGAGTAGGAGCTTGGCAATGATGATGGATTGTATATAAAACCCTTGAATACTAATGACAACGTGAGATATCTATTTTGTTGTATGGTCTTGTTAAATTCTTCAATTTTGTTGTTAATGTATTGTAGAAATGATCCAGGTGGATATTGGTGGTCACCCGCCTATTCCAATTGGGGCCCCACCATTCTCTCTTTCAGTTTTTCAGTTTCGGCACAACTTACTATTTTTAGCAAGTTTTCGGGTCCTAGACTTCCAAAGACATTTTGAGGCCCTAAACGATGTTTTTTGGGAAAATGGGGAGCAGCATGGGTCGTAGACCAATGTTTCTCTCTTAGAAGTTGTAGTCCTCGGATATATCTTTCTAAAGAGCTATTGAGCGCGTCAAACGAAGATCGGATGCCAAAGTTACATCCCCGAGAAGTTGAAACACCAATTTACCCAAACGGGATCCATAGTTTTGGCGCTTCATCTCCTAGGGTTAGGGTTTTAGATGTTTAGGGTTTTCCATTGTTTCTAAATAATAAATAGGCCCTCGAGCCTCATTGAAACCTAGTTTAGAGGCCTGTAGCTGCCACATCTCTTCTCAGAGATAGCTACCAACGCCCTAGCTAGTTTATTTCCATTCTGTTTTTAAGCAAATTTCAATTCTTTGATATTAATGAAATGAAGTGTTATTTCCATTGTATCTTTGTATTTATGGTTATATGTTTATTCCGTTGCGTTCCTGCATAAATCCGGATCAGTGGTATCAGAGTGGTTTACTTTTTATCGATCCTTCTTTGCATGTCCCCAACGAGGTCGGGGTATAAGGAGTTAGGGCTTGATCTAGTGGAACCTTTGCAAGATCAGCCTCACAAACCTCGACGGACGCCCATGGGGAACGAAAAGAAAGATGAGGGAGCAGGAGATCCTATCAAAATATTGCTCGAGGAGGCCCTCGAAAAACAAAGGAACGCGATGATGGATAACTTTGCCCAGATCCTTCAACGGCTGCCCACCGGCGGCCCATCTGCATCCAGCAACCACTCTGGAGGTGGGACTCCTTTTAAGGTACAAGTAAATTTTGATATTCCCATATTTGAGGGTCAAATAGATGCAGATGCCGTAGATAGATGGTTGAATATCTAGAAGGATATTTCTCGGTTCATGACTTTTCTGACCGGGAGAAGATTATTTTTTCACTCCTCAAAGCTACCCCCCATGTCAAGGACTAGTGGGAAACCTACTGTGAGAAAAAGGACTAGACAGAACCCTCTCTATTCTCGGCCGTACCAACTTGGAATTCTCTCCATGACACAATTAAAGAACAATACTATCCTGTGGGGAGCTATGAGGACAAGTACATACAATGGACCACGCTACGACAACAAAGGGACTAAGATGTGCATGAGCTGACGAATTTGTTCCATACCCTGCGCACAAAGTTGGGTATCAAAGATTCAGAGAAACATATGGTGCTAAAGTATTGCATTTGTATACACAGATACATTCAGGAGGAAATGGAGTTCCTTGACATCTACTCGCTTAGTACAGCATACCGGTATGCTGCCAAGATTGAGCAGAAATTCAAACAGAAGAAGAGAGACTTTGGATCTGCGAATCAAAAGCAAGGGAAAGGTGCTCCCAAACCATAGAACAAAGGACAAAGCCAAGGCATGGTGGCTCAAGACAACCTGTTAAAGCCACAAGCAAAGAACAACATCGCAAAGCCAAAGAAGGACACGAGAAAATGGTGTGAGTTCTATAAGAGCTCCACTCACAACATAAGTGAGTGTCAGGCCAAGCAGTCGCTAGTGGCCAAGATGAGGGCTTCTGAGTCAGATGCATGCTCCGAATCTGAATCAGAACCTGACAAGGGGAATGAAAAAAGGAAATAGATTATTGATGCGGAGCCCAATGCCATTGTTTCCACTACGAAGATCCAGAAAAGGAACCAGAAGATCTAGAGGAGGAGGAATGTCTCTTCCACTCCCATATGTGGGTAAAGGGCTCCCCGGTACAGTTCATTATCGACAATGGTAGCCAAAAGAACCTCATTTCAGAAGATGTCGTGAAGCGGTTGGGCTTGCCAACCACAGCTCACCCACATCCATACACCATCGAGTGGCTTCACCAAGGACGAGATCTCCGCTTCAGCCAGCAGTGCCGCCTTCCTTATAGCATCAAGCCCTTCATGGATGATATATTATGTGACATTTCTTCTATTGATGTTTCTGATGTATTATTAGGACAACCATACTTGCGAAAGCGTCATGATGTGTATGAGTCTCGGCCTCGCGCTGTTATTTTTACTTTGGGAAATAAGTTGTACAGGATACCAAAGGTACCACCTCCTATCGTTATCTCTTTGGTTACTGCAAAAAAATGCAGTAAGCTCATTTCCCAAACTAGGAAATTTGTTTTCCTGGTGATCCGCCCCCAGGGCAAGAAGAAGACTGTGGCCACGACCTCCAAACAAGGCTCCTCTGCATGACAACAACAAATGGACAAGGTTGTGGAGGAGTACGGGGACATATTCACCTCACCCATAGGGGTTCCTCTGCACTGTCAGGTCAAGCACCTGATTGATCTGACCCCAGGTCCACCGCTACCCAATGGACCGATCTATTGGCGCTCTATTCTGGAGAATGATGAAATCAAGAGGTAGATTCAGGAGGTACTGCAGAAAGGTCACATCCGACCAAGTTCATCACCCTGTGGGAGCCCAATCGTGTTGGTACAGAAGAAGGATGGGACGTGGAGACTCTGTATTGACTATCGGGCGCTGAACAAGATTACTGTCCAGAATAGGTACCCGATCCCATGGATTGATGACCTTCTGGACCAACTCAAAGGGGCGAAATATTTCAGCAAGATCGACTTGAAGTCTGGGTATCACCAGGTACCAATTGAACCCTTCGATGTGTGGAAGATAGCCTTCAAAGCCAAGGAAGGCCTTTTCGAATGGCTGGTCATGCCTTTCGGGTTGACGAATGCTCCCGCAACCTTCATGAGGTTGATGGATGACATCTTGAGGCAATTCACCAACTCATTTGTAGTGGTGTACTTGGATGACATTCTAATCTTCAGCCAGACTTGGGAAGAGCACCTCCACCACATTCGACAAGTCCTCCAAACACTGCGGCAACACAAATTGTGTGCTAATTTGGAGAAGTGCACTTTTGGCATGACCCAGGTTCAATATCTGGGATACATTATTGATGAAAGGGGGGTGAAAGTCGATCCAGCCAAGATCCAATTCATTCGGGATTGGCTAGCCCAACCACTATAACAGAGCTTCGTAGCTTTCTAGGTCTTGCTAATTTCTACCGTAGGTTTGTGTTGGGATTCTCTCATATCACTTGGCCCTTGAGTCAAGTCACCAAGGGAGGAGCAAGAGAAAAATTCTTTTGGTCAGAATCTCAACAGAAGGCGTTTACAAAATTGAAAAAACGCCTCTGTTCTGCCCTAGTGCTCACATTACCAGACTTGCAACATCCATTTGAGATCGAGACAGATGCCTCTGACTATGCTATTGGGGCAGTTATTACTCGACAGGGACATCCAGTGGCATATCACAGTGAGACATTGTCTCACAAAGTTCGAAAATATCCCACTTATGACAAAGAAATGTATTCCATTGTGTAAGCTTGTCGACAATGGAAGCATTACATTTTGGGGAAGGAAACAATCATCCACACAGACCACCAGCCCCTGCAGCTCATACACACACAAGGGAAGTTGCAGAATGATTTCCATAAGAAGTGGTCCACATATCTGCAACAGTTTAATTTGAACATCAAGTACAAGAAGGGTAGCACCAATAATGTTGCAGACTGTCTCAGTCAACCACCGATCATGGTGCTCACCACCATTCTCAACTCTTGTGGGCATGAGACTTCTGATTGGCCGCTTCTCTACGAGAGCGACACAAAATTTTTCCACACATACAAGGCACTCTTGGGGGGTACGCAATTTCCAAATTTTCACCTCCAAGATGCACTTTTATGTCACCTGGGACACCTTTGTGTTCCTTCAAGCGAGCGTGCCAAGATGATATGGGAAGCACACTACAGTTGAGTTGTTGGGAATTTTGGGGTCGAGAAAACAGTAGCAGTACTGCAGAAGTATTTCTATTGGCCGAACCTTTGAAAGGATGTCAGGAAGCACATCAGATCCAACATTGCTTGTGCCATTGCCAAACTGGCCATCAAGAAGAAAGGCCTATATACTCCGCTACCTACCCCTATTCGACCTTGGGAATCCATCTCCATGGATTACATGTCAGGCCTGCCTTCTACTAAGTATGAAAATGACTGTGTTTTCGTGGTTGTCGACAGATTCTCGAAGATGGCCATTATGGCGGCCTGCAAGAAGAATATCACAGCAGAAGCCACTACTAAACTCTTCTTTGAACGAGTGTGGATTCACTTTGCGATCCCACAGTCTATCATATCATATCGGGATAGTAGGTTCCTCAGCACATTTTGGTCCAGCCTCTAGTCAATGCTGGACACCAGGCTCACCAAGTCCACAGCTTTCCATCCCCAAACAGATGGCCAGATAGAGGTCGTCAACAAAATGATTGTACACATTCTGTGCATTTACAATTACAAGCATCCATGCACATGGGATGAGAGCCTCCCCTATGTACAACATAGTTATAACTGGGTACTCCATAGCTCAATCAGCTATAGCCCCTTTCAGGTGGGCTTGGGATTCCAGCCACTATGTCCCATTGACGTAGCCATGCCATTTGCGGCTACTCAGGCCGATTCGGCTCATGTCTAGTTTGAAGTTGACAAAGAAAATATCTTCATCGAGCACATTCAACACATCGACCAACAGTTTCATGACATATTGGACAGAGCTAATGCTAAGTACAAGCAACACCATGATCAACATCGGGTGCCACACAACTTCCAAGTGGGCGACAAAGTGTGGCTACATTTTCAAAAGGAGTGCCTCACTGGACCCCAACTCAAGCTTCACCCGCTTCGATACGGGCCGTACACCATCACCAATGCTGTAGGGAACAATGTCTTCAAGCTCAGTATTCCACCATTCCTTGGTTTGCACCCAGTATTCAATGTGGACCGCCTTCGTCCTTCCCACCTCTACTGGACACCTCTGACATTGCAGAACAACTCACACCAACAGAGTTAAACCCAGATTGCATGGAACAGGTCACCATAGATTATATCATGGACATGCAAATCAAGAACACTAGCCAACAGAAGATCCAACTGTATCAAGTTGTCAATGCTGGCCAACTCCTGCACCAAGGAAAGTGGTTCACCAGGGACCAAGCTCAGTAGAAGTTTCCTCATCTCATGGAAGAACTTAACGTAATGGGGACCATTTATTCCTAAGGGGGGAGGAATGATCTATGTGGATATTGGTGGTCACCTTCCTATTCCACTTGGGGCCCCACCATTCTCTCTTTCAGTTTTTTAGTTTTGGCACAACTTACTATTTTTAGCAGTTTTTCGGGTCCGGAACTTCCGGAGCCGTTTTGAGGCCCTAAACGACATTTTTTGGGAAAACAGGGATTAAAATGGCTTCTGGACTGATGTTTTTCACTCAAAAGTTTTAGTTCTCGTATAGATCTTTCTAACGAGCTATTGAGTGCATCAAACAGAGATTGGATGCCAAAGTTACGTCCCCGGGAATTTGAAACATCAATTTACCCAAACGGGACCCATATTTTTGGCGCTTCATCTCCTAGGGTTAGGGTTTTGGATGTTTCAGTTTTCCCATTGTATCTCAATAATAAATAGGCCCTCAAGCTTCATTGTAACATAGTTTAGAGGTCTATAGCCACCACATTTATTCTCATATATTCGCTACCAGCACCCTAGCTATTTTATTTCCATTCTGTCTGTAAGCAATTTCAGTTCTTTGATATTAATGAAATGAAGTGTTATTTCCGTTGTATCTTTGTATTTATGGTTATATGCTTATTCTTTTGCGTTCCTCCATAAATCCATATCAAAGGGTAACCGAACGGTCTCGCTTTTTTTCTCGATCCTTCTTCGCATGTCCCCAAGGAGGTCGGGGGGGGTATAAGGAGTTAGGGCTCTATCCGTGGAACCTTTGCAAGATCAACCTCGCAAACTTCGACAAACGCCCATGGGGGATGAAAAGAAAGATGAGGGAGCAGGAATCCTATCAAAATATTGTTTGAGGAGGCCCTCGAAAAACAAATGAATGCGATGATGGATAACTTTGCTCAGATCCTTCAACAGCTACCCATCGGTGGTGCATCTGCATCCAGCAGCCACTCTGGAGGCGCGAATCCTTTTAAGGTACAATTAAATTTTGACTTTCCCATAGTTGAGGGTCAAATAGATGTAGATGCCATAGATAGATGGTTGAATCTGTTAGAAGGATATTTCTCGGTTCATGACTTTTCAGACCAGGAGAAGATTATTTTTGCACTCTTCAAAGATAACCCCCATGTTAAGGACTCAGAAACCTACCAAATAGAAAAAGGACCGCATGGGCGAACCTCTTTATTCTCAACCGTACCCCTATTCTCGGCCATACCAACTTGGAATTATTTCCGAGATGCCATCAAGGAACAATACTATCTCGTGGGGAGCTATGAGGACAAGTACATACAATGGACCACGTTGTGACAACAAAGGGATCAAGATGTGCATGAGCTGACAAATCTGTTCCATACCTTGCACACAAAGTTGGGTATCAAAGATTCAGAGAAACATCTGGTGCTAAAGTATCGCAGTTGTTTGCACAAATACATTCAGGAGGAAATGGAGTTCCTCGACATCTCTCGCTTGGTACTAACACTGCAGATGTCGCCAAGATTGAGCAGAAATTCAAACAAAGAAGAAGCGAGACTTTGGATCTGTGAATCAAAAGCAAGGGAAAGGTGCTTCCAAACCACAACACAAAGGGCAGAGCCAAGGCATGGTGGCTAAAGACAACTCATCAAAGCCACAAGAAAAGAACAACACCACAAAGCCAAAGAAGGACACCAGAAAGTGGTGTGAGTTCCATAAGAGCTCCACTCACAACACAAGTGAGTGTCGGGCCAAGCAGTCGCTAGTGGCTGAGATGAGGGCTTCTGAGTCAGATGCATGCTCTGACTCCGAATTAGAACCTAAAAAGGGGAATGAAAAAGGGAAATAGGTTATTGATGCGGAGCCCAATGCCACTGTTTCCACTACAAAGATCCAGAAGGAGGAACCGGAAGATCCAGAGGAGAAGGAATGTCTCTTCCACTCCTATATGTGGGTAAAGGGCTCCCCGGTATAGTTCATTGTCGACAATGGGAGCCAAAAGAACCTCATTTCAGTAGACACTATGAAGCGGTTGGGCTTGCCAACCACAGCTCACCCACATCCATACACCATCGGGTGGCTTCACCAAGGACGATATCTTCACGTCAGCCAGCAGTGCCGCCTTCCCTATAGCATCAAGCCCTTCATGGATGAGGTATTATGTGATGTTGCTCCTATTGATGTTTCTGATGTATTGTTAGGACAACCATACTTGTGGAAGCGTCATGTTGTGTATGAGTCTCGACCTCGTGCTGTTATTGTTACTTTGGGAAATAATTTGTATAGGATACTAGAGGTACCACCTCCTGTCGCTATCTCATTGGTTACTGCAAAACAATGCAGTAAGCTCATTTCCAAAACCAGGAAATTCGTTTTCCTGATGATCCGCCCCCAGGACAAGAAGAAGACTGTGGCCACGACCTCCAGATAGGGCTCCTTTGCACGAAAACAACAAATGGTCAAGGTTGTGGAGGAGTACCGGGACATCTTCACCTCACCCACAGGGGTTCCTCTGCACTGTTAGGTTAAGCACCCGATTGATCTGACCCTAGTTGCGCTGCTACCCAATGGACTGATCTATCGACACTTTGTTCTGGAGAACGATGAAATCAAGAGGCAGATTCAGGAGCTACTGTAGAAAGGTTACATCCGACCAAGTTCATCGCCTTGTGGGAGCCTGATCGTGTTGCTACAGAAGAAGGATGGGACGTGGAGACTCTATATTGACTATCGAGCGCTGAAAAAGATCACTATCCGGAATAGGTACTCGATCCCATGGATTGATGACCTTCTGGACCAACTCAAAGGGGCGAAATATTTCAGAAAGATCGACTTGAAGTCTGGGTATCACCAGGTACCAATTGAACCCTTCGATGCATGGAAGATAGCCTTCAAAGCCAAGGAAGGCCTTTTCGAATGGCCGGTCATGCCTTTCGGGTTGACGAATGCTCCCACAACCTTCATGTAGTTGATGGACGACATCTTGCAGCCATTCACCAGCTTATTTGTAGTGGTGTACTTGGATGACATTCTGATCTTTAGCCAGATTTGGGAAGAGCACCTCCATCACATCAGACAAGTCCTCCAAACACTGTGGCAACACAAGTTGTGTGCCAATTTGGAGAAGTGTACTTTTGGCATGACCCTGGTTCAATATCTGGGATACATTATTGATGAAAGGGGGTGCATGTGGATCCAGCCAAGATCCAAGTCATTTGGGATTGGCCAGCCCCAACCACTATAACAGAGCTTCATAGCTTTCTGGGTCTTGCTAATTTCTACTGTAGGTTCGTGTTGGGATTCTCTCATATCACTTGGCCCTTGAGTCAATTCACCAAGGGAGGAGAAAGAGAAAAATTCTGTTGGTCAGAATCTCAACAGAAGGTGTTTACAAAAATGAAAAATCTCCTCTGTTTTGCCCCAGTGCTCACATTACCAGACTTGCAACAACCATTTGAGATGGAGACAGATGCCTCTGACTATGCTATTGGGGCAGTTTTTACTCAACAGGGACATCCAATGGCATATCGCAGTGAGAAATTGTCTGACACAGTTCGCAAGTATCCCACTTATGAAAAAGAAATGTATTCCATTGTGCAAGCTTGTCGACAATGGAAGCATTACATTTTGGGGAAGGAAACAATCATCCACATAGACCACCGGCCCCGTAGTTTATACGTACACAAGGAAGTTGCGTAATGATTGCCATCGAAGTGTCCACATATCTGCAACAGTTTCATTTGAACATCAAGTACAAGAAGGGTAGCACCAATAATGTTTCAGACTGCCTCAGTCGACCACCGATCGTGGCGCTCACCACCGTGCTCAACTCTTGTGGGCACGAGACTTCTGATTAGCCACTTCTCTATGAGAGTGACCCAGAATTCTGCCACGCTTACAAGGCACTCTTGGGAGGTACGTAAGTTCCAAATTTTCACCTCCAAGATGCACTTTTATGTCACCTGGGACACCTTTGTGTTCCTTCAAGCGAGTGTGCCAATATGATATGGGAAGCACACTACAGTCGATTCGCTGGGCATTTTGGGGTCGAGAAAATAGTAGCAATACTACAGAAGTATTTCTATTGGCCGAACCTTCGAAAGGATGTCAAGAAGCACATCAGATCCTGCACTGCTTGTGCCATTGCCAAACCGACCATCAAGAAGCAAGGCCTATATACTCCACTACCTACCCCTAGTCGACCTTGGGAATCCATCTCCATAGATTACATGTCGGGCCTGCCTTCTACTAAGCAGGGAAACGACTGTGTTTTCGTGGTCGTCGACAGAGCCCTCGAAGATGGCCATTATGGCAGCCTCGCAAGAAGAAATATCACAGCCAGGCCATCGCTGTGCTATTCGAACTATGTGGGTGCACTTTAAGATCCCATTCTCTATCATATCAGATCGGGATAGCAGTTTCCTCAACACATTTTGGTCCAGCCTCTGGTCAATGCTGGACACCAGGCTCACCAAGTCCACAGCTTTCCATTCCCAAACATATGGCCAGATAGAGGTCGTCAATAGAATGATTGTACACATTCTGCGCATGTACAATTCCAAGCATCCACGCACATGGGATGAGAGCCTCCCCTATGTACAACATAGTTATAACCGGGCTCTCCACAGCTCAATCGACCACAACCCCTTTCAGGTGGGTTTGGGATTCAAGCCACTATGTCCCATTGACGTAGCCATGCCATTTGCGGCTACTCAGGCCGATTCGGCTCATGTCCAGTCTGAAGTTGACAAAGAAAATAGCTTCTTCGAGCGCATTCAACACATCCTCCAACAGGTTCATGACATATTGGATAGAGCTAATGCTAAGTACAAGCAACACCATGATCAACATCAGGTGCCACACAACTTCCAGGTGGGTGACAAAGTGTGGCTACATTTGCAGAAGAAGTGCCTCACTGGACCCCACCGCAAGCTTCGCCTGCTCCGATACAAGCTGTACACTGTCACCAAGGCTGTAGGGAACAATGCCTTCGAGCTCAGTATTCCACCATTCCTTGGTTTGCACCTAGTATTCAATGTGGACCGCCTTCGTCCTTACTTCCCACCTCTACTGGACACCTTTGACATTGCAGAACAACTCACACCAACAGAGTTAAACCAAGACTACATGGAACATGCCACCAAAAATTGTATCATGGACATGAAAATCAAGAAAACTCGCCAACAGAAGATCCAACTATATCGGGTTGTCAAATCTGGCCAACTCCTGCACCAAAGAAAGTGGTTCACCAGGGACCAAGTTCAGCAGAAGTTTCCTCATCTCATGGAATAACTTAATACAATGGGGACCATTTCTTCCTAAGGGGGGAGGAATGATCCAGGTGGATATTGGTGGTCACCCGCCTATTCCACTTGGGGCCCCACCATTCTCTCTTTCAATTTTTCAGTTTTGGTACAACTTACTATTTTTAGCAATTTTTTGGGTCCTGAACTTCCGGAGCTGTTTTGAGGCCCTAAACGACGTTTTTTGGAAAAATGGGGAGCAACACCAACATTTCTCACTCAAAAGTTGTAGTCCTCAGATATATCTTTCTAACGAGCTATTGAGCGTGTCAAACGGAGATCGGATGCCAAAGTTACATCCCCGAGAAGTTGAAACACCAATTTACCCAAATGGGACCCATAGTTTTGGCACTTCATCTCCTAGGGCTAGGGTTTTAGATGTTTAGGGTTTTCCATTGTTTCTAAATAATAAGTAGGCCCTCAAGCCACATTGTAACTCAGTTCAGTGGCCTGTAGCTGCCACATCTCTTCTCAGAGATAGCTACGAGCACCCTAGCTAGTTTATTTCCATTTTGTCTGTAAGCAAATTTTAGTTCTTTGATATTAATGAAATGAAGTGTTATTTCCGTTGTATCTTTGTATTTATGGTTATATGTTTATTCTTTTGCGTTCCTGCATAAATCCGGATCAGTGGTATCAGAGCGGTCTGCTTTTTCTCGATCCTCCTTTGCATGTCCCCAACGAGGTCAGGGTATAAGGAGTTAGGGCTCGATCTGGTGGAACCTTTGCAAGATCAGCCTCGCAAAACCCGAGCGATGCCCATGGGGGACGAAAAGAAAGATGAGGGAGCAGGAGATCCTATCAAAATATTTCTCGAGGATGCCCTCAAAAAACAAAGGAACGCGATGATTGATAACTTTTCCCAGATCCTTCAACGGCTGCCCATCGACGGCGCATCTGCATCCAGCAGCTACTCTGGAGGTGCGACTCCTTTTAAGATACAAGTAAATTTGGACATTCCCATATTTGATGGTCAAATAGATGCAGATGTCGTAGATAGATGGTTGAATCTATTTGAAGGATATTTCTCAGTTCATGACTTTTCCGACCGGGAGAAGATTATTTTTGCACTCCTCAAAGCTACCCCCCATGTCAAGGACTGGTGGGAAACATACTGTGAGAAAAAGGACCAGACAGAACCCTTTCTGTTCTAGGCTGTACCAACTTGGAATTCTTTTCAAGATGCAATCAAGGAAAAATACTATCCCGTGGGGAGCTATGAGGACAAGTACATACAATGGACCATGCTGCGACAACAAAGGGACCAAGATGTGCATGACCTAATGAATCTGTTCCATACCCTGGGCACAAATTTGGGTATCAAAGATTCAGAGAAACATATGGTGCTAAAGTATCGTAGTTGTCTGCATAGATACGTTCAGGAGGAAATGGAGTTCCTCAACATCTCCTCGCTTGGTACAACATACCGGTATGCTCCCAAGATTGAGAAAAAATTCAAATAGAAGAAGCGAGACTTTGGATTTGCGAATCAAAATCAAGGGAAAGGTGCTCCCAAACCGCAGAAAAAAGGATAGATCCAAGGCATGGCAATTCAAGACAACCTGTCAAAGCCACAAGCAAAGAAAAACACCGCAAAGCCAAAGAAGGACACGGGAAACTGGTGTGAGTTCCATAAGAGCTCCACTCAAAACACAAGTGAGTGTCGGGCCAAGTAGTCGCTAGTGGCTGAGATGAGGGCTTCTGAGTTAGATGCATGCTTCGACTCTGAATCAGAACCTGACAAGGGGAGTGAAAAAGGGAAAAATATTATTGATGCAGAGCCCAACGCCACTGTTGCCACTACAAAGATCCAGAAGGAGGAACCGGAAGATCCAGAGGAAGAAGAACGTCTCTTCCACTCCCATATGTGGGTAAAGGGCTCCCAGGTACAGTTCATTGTTGACAATGGGAGCCAAAAGAACCTCATTTCAGAAGACGTCGTGAAGCGGTTGGGCTTGCCGACCACAGCTCACCCACATCCATACACCATCAGGTGGCTTCTCCGAGGACGAGATCTCCGCGTCAGCCAACAGTTCTGCCTTCCCTATAGCATCAAGCCCTTCACGGATGAGGTATTATGTGACATTGCTCCTATTGATGTTTCTGATGTATTATTAGGATAACCATACTTGTGGAAGCATCATGCTGTGTATGAGTCTCGGCCTCACGCTATTATTGTTACTTTGGGAAATAAGTTGTACAGGATACCAGAGGTACCACCTCCTGTCGCTATCGCTTTGGTTACTGCAAAAAAATGTAGTAAGCTCATTTCCCAAACCACAAAATTTGTTTTCCTGATGATCCGCCCCTAGGGAAAGAAGAAGACTGTGGCCACGACCTCCAGACAGGGCTCCTCTGCACGACAACAACAAATGGACAAGGTTGTGGAGGAGTACAGGGACATCTTCACCTCACCCATAGGGGTTCCTCTACACTGTTAGGTCAAGCACCTGATTGATCTGACCCCAGGTGTGCCGCTACCCAATGGACTGATCTATTAGCGCTCTATTCTGGAGAACGATGAAATCAAGAGGCAGATTTAGGAGCTACTGCAGAAATATCACATCTGACCAAGTTCATCGCTCTGTGGGAGCCCGATCGTGTTGATACAAAAGAAGGATGGGACGTGGAGACTCTGTATTGACTATCAGGCGCTGAACAAGATCACTATCCAGAATAGGTACCTGATCCCACGGATTGATGACCTTCCGGACCAACTCAAAGGGGCGAAATATTTCAGCAAGATCGACTTGAATTCTGGGTATCACCAGGTACCAAATGAACCCTTCGATGTGTGGAAGAAAACCTTCAAAGCCAAGGAAGGCCTTTTCGAATGGCTGGTCATGCCTTTCGGGTTGACGAATGCTCCCGCAACCTTCATGAGGTTGATGGACGACATCTTGCGGCCATTCACCAACTCATTTGTAGTGGTGTACTTGGATGACATTTTGATCTTCAGCCAGACTTTGGAAGAGCACCTCCACCACATCTGACAAGTCCTCCAAACATTGTGGCAACACAAGTTGTGTGCCAATTTGGAGAAGCGCACTTTTGGCTTGACCCTAGTTCAATATCTGGGATACATTATTGATGAAAGGGGAGTGCATGTGGATCCAGCCAAGATCCAAGTCATTCGAGATTGGCCAGCCTTAACCACTATAACAGAGCTTCACAGCTTTCTAGGTCTTGCTAATTTCTACCATAGGTTTGTGTTGGGATTCTCTCATATCACTTGGCCCTTAAGTCAAGTCACCAAGGGAGGAGCGAGAGAAAAATTATTTTGGTCGGAATATCAACAGAAGGCATTTACATAATTGAAAAATCGCCTCTGTTCTGCCCCAGTGCTCACATTACTAGACTTGCAACAGCCATTTGAGATCTAGACAGATGCCTCTGACTATGCTATTGGGGTAGTTCTTACTCAACAGGGACATCTAGTGGCATATCACAGTGAGACATTGTCTCACATAGTTTGCAAGTATCACACTTATGACAAAGAAATGTATTCCATTGTGCAAGCTTTTCGACAATGGAAGCATTACATTTTGGGGAATGAAACAATCATCCACACAGACCATCGGCCCCTGTAGTTCATACAGACACAAGGGAAGTTGCAGAATGATCACCATCAGAAGTGGTCCATATATCTGCAACAGTTTCACTTGAACATCAAGTACAAGAAGGGTAGCACCAATAATGTCGCAGACTATCTCAGCCGACCATCGATCGTGGCGCTCACCACCGTTCTCAACTCTTGTGGGCAAGAGACTTCTGATTGGCCGCTTCTCTACGAGAGCGACCCAGAATTCGGCCACACGTACAAGGCACTCTTGGGGGGTACACAAGTTCCAAATTTTCACCTCCAAGATGCACTCTTATGTCACCTGGGACACCTTTGTGTTCCTTCAAGCAAGCGTGCCAAGATGATATGGGAAGCGCACTACAGTCGAGTTGTTGGGCATTTTGGGGTTGATAAAATAGTAGTAGTACTGCAGAAGTATTTCTATTGGCCGAACCTTCAAAAGGATGTCGGGAAGCACATAAGATCCTGCACTGCTTGTGCCATTGCCAAACCGACCATCAAGAAGAAAGGCCTATATACTCCGCTACCTACCCCTAGTCGACCTTGGGAATCCATCTCCATGGATTACATGTTGGGCCCGCCTTCTACTAAGCATGGAAATGACTATGTTTTCGTGGTCGTCGACAGATTCTCGAAGATGGCCATTATGGCGGCCTGCAAGAAGAATATCACAGCAGAAGCCACTGCTAAAGTCTTCTTTGAACAAGTGTGGGTGCACTTTGGGATCCCACAGTCTATCATATCAGATCGGGATAGTAGGTTCCTCAGCACATTTTGGTCCAGCCTCTGGTCAATGTTGGACACCAGGCTCTCCAAGTCCACAACTTTCCATCCCCAAACAGATGGCCAGACAGAGGTCATCAACAGAATGATTGTACACATTCTGCGCATGTACAATTCCAAGCATCCATGCACATGGGACGAGAGCCTCCCCTATGTACAACATAGTTATAACTGGGCTCTCCACAGCTCAATCGGTCACAACCCCTTTTATGTGGGCTTGGGATTCCAGCCACTATGTCCCATTGACGTAGCCATGCCATTTGCGGCTACTCAGGCCGAGTCGGCGCATGTCCAATCTGAAGTTGACAAAGCAAATAGCTTCATCGAGCGCATTCAACACATCCGCCAACAGATTCATGACATATTGGACAGAGCTAATTCTAAGTACAAGCAACGCCATGATCAACATCGGGTGCCACACAACTTCTAAGTGGGCGACAAAGTGTGGCTACATTTGCATACGGAGCGCCTCACTGGACCCCACCGCAAGTTTCGCCCGCTCCGATATGGGCCGTACACCGTCACTAAGCCTGTAGGGAACAATGCATTCGAGCTCAGTATTCCACCATTCCTTGGTCTGCACCCAATATTCAATGTGGATTGCCTTCGTCCTTACTTGCCACCTCTACTGGACACCTCTGACATTGCAGAACAACTCACACCAACAAAGTTAAACCCAGTTTGCATGGAACATGCCACCATAGATTGTATCATGGACATGAAAATCAAGAACACTCGCCAATAGAATATCCAACTATATCGGGTTGTCAAAGCTGGCCAACTCCTGCACTAAGGAAAGTGGTTTGCCAGGGACCAAGTTCAACAGAAGTTTCCTCATCTCATGGAAGAACTTAACGCAATGGGGACCATTGCTTCCTAAGGGGGGAGGAATGATCCAAGTGGATATTGGTGGTCACCCACCTATTCCACTTGGGGCCCCACCATTCTCTCTTTCATTTTTTCAGTTTCGGTACAACTTACTATTTTTAGCAGTTTTTCGGGTCCTGAACTTCCGGAGCCGTTTTGAGGCCCTAAATGACATTTTTTGTGAAAACAGGGAGCAACATGGGTTATATACCAATGTTTCTCACTCAAAAGTTGTATTCCTCGGATAGATATTTCTAACGAGCTATTGAGCGTGTCAAATGGAATCGGATGCCAAAGTTACGTCCCCGGGAAGTTGAAACACCAATTTACCCAAACGGGACCCATAGTTTTGGCGCTTCATCTCCTAGGGTTAGGGTTTTGGATGTTTAGGGTTTTTCATTGTTTCTAAATAATAAATAGGCCCTCGAGTCTCATTGTAACTCAGTTCATAGGCCTGTAGCCGCCACATCTCTTCTTAGAGATAACTACCAGTGCCCTAGCTAGTTTATTTCCATTCTGTCTGTAAGAAAATTTCAGTTCTTTGATATTTATGAAACGAAGTGTTATTTCCACTGTATCTTTGTATTTATGGTTATATGTTTATTCTGTTACATTCCTTCTTAAATCCGGATCAAGAAATTATCTTACCATCATACTTATATCAAGAACATTTTATTTTTGAATAATGTGAGGAATCTATCCCTCTCGATCTAAGAACCCGATTCGTTGATATACGACCACATGTCCCAAATAAGATGAATCTGAAATGACACGTATGTATTCAAATCCAAAATCTCAGATTTAATCATGTCCGTATAGGACACATCCAATCCAAATCATGTCCTGTACAGACACGACCGAATCTGATTTTGCCAGACTCGACCAGCTCGAAAGTGCGTCCGGTGAGTTATAAAAAAGGGTTTTTGGTCATTGTTTCTCACCAAAGTTTGTGTGTGAGTTGAGCATAGAGAAAGGATTAGCAAGGATCAAGGGATTGTTTTCAAGGAGATTCAAGCAATCGGTAATTTCATTGTCTCTCTATTTTTTTTCATTTGGTTTGATGTTAGTGTTTGCATGTGCATATGCTTTACATATTTGGTCTTTTTTTTTTTTTTTAACAGTATTCATGGCTCAATCAAGGGAAACAAGGAAAGGGCAAAGAAAGGGGAAGAATGTCCCCATTGGAGATGCCCCTCCTTTCCCTATTTCATCAGGGTCTGCAAGTATTCCATCTATTGGAAGTGGGGCTGCAAGAACAACTTCAAATGTTCAAGGTAAACAAACTCAAGAACCCAAATACCCATTGTGGAAATATGTGATAAGAGAGGAAAGGCCAGGCAACAAGGCAAAGGGAGGAGGCAATGTTGCATGGAAATGCAGTTTTTGCCACAACCATTTCATGAGAAAATATTACTGTGTGAAAGCTCATTTGTTGGCTTTGCCAAGTTGTGGCATTTCAGCTTGTACACAGGTGCCATTAGCAAGGAGGAAGGAAATGGAGAAAGAGGCATTTGTTGGTGTGGAAAATGTGGCATCAAAATCAAAACAAAAAAATAATGATGATCCCCTTCCATTCTTGAGGAAAATCAGTAACAAGTTCCCTTTTGAGAGTTTTAGTGGGGGACAAGCAGCAAAAAGAAATGAAACTGCACTTGGTCCATTGGACAAGATTTTCCAGAAAGAGAAGAGGGAAGAGCTTGATCTCACCATTGCATTTTTTTTCTATTAGAACTTCATATCCTTTAATGTTGCATAGTCACCTCTATTTATTGAGATTTGCTAAGCTCTAAGTCAAGGGGCTCCATCACGGTATGTGCCTCCTGGGTCAGAGAAGCTTAGAACCACATTGTTGACAAAGGTAAAGAAAGAGGTGGACAAAATGCTTGAGCCTATTAAATCAGCATGGCCAACATTTGGTGTTAGCATTGTTTCTGATAGATGGAAAGATCCAACACGACACCCACTCGTCAACTTCATGGTGTCATCCTTGAATGGTCTAGTTTTCTTGAAATCGGTGGATGCACTGGGACAGTACAATGATGCACAATATATGGGTAAGTTATTTATTAAAATTATTTAATATTTAGATGTCGATTCTTGTGTGAAAATCATTACAGATAATGCACCTGTTTGCAAGGTTGTTGGCATGATAGTGGAATCAAAATATCCACAAATATTTTGGACACCTTGCATTGTCCATTCATTGAACTTATCACTGAAATCTATTGCCTATGATGTGATTTGGATTGGAACCATTATTGAGGATCCATGACATATCCACAACTTTGTACAAAACCATACAAATCCCCTCACTATCTACAAGGATTACACCAATATATAATTGTTTAAGATCGCGGATACACAATTTTCCTCTTCATTCATCATGTTGAAGAGGTTGAGGGAGGTCAAGACCACTCTTGGGGCCATGGTTATTTTAGATTTTTGGTCATTTTGGATAAAAACAGATCAAACAGCCTCAAAGAAAGTGAAGGACACAGTGTTGGATGATGTCTGGTTGGAGAAGGTAGATCTACTTATTCAGATCATGGACCCTATAATTTCCTTACTTCGATTTGCAGATACAGACCAACCCGTCCTACGAGAGGTTTATGAGGGATGGGATTCCATGATTGAGTCTGCGAGGAACATTGTTTTACATAGTTAGTGCCCAGAGTATGAGACATCACCAGAGGTCTTGTTCACCAGCATACAGGATATTCTTGTCAGCAGATGGGACAAGAATTGCACACCTTTACATTATTTGGCTCACTCCTTGAACCCAAAATACTACAACCATGAGTGGCTGAATGATGGACCTTCCCGCATATTCCCTGCTCACATGGATGGTGAAATCTCACAGGGGAAGAAAGATGCATTCAGGAGGATTTTTCAGGATAGGGCATCCCTTGATGAGGTGGAGGATGCCTTTGAAAATTTTTCCACTGGAACTAGGCGATTTTCATGCTATGATGTGATTCAAGACAGGGAGGATAGGAAGCCCTATTCTTGGTGGGAAATTCATGGGGCAACAATCCCTACTCTACAGAAGTTAGCCATGAGGTTACTCTCTCAGGCGACTTCATCCTCTTGTTGCGAGAGGAATTGGAGCACATATGGGAATTTGTATAGTGTGAAGAAGAGAATGCTTGAGCATTCTAGGGAAGAGACAATGGTGTATGTGCACACCAACCTTCATCTCATCTACATGCAGAGGGAGGATTGGGTTAAGGGAAAGACAAAGATGTGGGATATCTTTCCTGCTGATATGGGTCTAGACAACAGTGTTGAGTTGGCATTGGCCAAATTGGATCTCAAAGAGCCAGTGCTAGAGCTTGTCATATTTGATGATGGCGATATAGTAGAGGGGTCATCCTCCACACCAGTAGATGC
This sequence comes from Pinus albicaulis, assembly GCA_034641835.2. Classification (NCBI taxonomy): domain Eukaryota; kingdom Viridiplantae; phylum Streptophyta; class Pinopsida; order Pinales; family Pinaceae; genus Pinus; species Pinus albicaulis. Next base: position 28,656,248 of record CM076584.1, on the reverse strand, counting down.
AGAGATGACATTGGATACAGAGGAGGAGGATGCAGTAGAGGAGAGCAGTGGTGAGCATGATGATCATGATGAGGACAGTGATGTTGATTATGATGATGAGGATTGATGACTCATGAGTCATGAGCTACCTACTGCGGCACTGCATTGAGGCTTGTAGCCTTGTAGACTTGTAGTTGTTTTGTATTTTCTATTCCTATTTGTCGTTGGCAGTGTACTACCTAGAGACTAGAGGCTAGTACTTATGTAAAACATTTTGATTTTGATGACTTAATGATAAAACTACAGTATCTCGTCTTTCTCTTATTGATGAATATGTCTATTACTTTGTAATATGTATGATTGTATGATGTATCAATGTAACAATATATCATGTATCTTATTCTTAAATCTTTGTAAAAATTACATCTAGATGAAGATCTATGTTTGAATCAATGAATTTGTGTAAGAAATATCTATATATATAACGTATCCGGACGTGTCCTATTCCAGGGAGGTCACTGTGTCCAAATTCGACACTCGAATCCACGAGTCCATTGTGTCACGTGTCCCCGTGTCAGGTGACTTATCTCTCCATCTATTTTTTGTTTTATTTCTACATTATTTTCCTTCATATATCAAATCTTTTTAGTGAGTTGTAATAATAATTGAGATAAATAGATCGACACCTTCATATTTGTATGGTGAGTCGCAACTCTAGCTCTTCAAGGCTAAGTTTCTACACCTATTTCAGCCCACAAATGAGGCGAATTGTGTCAAAACTAGTTCCTTTTACCTCGAGTCTATAACTAAATGAAGACTGTAGCAACATCAATTTTAGATCTAATTAGGTTGAAAGTGGAAAATTAGCATATTTTACCTTGTAGCCTAAAAAGTCATTGATTGTGGCAAATTAGCTCTTTCATTCGTACAATATTTCATGACTCCATTGGCCAACTAGATTGATAGGCATTGCATTATTCTCATCTCATTTCCATTTCTTATTATTTTCCTCCATTTTCTACTTTGTCCATATCCTTTTCCCATGTCCATTCACATTTCCACATTCTAAAATATACTACAAATTTTTTTATTATCAAGGCTTCTTGTTCATTTTCACCTTGATCACCCATTCCATAACTTTGATAATCATGCTTTAGGGATACCCCATTGTGGTAGAGAAGAGCTAGCCTAAAGTGAGAGGAAGAGTTGTTGAGGTGACAATGGAAAATCTCTTGAGTTAAACAAAATTGTCACATTGGTGCTTGGGACTTCATACTTTTCTGTGTGCTAGATTTTGTGGCAACACTACCCAAGCAACAAGAAAGACAATTTTTCATTACAATTTATGTTGAAGTGTCTCCTTATAGCGGAAACACCGAATGAGATAAAATAGCACACAACAAACTCTAATCAAATTCTATATTCTGAATGAAGAAAATTACACAAATATTTATACAAGCAATAGTCTCAAGATAGGAATTCTATCTTAGACGTACAGTAGTGTGGTTGAGAGATTCTCTCAACCACACACTAAACTAGGAGAAACTATATTCTAGCTATTTCCTATTATGTAGGAACAAACTCCTCAAATGGAGAATTACAACCATAAACAAGTAGGAATTAATTATTTCTAACTCCCCCCCTTAATGACTACTTGTCATGATAGTGATTCACAAAGTCTCGTTGTGGTCAAACATAACAAAGAATATGTCGACGTCCATATAAAAGAGCAACCATCCACCGGAATGCATGGGTACCAACCGCTGCAACCGCTAGTCCTGTAGGATGTCCTTCGCATACATGATTCTGTCGACCGTTATCACTGCATATATGTACCTACAAATCCACCACCATCGAGCGAATTGCATGTGCAGAACCTCCAAAACAAAGAGAGATCAGTGCCTTTCTAAGCCAAATATTCATGTCCAAATAATAATCGCAAACAGTTGCGCTGATTGCGCCTTTCGACGCAACTGTCAGATAGAAAAGTGCGCCGACCCTCTTGTGCTCAGACACACCAATATCTGAGACCGTGAGCCAGGTGTTACTGCAGTCCACCTGCTCCTACGAGCACAAAGCTCCCGTGTACACGTTAGCCACTCAGGCAATATGCCACCACCGGGCAAGTCCGATTTGCCACCACCGGGAAAATCTGCCAACTTCAATATGCCACCACCAGGCAAGTCCGATCTGCCACCACCGGGAAAATTCGGAACTTAAATGTGCCACCACCGGGAAAATCCTGTAGCCACTAAGGCTCTATATGTGGTTTCTGGCTCACCACAAACCATCACTTTACAATGACAAAAGATGGTTTCAGGCTGACCATAAACCATTACAAAGTGGTTTTAAGATCACCACGAACTTTCAAATGCCTTTACAAGGCTTACATTCCATACTTCAACATTTGAAGTTTTTGGGTACATATAATGACCATTACAACAACCAACTAGACTTGCTTATAACATGCTAGGGAGTCTATTCCACAAACCACACTAACTCAAACAAACATCTACTTTGTTGTCCACCATAAACGTTGTTGCTGCTTCATTACCTCATCTTCTCCTACATCCCGGGCATCCTTATCTGTTCAAATAACTTCTTGGAACTCCATGCTTAACCTGTCATTCGTTAGAGTTGCAAATTCTAACAAAATAACTTTGCCTACATTGAGTTAGCTAGGCTCAATAATATTTAAACATGATTCCAAGAAAATACAACATAAACTCTTCAAATTTAATTTCTCTATCTCTGCCCATAGATGATTATTTTCCAAGCATACCAGTTTCCATTCCAACGATACCTATGGGGGGTCCACTAATAAAGAAACTGGAACATAGGCACTCATAGCCACACGAAGAGAACACAATTTTCCCTTCAAGAACATTAATCTAGGACTCCACGGTCCAATCCTCCGTTGTGTTTCAGTATCCATTCCCCTGGAGACACAATGCCACTTCCCCTACTCACAGTATCAAGGCTTGGTAACTGCTTCCACGCATGTTTCCTCATGTTTGCTACTTTCCATCAGAATCTATGCAGCTCCAACCACTACTCTTTGATTCCATTTTCATTGTCATGTCTTCATTGTATCTGGTAGTAGAACATTCCTACAAATAAATTTGTCTATTGTTGGAATGGGCAATTCCAACAAATTCTAGCACTCGTGACAATAGCTGCACAAAATAAATGTCACAACATTTAATTTAACCAGATTTACATTACTCACATGACCATTATTAAATAAATATTAAACACAGACCACTTGACATCACCCCAACACTTTTGATCTTATACTGTGACATACTATGTGAAAAACAAACTACGCAAACAGACCGGAGCAATAGCAAAAGCACCACCGCAACACAATACAATGTCTTCAAATTGACATCAACAATTGATGCTAGGTATTAATGCAGTATTAACGCTCGAACCCAGCAAGATATACCTCCACGGTTGTAATAAGAATGCATCATTAATCATTGTAAACACCGTTCACGCAAGGCAATGAATTAACATTGTTGGCAATAAAGATATCATTGCTCCAAGAATTACCCATACTAGATTTACATTGAATTTAGTATTAACGAGATATAAACATTGTTTGCACTGTAACCGCATATCCAATGCACTTCGCTTCACACTCGTATATACCAAGATAAAATATAAAGGTTCTGCTGCACTTCTCCGGGAAGATGGGAAGCATTTCCGAAGTCAAGCAAAAGAGCAATTGAGAGGTTAAAAGATTTGAGGACTACCGCCCGCACCGCAAGAACACCACAAGGCTCCCGTTCTTTATGATTCATTCCCATAGATGTGTCAGTTCGAACTAAAATCGAACTCCGACGATATTTCTCAAAACCATTTTATACACTGATTCGTTTCACACCCGAACGTAAAAGCGTATCCATGCACACAACTAAAGGTTCTCCCAAAGATTATTACACCGATGGACAAACAAATAGCTAAAAAACTCTTCTTATTTCTATTTAAACCCTACGAGGGGCGAGGCCCACGCGGATACCAAGATAAATAGCACACAACAAACTCTAATCAAATTTATTTAATGAATCAATTACAATATATTTTCTTATACAAGCAAAATTCTCAAGATAGGAATGCTATCTTGGACGATAAAGGATGTGCTGAGAGATTCTCTTACCTACACACTAAAACTCCTCAAAATGGAGAATTACAACCATAGACAAGTAGGAATTAATTATTTCTAATCAATCATGTTCAAACAAAGTAAGAAATATTTATGAATAAAATATCTATAAAAATATTTAATACATAAATAATACTAAAATAATAATTGATTAAATAATTACTAAGCATTATTATGTATGAAGAGGTAAATAGTCAAACGACATGACTATTCACCCTTCGTGGCCAGTCATTGTATATATATGCAAACCACCACGAAAGTATTGTATACCATTCAAATTCTATACAATAATACAATTACTTAGTACATATTACACAACAAACATTTATACTTCTATGTTCGGGTTTTCTCTTTTAACACAGTATCAACACCCGATCCTCCTGCTTGTGCTTGTTAATGGCGTATCTCGTAACGGCACCGTCTCCTAATGTTTCCTTCTGCTGTGAACACCGTTGTCTTCATTCCTTGCCACCTTTTGTTCCAACTATTTTCCGCCTGTTGAAAACCTCCCGTCCGCCATTCTCCCCGCTGCCCTGTTTCCCCTGTCTCCATCGATCTATTTGTCAATCAATTATCTGTGCCCGCGACCATACAATGTCATTATTCTTTGTTTCTGTCATACCATCTCTAACAACTGTCGCCACATTGAATCATTGCTTCCAGTTCTCACTAACGTGGCTTGCGTCCTTATCATTTTTTCTCTGTCGCCCCATTTCGACCACATTCTGTTGTCTCCTACTGCCCACTCTAACAACCCCGACACCATACCACTGTTAAACACCTTGAATTATCACCACATTTGAAGTGGAGCCACCATCGAGAGAAGCCACCGTTTGGAAAATTAAACATTGACAAATATATATATATATATATATATATATATATATATATATATATATATATATATATAATTTTATTAATTTTTTATATAATTTCGTAATTATATAATTAATTAATATTTATATAATCACTATGTAATTTAAATATATATTTGAATATATACTTATATATAAGGTTAATATTCCTATTACTATTAAATTATATATATATATATATATATATATATATATATATATATATATATATATATATATATATATATATATATATATATATATAATTTTAAAAAAATGGTTCCACCAAGAAAAAGAAAAGAACGAGGAGTAATAATGACGACCAATTCAAAGAGATTTCAAGAAGAACTAAAATGCAATGGCACTTTGATAATGTCAAAATGAATGAGACATAGTTAGGAGAGGGTCAAGACAGGATAATTGTAACTCAAGAGAAAATGTCAAGAAATATTAGAAAAATAGATAACGTTGAGATAATGTTGAGCCAGTTAATGCGAGGAATCAATACAATTTATAATCTGTTAATTGCTCAAGAACCAACACAAAGTTCGAAGACTCTAGAAGGCAAAGGATTTTTAAATCATAAAATTCTGCAAATGCCACAAATACACTTCCAAGGAAGTGAGTACTATACGAAATTTCAAGAAAAGGACTACCAACGAATTAAAAGAGAATTACCTAGGTATGATGGTAAATATCATAGAGGTGCCATTGTGTGGGTTAATAAAATGGAGACCATTTTTGAGTCAAACCCACCAATAGGTGAGCGAGAAAATATCATGACTGCATCCAACAATTTGGAAGCTGAATCATATGATTGGTTCCTATGGTGGTCCAACAAATGTGAAGCTCATTCATTTATTTGAAATAATTTTATGGATGTCTTCCTAAAGAGATTTCATGATGAGTAAGAGGATGATTTCTATGAAAATTCCATTTATATCAAACAAAAAAGGTCTGTAAGTGAATACACCCACAAATGAGAAGTATTAGATGTAAGACATAATATTTTTTGATTAAGAATTGCTAAAAATGTATGTGGACTTAAGGAATATATCCGAGCAGAATTGAAGTTGTACAAACCCAAAACTATTGAAGAAGCCACACATTTAACAATAATTATTGAGAAAAAACATAAGTTCAAAATGTCACCATTCAAGGAAGATGAAGGCCAACAACAATACTCAAGAAAAAAAGAAACAAACAAATGTAGGTATTGTGGAGACAAATGGACTCCAGGATATAAATGCCTTAACGAGAATTTATATACTTATGAAGTTGAGAAGGAATTAGAAAATTCAAGTAATGAGTCGAAAAAAAAGATGAAAAAGAAAAATAATTGTTGTAAATGTGGAGAAAATTGGAAGCTAGTAAATAAATGTGAAGGCACATCCTTGCGCTATTATAAAATAGTAGATGGGAAGCAAGTTGAAGTACAAGAACGTGATGAAGAAATTGTTATCACAAAAGGTGAAGGTCCAAATTCTGAAGAACCATTATTAGCTACAATTTTATGTCACTGTGAAAACCATGATGAAAATAGCAACTCTCCAAAAGATCAAGAACAACAAGCAACTGCAAAATATGTTCCACCACATTTTCGAACGAAGAGAAACCCGTCTCCAAAAAAGAGCATTAAGCTTACTACACTACCAACAAACATGATGAGGATATTATGCCCTAAAATCCTAAAGCTTAAAGGACTCATAAAAGGCAGAAATATTAAAATACTTGTAGATTCTAGTAATACTTACAATTGTATAAACATTGATCTTGTTAAACAACTAGACCTTTGTATATTCCCAATCAAAACCTTGACCATGTCTGTTGCTACTAGGAAAAAGTTCAAAGAAATAGGAGAATGTCATAAGGTTTGAATCTAGATACAAGAACTAGAGCTACAAGCAAAACTATTTGCCCTACCACTCAAAGAAATGGATGTAGTTCTAGGTGCATAATGGTTAATACAACTAGGAAGCCATACTGCAAACCTTGAAAAACAATTGATGGAGTTTAATTGACAAGGACGACATTATAAATTATATGGTGTGAACTCTACAAGCTTCAAGGAAGGTACAAACAGTCATGAAGGACTTCACCAGTCAAGGTAAGGCAACATGTTCAACTAAAGGAAACCCTTGTTATGTTTTGAGAACAAAGCCTCTCTAAAGGGGCTGCAATGTTATGAATAAAATATTCATAAAAACATTAAATATATAAATAATAAATATTAGATAATTAATTAAGTAATTATTAAGCATTATTATGTATGAAGAGATAAATAGTAAAAAAACATGACTATTCAGTGTTTTTGGCCAGTCATTTCCTAAATAGACAAACAGCTAAGAAGGTATTGTATACCATTCAAATTTTATGCAATAATACTAGTACTTATTCCACATTACACAACAAACATTTATTCTCTTTTACCAGAGGAAGCTCAATTAGGGGAATTTATGTGAAAACTTCAATAGAAGTATCTTCATAGCACTACTTTGAGCATAAGCACTGCTGCATTAATTATGTTGGGAAGCTCAACCACAAAATATGTTTTTTTCCCTCGAGTTTCAACAATTACGCTCAAATATAGAATGTCAACCAGAAGAACAATATTGTTTGATAGCTCTTGTAATTGCACACTTCAACCTGCAAATCACTTCAAAAGTCAACTAAGTTTCCCAAAGCCGTTTCCCAAAGCCATTTCCCCAAGTTTGAAGAAACTAACATGTTGAGTCTCTTATCTTCACAAGGATCACTGAGACATTTTGTGATAAGCCTAAAACTTTGTCATAATTTTTGTTGTGGTGATCGTGTACGGCACAACAGGTTAGAAGAACGGCAAAAATCTGTCACATCCCTAAAAAATTGTAGCAGTAGCAGAAGAAAAGCTTTTGAGCTACAAGGCTCAGTTCACTTTAGACTAAAGCATGCAGTAAAATAGACAAAAGTTTCATCTTCTTTCAAAATTTCCAAAATTTCACCCAAAGTTGTGCAGGTGGGGAGGGAAATTTCCAGATTTGGTCAAACCTCGTAGCTATGCATATTTATGCACTAGAGACCTAATATATGCCCCATGGTCACTTCTCACTATCCTACAAATTGAATAAAGCTTATGTCTAACTCTGAATTGCAGTTCTTGTAGGAAAAAGCAAAAGGCAATTATGATCAAACCTGGTAATGAGCTTTAAAGATATTGATGGTCAGTACTTTGAAACGTTGTTAGGAATTACTGGAAACAAATTATATGATCATAACTTTGTGTGTAAAGTGGTACTTAATCCAATACTAAGAGAACTAAGACATAAACTATGGCATCCTACAAAATGGAGTTCGCATAGTGTTGGAATAAGTAATGGAGAGCTAAGAGAATGGAACTCCATCTTTACTTGGCGGGCAAGAGCTGTTCTACACTGATAATTTAGTTGAGCAGAGTAGGTTGGCTCCATTGTGGAGCTTATTCTCTGCATAATACAGTAAAACTCTCATAAACGTTATATAGTTGGATCCTTTTGGTATATACAAACTCTTTGTGCTTACCTAGATGATTAGTTGCAAAATGAAGCTCTATGCCATCCTCTGAAAGCTGGAAAGGGCATGCCATTATCCCTGCATTATTACTTTGCAAACAACCAATCCAACCCATTAGCAATATCTCAATGCAACGCTAACCCCAAAAATGCAAGCATTCATCTTAGAGCAGAGGAATGTATATATCAACAGGCACAGACATAGATGTAACACATTAGATAAGTAAAAATGTGTAACACATTAGATAAGTAAAAATGTGTTCTTACATGAGAATATTCAAAGGTTGATCCAATGACTTGTAGGCGGCTGAAAATCTTCGCACAGAATTGAGTGAACTGAGGTCGAGCTCCATGACATCCACTTTGGCATTGGGATTGTCTTTGAGAATGACTTCTTTCATCCTGTGGCCACTCTCCATGTTTCTGACGGGCATTATCACTCGTGCACCTCGCAGGGCCAGCACCCTCACAGTATCTGTCCCTATTCCACTTGTTCCTCCTACAGTCCAATAAAATTGAATTTATATACCCATAAACTGAATGCATGTAATTTTATTGGAAAAAAAGTAAGAAATTTATAGTTTGAGAAAAGGTATCCTTAAAAAGGACATGAGAAGAAGAAAAACCTGTAACAATGGCAGTAAGGCCATTAGCATCAATTCCTTGAGTGACATCCTCAGCGGTAGACGAAGAAGTAAAACCAGAAGAACCTGGCTTTCTCAACCAACCCCATATCCAAGGCATTGATTCCTTCTTTGGTTATTTAGTTAACATCAATTGATACTGAGAAAAAGACAGAAATATAACAAATTTTCAGTAGCAGAAGAAGAAATTGTGGTACAAGGAAAGCACACGTCAATATATAGATAGTTCCAATGGACAAGTTTGAGCTAATGGAAGACCACCTCCTGTGTAACTTATAATAGCAGAGCTTCCCAGGCCTGATAAGATGGAGTGGTGAAACTGGTTCTTAATTTAAATTCCACAGTTTGGGAATATTTTAGAATGCCATGGACAAAACTGAGTTCAAATGGCCTGATTCATTCTTATTATCAAGATTCCAAAATATTATTTTCCAAAATTACAATATCTCATTTTTATATATTATTATATATATCATATTGTAAAATATTCTCAAAATTTGCAAATTATAATCTATGGTTAAGTATTTACATTTTTGTCTGATATGTCAATCATTTTAGTTTAATAAAAGTTAATATATATCAAATTCCAAAATATTTTTAAAATCTGCAAATTATAATATATTGTTATTCGTTTACTTTTTGTTTAGTATGTCAATCATTTTAGTTTATTGTTAACTATTTACATTTTTGTCTCTATGTCAATCACATCTCTTTCAATTTTAAATTTAATAATATTTATTGTGTTAATTTTCAAACTTCCGTGATTATCATTTATATGAGAATTTCTAGAATTAGCCACAATATTATAAGAATTATTTAAAATTAAAAACACGAACATGATTCTTATACCGAACATATTCTTGTAACATTGTAGATAATCCAAAAAATTCTCTTACAAATAATATCTATTTTTGTGAATTAGAATGACATTAGTGACATGAAATGGCCAAAGCAATGGCTTAATAGTCAACCCTGGACAAATGGCACGCGCGGCAAGAAGTTCATGGTTATTTTTATATTAATCTATGGCGTGATGGGTGTTACGTTTTTATTTATAGCTATTGTTTTTTTATATATTGATTTGGTGTTTGAATAAATTTTATTTTTATTTAATTATTTTAGAAAGTTTATGGTTGTTTTTATATTGATCTATTACATGTATGATGTGTGTGCTACACCTTATGATGTGTTTTTGTATATTGATTTGATGTTTGAATAAGTTTTATTTTTATTTAATTATTTTATGAATTTTTAAAATTTGCTGATGGATATTTTATTTATTTTTAAAATTAAATAAAAATAAAAATAATAAAAGAAAATATATTTTTTATAAACAAATGTAATATGCAGTTTTGTCATTTAGTATTTGTTTTTATGTTAATTGATAACAATTATTGAATGCTGGAATAAATTCATAAATTTAATAATGAAATATATTTGAATAAGAAGAAAGGACGTAACATAAGTAATTACTGGACTTGATAACCTTGGAGCCAAATAGAAATTTATATGTAAATAGATAATTTTGGATTAAATATTTGTCTCAACATCATCATTTGTTATAAAAGTTAAGACTTTATTGAAATGTAATTGTGCAATTTTATTCCATCTTTAGCTTATAAGACGAAATAAAAAAGAAAAATTACAATGTCTAGCATTTTTATATTAAATCATATATATATATATAATTTTTTGAAAAATGAATTATTGTAACAAACTATTTATTTAGTTGTAAATTTGTACTCATTCTAATTCAATGGAAAATAAATAAACTATGGTAGAATTTCCAAGTAGGAAAAATAAAATTGATATGAAATACCCTGTAATGTCAAAGGCTTAAGTGTGAATGCAAAAAATTCTTAAACTAGCAATTGCACCATATGTTGCATAGGAAACGCTGTAAAGTAATAACATAGGAAAAAGTAGTATAGAGGAAAAAAATATGTGATATGTTATGTGATTTAATTGAATATTTAACTTATAACTATGAATTATTTTATTTAAAAAAATTTAACATACATCTAGGTATAAATATGTGCTCAAAAGGTTAGGAGTGGAACACTTGTGCATTTATAAGTTAAGGGGCCTTCCTAGACAACACTCGCAAGAGCTCTTTGGTTCATACACCTTTTGTCAAACCTATCCATTCCATGGATTTGAAAATCTTGTAAATGAGTTTCTTGAGGTGTGCAACATGAGATGCATTTTTTTATTTGGTTTAAATTTTATAGGGGTATATTTTTGGCTCTTGAGAGTGGGCTGCCTTTAGATTTGCTATTGATCGAAGAAAGAGGAGCTCCCAACCTCTAACCTTACTTTCGTTGCTCACCATTCCCCTCACTTAGGGACTATAATGGATAAATGGAGTGAGAACCTTTGAGACTATAACGGATAAATGGAGCGAGAACCTTCGGGACTATAACGGATAAATGTGGTGAGAACTTACATTATTAGAGGAGAGCAGAGAATGGAATGCTAACGAGCTTATATGCACTATAAAGTTAGTAGTAGGCTACTAGGCTTCCCCACTCTTGTAGACTTTACACTCTTGCTAAGTTATAATTTACTGATGAGCTTTTTTGTTCATATGCCTTTTGTCAAACCTATCCATTCCATGGATTTGAAAATCTTGTAAATCAGTTTCTTGAGGTGTGCAACATGAGATGTTTTTTTTTATTTGGTTTAAATTTTATAGGGGTATACTTTTGGCTCTTGAGATAAAGTTTAAGTAGTAGGCTACTGGACTTCCCACTCTTGTAGAGTTTACACTCTTTCTAAGTTATAAATTTATGATATATTTGGTTTACAAGCTGTTAGATATACTCTTGGTAGAAGCAACAACTAGGTTTGATTTTGGCCCTCAACCAGATTACTCCAAAGAGATACCCATTTAAAAAAGTAGGAATTTAATTTTAGTATAAATTAATATAAAATGACTCACTACACATGTTAAGTAATCTCTATAACATTTAAAAATACAATTTAAACAATAAAAATTATCATTATTCTTTTCACTCTAAAAAAAAATTTCCAAAAAAAAATTAAATTGATCTATACTCATAAAAATTAAATGAAAGTCTATAGAAATTAAACCCAACACAAAATAACTACTTTACACCCTAAAAAATAATTATATTATATTATTAATTAAATTTGTCATTAATTTATTTTATAAATTATAAAATCTCTTTTGGTAATAATCACATGCAATAGAACATTGTCTACCTGTTTCGAACCAACAAGTGTGGTTCATCATTAAATTTGTCATTAATTTATTTTACAAATTATAAAATCTCTTTCGGTAATAATCACATGCAATAGTAGACAATGTTCTATTGCATGTGATTATTACCAAAAGAGATTTTATAATTTATATGATGGATCACAGAAGCCTAGATTCTAAAAATTTATTTTATATCAAAATTATTTTACCAAAATATAGAAACTATTTTAAATATATAAAATTGAGATGAGAAACTATTTTAAATATATAAAATTGAGGTGATTTTAGTAACCTATAATGAAGTTAAATCCAATCCACATTTATGTAATAGTATGGCATGAGAATTCAAGCTCATTGGCATATATTAAGATTTTTTTAATGACAATAAAAGAATTTCATATTTGAGATCTACGGTTTAGTTATTGAAATCACATACATGGCTATAAAAAAATATTTTAATGTTAATGGAAGTTAAAATCTAAATTTAGCATTTTGAGTTATTTAAAAAAATATATTTGGATCGATTGTGTATTCGGTATATTCAGATATAAATCAAACTGTGTTAAAGTGTGAAAACCTTTCCTCTGTATTATTAAATACCTGAATCTGCAATGGAAATAAACTCGGGTTCCGAAGGATAGTGAACATCATAAACAGAGTTGTTGTTTTGCGTTCTTTCATGACAATGCAAAGTGGAAATGTAGACATTATTCCATTTCCTGACACCACCGAATGAACACACAAATATAATAAAACAGGATAACCCATAAAGTTGACTATCCTTTATTGTAGATGTAGATAAAGGATAACCACGTACTTTTTTTTGCTTGTAAGGAAGGATGACTTGTAGGGCTAGAACTTATGAGAAACAATGTTTAAGACCAGCAAGACTTAACACCTTTTTTTACATGCAACTTATGTTCTTTCTTTGAAATGTGTTGAAATTCAAGTGTCACTAATGCATGTCAACATTCACTGATCTACTTTGATAGAATAAGCCAATTTAGGTCAAATATCACTAGTCCTAAGAAACTTGTGCAAAGGCACCAAAAGAAGAGGGTCTGTTCGGTTTTGTATGCTCCATCTAGCTTGAAACCAAGTAGATTAAACATAGTGATTGCCATCCTCCTTCGCCTCTGCGAGTAGCTTAGGATGAGCTACTCGTATCAAATATAATTTGTTTCGCCACTTTTTTATAAGAAATTATGCATGTGATATATACATAGCAACATAGATTGGTTGCACTTAATATGGCAAAAAGCCAATAAAAATAATCCAATTTCACTCTATTTAACTTGTTCACCAACCAACTTCCATTGCTTTCTCTTTCAACTATGGTGATCACAAGACTACTCAAAAACCCAACAAATCCCAGAACACTCTTAGAAAGGGTGATTCCCAAGCTTCTCATGGTATCAAGGATTTGATCATAGAAGTATTCTTGCATTCCTACTATAGTAAACACACCTGCTATTCCCATCAGAACAAACTGTGGAGTTAACCATAAAACACTGAGAGAGATCACGGATCTTGGGCTCTCAAGAAGGCCATGAGTTGTTGCTACATGGACCCTCTTCTTTTCTGTCAGAGCTGCAGTTATCATGAACAAAATGGAGAAGAACATGCCAATTCCAATCGTTTGAAAAACAATTATTCCTCATTCATTGCCGATTATTCTTCTGGCCAGTGGTACCAAGTAACGGTCATAAATAGTTACAAAAACAAGTCCACTGATAGGGGAAAGGACCACAAGAGAAGCTGGAGGGACTAGGAAGTGGGAACCGAGGCTTCTATCCATGGTGCTGGCTTGATTTATGAACAATGATTGGCTTTGTGTTGATGTCATTCCAAACACTAGGCAATATGACCAGATGGACATTACCCTCAATATTGGTTTGGCTTCCTCCACTTGAGTTATCGTGCAGACTTTCCATGTATTCAGTTTCTCGTTTCCCTCTGCATCAATATTCCACACCGAAGAGTCCTGCGACACTATGGCTACTTTATCCAGAAACCTAATCCATTCTCAAGAAAAAGAAGGTATCATAATAATGTTATTGGTTGATCATATACAAATCTAGATACATTTTTCCAAGAGAATTGTTTTTCTATATAAAGTATATAGTGTTGCATGCAGGTCTAATTGGAAATATAGTGTTGCATGCAGGACCAATTGCAAATATTTGAAATATTAGACACCATGAATTAAGTTATTGATTGGGGATAACAACTTTAACGATGAAAGAGGACATTCTTCAGGCTTACCTTTAGCTACAACGATGGAAGCTTGGGCTATTGCATCCATGGAATTTAAAATGGCAACAGGAATTAAATATTCACTATTCTTCATCTTCTCTTCATGGAGATCTTCATTAACATGCCACTCTACAATGAGGGAATCTTTGGCAGGTGCCGCCTCGCATCGCAAAGAGGGCGATGAGGCATTAGCTGACTGTGTTGAGGAGGATGGCTATGGCTTGCTGCATACCGTCGTTTTTTCCTGAGCTAAGGCCATTGTAGTGGATTCACAAATACATCGAAGTCGTCCGTCTCTCTGAGTTTTCAAGTTAGAATTATTCAATTTCATGTGCACAATGGAGTTGTTTGGAGGATCTAAAATGATTTTGCTTATTCTAACTGATTAATAACAGTATTCAATCCCAAGGTAGATATTATTTCAATCGTCTAACATCAAAATCAACAGTACACAATGGTATAAGTGGCAGTTGACGAGAGTTGTTTTCAAAGGAGGACACTTTACAATGTACTTATTATTATTATTAATATTTTTTCTTATTATAACTATTGGAGGCATGGTATTACACATTCAATTTTTCTTTGACTGCATATTACTTTGTCTTTGACCACAAATTTATGTCACTTATCTATAGTTTAACATTGAAGATTCATTTTTTGTTTTATTATTATTATTATTTAAATTTATTTATTTGTAAGGTGATTGGTTCAGGTATGAGTTCTTTAGTCACTTCCATTTTTGCTAATTACTAATTTATTGCTTGTAGTTTTAGTTCATTTTTTTTTCTTCCCCTTTTTCCTATTATTTCCATTTTCATGAATTCTAGTTTTTTCTCCATATTTTCAATTTTAGATGACTTATTATTATACCTACCTCAAACATGGTATTTCACATTCAATTTTACCTTTGATTTCCTATTAGTTTGTCTTTGACCAAAAAATTATGCTCCTTATCCATAGTTTAACATTGAGAATTAAGTTTTTGTTATTTTATTATTATTATTTAGCTTTATTTATTTGTAAGGTGATTGGTTGAGGTCTTATGGGTTATTTAGTAACTTCCATTTCTATTAGTTAATAATTTTTTGTTATTAGTTTTATTTATTTTGTATTTAACTTTTTTTTCATGTTTCAATTATTTCCATTTTCATGAATTATAAAATGAAAATTTTTAAAGAAGAAAAATTAATTAAAAAAAAAAAACAAATTTCCAATAATTTTTTTTAGTTTTATTACTTTTCTATGTTTTTTTTAAGATGATCAATTTTAAAGAAGAAGAAATAATGAAAAAATAATTTCTCAATATTTTTTTTAAGTTTTATTACTTTCTTAATTATATATATATATATATATATATTATTTTCAATTCCAATTACATTAATCATATTTTTTTCTTGTTACACATAGCTTTTATAATTAATAAATATTATGATAATTAGTCATTAGTTATTAGAACTTTTGTGAGCATTTTTTTCCTAATTTTATTAAGAAAGTTTTAATGATGTATGATACTAAGATACTAATTTTAGAGATCTCATGAGCATTTTTTTCCTAATTTTGTTGAATTTCTTTTATTTAAGCATATTATTTATAATTTGTGAGTCCAAGTATATAAAAAATTTAAGAAATTGATCTTATAATAAGAAATTGAATTCAAGAATTCAAGAAATTAATCTTCTTGAATTCAATAAGTTTTTTGTTTTTAATACCTTTAGCTTGTTTGTGATTAATATATGTTGTTCTCCCACGTCAAAGGCATTTTCAGGATCCCACTTTGAAGTTCCATTTTCAGTTTCAAGCAGCTAGAGATTGTTTGACATATATTGGGAGGCTAGTCTTCCATTTCTCATGTGTTTCAATTAGTTTATTAAAGTTGTTTTTTCTTCTTTCCTCTAACCAAAAACAAAATATTGGTCTCACTTACTATGAAAAAATTAATGTGTGAATTTTGTTAAATTTAATCTATTGCAACTTTATTCATGGTTTCATTCAAAGTGAGTGTGTCAAATTCAACCAATTTAATACTAAATCACAAATAATATACAAAAATATAATATTTAGAATTTTTTTGAAAAGGGATAATGATATATTTTATTTATTTTAACATTTAAATTTTCTTAATGATTTTTTTTTTTCGCAATACTAAATGTTTTAGGAACTAAGTATTTTGATTAGAAACTAAGTGTTTTGATACCCATCTATAATTACTAGTGATTTAATTTATATATTTGTGCTAGTTATATATTTTAGCTGTTAAATTAATAGTAACACAATTGTTATTACTAATTATTCATAAATATTAATTAACTTGTCTTTACAATTTAATTTAAAAATTAATTAATACTAAATCACAAATTATAGATCATCCCAACTCATTTTTTCTCTACAAAAGAAAGAGACGTCATTTGAGAGAGAACAATAATTTTTTTATTTCATATTCTCATTACTTCACTGCCACAAACACAATTCCATTCAACTCTATATCAATCATGTTCAATTCCCGTGAAATTTGTAGGAGACAATTGGCTGTGCAAAACAAGTTTCTTGGAATTGACATCTCATTGAGTTGAAACTAAGTTTCTCCATATCAATTTGAACCAAACACTACAAAAAAAAAAAAAGGTTATAAACCTTCATTAAAACCAATGAGGTAGGACACGCACAAAAAAACAACATTTTAGCACATCATTTTCACTTTTATTTCTATTTTTTTATGAAAGCTTTAATTTATCATCTCACACTTAACTATATTTGCTACTACTTAACACTTGTTATAATAAAAACACATTTTAACAAGTGTAATGTGCAGTGTTGTTGTTTGGTACCTGCCTCTTATTTAAAAAGTAATTGATAATAATTATTGAATGCCTGAACAAATTCATAAATCTAATAATGAAATACATTTGAATACCACCAAGATAAGTAACATAATTAATTAATGGACTAGATAACCTTGAAGAAAAATTTAGATCTAGATACATAGATAATTTTGGATGAAACATTAGAGTCGACATCATCCTTTGTTACAAAAGCTAAGATTTTATTGAAATGTGTTTTTGCACATTTTATTCCATCTTTAGCTTATGGGACCAAATGCGGAGGATAAATTACAATGTTTAGTATCTTTATATTAAAGAATATATATATATATATATATATATATATATATATATATATATATATATATATATATATATATATATATATATATATATATATATATATGATACCTTTAAATTTATACTCATCCTAATTCAACAAAAAATAAATAATCTATCGTAGAATTTCTATGTCGAAAAATCAAATTGATATGAAGTATCTAGTGTCGTCTTAATCATGTCACAAAGAATTCATATATAATAAAATATCTAATATAAAAAATTACAATATCTAATATATTAAAGTATAAAATTTAGTTACACAAAGTGTGAGCGCAACCTATTCCTATTTTTTTTTTTTAAGTTATAATTGAAATTATGAAGATAAAAAAATAAAACCTTATTTATTGTAGTGTTGATTATTTTTATATTGCAGCATTATTTAAATTTGAATTGTGAAAATATATAATACAGGTAAAGTTTATTGAGGGAAATGATCGAACCAAGTCTATTCAATAATAAAAATCAGCAAAGAGAAAAATATGAAGAAAATCAATTCAATAATAAAAATCAGCAAGGGCAAAATATGAAGAAAATCAACAAGGGAAAAATCAGTGTAATATGCAGTGTTGCTGCTTTTGTTTTTTAAACTGGTCAATTCCATGGTTTGTAAAAGCCCGAAACATAATGGAAACTTTTTTTTTTTTTTTTTTGGATAAGAAAATATTAATTATGTAAAATTCCATAAATTTGGATTTCTTTTTTTTTCGATAATTAATTTATAAGGACACTTGCGATTAGAGTTTTTTTTTTTTTTCTTTTATTTTTTTAAAATTGATTTTAAACCACATAAAATTAGTCCTCCACCAATAAAAAAATATAAATTCAAATTTTAAAAATTGAAAAAATATTTTTTCAATTTCTAAAAAATAAGTTTAATATTTAATTCTACCAAAACTTTAATAAGATTTGGAAATAGTTTCTAAGAATTTGAAAATTAATTAAGAGTCAAAGAATTTTGACCCAAATTGATTACAATATACTATGGCAACATGTATAATAAATTTAATTATAAAAAATATATATTAATAAAAAATAAAACACATATGAGTAGACTTAAATTGTTACACTACAACTGCTAGGGTTTTTGAACACCACCGACTGATCACCTTCCTACTAGCTGATCCTAGCTGCTCTGCCTATTTCTGTAGACTGTCTACATAGCCTGCATTCACTGGTGGTGCAGAAGGTGGCGCAATGAGTGGCCCCTTGCCTCAACGTGAGGGGCCTCAGTCCTTCAAGGACACAGTAAATCACATGCCTTTTTGTCCAAGATAGCAAGCCGCACGCAGGCGCAGCCGCCTCTACCTTGGTGGCAGAAGAATCCTCGGCCATGGGGGCACAATGGTAAGCTAGAGAAAGGAAAATCCATTGTCTTCCCAAAGTAGAAACCAATCCAAAGTTTCTCATCCCTAGTAATCCCTTGGAGAAAGGCCGCCAGTACATGAAAGACCATGCCATGATTTGCAAATTTCTGGCCCAAGGAGTAAGACATTCTAGTGTGGATCCAACATAAATGGGCACCCCACAGGAAATTTGAGCTTTGACTCCGAGCCAAAGGGTTTTTCATAGTCAGCTTTGAAGATCTGGAGGATAGGAAGCACATATTTGAAAATGGGTCATGGGCAGCACAAGACTATTCCTTAGATATTCAGAGGAATGATACAATCATGACAAGGAATAATTTCAAGTGGCCCCAGCTTGGGTTGGGTTATAATCATTACCAGACGACTTCTGGGAACATGATATACTAGAGGGCATATGGAACTCCGTTGGCCAATTTTTCAAGATCTATGAGATCACAAAACGATGACACCATGCAACATTTTATCAAATATTTTTGCACATGAACATATCACAACCATTACTAGAGTCCATCTAGTTGATCTACCGTGATTCCACTTGGATCCAATCTTTGGACAATGAACATGTCCCATTTACATGTCGATGATGTCATGAATATGGCCACTTATTCCAAGATTGCCTCCTGAAAATCATGGATGAAGCCTAGTATGCCGCTTAGCACCGTGACGAAGAAGGGTTTTAGCATGTTGGGGCACATCGACCCCGTCCAAATTTCCCTCTGCAAGTCTCATCGCAGTCTCTCCCTCCAGTTGCAGAGGCTTTTCATCCACGATCGTTGACAACCCCCAAGACTCCGATGAAACCGGTGGGTCCTAGCTCCAGCAACCCTTTTGTTGCCTTGGAGACTCTGGATCTAGATTTGGAACATACGGTGGAAGCCCCTCTTCCTCACAAATGATCCTCCAAGCCATAAAAGTCGACAAGAACCCCACTCCCCAAGGAGACAAGATGGAAACAAAGAGGAAAATTGCAGGACACAATGAGAATGACCGATGGGTCAAAGAGGTCCTTACCCACACCAGCAAAATCCTAGAAGTTGAAGGGAAAAAAAACCAATTGGGTGCGAAGGAGAAGAAAATGTTGGAAATATTTAAAACATGGATCAAATCAGATGTCAATTATATCCCAGGAAACCAACTGTCACACTTAGGCCACCTTTACTCTCAATGGGAATCCTTATCAGGTAAAACTGACCCAGATCTAAGGGGCACAGGAAAATTAAGGAACCTATTAGCCCTCGCCATTGTCGATCCAGGGGGCCCGGAGAAGGGAAAAAAGGGGAGGAAGATGACCAAGGAATTAATCCGAGAAGCAGGTGAGTTATCGTTGAATTTATGGCATATGTGAGAATTGTCAAATTACTTTCCCAGATCCGTCCCTCCTTTCCAATGAAAATCATCTCATGGAAAATATGGGGCTTCAATAGTACAGGTAAGCTATGATCCTTAAAGGAAAAGATAGTTAAGTATAAACTAGATATCATTCTTTTAAAAGAAACAAAAATGACCGCTAATAAATTTGCTGAGAACAGTCAATGATGCTGGAAGATTAGCGAAGTAATGTATATAGATGTAGTCAAGACTGTGGGAGGTTTTGAAATCCTGTGGGATCTAGATAATGTCTCATTCAAATATTGGGTTAGATGCCGCTTTAGCCTCTCTGCTTCTTTTTTACCGATTGGATCAGAGGGTTGGACGAGTCTCACAGTTGTCTATGACCCCTCTACCCCAGATAAAGACCTCTTTTTATCACAGCTAAAAGCGTTGGGCCACTCCTGGACCACAGAGGACTAGATTATCAGAGGGGAATTTAGCATGATCAAGAATCTAGAAGAAAATTGAGGTGGAGTCAGAAGATTGGATTCCTCTTCCTCGGTCTTTAATGGCACTATAGAAGATCTTCATCTGGTTGATACCCTTCCTAAACATGGCCTTCACACTTGGAATAACAGGTAGTGCGGACCTCACCAAGTGGCTTGTCGACTGGATCGCTTCCTACTTTCAGAATACCTTATTTTAAAAGATCCAAATGTGGAAGAAGAGATTCTTCCCTCCCTCGAATCGGATCACTGACCTATAAGCCTATATGTGACTACCTCGGTAGAACCTCGGAAAAATCCCTTCAAATTTGAAAGCTTTTGGTTCTGACACCACGAATTTTTGGAGAATCTGGAAGCTTGGTGGACTACGATGGATGACCCTTCGAGGAATATGATGCAACCCTTTCAGAAGACGCTTCAGGCTTTGAAACTCATAATCAAAACTTGGAATCGAGAGGAGTTCGACAACATCTTTAAGGAAAAATGCAAGCTGGAAGAACACCTGGAGGAAGTAGAGATGAACATATTATGGGATGGTCACTCCTAGAGATGGCCAAGGAAGAGGGACTCCTCATACGAGAGATAGAAGAAAGAAGACATGAAGAAGAGATGTTGTGGCGACAAAAATCACTCATCCAGTGGCTTCGAGAGGGTGAGAGTAACTCAAAATTATTCCATAGATCCATGATCAAACATCTTCAACGCAGCCGAATCAATATGCTTCAAGGTTCTAATGTCTCCCGCTATGAACGCCAAGAAGATATTGAAAGATAATTGATGACCTTCTTCTCCTCCCTGCTGAGCGGTGAGGGCCATGATCGGTCAGAGGCCATACAAAATATCACTCAAAATTATCCAATCCTTGGTCTCTCCAGCTCAAAACGACACCTTGATTATCCATATATCCCTCACTGAGGTGGAAGAAGTGGTAAAGGACATGCCTTCCAACCCCAGGTCTAGACAACTTCGCCACTAAATTTTTCAAAGCGGGGTGGCCCTTCTTGGGTCATGATATATGGGAAATGGTGGAGGAATCACGACGCCTTCAAAAAATCTGGTTAGGCCTCAATGCAACATTCATTACACTCATCCCTAAAACCCAGGAGGCTTTATCACCCTGCGTATTTAGACCCATTTCTCTCTACAATATCATATATAAAATTCTCTCCTCTAGTATGTTAAACGCCTAAAACACATCCTCCACCACATTATCAACCAAGAGTAATTGGGTTTCGTAGAAGGAAGCCAAATTATGTATGGGATTATCTTGGCTCACGAGACCATTCACTCCTTGCAAGTCCAAAAAAAGAGAGGTATGCTACTAAAAGTAGATTTGTCAAAAGCTATGATCGACTGAATTTGGATTATTTGTTGGCAATCCTTCAGGCTTTTGGATTTGCAGAAGACTGGATCCATTGGATCAGGTCCCTAATCACAACCCCCTTCTTCTCAATTCTGATAAATAAATCTCCCCCGTCCACCGTCATACCATCGAGAGGTGTACATCAAGGGGACCCTATATCCCCATTCCTCTTCATCATAGTCATAAGGGTCTGGGAAGAATGATCAAGGCAGCCAAACAATCAAATACTCTGGAAGGCATTCGCTTGCATGGGACAAATGTCCAAATGACACACTAGCAATTCATGGATGATAATATTTTATACGAAAAGGCTACCCTTACGGAAGCAACTCAGCTCAAAAACATTCTGATGGAATTCCAAGATGCATCAGGTATGCTCCTGAACAAGGAAAAATCTAGTATTTATTTCTTTCATACCCCCGGCCTGTTTAATCCCGCTTGGCTAGAGTTTTGGGCTTCTCTATAGGATCACTTCCTTATAAATATCTTTGGGTTCATCTTATCCTCAATCTCCTTTGTATTTCCACCTGGAAAGACATGTGCTCCAATATATAAAATAAGTTGTCTAACTAGACTTTCCAAGTTCTCAATTTGGTTGGAAGAGAAACACTACTAAATTTTTTTTACAAAGGCATGCCGATGTACCAATTGTCTGCCCTTCCAGCTCCCAAATGTATATATTCGGAGCTGATTTCCATATTCAGAAAATTCCTATGGAGTGGAGCCTCTATGGAGAGGAAGTGGCCACTTG
This sequence comes from Pinus albicaulis, assembly GCA_034641835.2. Classification (NCBI taxonomy): domain Eukaryota; kingdom Viridiplantae; phylum Streptophyta; class Pinopsida; order Pinales; family Pinaceae; genus Pinus; species Pinus albicaulis. Next base: position 28,633,141 of record CM076584.1, on the reverse strand, counting down.
TAGCTTGGGATAAGCTTTTTCTCCCCAAGGTAGTTGACGGTCTCAGTCAGAGGGACCCTACAGCTCTAAATGTCACACTCTGGGCTAGGCTATGGTGGATATGGATCCAAGGAGGAGAAGAGATATGGAATACAATTTGGACATAAAAATATGGTCAGGGACGATCCTAGGAATCCCTCCTTCGTGACCCAATTCCTAGCATAAGATCGGTTATCTAGAACATGGCTAATAAAAAGAGTGATATGATCCAAGAATATTTCTTTTGGGAGGTTAAGAACAGGTAGAAATATTTTTTTTGGCTTGCTTCTTGGCAACAACTTCCCCGCCTAGCTCACGACCAATCCCTATCTAATCTGTAACCCCCTTTTTAAATGATCTCAGCTAAACGTGTGGCAGATTACTGGGTAGCAGAGGCCAATGACCATGGATGGAGGAGATGGAGAACAATCTCAAATTGGCCGTTGGACATTCCTTTGGAGGCTTGGGAGCATCTGGATACTCATCTTTCGCAAAGGAGAATCCACGTCTCTAGCGAAATGGACAAGCTAAGATGGGGTCATTCCACATCCAGATATTTCTCTGTAAAGGGATCCTACCTCATAAGGTCTAATTCTACTGATCGAGTTTTCAATCCCTTTTGGAGACAAATATGGAGCACCAATTTGTGGCCAAAGGTAGCACACTTCCTATGGCTGGTTCACCACAAGTGTGTGTTAACATAGACTTCAAAAAGGGGGCTTTGTTGGTTAGTTGATTTGTTCTCTGTGCAAGCAGGAGGGGTAATCTCTTCTGAATTACCCATCTGTTTGAAGGTTATGTCATCTCCCATGAAGTATGGAATTAGGTCTCTATCTTATTTAGACCAATTGATCAACACCTAGAAGACATCCACGAGTTTTTCAAACATTGGCTAAACCATCGCTTCTCTAACGCTATGGTTAGTCGAGCCTGGTGGATGAACCTGGGCCTGATTCTTTGGAACATATGGAAAGGGTGTAACTGAGAAATATTTGAAGCACAACCTCCAACTAGTGCACAGATTTGGGGCCAAATAGCTACTAAAATCCGTGAAGCAATTTTGGTGGAAAATGGGTCTGGCAGATTGGGACGTTGGACCTCAGGAATCTTAGATACAATCCTGACTAGACGTTTCATTTAATCTTGTCCACCCTTGGTCTTCCCTAGGCAGACCCTCTCCGATCCCCTCCCCATCCTTCTTCCTCCCACCCCCAGATGGATGTATTCATATCAATTTTGATGGGGCCTCCAAAGGTAACCCTGACCCGACTAGATTTGGATGTGCCCTCCATGACTTGCTCAACTCCCCTTGGGAAGTCTTCTTAGGCTCCTGTGGCTACATGAATAATAATGTGGCGAAAATGAATGACTTTGTGCTAGGCCTCGGCTTGTCCATTCAACAGTGCTATGGCCAGATTAAAATAGTGGGATACCCTCGCCTAATAATCAACATGGTCCAGGGAATTATCAATGGATCTGCTCCCTAGAAAGTGGAAAAAAGTTGGCATGTCAAATCTCAACTTTCTTGTCTCCATAGAATCCTGGGTTCTTTTTATTATGTTACTCATGGGGGATTCACTATAGGAGAAATACCATAGCACACGGGTTCATATTGAAGGATATATAATGAGCAAAAAATGACATAGTATAAAGGGATATATAGGGGGTAAAGGGTTTTTAGATTTGTAGGCATAAAAAATTGAGCTCAAAGTTAATGAAAAAATATAAAGGGGTATAAAAAATATTAATGAAAAAATGGATACCTACAATATATAGTGAAAGTGGGGGATTTTAAATTGGGAATACGTATTAGGTTTATATTGGTAGGGGTTTAAATAATGTGATTTTTAGAGGTATTTTCCAATATGTACTCAAATTAAGGGTATTTTTTAATATGTTATGATCACACATGATATGTTAGAGGTTAATTGAGTGAAGCCCTAGTGACTTTACTAAAGGTCACATGTTATGGGATGGAAACAAGGTTGTAGACTGGTTGGCCAATCGAGGCACAAATACCCCGCAGAGAGTTCAGAGTGACCTGGTTGGACATCAAGAGAAAAGCGGATTTGAACCCCGGAAAAATCCAGACCCTGCAATCATTGTTAAAGGCATATTTAGAAGTCCCCGATGGGGATGACCATGCCTATAGCTATATGGAGGTGAGTTTGTACATGGAGCCTGATGGGCCTCTGCCACACGAAGGAATTAATATGATGGATGATATACCATACCCAACCCACAGTGCACAAAGATTTATTTCGACCGGTGAACAACAAAGGGTTAATCAACGACCTTCGGTGATGAGGAGACAACGTTTGGAGAGGAATTGGTCTGGTCGATATGTGCTCTAGCTTAAGCTTTGGATAGGGGCAACAAGACAATTTGTTTGCGTTGAGTTTAACTGGGAGGAGGGCCGACACCTGTTTCAAGCATGGCCATGGGATTCGGGGCTTGTTGTCCCTACTGGCAATGTGAATTCCCCAACATATTGCCTGGTTCGTGGGTGCCTAGAGTATTTTAGGGGCGTCTCTCCATTTGGCTCTATATTTTCCATGAGGAAGCGACATTAGACATTCAAATGACAGTGATAGTAGTCCAGCCTACGAGTTTTGGGTCTACTGGGCTTCTACGAACTCTTGGGTCTCCACTGTGGCACTTGGCTCTTTCTACAGTACTAACGTCCTCATCACCAACGTTCAGGTATTTGGAAACACAGGGCTATTGTCCCATCCGGATATGACGATTTTGTCAAAGTAATGTGTGGTTTTCTTCTGCAATTTTATTGTAGTTATCTTTGGTGTTTCTCTTTGGTCAGGCAGAACGCCTCCTGTGGAGGGTCGGTTAGTGGCAATAGTATCGCCCTTGTGCCCCGGTAGAGGGGACATGCTCGCAAGGGTGGTTTTGGCCCACAGATGGCTGAGCGTCAACATCATGGAGAGCCTAGATCTGATTTCGAGTCTATTGAAAGTTTCCACTTAGACGTGGACATGGATTTGTCTCCAGCTCGCTCCCTAGGCCAAGTGGAAGCCTCGACCTCCTTGGAGTCTATTGTGTCCCAATTGAACAATATTAAGCTTAATATAGACATGTTGCATGAGCAGAGGTATGCTAATAGAAACAAACTGGTAGCTTATATTAATAACCTCCAACACATGTAGAATGAGATCCTAGATTTAGTGGAAAGTCTCCGCTGACAACACAAACACATAAACGACCATCTTGGCCCCTTGGAGGTTCTGGTGGAACACATATATTATCACATGCATGAACGTGTTGCTCTCTTTACCGCGCCTGTAAGACAACTGACAATAACCAATGACACTAGTTGTCTTGGATTTTATCCAAGCTTCATGTTTTTCAGAGCAAGGCTTGAGCCAACTCCTAAGCCTGTGAAGATGTATTTTGTTTATGATGATGCTATGATAATGTAAAGATTGTTTCTTGACTGACGAAAAATAAAAAATAAAAAATAAACACACACACACACACACACACACACATTAAATTGTATATATGTTAATATAAACGATATTAGTTAACCATATTTCTTAATTTTTGGTAATGACATTCAACAATACAAATTTTTATTAGTTGTTTTATTTTTGTGATGAAATCATTGTTTTTATTACTTTTTATTTTAATTAAGCTATATTTAAGCTAAGCAACATGTACTAGCTACTATGTAGCCATTGCTTATTGTAGTGTTGACTTAAATTTTATTATTTTTACATTGCATCATGATTTATAATTAAATTGTGAAAATATATATTATATGTAAGGTTTATTGAGGAAAATGATTAAAGCAAGTCTATTCAATAACAAAAATCAAGAAGGGAAAATATGAAGAAAATCAACAAGGGAAAAATAAATGTAATATGCATCGTTGCTCTTTTTGTTTTTTAAATCAACTAGTTTCCATGGTTAGCAAAAGTCTGAAACGTAATGGCACCTCTTTTTATTTTTATTTTAAATATTAATTATTGAAAAAACCAAAAATTTGGAAAAACAAAAAATAGATAATTAATTCATGAGGAACTTCACCATTAGAGGTTATTTTTATTTTTATTTATTTTTAATAATTTTTAATTTTGAAAATTTGATTTTAAACCACATAAAATTAGTCATCTATCAATAAAAAATTAGAAATTCATTTTTTAAAATTCAAGAAATAATTTTCACTTTCTAAAAAAGTAAGTTTAATATTTATTTTTACCAAAAATTTAATAAACTTTAGAAATGGTTTCTAAAAATTTGCAAATTAATTAAGATTCAAAGTATTTTGACTCAAATTAAGGTATGATATATATATATATATATATGGCATAGTCTAACTTATAGACAAAATGACCTTTTTCACGACCATTTTTCTAGTTAATTTTAATCAAAATATGACAAAGATTTTAAAAAACTTGAGTTTAAATTGTTTAATTTGCATAATTTGAGTGTCACGGTGGTTTTTCAAGTGTTGAATACATTTATGCATTCAAAACTGTATTTTAAACAAGAACAAAAAATTGAAATTGTATTGTCAGATTTGGGTGAATTCCGGTGAAAAAGGTTATTAAAATCAATTTACATCATGAAGAAATATTTAAATAGCATAATTAATAAATATGTAAAAAACTATCAATTGGGGCCATCTTGGGTGATTAGGAGGAAGGAATGGAATCCTCTCCATCTAAATTCAATTCTTACAAGTGACATGATGAATATTGACAATATATATAAATTCATATGGAATATATAGGGTTGTACTTGTGAAAAAATCTAAAAAGTTAATTAAATATACTGATAAATAATTTTACTTCAAATATAAGAAATATGTAGTAGTTTTTTTTTTGTAAGTTTGGTAGGACTACATCTTCATCATCATGTCCAAATACATCACCCCGATCAAGGAGGGGAATTGAACCTGTAATGAGTGCCTTAACAGCCTGCCTCATCACTGTTTAGCCAAGACCCTGTGGACAAGAAATGTGGAATAGTTGCAACAAATAAAATATAAAAAATTGTATGTGGATCAAATTTAAAAATACAGATAGAAAAGAAAATTCAAATATATATTTTTATTTTAAAATCTGTTTATTAAAAAAAAAAAATTATAGTTTAATTATTTTAAAACAAAGAAAATGATTAGAATATTACATATTCATATAATAATAATAATAAAATTAGACAAGTGTCACAATGATGGTGATTTCCTTGCTGATAAGGTTTTTTATTGAGTTGTTTGAGGCTATTTGCAAACCATCGTATACAGTCTGTCAAATAACAAAGGTATGACCATCTATAGTGGAGGATCACACATTGGGGATTAACATGTCAAGGGAATGGAGATGTAGGACGTTGATGTGAACCCCAATACAAATGGAATCTAAAGTTCACGTTAGTTAGCGGACATTGTAAGAGTTCAAGAGCTACCAACTAACAAATTGATCCATTGAGAGATCAAGTGTTGGCACATTTCAAAGTATTGGTTGGTGCAAACCCATGATATTGACCAAATCTACACATTCTATCAACTGATATAGATAGAAGTATTTAGGAGTCATTAACTGATAAGGCCAAGGAATATGTTTATCAAGATGTCAAGTCATCAACTATTAGTGTCAGGTTATGTGACAAATTCATTTACAGTTCTTTGTACGAGGTAAGATCCCTCTTTTCTAACACGACTTCCCAAGGAAATATTTGGGGATGGACCTTTTATTTTGGGTAGAAAGAGAATTTAGGGATTAACCCATTTTTCTTTGGTCCAAATATAAATTTGAATATTTAGTCCTTGAGTGAAAACGTTTCAAACTATTCTTTATAATTTTGGGGAATGGAGTATTCAGCCCTAGCCCCTCATCAAACGGTTCAAAAAACAACATGATCAAGAGCTAGTCACGAAAAGGTGGAAGACACCAAATAGGGAAAAAGTTGTTGGAGGTGATTTTAGTCTCTCCTCATTGGGTTGATGGTGGATGGCCCAATGGTCTGATGAAATATGATTTGATCACTTGATTTCCCAATGGCCCGATGACCCAATGCTCAATGGCCTTGTTGTATCTTAAGAGACAATCCCTCAGTTGTGAAAGGAATAAGTTCCTAAGAAATTTTAAAAGTGTGTCATAGAAATGATTTTACCATGAGGTATTTGTTCTATCCCTCTAGAGACTAGTTTTCTAAAACCCTTAATGATATGGAATAATAAAATATTTCATAATGCCATTCATTGATAATATATGAATGAAAAGAAGAACTGAAGGAGAAAATCAAAGTAATATGCTAAAAACACAGAATCTACCACTTTTAAGTATCAGAGGAAATTCATGGAGAGAGAGGAAACTCGAAATAATATGCTGTAAACACAGAACCTATTAATTTAAAGTTTCATCAGGAGTTTTTGAAGAGAGAGGAAACTCAAAATAATATGTTGTAAACACATAATCTATTACTTTTAAGTTTCAGAGAGAATCTTTGAAGGGAGAAGAGATGGAGTGAAGGAATGCAAATTAGGGTTATTTAACTCTTACTCATAGATGTAATTAAGAGACTAACTACTACATTACTTCACTTTATTCAAAGAATAAGGGACACAAAATGGCACAAGAAACACGAATCACCATCAATAGTTGCAGGAAACTTACTGCTTATTTCATTTACCCATCATAAAAAGAAGTACAAAATGTAATCCCCAAGTAGTCCAGAACTGAGGCCCCCCTTTTGTTTAATTCTATCTACTTAAATACATCCCAATACTTCGTAACTGCTGAACTTCTTGAAACTACTTTGACTACCTAAACTTTTAAAATTAATTATGCAATCATACTAAGAAAACAAATTGAAACTGGGAATATCATTCGTTTTGTGCTGAATCTAATTGTTGCTGATGCGTCCCTCCGAAGTGCTGAGGTGTCCTTTTTGGTTATGATGTGATAGCTGCACAGTTCTGTAACAACGCCTCAGTGCTCGACTTGACCCAGCTGTCGTGCTTACAATAAGTGCCACTATATGTTCGTATGCCTGACTCTGCCTATGCTTTTGTGTGTGCCAAAATCATTTCGTCTTCTCTTCGTCAACCGCCGTAAGGCTTGGACTTAAACTATATTCTACTCTCCCTTGGAGAACGCATCACATCTGCTTTCTATTACATTTCGGTGTTTTACTGGTTTACGTTATAATCCTCCTTTCCTCCTTCGATGCGATTTAACACAAGAAATGCCTTACTTCTGAATTTTAAAACCTTTGGAGTTTATTTTCAAAACTACATCACATCCACCCAAAAATTGCAAATCGGGGGTTTTATTATGAAAGACAGAGGGTAAGTGTTAAACTGTGTGAAGTGCGAAGTGCGACGGGCGGACGGTGATGTGGCAAGCAAAGGTTGGGCCAATCACAAATTGCAAATCGATGAATTTTTTGTGATAAATGGAAGGTAAGATCTAAAACTTGCGAGGGGTGATGTGTGGGAGATGGAGGTGACGTGGCACGGATGGGTCCCATGGGTATCGCAAATCGCAAATCAGTGGATTTATTTTATGAGTGGTGGAGGTAAACATTTAAACTTGTGAAATGTGAAATGCAGGGAGAGGGAGGTGACATGGAAAAGAGAGGTGGGCCCACCCGCAACCTGCAGATCGCAACCTTTAACACATTCCTTAGCGTTAACCCTTTAAACTTGCGAAGTGCAATATGAAGTTGCATTGCATCACAATATTGCAAGTTTAACCATATTTAAAACTTGTAACCCTTATTGAATGTGATATGTGATATGATCTCCATCGTCCATCTCTCCATTTCAGTTCTGCGCTTTGATCCTAACCGTTCTGTTTTTCCCTTTGCGCCTCCTCCAAAAATCTTAAGTTTCTAAGGGAAATACGCCATTTCTCTGCGTGCGGAAAATTAGTTTGTTCTTCTCCACAGTGTAACCCTCCTGAGCTTATCTGGTGCTATGTCGTGCTAGTCTCTCTTGAGCTTGCAAATGAGCCTGAACCGACCCTGACTGGTGTGGAATTTTTTTAACGTGCCCCTGGGTCTGGCCTTTGAACTGTTCTGCACGGGAATGAGCCCGACTAGACCCACCTTCACATCTCATCATGTAATGTTAATGTACCAACATATAAATTAAAATTATTCTTTGACATACACAATTTTACATTTTCTAACATATATGCTTTTTTGGTGTTTTGAAAAATATTTCAACGGTAATGCAAATGAGCCACAACATCTCGCTGTACCTGGGGATAGTATTTTTCCACGGAAGCACTAATAACCACAGTTTAGTGTCTTATCCATTGGGCATGGAGTAAAATATTGCTTGGTGACATATGAACAATGAGAAATCCGGTATTTACAATGGTGGAATGCTGACTTTTAATGCTAGAAATAATGCTTCAGGTACTGCCCATTCAAAAGCAGATGTACTGACCCTCCATCTAGATCTTCCAAAATTAATGTGTTATTTGACCTTACCTCATAGATTCTATATGAACCATACTAGAGAGGTTCAAATTGATCATGCTTCCCATTTTCTTCTCGTCTGGTGTCCCATCTCAGTACCAAATATCCTGCTTGAAAGAGAACTTCTTTTGTCTTTTCTGTCAAATATAGACTTCATCTTTTCCTGATAAGTAGTTAAGTTATCCCTGAATTTATTTCTATTTTCACTTGGTTCAATTATTTTGTTCAATCTTCTTACCAGAGCATTAGGTTCTTCCTCAGCTTCTTGGAGGAAAGAAATCACTGGTTTGGCCAGCTGAGTAGGAAATAGTGCTTGAGTTCCATAAACCAGTTCATATGGATACTTTCTAGTAGATCTCCTGGTAGTGACTCGAACTGGCCAGAGGGAAAAATTCAACTTCATATCCCAATCCTTATGATTCTCGATGATTGTCTTCTTCAAGATTCTGGCCAATGTCTTATTTGAAGACTCTGCCAATCCATTCCTTTGGGGATGATACGTTGTGGAATGTGATAAAATTATATTATATGTTTGAAAGAAATTAATAAAATGAGCAGAGTTGAATACCTAAGCATTATTTGTCACAATCTTGACTGGACATCCAAATCCGCTGAAAAATTTTTCCTCCAGAAACTTCATCACTACTTGGTCATTCACCTTCTTAGTGGGTATTGCTTCAACCCATTTTGTAAAGTAATTTGTAGCACTTAGAATCCACTTGAACAATCCACTTCATGGTGGATTGATCTCTCCATTAAAATCCAATCCCCGTTTCCTGAAAGTTTCTTCAATAAATACTGGGATGAGAGGTAATGGAGAAAGTTTTCTCTTTTCAACAAAGAATTGACACTTTTGACAACTTGTGACCATTCTATAAACATCTGCAAACAAGGTTGACCAATAGAAGCCTGACTTGAGAATTTTATGAGCAACGACCTTCCAACTATAATGACCTCCACACAGACTTTCATGATATTCTTTGATGACTTCAATAGATTCTCCTTCGGTTGAACATAATAGCAAAATACTAGCAGGATCTTTCCAGTATAGCTTTATTTCCACTATAACATATGGTTGAGATTTGAGCTTGAGAGCTCTATATTTTGTTCTATTTAGTGAAGTTGGACAAGAAAGGAAACACGGTAATGCACAATATCTTTATACCAATCAGAGCACAAAAATTTGTATTGAATACCTGTTTTGGACTTGCTTTGACCTTATTCATTAATAGGTCCATCCACTGCTTCCAACAGATTAATCCCAAGGCTTGAAAATTTGTCTCTGTCAACAAATTTGCTAACCCTTGTCCCATGACCAACTTGGTGGGTTTGATGTCCAAATCATACTCTTGGATTTTTGCTATCCACTTCCCCCTTTTTCCTTCAACATCACTTTGGACCAACACGTCTTTCACAATAGAATTAGGAACATAAGCTATTATTTTTTACTATAACACATAAGTCCTAAAGTATTTTAGTGCTTTGACCAAAGCATATACTTGTTTCTCCAGCATATTGTATTTGAGCTCAACATCTTTGAGAACTTTACTGAAAAATGCAACTAGCTGCTCCTTACTATCTTCATTTTTCCGCAACAACACAATAACAATAGTAGTGGGGGATGCAAATGAGAATACCTGAAAGGATTTTTGATAGTCTGGACTAATCAGAACTGGAGCTTCCTGCAGTGCTTCCTTTATTATAGAAAATTCTTCTCTTTCTCCCTTATCCCATTTCACTTTGGTGTTTTTCTTCAACATTTCTGTTATACTTCTCACAATCTCAGCATAATTGGGCACAAATCTCCTCAGAAAGTTTATTTTTCCCAGGAATCTCTGTATATATTTCTTGCTTCTGGGTAAAGGAATCGCTTGAATGGATTCCACCGTTGCTGGTTCAATCTTTACTCCTTGTTTAGAAAATATGTGACCCAATAATTTACCTTCTTCTAAGGCAAATAACGATTTCTTGGGATTTAATGACAAACCAAAATTTTGCACTTTTGAATATTTTTTTGTAAATTCTCCAAGTCTTCATCATCTGACCCTGAGAAAACGGTTACATCATCTAGATATATAACTACAAACTTGTCACCAACGAAGGCTATGTTCATGGCCCTATGAAATGTTGCACCTGCGTTCGTCAGGCCAAATGGAATCCTGGCATACATGAAGGTGCCCTAGGGCATCGTGAAAGTAGTATTCTTTTGATCTTATTTTTCTACTGCTACCTGATTATACCCAGAAAATCTGTCAACCATAGACAACCTATAAGATCCCGCCACCTTCTGTAAGAATAATCCATTTTTGGCAAAGGATAATTATCTTTTAGAGATTCTCTGTTCAAATTCCTGAAGTCTACACACAATCTTATCTCTCCATTCTTCTTTCTTACAGGAACCATATTAGAAACCCAGTCTGAATATCTGAGAGGGACTATAATTTTAGCCTACAACAATTACTTCACTTCTTTTTTGATTAGAGCTAGCAACAATGGATTGATTTGTCTGAGCTTCTGTCTGTGTGGTTTGATTCCTTCTTTCAATGGGATCTTATGCTGAATTATGCTTTTGTCATATGTTTTCAGGTCTTCATATGACCAAGAAAACACATCCATATATTTCTTAAAAATATCAATGTATCTTTCTTTGTAGTTTTTGGGAACAGCTTTGAACAATTTCACTATTTTTGGTTCCTGTCGAGTTCCCAAATTACAATCTTCCATATCTTCTTCTTGATGTGTTTTCTTTGAACCAACAACAACCTCATTAGAATAAAATAATATTTCGAGGGGAACCAACCCTTTAGGGAGCACATTATCTTTCAATTGGATAATCTTATGTTCACCTATCGACTGCTTAAGGTTTTTTTATTTCTGCTTTTTGCTCTGTTTGTTCTTCCTCTCGGTCTATCTCAGCATCTTCAAAGTATCTAATCATTGTTAGGAACTGATTTATATGTTCATCATCTTCAAACACCTGCAAATGTTTCACATTTTCAGGGATAGAAGGTCTATGTCTAATTTCAATTTCATACCTTAGCCTTAGATTTATTGGAGGTTTGAAGGTGCTGACTGCATCTACTAAACAATCGGCCAATCTATTCTCCTCCCTCAGAATATAATGAAGATTGAAGGCTTGAAAATAGTTTTCTATCAGATCCCAAACTTCATTCCTATATTATCTTAATCTCATATTCTTGGTTTGACAATGATTTTTAATATGCCTTATTATCAATTCAGAGTCACCAAATATTGAAATACATTGAACTCCCATCTGTTTAGCAACTTTAAGGCTTGAGATTAAGGCCTCATACTCAGCCACATTGTTTGTTTAATCAAATTCTAATTTAAAAGAGAAAGCCATGAGGTTACCTTCTGGTGATATCAACAATAATCCAACACCTGCGCCTTCCTTGGAGTAGGCACCATCAAAGTAGCACTTCCAAAACTTCCTTGAGTGCAGCTCATTATTTACAACTGTTGAAGAGAGTTGATTCCCTGTGTCTTCAGCAAATTATTCATCTTCATGCAACATGAAACAAGAAAGATCTTATGTTTCTTGACTATAAATGGGGGAATTTCCTACATCTTTCTTGGAGGTGGTCTTCACAAACCTTGTTTCCCTATACAATCTGCTTTCTTCCCCATTAAAAACCAGAATGATAGCGTAAGTGAAATCTAATTTTAGAAGACCTCCCACCTTTTCTCCCCAAGATCTTGACAGGAGCATTCCAAACTTGGCTGGATGTCACCAACCACTACATCCACGTACAAAATAGCTAATTAGTTACTAAAAAACTGACTAAAATTTGCATATAAACGACTATTTTTCAGTCGATGAACAATAGTAGCTAATTTACAGTATCTTATAATGCGACCAACTTTTGGTCATTTTTAGCTTAGTCATTAATTGGTTATCTCAATTTTGTTGTCTAGTAGTATACTTTGTCATTAATTTAGTCACTGATTTAGTCATTAATTTAGTCACTGATTTTATCATTAATTTAATCATTGATTTGTTCATTAATCTAGTCATTGATTTGGTCATTGATTTAGTCATTGATTTAATATTTGATTTGGTAATTAATTTTCATCATTAATGACCAAATATACAACAAAATATATTACCATATAATCACCCAAGAACCAATTAATGACCAAAGAAATATGACCAAAATGTTGGTTGTGTTATAAGATACTATAAATTAGCTACTGATAGTCATATATATGCAAATTTTAGTCATTGTTTGAAACCAATTAATGACCAAAGAAATATGACTAAATTTTAGTCGTGTTATAAGATACTGTAAATTAACTACTAATAGTCGTATATATGCAAAATTTAGTCGTCATTTGTAATCACAAATTTATCATTTGTAGTAGTCATTTATTCATTATATAAATGACTAATTTAGTGTTGAAAATGGCAACAAGAAACAGTGAAGGAGGCCTCCTGAAACATCTTTCCTGATCCTAGTTGGAAAGTGATCACCTAAACTAGGTGGGGACCACACATGTGATTTTTGTCGAAAAGTCTATTTTTAGACTATGTCTATTTTTAGACATATGGATCATGGACCGGGAGCTGCAGTATGTTATTCTTGGAGGATTGGTCATGTTGGTAAAAATAGATGGATCTCTATTTTTAGCATTTAGGTCGAAGTCTATTTTTAGACTGGCGGGCTAAAAAATAGAACAGTCAAATATTATTTACCCTTAATAATATTTGGACTCTAAACTTTAGTTTACTCTCTTGGAGCACTTCAGTTTGACCCCCGGAGGTGGGGCATGCAGCTTCCAGAAGGATTTACGCTTTTCCTATGGTTTAGTTGAGCTAATGCATGGTTGACTTCAGTTAGAGCTCAAGTGGCGGAGTTCGGTGGAGTTGATGCGACAGTTAATGGAGATGGTGTTCTGGTTAACTAGTTGAACTAGTTGTGGTGGGGTTTAAGCTGCCCTATTACACTAGAGATAGGTAGTGTGAATTAAATATTATTTAATTCACAAATTATTCAAAACTCATTCCTTCTGAAACACATCGAGTTTAACTCGGTGCATGGACGGTTCGGTGGCGACAAATTGAGGTAGATGAAAGGGTGGAGTTAGCTATCAGTGGCGACATCAGTTGTGCATGAGATTTGCACCACACTTGGAGGAATTTCCCATGATGATTGCGTTGTCAAGCCAAGGAGGATCTGAACTTGGATCTCTATTTAGACCAGCCTTGACTGCGCAATAGAGGCAGGGAAATTAGTGGGTGTGTTTTGAACCTGTGACTTGTTCAAAACCAAGCTAGTTTTTGTGTAGATTTGGGAGATAGTACTGAGTACTTGTGAGGAGTTTGTACTATGTATTTGCTGCATGTTCTCTCCATCTAATATACAAAATAGCTGAGGTTTTTTCAGCTATAAGCTTTCCCCTGTGTTAATGTGTGTGATGATTTGATGTGCTATCGCTTCTATTCTTTCCGCATGTGACAATTAATTGTAGAAGAGATTATGTGTTATGCATGCAATTCGAAATTGATGTGTGATCAGGTTAATCTCCATTGAATAAGTGATTTATTCAGCAAATTTCTACATTTAGTAGTTTATATTCATTTCATTTACTTTCATTAATAATCATTATAAATGACTAATTTAGTCGTATATTCATTTTATTTGTGTTCATCATTAATCAATATAAACTACTAATTTAGTAGTTTTAAATTGATTTTTTGTTCATTATTAATCAACATAAATTAATTTTTATGATTTAAAAAATGTCATACAATGTGCATGTTCATCTATTATGAAAACACAAAGTCTCATTGTTACACTAAAAATTGTCATCCTGACATTCTGCTATGAGTATGAGCTCATTATAACTCATACTTCCTCCTTTTGCAAGTCTAACATATCAGTTCTTCATATCAAGCCTTGAAAATCAGAGAAAAGTTCCTAAAAATCTCATAAAGTTTGGTATCGCACTTTCTCTATACATTGCCTGCGGGCCCGCACCTAATGTTCAGCTATCCTGCGGACCAGAACCGCACTTCTTATGTGTTATAGGTGCAGACTCCTGTAAAACTAAAAAAGGCGAGAAAGTAAAGTTAAAAAGTTGATTTGAGATTAATTCTAGAAGATTCTAGACAAGAATTTTCGGGAATAGGTACGCTTTGATAAGGTACATGTATCCCTTACCTTATGGAGCTAACCCCTTGATGTGAGGAGCTTATCCCTTTGAAAGAGGATTCTATCCCTTCATATTTAGAACAGAAAAACCTCCTCTTTTCCATTATAAAAAGAGGCATTGGGTAGCCTCAAAGGGGGTTGAAGCTTTAGAATATTTGAAGATAAGTGCTGTTGAGATTCAGACTCAGTTAAACACGAATTTTGTGAGGAGAGATTACGTACCTATATTTGTCTTGATTGAAAGAGTGTAGAGCTTGTCAAAGTAGAGGAGACTCCTGCTTCGGACCCTGGGAAGGCCTGTGCAACATCAAGGCTCAGGTTGTAAGGTTTTCCTTCTTTTGAAATTAATACAAATATACTCGTTTTTCTCAATAAGCTATTTGTTAATGGTTTATTTCATAGATTCCTTGATCACTATGATAAACATGATTTATGATGATGTCTATATAGGTGCTATGTAATACTTTGCTTGTTTGTGACTGCAGGTTTACAAGCGAAACTCCTTCAAGCGCGCGAAGGATAACAACAACTTCAAACAAGCACTGGACATAAGGTAGGTCTTTTAACACCTATATAGAGATTTTCATATATCGTATATGCTTAGAGAAAGATTAGTCTATTTGGCTGTTTTTTGTTAGATACTTTTAGTACTAGGGAGATCGGTCTTGTCCGCAAGAACGATTTATCCGTACAACAAATTGGCGACTCCACTGGGGAAGAACTTGTTGTGTTTTTGGTTCTCTTTTATTTTGATTCGAGGAAACATTTTTCTTAGTTTTTGATTGATAGACATCTACCTGGGTAGTTTACGTTTTCTCTGTTTTAGAAAATTTTCAAATCTTTGGTGTTTTTCTCTAATTTTTTCTGGGACCGCACTCTATCTTCTTTTGACAGTGCGGGCAATTTCGCATCTTCTTTTAGTAAATAATGCGGTACCGCACCCGGTACTTCTGGAAGGCTGCGGACCCTGTTTAATATTTAGAAAAACTCTAGATTTCTTTTTTTTAGTATATCTTTATTTTGATTTAGTATTTTTGATGTCTGCCCAGATTGATTACTCTTTCTGTCAAAAAATTTCTATGAATGAATTCCAACAGTATTGATGTTTTGATGATTTTATAGAAGACTTTGCTTTTTGGATTGCATTTCACTTGGTCTTTGTAGCGATTTGAATCATTTGAAATTTTGAAATACCTCAGATTACATCGGTTTTCTTGTCTTCTTGCTGAATCTGGCCTTCTTGTGAAATCGTCCTTTATTGAGGAATAGAGCTACTTGTTTCTTTGCAAATCTTCGAAAAAGAACTTTGTTATTGGTTTTTGAATTTCATTTTTATAAAACATAATTGAGTGTTTTTGATTTGTTTGTTATTCTAGATGAATAGATCCTTAGTTTGCTGAACAACTAAGTAAAATATTCTTCAAAAAAATCTTAAAGCTTTTATTCATTTAGATTGTTTAAAAAAATCTTAGATCTCAGGATTAGTTTTGTAGTTTTGAGTACTTTTTAGAAATTTGTAGATCTCTTTTGAAGGAAAATTATTTTTGTAGTTACAAGTTTTGAAAGAAAAAGGATTTCGTTGTGAGCTTCAATCATTTATTGGAAAAGACAAAAATATTTTCTTTCAATCATTTTTTATGTTTAAAGGAAGAATTGTTTATTAAAAGGATTTCATTCTCCAACTCTTTCTTTAGATAGAAGTTCATTGAAAGAAAAAGAATTGATTATCATTCTTAGGTGCATTTTTAGTGTTTTTGGAAGTCGAGTCTTCACAACACCAAAGTTTCATTTCCGCACCCATTGACTTAAGAAACAGCTCTTAAAAGTAACGCTTAATTAAAATTCATCTAGCAATCTTTTATTTTCTAGGGCTCTTATCACCAACATAGCTTAGGCTAATATCTTGGAGTAGGGAGTAATTAACTCTCCAAGATAGTAAAAACAAACAAGTAGACAAATCTTGCGGTAGGAATAAATTCCAATTGTTGCATCTATGCTCTGGGAAGATCCTCTTAAAGGAGTCAAGCACGAGATCATATCTGAACCAGTGAGGTAATCAATCCTTCCTCATTGGGAACGGTAGAAGATATACATGTATTAACAATGTTAAACCTCGGATAGACCATTGTCGAGGAGCCTGGGGTCACTTGTTGGCATACCTTGGATTATTTCGAGGAGCCTTCAAGGGGATTGAGCTTTGTTACTCTGCCCTTGCGTGTGTGTCAGATCGTAGACTGTTCCCCCAGGTATATTTGTTTCTGTTGGTAACCTTAGAGGCCATAATCTTTAGGATTATTTCCTAAGGTGACGGTGGAGGGAAGATCCCACTGTACCTGGAGTAGACGTCGGCTAGACTCACTTGGACTCTCCGGAGGGTTATCTTCACTCGAGATGGTATAGTGGAGAAACTTGCACCGGTTTGTTTCATTAAGCAGGTTGTCGGGGTAACTATTCCAACTACCCTTTTCGCACTAAATTTCTACTAAGTTGGATTTCATCACCAACTAGTGTTTTTAGTACGGAAAGTTATTGTTTGTGTGTGGTTTGAACTCTTAGACTTTTTAAGCGTATGATTCAACTGTTTGTTTCTTAGAAACTTTAGGTGTTTTGATTGAAATTTTCTTTGTTTGCGTGTGGTTAATTAATTTTTTAATCGTGGCGGACTTGCCAAGACAATCTCGAAGACTACAAGGGAAACCCCCTGAATATACACCAAGTCAACTTGAAGGGCTATGTGCTCTGGTATCATCTATCAGCAGTAGGATTAGATCAACAGAAATTGGAACTTCATCCATTGTAATTCATCTTGATTATCAAACACCTACAACAGAATACATTCAAGAGCCGATTTCAGTTTCTGAAGTTATTGGTTATATTTCTCCTTCCAGTGAACTAGTTGATGAACCTGAAATCTCTGAACCTGAAACTGAACCTTCTGTTTTGGAAACATCCTCAGGATTTATTTCACCAACTTCTAGCGATCTTGGTTCACCTAGGGTAAGAAATATCGTCACTGACGATCTTCCAACTGGTCTTATTTCTATTGAAGAACTTACTAATCCAGACGAAGATATATCTCTTCCCGACTCCCCTCAATCTTTAAATCTTAGGGAGTGTGAATCTATTTTCTACAGCCCTATTCGAACTAGTGCTTGGTATCTATCCTTAACAATTTTTTTAGAAAATCCGGGTCTTGCTTTTCATCCACCTCGAGTTCCATTTCATCCTACACCCAGAGGTTACTATCCGCCATCCATTATGGCAGGAGAGCCATCCATGTTTTCCCAGACTCCGAAATCATTTTTACACGGTGGTCCTTCTGTTCCTTCGAGATACCAGGCTCTATCTGGTACTTTCTCGGGAGCAGCTCCTCAACCCATTGAAAACATGTTATCATCTAGTCTTAATGGTCTTAAAATTGAAACGTCGAACGCAGAGAAAATTTTTATGATGTCTGGTAATGTTCCCAATCCTCAACCACAAGGCAGTCAGTTACCGCCTGGGGGCCAACCTCAAGGAAATCCATTACCACCTGGGGGGCAACCTCAGGGTAGTCAGTTACCGCCTGGGGGGCAACCTTCAGGTATTTAGTTACCACCTAGAGGGAAACCTCAAGGTAGTCAGTTACCACCCGGGGCACAACCTCAAGGTAGCTTTTTCCCAGGACAAACTGTGGAATTATATTATTTTTGGGGACAACCCCAGGGATAGTACATACCTCAAGGGTATCAACCTTCAGAACAGTACATACCTCAAGGTCAACCCCAAACTCAATATGCTCCTCAGGGTCCTTATCAACCCCAGCTTCAGTACGGGCCTCAGGGTTATCAACCTCAAGGTCAGTACCCAATTCAAGGTTACCAAAAGCCTTCTGGTCAACCATCTATTCAAGGAGCCAGAAATTTACCTCTTAATTATCAACCCTACGTTCAACCAGGTTATGGTCCTTATGTTCAACCTTCTGCGGGATAATACCCCGGAATGATGGTGTGGGATCCATCCCAATATCAACAGCCTATGCAGCCTAATGTGCAGTTGCCTTATCAGCCTGGACAACCTTTAATTTCTGGTCCAACCCAGCAACCTGTCCAGCCAACTATTCAAACTCCTCCACCTAGTATTGTTCAGTAGGCTGGGCCTAGTTCACCTCAGACTCCGCCTCAAACTGCTGCAACAGCTGCAACGACTGTCCAACCTGCAACACCTGTTTCCGGAGTATCTGTAACCCTGAGTTCGACTATCCCTATATCTGTGAAAATCCCTCAAGTCTTTGTACCTCAATCAGGACCTTCAGTTCAGACTTCGGTTCAGATACCTGCAGGACAAACCGATACAAGTACAGTTGTCACAAGTCAACCGCAATTCATGTATCAACCGTACCAAGGACAGCCGCAATTCGGTCCCTATACACAAAATCCAAACAGTCAGTATCAACCATACCCTGGCTATACTTATCAACAACCCCAGTTTGGTATGATTAATCCTGGTTTTCCAGGAGGTTACACAATTCCTAATGCAAATCCGATTCCCAGCTATCCTGGGTATCCACCTCTTGGAACTGTTTTGGCTACTCAAGGTTTTCATGATCCTAACCGTAAATTACCATTTATAGCAACTTTAGATTTACCTGATTTGACGTGCCTTACAAATGATCCAATTTTTTATTATCAGAACTGGCTGCCAATGCCACATAAGTTGCCCAGTGATATACCAAAATTTGAAGGTAATTCAGGAGAGGATCCATCAAATCACGTCATGACTTATCACCTCTGGTGTGCGTCTAATTCAATTATTGATGATTTGATTCGCTTACGTCTTTTCCAAAGAACTCTTATTGGTCTTGTAGCCAAATGGTACATCGAGTTACCACGAGGCTCGTTTCATAACTTCAGTTAGTTAGCAACTGCCTTCTTGACTCACTTTCAGTTGCCAATCAGATACGACAATGGCACGGAATTATTAACTTCGCTGAAACAATCCACGTCTACATATATTTCTGATCATATCCATGAATGGCGACGTAGGAGACATTTGGTGAAAGTTTATATTCCGGATCAAATTTTGGCGGAATGGTTTGTTAAATCATTGTTACCTAAGATTACTGAAGATGTAGCTAAGGCTGGTGTTGTTACTGAAGAGCAAGTAATTTCTCAAGCTCAGTACCTTGACCTCGTTTATATGCAGTCAGGTACTTTACATGAAAAAATCCCAGACCTTCCAAAACAAGGTAAAATAGCTGCTGCTCCTTCAGGGTCTCATACTGCTGACGGTATGATTGGTACGGTCAATTCTAAAAGCAAGAAGAAATCTTCAAATAATTCTTCTCCTATTATAACTTTACCTGATTCCCCGAAAGGAGAATCTTCCCCCAAAGTTTCTGCCGATAGTCACGTCGTAGAGAAATCTACGACAAAATCTAAATCCGGTGGTAAAAAGAAAGGGAAGAATAAAAACAAAAAGAATTCGAAAGAGAAAACTGATAAAAATGAATCCAATGACGAAAAACGTAAACCTCGCTATCCTTGTTTCATTTGTGAAGAAGATCATTTCACGAAAGAATGTCCATATCGAGCCGAAGTTACGAAATTCGTTAAAGGATTGCAACAACCTACTGTCTTGAAGGATCCTTTTCCAATTCAAGATAGTAAAATGGTTGGTTCTACCTCGACTAATTTTGAAGAACCTATTATGATGATGTCTCATGTAAGGGTTGCGATGCGATCGCAAGATTACGGTAGTAAGAATCATGTTGTTGGTAAAGAAGCAAAATCTTCTAATGCAAATGCATCAACTACACCTCCTCCTGTTTCTGGTCTGCTACAGATCGAGAAACAAAATCTAGACTTAATAATCAAACTGCCTGCTAAAGGTGTTCTTCGTAAATCAGCTTTCAATCCACATGTGAGAGCTGCTCAGAATTACAACATTGTTGAAGACTTAGCTATTTCTCCTTCAGCAATGTCGTCTTTGGAAGTGCTGCAATAATGCCCAGCACATCGTAAATTGCTTTTTTCTGCTATAGGAGCTATTGATATTCAGGATTCTAACCTTATAATCTTCGATTTAGAAAATAGTACACCTAGTCTACCTCATTAAATGGCTTTCCAGATTCCAGTGTTAGTTAAAAACAGACCAATCTTTCGGACTGTGATTGATGAGGGAGCTTCAATGTGTATTATGTCGATTCAGTGTTGGAAATCACTTGGTTCTCCTACACTTAACCAATCTCCGACGATTCTTAAGGCTTTTGATGGTCGAGGTTTTCAACCTTTTGGTATTTTGCAGGATTTACCCCTAGGGGTCGAAGGTAAAATAGTAAATCTAGATGTGGAAGTGGTCAATGCCCCTCTATATTACAACCTTCTCCTAGGTCGCAGTTGGTCTTATGCTATGACTGTTGTTGTTTCTTCGGTCTTTCGACTCATAAAATTTCCATATCAAGGAAAGATCATTACAATAGATCAGTTAACTTATTTCTCCTCCGACCCAGCCTCTACAGAAACAATCCAGCACGTTGGTAAAACGACTATCCCTTATAATGATGTTGGAGTAGGATTGATTAAAGATTCTGGTTTACTAGGAACTTTTTCCTTTCCTCCTCCTAACGTATCGCCTTATATTGCAAATATTCACATGATTTTGTCAGACACTGTTACGTTTGATGATCCTTGGATCGTACCTTCCGACCCCGAGTTAGATTCATTTGATGGCATGATGCCTTTGAGTCCATTTGAAATTGCATATCAGGCTATAAAGTCACTTTTCAACCCATCTTCAACCGAAATTGATCCAATGAATGGGATCCATGAGGAATCACTTTATATATCTAGTTCAATCACAACGAAATTTCCTGAACTTGTTCATAATGATGAGCAAATTTGTGAGTTTTTGTCTGTTGACGATTTGCCATGGGAAGATCTACATCACCGATCTTCGTTTTTACCTGAGCTAGATCATTTTGAAGATGATTTTTCTTCAATTTTTACTGTTGAATATGTTAAAGAACCACATAATCCTTTGCGAAATCCTGATTCTGAGTTAATTTTGGAAAACATATCTCGAACGGTTCCTATTGAAATTTAAGTAAAACCAGGAATAATTGAAAACATTCATATAGGTGCTTGCTGTACTGAAGATGAAATTAAAGCTTATAAAGCCCTATTTCAAGAATTTCGTGATGTGTTTGCCTGGTCCTATGAAGAAATGCCAGGAATTGATCCGTCAATCATTGTACATGAAATTAAGACTTACCCGGATGCTAAACCTGTTCGTCAACGTTTACGTCAAATTCATCCTAGAAAAGCTGCTGCTATCAAAGCAGAAGTTGAAAAATTACTTCGTGCAGGATTCATTTATCCAATCCCCTTAACGGATTGGGTATCGAATATTGTTCCTGTAACTAAAAAACAAGGAACAATAAAAGTATGTATCGATTATAGGGATATTAATCGAGATTTTCCTAAGGACAATTATCCAACCCCCTATATCGATCAAATAATTGATGATTGTGCTGGCAGTGAAATGTTTTCTTTTATGGATGGCTTTTCAGGCTACAATCAAATAAACATACTCCCTACTGATCAACCGAAAACAACTTTTATTTGTCCATGGGGGACATTTTCTTATTGCAAACTGCCTTTTGGATTAAAGAACGCTGGAGAAACTTTTCAACGGGAAATTTCCTACGCATTTCATGACATTAAACACATTGTGCAGCCTTATATCGATGATTTACTTGCTCATTCATCACATAGGGCCGATCATCTCACTCACTTACGGGCTATCTTTATGAGATGTCGGCATTATCAAATTAGGCTGAATCCACACAAATGTGTTTTCTGTGTAGAATCGGGTCGTTTACTGGGATTTTTTGTTTCAAAAGCAGGCATTTGCGTCAATCCATCGAAGGTCGAAGCTATTGTCAAATTTCCTCCTCCTTCGACTTTACGCCAACTCCAAAGTTTGCAGGGGAAAGAAAATTTTTTACATCGATTCATTCCTAACTATGCCGAGCTTACAAAGGGTTTTACCCGATTGTTGAAACAAAACATTCCATTCTTTTGGGATGAGATCGCTATTCGATATTTTGATGCACTTAAACATGCATTGACCCATGCACCGTTATTGCATCCTCCCAATTACAATCAGGATTACTTTTTGTACCTCGCCACTTCTCATTCCACTATTGGGATGGTATTGGTTCAGGAAGATGAATCTGACAATGAAAATGTGATTTACTATCTTAGTCGAAATCTGCATCCGACTGAGATCAAATACACACATGTGGAGAAATTGGCCTTGGCAGCTGTACAAGCTGTCCAAAGATTTAGACATTACATTTTGTTACGCAAAACCACAATTATTTCTAACTGTAACCCTATGATGTACATTTTGATCAAACAATTGCTAGGGAGCAAGTATTCCAAATGGATAGTCATCCTACAGGAGTTTGACTTGGAATTTGAAAAATCCAAGGCAAAGAAATCTTTGGTTTTTGCGGAACTTATGTGTGATTTTCCCTCTACTGATACTGAAACTGTAGCAGAAGAGTCAATTTCGGATGAATCTTTGTTTCTTATCAGTACTGTTGATCCATGGTATGGAGATATTATTGTTTATCTCCAAACCCAATCTTTTCGACCTGAAATTTCACGATCTCAACGACGGAAAATACACTTCCAATCCAAACAGTATAATATTATTGGTGATACACTTTATCGCGGTGGAGCGGATTCGGTTTTCTGACGCTGTCTTACTCATGATGAAGCTGAAAAGGTTTTAAATGATTGCCATTTTGGAGCATGTGGCGGTCAAATGTCTAGGTATTCCATTTCCCAAAAGATATTGTGCGCTGGTTATTTCTGGCCATCGTTATTCAAAGATTGTATTTATGCCGTCCGGAAATGCCATAATTGTCAACTTTTTGATCGTAAAATGCGCGTGCCACCCGCTCCTCTTCATCCTATAATTGTTGTTGGTCCTTTCGCGAAATGGGGTATCGATTTTATTACATGTAACCCTCACTCGGCCGAAGGGGCATGCATATATTATCTTAGCAGTAGATTATTTTACTAAGTGGGCCGAGGCGATGCCTACATTTCCGGCTGACAGTAAGACTGCTGCAAATTTCGTATTTAATCACATAATTGCTAGGTTCGGTGTTCCTCAAGCCATTATTATAGATCATGGAAGTCATTTTCGGAATGTCATGATGACTGAATTGACAGATCAACTTGGCCTGCGTCACGATAGTTCCACTCCGTATTATCCACAAGCAATGGTCTGGTTGAAGCCATCAATAAATTTTTAGTCACCATGATCAAACGCATTATTGGTATTCACAAGACGAATCAGCATTCCATGTTATTTTCAGCACTTTGGGCATATCGAACCTCGGTAAAAACATCAACTGGTTTCACTCCCTTTCAACTCGTTTACGGTTTGGAAGCTGTGTTGCCGATTGAATGTGAAATTCTGTCACTAAAATTAGCCATAGAATTACTCCCAGCTACGTCTGAAGAGGAGAAACGTTTCTTGTACTTGGCTCAACTAGATGAGAATCGATGAAATGCTGCAATAGAAAATGAAGCTCATGTTAAACGAATTAAAGCTTAGTATGATAGAAGTGTGACCCCTCAAAATTTTTCAGAAGGAGACCTAGTCTTACTTTATGATCAAGCCAACGATAAACTAGGGGCTGGGAAATTCGTGCCTATGTGGCATGGTCCTTTCATTGTCAAACGAAAGTTAGCAAAAGGAGCCTATGAGTTGATAGATTTTGACGGTGTCCCTTTGGATAAACCCAGAAATGGGCTTTATCTAAAGCGATATTATGCTTAAAACTTGGTGTGGAGATTTTTTATTAGATTAGATTTCTTTACTGCTCGTGTGTCTTAGTTTAGAAAAGTGTGCCTAGTTTAGAAGTGTGTTTTTATCACTATTCCTGCTTATCTGAGTTTTACTCTTGATATTGCAGATGTCGACGTCTCTTCAAACCTACATTGGTTTTGCTGATGGTGCTTGTCGTAGTACACGGAACATTTCTTCCGCGGCTTGGGTTATTTATTCACCCTCTGACGAGTTAGTTTCCATGCATGGGGTAAGCCTTGGTCAAACAACGAATAACATTGCCGAATATAGTGCAGTGATTGAGTTATTATCTGAATCCATATCATTTGGAATTCGGAGTTTGATTGTTAGGTTGGATTCTGAACTTGTTGTATTACAATTAAACAGAGTTTATACCATTAGAAATCTAGTGTTATTACGGTTATTTTTAAGAGTTCGTCTCTTGGAACATGAATTTGATTACATTGAATATCAACATATTCCAAGACATTTAAATACATTAGCAGATGCAGTTGCTTCTAGTATGATAAATCGACATTTGCAATAATCAAAACAGTAAAACAAACAACATTCATAACATGTACACAGATAGCTGGTAAATAGTGATATATCATAATATAGGAGAGTTTTCAAAAAATATACATCGTCTTCAATCATAGGTTGGAAACACCTTATGATCGGTAGAATGATAACACAAAAGTCAAAATATGAGTCTACAAACGATCATGTCGTCACTGATGGTGATCACGATAAGAGACTACTGCTCGGGCCACCCTACATAGGAACCTCCTAAAAGGTCCTGGAACACCAATCACGTATCTCTGGAGTCTGAGTGGAATCTCATCTATGTCTGTCTCTGGAATATCTAGAGTCAGGCGCTCTAGGTGATGCTGTCAAACAAGATTTCCGCTGATTGGCCTACTGGGGCTGGGGCTGGTGCAACTGCAGCTGGTTGTTTTCTGTCATAAGGTTGGAGATGGGCTGGTTGCCGTGGGCCCACATCTGCATTCAAAACTTTTGGTTATTAGTTTCAAAGACGATAAAAAAAATAAATAAGAACTTAGAAATTGTTGAAAATGATTTTACCTGATTCATCCCATTGTTCCCTGGCTGGGAGAGTCATCTCTCGGTCGCCGTGGAAATCTATCCCGGTGTATTGAAAGTCTATGGTAAAAATTTGGTGATCCAGCCAACAAAAATATGAAGGAGGAAATTGAACAATTTCAGAGCCCTCAATACTGTGACGGGCCATCAGTGCGACCCAACGAGTCATCCTAGGTTCTCGAAGTCGACCGGCATCAACATAAATACTCTGCGGAGCTAGCATGGGGATCCTCTCTAGAGCAAAGGTAACGACGATGGATCCATATCCAAAGTTGTTTAGTTTACCATTCTTCGCT
Organism: Pinus albicaulis; assembly: GCA_034641835.2. NCBI lineage: Eukaryota > Viridiplantae > Streptophyta > Pinopsida > Pinales > Pinaceae > Pinus > Pinus albicaulis. Next base: position 28,607,253 of record CM076584.1, on the reverse strand, counting down.
CTAGTCAATTGGCCTTTTATATTGGCCAATATAGCTTCGCACCAGTTGAAAATGGTGCCGCGAAAACAGTCCACAACAATACGCATTTGGGAACCGGTAGCCACATGCAGCGCAGCACTCCCACACAGTCTGGTAACAGTAAATTCAATAACTTTCAAATCAGGACGGATGATGTTTTTTATGTCAATCCGTTTGTCCCTAGGGTTTGCCTGATCATTACAGAATTCCAGTTGAAGAATAGCGACAGACTGGCCACCTGGCCTAGTCCCAAACAGAGAAACTTGTTCGCCCCTTTTGGACAAACCAGTCAGAAAATAAATATCCTCCAGCTCAATTTCGAGCCGGTGGCCACCAATGATGAAACACTGGTCCTGCACATTCCACCTATTTACCAGCCATGTCAGGAGGTCTACCTGTGCCCTCATGCCTTGGATGGCCCAGAATTTATATATACCGCATGCCTTCAAAGCTTGCATTGTGGGAAAATGGAGCATTGCGGCGTCATCCACGTCCTCATGTTCGTGTTCTCTCCAAATCAACATCTTGTTACTCCTGCAATGCATAGAAACACAAGTTAGAACAATCTAATTTGGAAAATTTTGGGCGGAAAATGAGAAATTTGAGTTTTAATTTTAAACGCGCGGGGTCCACACTTAGTCTTTATACACAGTGCGTAGAAACGCACATGCTGTGTGTGATGAGTGCGGACCCATGACTTTTTTCTATATAGAAAAAAGTCGGGGTCCGCAGATCCCATGTGTCTTACCTGCGGACCCTCGCGGGCAAATTTTTAAACCATATTTTTCCCTAAAAATAAAATCTAAAGCCTAAAACTGAATTGTAAACAGATGAAATACAAGATTGAGAGGTCGTGGATTTCCTGGGACTGACGGTTCTCGATTTCGCCGGACGAATTTTCCAGAATCTTCACAGGAACTTTCTTACCCAAAAGCTTTTTACTTTTCACTCTGAAACTGAACAGTAAAAATGAAATTGATAAAGTCCTTTTTATAAGTTTTTTCTAATAGATGAATTTTTAATTTGTTTATTTTTCATTTTAAAAAGGGTATTTTTGAAAGCATTTTTACTTATCTTAAACAGGTGTGTGTAATGTTTCAAGTTTTTGTGCAGAAATTGGATTTTTCAGGAAAAATGATCATTTTTCAACAAAGAGCATACTTTTACCATTTTTTCGGACTCTTTCAAAAATTTACGAAAAAGCGAAACAATGGAGTCCTCTTTTAAGCCCTTTTCAGACTCTCTAAACATGAAAAGATTGTCGAGCACTTGATTATTCGAACTCGTTAAAGTAAATGAATGATCGTCCCTTTAGTATAAGTTTACCCCTTTTACGGACTGAAATGGACTATTTACGAAAAAGGTATACGTTGACTAATTACGGTCAATAGAGTTCTCTCCCGCATTATTTTATCCTTTTTCGGGCTCGAGAGACTAAATTTACAAAAAAGTACACCCACGGAGTTTTCTTAAGTTTTTCTTCTGACTCCCTAAAACTGAAAAACACCGAGTTTCTCCTATACTGGACTCGTTAAAACTTAACAGTAAAGGACCTGTTTAATTTTCAACAGGAACGAACCACTCCTTCTTAGGGTTCTAATTTTAAACTAAGTTGGACTCATCCGAAGGATGAGCTTATAACCAAGCAAATGTTATCCTCCTCAAGCTTGTCAAAAATAAAGAGGTACTTTCCAGAAATGGTGGGGGAAAAAAGAGAGAAAAATGGGTGAGTTTGTTGTATTTTAAATTTTTCGAAAATTCAGTCAACCACTCTTGAACACGACACTTTCATTCACCTGGGTTGGGAAATCCTTTGCCTAACAGTTAATCAAACCACATTGAAAGTCTTCAGCCGGTTTCTGGGTATTAGCTTTGGGTCAATTGTCACCAAGCCATCTGCAGTGTTGTTATGTGTTCAAGAGGATAGTTCAAATAAACCATTCATCTGCAAAATATCTGTCATCCATTTTGACCATCCCTGAGTCAGTCCTTGCCAATATATTTTCAAAACTTGATCTATGATTTCGTGTTGTGGGCTTTCCTACGACGGATCACTTTCTATCGACGACAACTCATTATCTAGGAAGTTGATCCAGAAATCGTCAGTACCTTGAAATCTGCATGCCTCAATGGCAGGTTTCTCGCCTTCGACGATAGGTTGCATCATTGACCTTCGATCGAATGATTCCGTGACATGTTCGACTTCAGCTCATTCATTCACATTTCATGGACTGTACTGAGTACTTTGAGAGCCATTGACATTACTGGTGGTTTCTCTCACACTTGTTAACAGTTTACATCATTGACTGGTAATCAAGTGGTTTCTACCATGTTCTACTTCAACACATTTATTCACATGGATAGAATCGTACTAGTTTTAGATGCAGAAATCAAGACCCTGGATCTAGTTTCTACCATCCAGGCTGCGAGGAATTTTGTTATCATTCATACAATAGACTATTTATAAATAGATGGCTGCGTCCATACTGTGTCTACACATGTCTATATTGTGATGTATTCAAAATCATTCCTGTATCAGAACAATTTAAGTTAGTTCTAGTTAGTTTTGATCTGAGTATGGAATGCCTACCTCAGCGATAATATGATTACATATATATATTTTGCATTGAATGTTTTTATAGGTTCTGACTGGGGTGTCCACAGGATGATCCTTAAAATGATAAAGTACTACACTCTTCATATATGACAGACTTCAGTATCATCTATTCCAGACTTTGCACTTTAGGGGGCAATCTGTTACACTAAAAATTGTCATCCTGACATTTTTCTATGAGTATGAGTTCATTATAACTCATACTTCCTCCTTTTGCAAGTCTAACATATCAGTTATTCATATCAAGCCTTGAAAATCAGAGAAAAGTTCCTAAAAATCTCCTAAACTTTGGTATCGCACTGTCTCTATACATTGCCTACGGGCCCGCACCTAATGTTCAGCTATCCCACGGACCAGAACCACACTTTCTATGTGTTATAGGTGCGGACTCATGTAAAACTAAAAAAGGTGAGAAAGTAAAGTTAAAAAGTTGATTTGAGATTAATTCTAGAAGATTCTAGACGAGAATTTTCGGGAATATGTACGCTTTGATAAGGTACATGTATCCCTTACCTTATGGAGCTAACCCCTTGATGTGAGGAGCTTATCCCTTTGAAAGAGGATTCTATCCCTTCATATTTGGAACAGAAAAACCTCCTCTTTTCCATTATAAAAAGAGGCATTGGGTAGCCTCAAAGTGGGTTGAAGCTTTAGAATATTTGAAGATAAGTGCTGTTGAGATTCAGACTCAGTTAAACAAGACTTTTGTGAGGAGAGATTACGTACCTCTATTTGTCTTGATTGAAAGAGTGTAGAGCTTGTCAAAGTAGAGGAGACTCCTGCTTCGGACCCCGGGAAGGCCTGTGCAACATCAAGGCTCAGGTTGTAAGGTTTTCCTTCTTTTGAAATTAATACAAATATATTCATTTTTCTCAATAAGCTGTTTTTTAATGGTTTATTTCATAGATTTCTTGATCACTATGATAAGCATGATTTATGATGATGTCTATACAGGTGCTATGTAATACTTTTCTTGTTTGTGACTGCAGGTTTACAAGCAAAACTCCTTCAAGCGCGCGAAGGATAACAACAACTTCAAACAAGCACTGGACATAAGGTAGGTCTTTTAACACCTATATAGAGCTTTTCATATATCGTATATGCTTAGAGAAAGATTAGTCTATTTGGCTGTTTGTTGCTAGATACTTTTAGTACTAGGGAGATCGGTCTTGTCCGCAAGAACGATCTATCCGTACAACACTCATATTTTAATTACAATACTAAATAATATCAAGTTCAACTATAAATAATTTCAACCACATAAATTATATTAAATATGAAATGTTAAAGTATTACAATATGATTTTCCAACTTAATATTGGTTGGACTACAATTAACACATGAAATGGTATTTCATCACTTCAAAACATTATCGTTGTGTTTTCAAGGCTTTGCAGGTGAATTCACCAACTCTAAAGAATTGACCATCAGCATTTATATGTTGTCTTATGCGAGATATTGGCTCTAAGAGTATCACCAGACCATTTCTCCTCTCTCTCTTTTTTCATTTGTCGCTCCAATGTTATTTCTCCCCTATTTTTTCAATCCATGCTCCTTACCATCAATACTGAGTTCATTTTCTGAAAACAAAAGAAGATACAATGTAGAGTGTAAAACATGAAAGACAATGAACACTAGAATATAAACTAAATTATACTATAAATAGTTTATACGACATATACCTCAACATCAGCAATGTCAAAGCCATTTTTCCCCATACAAGTAAGAAACTTGAACAAATTTTCTTCATTGCGGCGATAATTGCCACTATAATGTGGCTAGATAACCTGTATAAACAAATCAAATAAAATGTCACCATATATAGAAAAGAACACCTTAGTAACTTAGTATTCAACTTTCAAGGATAGCTTAGGAACAATCATGTCAACTAAGTTATCTACTAAAAAGCTCAAGTTGTAGATAACTTGTGAAAACAAATAATTTGAGGTGTGATCTTTAATCCTTGTAGTTTTATTCACAACAACATTTCATTTTATAACTCATGAACTTAGTCAAGTATATAAAATACATGTACTCAAATAACAACATGAAAGTAAATTATTATGATAGTCATGAAATACTTTAACACAATAGGTATAAGGATTCCAATAAATATATTGTAATACTAATTTCATCTTCAATCTTTGGGTGTTGTTTAAATGGACATGGTACTAAGTATTTTCAATTTCATAATTAAAAGACAAAACATAATCAAAAGAAACATCCAAATACAATCAAACGATAAAGAGAGGATATCATGGAATGGAAATTGCAATTACAAAAAATTTCTTTACTTTTCCACCAAAGTCGTGTTTGGCATTCCTAAAACATTTGCTTGCCCAAAATAACCATGAGGTGAAATAATCACAACATTAAAAACCATAGGAATTCCTACTAGAAACATTTCCAAAGCCGATGGCTTAGGTGTCTAAGCGATCTCTAACAACGAATGAACCATATCCAAGACGTGATATGCATTGTCTCCCCATCCTTTTTCTAATCACATTTCCTGTAATATGCCCACAGTAGATTCAAGTAACAATCAAACAAAGACATTTGTTTTTATCTTTTATATCTATAAAATTTGAATCCGATTTGTTTCATGAACATATTAATTCATATTTAAAGCCTTCTTGACATGTGAGAAAGTGTCAATCAAATAGGACATCAGAAAAATCGACCTCAATGAGGTCCTCAAACAATTTCTACAATATCAATATTTTTCTTGTTGTGATATCTTGGGTAGAAAAAAGAATATATATACAAAATAAAAATGTGTATATTAATTATGGTCAAACTTTGTATATGGTGTATTCTTAAGCAGTTTTTTAAGATGTTCCTCCGCCTTTACCAAAGTGAATTGTAGCTTGGTTAAACTATGTATCCTTTTATTCAGAATCAATTTCTGCAAGATAAATGTCACATTATTCTTTCCCATTTCTCAACATGCTACATATGATAAATTGAAAGTCACATAAAACCAAGAGAAAACCCTTTTCTAACTAAAACAAACTAACTAACAGTGTCTCTACTAAAGCTTAATTATAATATTAGAAAATGAAAAGAGAGTGGAACATTTTTGTTGTTCAACTTTGCCTATTTTTGTTATGAAAGTGCTCGAGCTTCAAGAACCAACAAATGTGAGGAAAGTCGTAAATGTGAAAAAAATTATGTTGACCTTATTTGTAGACTTCTTCAAAATGATGTGAATGATGCCATTTTCAGATGTGGTAAATCTCATAATAAGAAATGGCATGTATTCTAATAAATTACATTGCAATGACTACCATGGCCCTCCACGAGTCATAGGTCCTCTATGTTAATCTTGAGGATGAAAGAGAGATGGCAACGAAAAGTATGGGTGGTCCTAGTTGTATGGTGGATATCTTCAAACCAAGGTCGTCATCTCAATGAACCTAGGTTCTAACATGGTAAACCTGGATCTGGTCTTCACCCAATTTCATTCGATCATACTTTTCCAAGACTCAAGGGGACATAATGGTCCTTTAGCTTATAATAGGGTTGCTTTTGAGGTTATACATAAAGCTTATCCAAAGAAAATGGATTTTTGGGCTCCAAGAGATATGGATAATTTAAATGATAACAATTATATGTTTTTTCCCAAGATTCAAATGTAGGGATACATTTTGTGGATTTTACTAATAAATAGAATGAGAGAAATAATACATGAGGAGAATCTACTGGTCATTGTGATTAGGGAAATACTCAGAGATAATAAGACTATTTAGGTTCAAATCAAAGATGGTGTTGATTCTTGTAGCTTCTCAATTGTTGGTAGTTTTTAAGGTAGGAATTTCAGTTCTTCAAGGGTGCGGTCCTTCAGCATAATTGCATTTGCCTTGGTCCTATCACCCAAAAGTAAAACATAATCAACAAAGAGTAAATATGTCAAGTTTAGGGCAATTCCTATTTGTATAGTTGTCAAGCTTATAGTTATTTTTGACTCTGTTATAACTCTATTGAGACCACCTACTCTGCAGTAAAAAAATGGCAGAGGAGCCATTAGTCATACCTACCCATGGTCTCTTGTAGGCATGATAGAAGAATATGCTGAGTCATTAATTAGAATTGCACATATATTGAGCAAAGATAATTTATTATCTAGTTAACCAATTGCACATTTAATCCTATATGGATGAGCAACCCTAAATAAAACCAGTTTTCTATATCATATGCCTTGGAAAGACAAATTCACTAACATTGGTTGTAATTTTTTGGTTTCATGTTATAAATTCCTTCTTCGGAAACTCCTATTCGGTAATGGATTTGTTTCCCAGGAAGGATGAAAAATTGTTCTAATGACATGGAATCAGCTTAGTGGATTTTGATTGTACATGACCAAGGAACTCAGGAGCCTTGGGTGCATCAACAGTAGCATCCTCCAAATGTAACAATAGCATACATTTTTTAGTAACCAATTAGCCATTTTGTGCTAGAATACCAATATGTCATGGACTACGTGCAGGGGAAGATTCAAGAGCCTCCATCAAATGAAGCTATTGCCACACAGAAAAAGTATAGAAAAGGGGAAATCAAAGAAAAGATGATTATCTGGGATTCTATTCATAAGCACTTGGTTGCTTACATTTATGAGCTGAAGACATCTAAGGAGATGTATGATAAGCTGGTGAGCATGTTCAGGGACAACAATGCTAATCAAATCCAATCAGGAATTGATTGAAGAATATCAAGAAGGGTAAGGATGAATCTATTCAATCCTATTTTATGAGGCTCGCTGAAATCGGGAAGAAGCTCCTAGCTATTAGGGAAGAAATATCTAATCGAGAGATGGTTCTTATTGCACTTGGAGGTATCCTCCGTGATTGGAATGTATTCAATACCACTATTATTAATAATAATGTGATTCCTGATTTTGATGAAATATTGATGATATGCACTCAAGAGGAAACAATAATGATGGAGTATGCCTCTAATGGTAATGGAAGAGACCCTAGTGCCTTCACCACTCATGCAAATAAGAACCATGGTGGCCCGAGAAATCAAAACCATGGTAGAGCGGGGCCCAAAGGAAGGAAGGGAAGATGTTACACTTGTAACAAGTTTGGTCATTATGCAAGAGAGTGCCCTAATAGAAGGGACTCTCCCAGGGATGATGACAACAACAAATTGAGAAGGAATGGTAGGAACAACAAGTTCCAAGGAAAAAGGAAAGCTCCCTCTAATCGTAGTGGAAATGGGCAACCTTTCAAGAGGTCAAGAAATTCCAGGTGCGATGAGTCTAATGTTGTTGATAATAAGAGAAATGAATTTATTCTTGTATCTTCCCTCTTTGCTAAATCTCCACTTGACACCCTAGATGTCTAATTGATTGATAGTGGTGCTTCAAGGCACCTCACTGGTTATAAAGAAGCCCTTTCTGATTTGGTTGAGAAGGATACTAATCTGGAAATTATCCTTGTAGATAATGCCACCTATCCCGTGAAAGGGACAGAGATTGTGACCCTCCATCTATCTCAAGGTCAAGTCCTCTGATTACAAGATGTGTTGTATGTACCTAATTTGAAGAAGAACCTTGTGTCCATTTCAGCAATGGAAGACAAAGGGTTCAAGGTGGAATTCGTTGATGGAAAGGTACTTATCTGGAAGAAGAACTTCAAGGAAGCTCTTTCTAATAGTTTTAGAGTTGATACACTCTACTAGGTTGGAGGAAGTCCATTGGGGGCTATGACATGTGATACAACTCTTTAAATAGAGTTATGGCATCGGAGGTTTGCACACCTTCATTACAAAGCCCTTCCCGAAGCAAGGAAGGTGGTGACAAGGATGCCTGAATTTAGAGATGATCATGAAGGTATATGTCAGGGTTGTGCCAAAGGGAAGCATACAAGGGTACCATTCCCCTCAAGTGTCACAAAGACAACTGATATCTTGCAGTTGATACATTTTGACTTATGTGGTATGCTTCTCGTGAAATCCTTGGGAGGATGTTCCTATTACATGAATTTTACAGAGGAGTTCTCTTGCAAGACCTAGATATATTTTTTGAAGAAGAAGGACGAAGAATTCAAATGGTTATGTACCTTCAAGGCCTTGGTGGAAGATCAAAACAAGAAGAAAATCAAATTTTTGAGGACTGACAATGGGACCGAGTGAGTTTAATGACTTTTATAGAGAAGCTAACACTAAGAGGAAGACCAAAAATGCATACACTCCTAAGAAAAATGGTGTTGCTGAAAGAAATAATAGGACCATTTTGGAAACTACCCGCGCCATGCTATGTGACCAAGGTCTTCCAAAGTTTCTATGGGGAGAAGTTGTGAACATTGTTGTGTATGTTCAAAATAGATGCCCGCATTCCGCTCTGGACTCCAAAACTCCCAAAGAAGTATTCTCTGGTAAGAAACCTGATGTTTCTCATTTTAGAGTTTTTGGTTGTCCTATTTACTTTCATGTGCCGAAAGAAAAGAAAAGCAAGCTGGATGCTTCTGGAAAGAAGGGAATGTTTTTGGGCTACAGTGGAACTTTGAAATCATATAGAAGCTAGGTGCATGGTCAAATAGAAGTGGAGATATGCCATGATGTCACCTTTGATGAAGATGATACCCTCAAGAAAGTGAGAAATCTTCCTAGATCCAAGGAATACAAAGAAAATGAAGAAGCAGGGAAGCAGGAAGAACCGAAGGATTACCTGATGCTTGATGTTGAATGACCTATGGATCCCATTGATCCAGCTCCTTCAAATAAGAGAATACCCTCATGGCTTTAGGATACTCTCGTAGATGCCAAGAGACATATTGACCCAAAGGGGACATTTCGTGAAAGCAAGAAGCCGAAGAGATACCAAGGGTATCTAGCAGCCATGAGTATGATAGTACAATATGAGTCTGGATCATTTGAAGAAGTTGTAAAGAATCAAGTTTGGAAGGATGCTATGCACGAAGAATATGAGTCCATTATGAAAAATTGTGTCCAGGAAGTGGTCTTGAGACCGGAGGACAAATCTGTTGTCACCTATAAATGGCTCTATAAGATCAAGCATGGATCTGATGGAAGTGTTGAAAAGTACAAGGTGAGATTTGTTGCCTGAGGCTTCTCTCAAAAATAAGGCATAGATTATGATGATATATTTGCACCTGTGGCCCACTACACCACCATCTGATCTATTATTTCCCTTGTTGCAATGCAAGGATGGAGTTTCCATCAGATGGATGTGAAGATCGCTAATCTGCATGGTTCTATAAAGGAAGAGGTGTATGTGGAGAAACCTTTGGGGTTCGAAGTCTGAGATAGAGACACCCATGTATGCAAGTTGAAGAAATCCCTCTATGGGTTGAAGCAAGCCCCCATGGCTTGGTATGAGAGGATAGATAGCTACTTGATGAAGTTGGGCTTCACTCGAAGTAATGTTGATCCGAACCTTCATTTTAAGGTTGATAGAGAAAGGCCTCTCATTTTGGTTCTCTATGTGGATAATCTCTTCATGACAGGTGTTGAAAATCTCATTCATCAGTGTAAGAGGGAGTTAGCTTCCGAGTTTGAGATGAAAGACCTAGGACTGATGCACTACTTCCTAGGCTTGGAGGTCTAACAGAGGCCATGCGAGATTTTCATTTCTCAAGGAAAATATGTTGTGAAGCTATTGGAGAGATTTGGTATGGTGGATTGTAATTATGTGTCTACATCGATGGAACTAAACTTTAAGTTGAGTGGAAATGTTGTTGGGCCTATGCTAGCAAATCCTATCGAATATCGACAACTAGTGGGGGCCTTGATGTTCTTAGTGAACTCTCGTCCGGACGTATGTTTTGGAGTGAACACTTTGAGTCAACATATGGTTGATCCTCATCACATTCACTGGATTGGTGCCAATAATATGTTGAGATATCTTTGGGGCACAATCAACCATGGGATGAGATACACTGCCAAGACTTTGAGACTCCATGGTTATACTGATGTCGATTGGGTTGGTAGTGTGGTGGGTTGCAAGAGCACATCTGGATGCTGCTTCACCTTGGGTTCTGCTTCGATATCTTGGATGAGCAGGAAGCATAAATTTGGTGGCTTTGAGCACCACTGAGGCCGAATACATTGCAGCGAGTATGGCCTGTTGTGAAGTTGTATGGTTGTGAAAGCTCTTCAGTGAGCTGTTTGGGAAATGTGCTAGATACCACCATTATCCTTTGTGATAACCAAAGTGAGATTTGTCTTTCTGAAAATGACGTGTTCCATGATCAATCCAAGAATATTGATATCAGGTACCACTTTATCCAGGATATGGTACAGTGAGGCGTTGTAAGGCTCGATCATATAGGAACTGATGAGCAAGTCGCAAATATTCTCATGAAGCCCCTGGGGAAGGTCAAGTTCCTAACCTTCTGTGAGAAGCTTAGAATCATGGAAATACCTTATTCTGAGGGTCCTGATTGAGTTGGGCTATGAGCTTTGGGAGCTCTAGGGGGCTTGGGGATAGCTTCTTGGAGCTATAAGCACATATGGGGCTAGGCTTGCCGAAACTTGTTGTGCTTCTGCCCCACCGTTATGATATTGAGTTGGTTCGCCTCTTTGATCTGTGCCCCACACGCATCCTACCCATGGAGTTTCAGACTCATGGGAAGTACCTCTCATTTGGCCAATGATGTGGGAAATGTGGATAGAGACCAATAGCAAGACCGATGGATGCATCCGAGATTTTTGTACTCTCTACGTCTAGGATGGCATGTGTCCAACTGATGCAGGAGAATTTGGCTCAGAAATCTCATTGTACTTTAGTAGACATAAGGGTCTTATGATTTCAAGGAAGTTCGTTTCCTATGTACTAAATTAATGTAATTTTAAAATATTTTGAGTGAGAAATTTAGAATATGAATTAATTAATATTTGTGAGGCATTTTGTAAATGTTCTCGAATGTTGGAGAACATGAGAGAATTAGGGCAGTTGAGAGCTCATAGGGATTGAGATATTTGGAAATTAATTGTAGATCTTAAATTAGGAATTAGTTTATGATTTATGGGATTGAGAGGATTCATAGGGATTAGTGAAATTATTAAGGATCTAAACCAAAATTGTTTCACAGAACTTTTTGTATAAAAATTGTAAACCTCAAGGCATAAAAGGAGAGAGATTTAGGGATTTAAAAGATTAGAAAACGTTTGGATTGGAAGCCTATGGGCCAGAGAATAGGTATAGAGGCCACTTATTAGAAAATCAGGCTAGAGAGAAGAACCTGTGTAAATATTTGGTTATATATATATATATAGAGACTCGATTTCTGAGTTATTAAGTGTGCATTGAGAAATTCAATTTATAATTCGTGTGATGAATCAGGGTTTGGCATAGTATATATATGCAGGATAATTCAATAAGGAAATAGCATGTAGAGGAGATTCCAGAGGACGGATCTGTTTGAATCTGATTAAGTATTCCAAAATCAAAGCTGAAAAGGAAGTCACGCATAGAGCATTCAAGACAAAGGAGCAAAGGAGAAACATACAGAGCTGAAGATCAAGATCAGAATAATTGAAGACCGTAAGGTGAAAATAAATACACAGACAAAGAAGCACGAGAGGAACCATTACACAATGAAAACGAAGTAAAATGAAGGCAGGAGCGGAAAAATAGATCGTAGTTTGGTGGTGATTAGTGATCGCAGATCACAGATCGGATAAGATAGCTTTTATTTATGTTAACTAAAGGTTATTTTATGCGAATTGCGAACAACAAAATTGGTTTGCGATGCGAAATTGTGAAATTGCAATTAGCATGTCGCAAATGTTAACATATAGCAATGTTGCAATGTGTTAAAGTCCACTAAGTGGCGAACGTGCTATATAGCGATGAGTTAATCCTGAGATTTACGATGTGAATTTGCTGGAAAAGGGTTGCGATTAAGCATGTATCATCAGATTGGGAAGCGGTCTTCAAAATGCGATAATGGTATATCACGCAGAAAAGAGACGGTAAGTGGTATATCACATTTCCTCATAGCGGTCTTTAAAATTTGGTATGGTATATTTCACGACTTTACAGTGGTTTGTGGTATTTGTTAAAATGATGCGATCGAATAAGTAAGTGGCACGTAGCATTGAATTTAGCGGTGAAAACCATTTATATCGAAAGTTTTAAAATTATTAAATAGTGTGCTAGTTGGAGTGCGATGTCCGTTGGATCCAAGACAATAGATTAGACGGTGGAGATTTGAAGCTAAATGGAGCATCGGAAAATGTGCTATGAGTGTAGAAGGCAAGTCATAAAGTTTATAGTTGATAACATAGTTATTGGGGTTAATGAAATTCCGCCAAACTTGTGTGATATTTTAATGCGGAATGTTACTATTCGGTTAAGTAAATTGTAGAGTTATAAGAGGAAAGGCCGAATGGAAAATGTTTCCAATAAAGGTTTATAAAGGTAATAAATAGATGGACATAGAAATCCATGTAAGTTTAATTCAAGGATTTCAGGGTTTGGATAAAGTGGATTTTTTCCATGATAAAGCGTATTGAAATCTTGGGAAATGTAGTATATAATTACTGTGGGTTTTTGTGGCTTAGACTGCATTGCCAACACCTTGATCTAGGATCAAGCATAATGAGGTTCTTACCTATAAACTGACTTCGGATCAGTAAAATAACTTCGGGTTAGTATGAAACTCTTTTTGAGTCCAAGAGAGGTTTTTACCTCTAAGATGACTTCGGGTCAACTGAGTGTGATGTCTTTGTGACTCACCTTTTGTTCTATCTGAGAAAGAGCCAGCAAAGGAAGTTACGGCAGAATGATGCACGATGTTTGTTGAAAGTACATGATGGTACTAATGGATGGCACTTGTGGACATATGGAGTTCTCCCTAGTTGAGAGGGAGTGTTAAATTTGGGAAACTATGTCCAAACTCCATGTTGCACTGTATGACGATGTTCATATTTTTGTTGGATTCCTCTTTCAGAGAGGTGCAAGATTGATCTAAATATCATCTTGATCAGATGAGAAAAACATTTATTTTGAATTTATTTTCCACATGTGCAAGGTCGGCCAGATTTGTAATGTAGGCTCACATGCCTAATATATGTGTCACACACCCTCATTGATGGATATATATTGGAGAGACTTGGAGGTCATTTCATCATAAACTCTTCACACATTCTCTCATTGTGATATGATTGGTTCGATAGCCTTTGGAGGCCTTTTTCTCCTCACACGTGTGGAGCGTAGCTACTGTTTTATGTGGATCTGTTTAGGGCCTTTTGCTAGAGTGTTGAGCAACATTGACTGTGGTCAACACTTGGTCATTTGACCTCCAAATTCTGCCAGAAATCTGATTTTAGGAGGCTGTACTGTTGGGCACTAAAATCGAGGAATTTTTGGATGTTTGACCAAAGCCCTAATATGCTGCGTTAACGTTTCTGCTGCTACCTGCGTTGACTTTGGGTTGAATAGAGTTGACTTGTGATGAGTTGTCTTTGAGGGCTATGGGTCTGACACATGGAAGATTGGCTGACCGAGAAAGACTTTGCTGGTTGAAGCATCCTTTGCTAGACAAAAGGAATTGTAAATTTGATCTATTTTTTCACTTGTCTTCTATTGATCTATTATTGTGTTCTATCAACATTTTACTTTCATGTTTATGTGATTATTATTTTGTCGGGCCTAAGAAAGATTGAATAAAAGTGCATCAAGCATAGAACACCGTGGTTATCTAAATTTTAACACTTCTTCTATGTTGGCTCAAACTCTGCTACCTTTTTCTCTTCTTCAAATCTATTTGGGTGTTCTCCTTCATTTGATGACATAACTCTTTCCAAAATTTTCCATCAAAAATATGTGGGATCAAGCCTATCTACTTGTATTTGGTGTAAACCAAATACTACATCTTTGATCAGATTACCGTTAAAGGGAACAAGCTTGAATGTTGTACCTTTAACTTTCAGAACATTTATTATGATTCACATAATACCCAAAAATATTACAAGATGCATGAGTCCTTTCCCTTCTATAGAACTGATCCCTCATAGTTTATGCATGATATAGCATTACAATATTTCCAAAATTGTTTCCTCTAAGAAGATAAAAGGCTTTCACTTAAAGTATTCAAACACTATACTAGACAATTCCATTAAGGAAGGCATTGAAATATCATGTGCAGGTCCATCAATCATGTTCAAGGATGTAAATATGTTTGAGATGGTAATCTTAGCTATTAAATTTATTTGGAAACAAGATTTCTCCTAGATCAATTAATTTTATATTCCAAAGTTTTCCAAAATTATGAAAATGCAGTTTGTAGTAACCACAAAATCAGTGCACAGGGTTGCAAACAATGGATGTTAGTTATAAACACTTCCTCGGTATATTGGTCACTATGAAAACCTAGTAACAAAACTACTAAAAATAAACCTTCTGTACAACATGACAACCATAACAAACCTTGTTATATTGCAACTGCTTTAAATCCATGTGCAAACTATAGACCCATACAGCAAGGAGGGAAATGCTACAGTATGTGCTATAACTCAAATTGACCTAATTATTAAAAAAAATGGCTTCTTCTATATTGGCTCAAACCCTACTGCATTTTTATCTCCTTCAAATCTATTTGGGTGTTCTCATTCATTTGACATTTCACAAATCTGTCCAACATTTTCCATTGAAAATATATGGGATCAAGCCTATCTACTTGTATTTGGTGTAAACCAGATACTACATCTTTGATCAGATTACCGTCAAAGGGAACAAGCTTGAATGTTTTACCTTTAACTTTCATAACAGTTATGATGATTCGATAATATAATTCATAGCTATTTTCTATTTTATTTTCCTAGAATTGAAAGCATATTGATATTGGAAATAGAAACAAAAATTTCTTAAGGCACCTGGGTAGTACGTAATGCAACTGTAGCGTGTACCACCATAGTTATCACTTAGGGTCACATTGGTCCTGTCAGGATTTCTACAAATGACTTACATATGCTTAATTTAAATCATTTAAAATTAAAATGGTATAGGGTGGTTGTGCAAGGACCTAGGACAAAATTTTGAATCCTCGAAAAGGTGAACGCCTTAAGAATAATAACCCTTCTAAGACAACTGAAATAAAAAATCTCGTGGTAAAAAAATTACCATGTCACATCAATATTAGAAGGACCTATGTCTAAACTATGTAAATATAGGTTGTACTCTCTTTGTTGTTCAAACTATGGTAAGTGAAATCATCGTAGCCTAAGCAAATTCACTAGTACTGGTCCCTCCCCTCTTTGCAATGAAAATATTGGTAATGGTAATGTGATGTGAAATCGTTGTGTTGGCAAGAGGAATCGATGTGCTAGTAAGAGTAATTACTATTGTTAAGTGCAGGTGACATTCAAACAAAAGTAATGCTAATAGGTAAGTGAAATGAAGGTGTTTAGGTTTAGGTTTTAGCCTTTAAGTAAACCGTGTGTTGGCCCATTCCATGCTTAAACCATATTGTTTTTATTTTAAAGTCATGCATGGAATTATTCCTATAGATGAAAATAATTCCTGACCTTAGGGAATCATTTCATTCAACAAGATACAATTCCACTAAAACCCTAGGAAATTATTCTAATCCACTTTGCACTCATACAAACCTAAAGAAATCAGATTAAAGGATGGAAAGTTCTCTAGAATCCAATCAAGAACAACAATTCTATGGTCCCAGGGTGATTACAGTATGAATGTGGGTATGCCTAGGGTCAATTCCCATAACTTTGATCCTAATCCAGTCATTAAACATCAAGGATATGAACCAAGGAAGAAATAAAGGTTTCTAAAATTCCAAGAACAGTTTGAACAATGACTGAAAAATATTACGAACATCATACTAGTAATGATTAAACCAAGACTGTTTTCTCAACACCATCTTCTAGAATATCCATAATGCTCCTATTTAAGTCAACCTTGGTTCATCATTAGGACAAGAAGTCATGGTTCAAAACTAAGAATCCTAGTTTGAAACCAAGATATTATGGTTTGAAAGGTTTGGACTTCTGTCTTGATGATGAACCTAAATATCTAGGTTTGAATCATTGATATAAATATAAGTATTGCAGATATTATTATTTTTAAATAACAACGTAGTTTGAATTGGAAAAATGGTGTTGAACCACATCGAAGGTACATCCATAAATTTCTGTAGAAAAATGTAGCATAATATTTTGTAACTAAACCCGTTCGATCATATTGATTGTCTCTATCCTATTGCAAGGCTCAAGAGTCCAAAAAATCCATAAGGATAAATTTTATGGAATAGGCATATATGTGATATCAATTGACAGGAATTCAACAAAATTTAAACTAAGGTGGATTCTTAATCATTTATGATAATCAAATTATCTATTAAGGCTACTTGGTTTAGGTCTATCAAGAAATCCAATTGAAGCAGCTTGTACTAAATTTACTGAAGATACCTGACGATCTCTTCCCCATACTTCTCCCTATTGCATAGCCTGTGAATTTTTCATTTGGACCATGACTTCCTATCTTAGTTTTGAACCATGAATTCCATGCTTGATTTCCATACTCACATATTGAATCTGTTGGTAGAGAGTGGAGAGAATATTAGTTAGCACATCCACCTAAGCCGACAAATAATCAAGCTTCCTACTCAGCACCACTATCTCCATTCTAATATCCTCATCTCCACCCACTTTTTCTTTCATGCACTACATTTCTTGCCTCTTTTGTCTTCCATGCCTCTTGGAATATGTACAGAGTTTATGAGCTTCCAGCCTCTATCAAAATTTCATATGGCATTCCTGTTAATGATTGTGCCAATTACTTTGATGACCCTGCTTTCCTTAGAGTTTTTTGGAACCAAATCTAGCAAAATATAACAAAGAGGTCCCCTGAGAAAGTTACCTCCATGAGTGCCTTTAATTCCCAACTGATTGATGTGCAAGGAGAGGGGGTAATATAAAACTTAACTACTCTAATACTCCATGACCTGGCCTCTATAGTCCCGCTTTGTGATGAATATTTCCCACTACCATCTTGCATGGGGTGAATACTTTTAGGGATGGGCAAAACCTGGCTATACCATGCCATTCGCAGAAGGAAACTTCTCTCTTCACCTATTAAGGTATTCAAAATGCAGACATGATTGTTTGGTACCTCTCATGGATTCCAAAGACTTGGAAACATTTTCCTTAGACTTACTTATCACAATATGGCAGTTCAAATTAACTCTATCACTGTTGTCACAAGACAGGGTGTGATTGCCACGTTCCAGGAATGCCGAAAGCAATACTTCCATGCTTTTTAATTGAGTAGACATATCCATTGAATTATGGTATCATTGCCTCCCTTGTTGTTCCTTTAATATGCATGGTTTTAGGTGCTAGTGACAAGGCTTGGTTGGTCGTCCTATCAGCTATAGTGTTGAGGTCTCTTAGAACGTGATTTACTTGTGTGATTCGAAATATGGATATATTTCCCATGATTCTTGTGTTGAGATGTCACAACTAAGAGTCTGAAGAAAAATTTCTCAACACAAGATGACATATGGTGTTATTAGAGTCTCCTATTATAATGAGGGACCTGATTGTAGAAGAAGCAACCATAATAAGGACTTGAAGGATTAGAGGCTTTTCCTAGATTCCAGGAGTAGCCTAATTCAATCTGTCCTTCGGGGACGAAAATAACCTTCCCCCTCACCTGCCACCCCTATAAGCATTGCATATATTCTTGAAGATGGTGTCACAAAGAATGGCTTTTGCAAAAGTTTGTAATCTGAAAGTACAATTTTGTTTGAGGGAGGTATACAATTTATGCATTTTAGAGTATTGCATAAGAGAAGATCCAGTTAATCTAAAAATGATACTTTGTTTGGGAATAGTATTTAATAGTTTTTATGTTTCATAGAATGCATAGAGACCATTCGGTTGTTGTAAAATATCTAAAGTTCATCTAATTTGTCTAGTAGATAGGTTGCAATTGAGATGAGTTTTGTTTGCAAACAAAATGATGTTGGTAGCATCAACTAACAAACTAATTGTAAGAAAAATAAGTATCAGTCAAATTCAAACTAGACTCTTGGTATTTTTGAATGTATATATACCTTATCAATCTGTTTATGGATTGTTTCAATCATAGAATATGCATAATATTCTATGTTTGAAAAGTGGACTACTATGGCACAAATATATATACAACTGATTGTTTACAGTCTCAAACTGAATGCTAACTAGCTAAACTATGATTTATATAATTTAACCTGACATTTTTAGGGCTCCAAAATATATGAAAAACTTTCAATAACTTTCCATTCTAGCTTTTACAAATATATCTAACAAAGAAGTACCGTAATGCCTTATAGAAAATGTCAACACAGTAAGTGAAATTCCCTTCTCAAAGTTTGAAATATTTTAGAAAAAAAAATTGGCATTTGTAACCTACAAATGTTAGAAAAGTCTCGATTTGTAAAATCTCATATATGATACTTAGCTAGAGAAAGATATGCGCACAAACATGCCCATGCACACACATGGCACGCATGAAAAAACTAGATCTGGCTTAGTGGGCATCAACGATTTTGATTTTCCTGAGTACACAGTGGTGCAAAATTTTTCCTTGTACATGACACTCCAAAAAGATAATATTACATATGGCCCCACTTCCACATGGCTAATAGCCCTCATCCCATAAGGGGTGTGTTATGCAGATAAATCCTTCTTGCGGACAAGAGCGATCTCCCTAGTATCCTAAGGATATCTAGAAACAAACATCCAAATGCAAACCATTTTCTCTAGATCATTTGTGATTCAAAATTATTAAATAACTAAGTAAGAGGAGATGTTCCTACCTAAAGTCCAATGCTTGTTGTAATATTCAATCTAGCCCCTCCAAAAGAGGTCAATTCAACATGTAAGACCTCCAATCAAAGACAGGGAAAATGATTAAAAGCACCTGCAATATATAATAATCCAAAAACACTAATCTATCTCAGTGATCAAGGAATACAAGAATTAAATTACTCTATAGATACATGAACAATTCAATGAGAAAATAGAATCCATTTGTATTATCTTGTATAATAAGAAGTAACCTTACAACCTTGTCGCCTTGATGTCATACAGGTTCTTCCAAGGTCCTGAACAGCCATTTTTCTTCAGTTTGACAAGCCTTCTTCTCTCTGAACTAGCATAAAACTATGGATATGAGTATGTGATCGTTCTCATACCAATGATGCCAAGTATAGAGAGTATGATTTCTTTAGCAATTTTCTAATCCACCCAAGTCTACAATCTACCCTTGAGACTGAAACATGAGTTCAATTTATAGGAGAATGAAGGAGGTTTCAGTTCCATAAAGAGGGGGATAAAGTCCTCTCATAAAGGGATTTTAGTTCCAAATACTAAGGGATAATATCCATTAATGAAGGGATAGAGGTTGATGAATGAAGGGGTGAAGCTCGACCTGATTACGCTTCTAGAAGCCTCCAGCTGGGAGAATATTCGAACAGTTGGGTTTCTAGAACTTACTTTTTTCTTTTCTTTTACCTTTTACGGGGGTCCGCAATTTTAGTAAGTAGAACATGCGGGATGTGCCGTAGGTGATAGAGCAAGAAACCTTGGTACCATAGATAAGAACTAGGAAAAGTGCGGAGTTAGGCTTTTTAGGGTTTTAATGAGCTTTTCTCCAATTCCAAGACTTGGTTTAGGAACTTTATGGTTTTGTACCTCTAAGGGAGCATAATATAGGTAATGATGAACTCATATAGACAGCTAAATGTCATGGTGACAAATTTTAGTGTAATAGATTTCCGCCTAAAGCGCGAAGTCTGAAGTAGTTCTGAAGAGTGAAGTGCTTTATCATTCCGAGGATTGGGTTGCGGACATACCGGTCGAAAGCCTATAAAAACATTCAATGCAAACATATATATGTATATCATCACTAAGGTAGG
Source organism: Pinus albicaulis (assembly GCA_034641835.2). Taxonomy (NCBI): domain Eukaryota; kingdom Viridiplantae; phylum Streptophyta; class Pinopsida; order Pinales; family Pinaceae; genus Pinus; species Pinus albicaulis. The sequence continues at coordinate 28,586,730 of CM076584.1, read as the reverse complement.
AATTCCCATACTCAGATCAAAACTAACTACATGTTATGGTACATAAATGATTTTAAAATTACATCAATAGAAGACACAACATGGATGTAACCATCTATCATAAGTAGTCTACTGTATCATGAATTATAAAACTCCTCGCAGCCTAGATGGTGGAAACTAGATCCAGGGCCTTGATTTCTGCTTCCCGAACTAGTACAATTCTATCCATGCGATTGATTGTGTCGAAGTCGAACATGGTAGAAACCACTTGATTACCAGTCAATGTTGTGAACTGTTAACAAGTGTGAGAGAAACCACCAATAATGAGAATGGTTCTCAAAGTACTCAGTACAATCTACGAAGTGTGAATGAATGATTTGCAGTCGAACACTTCATAGAATCATTCAATCAAAGGTCAATGATGCAACCTATCGTCAAATGTGAGAAACCTGCCATTAGGGCATCCAGATCCCAAGGTACTGATAGGATTCTAGATCAACTTTCTAGATGTTGAGCCATCGTCGATAGAAAGTGACCCATCGTAGGAAAGCACACGACACGAAACCATTAGATCAAGTTTTGAAGAATTTTTAGCAAGGACTAACTCAGGGATGGTCAACGCGAATGGAGACAAATTTTTGCAATGAATGGTTTATTTGAACTGTCTCTTGAAAACATAATGACACTGCAGATGGTTTGTTGAAAATTGACCTAAAGCTAATACCCAGAAACCGGCTGAAGACCTTCAATGTGGTTTGATTAACTTTTAGATAAAGGATTTTCCCAACCCAGGTATGAATGTAACAAAAAGTGTCGTGTTCAAGAGTGGTATACTACTTTTTCAAAACAAAGTATGACAACTGGATTCATTTTCTCTCTTTTTCCCTGACCATTTCTGGCAAGTACCTCTTTATTTTTTACAAGCTTGAGGAGGATAAAATTTGCTTGTTGTGTAAGCTCATCCTTTGGATGATTCCAACTTAGTATTAAAATTGAACCCTAAGAAGGAGTGGTTCGCTCCTTTTTGTAATCGACGGGTCCCTTACTGTTAAGTTTTAACGAGTCCAGTATAGGTGAAACTCGATGTTTTTCAGTTTTAGGGAGTCAGAAGAAAAACTTAAGAAAACTCTGTGAGTGTAATTTTTCGTAAATTTAGTCTCTCAAGCCCGAAAAAGGATAAAATAATACAAGAGAGAACTCTATTGACCATGATTAGTCAACATATACTTTTTTCGTAAATAGTCCATTTCATTCCGAAAAAGAGGTAAACTTATACTGAAAGGACGATTGTTCATTTACTTTAACGAGCTCGAATATTCAAGTACTCGGAAATCTTTTCATATTTAGAGAGTCTGAAAAGGGCTTAAAAGAGAACTCTAGGGTTTCACTTTTTTGTATTTTTACAGAGCCCGAAAAAGTGATAAAAGTATACTCGATTAGCCAAATTTCAATTTAATTTACGAGCAGGAAAAGATGGAAAGAAATCGGCATTTTCATGTGTTTTACGAGAATGAAAGATAGCAAAATAATCTCGAGATTTTCATGAGTTTAATGAGTCTTGAAAATAATAACCAAAATGGACTCAAGATAGGTTTCATTTTTATACAAGCTTGAAACATAGGAAAAATTATGCTTGAGAGAGTGGTTTCATTTTTACACAAGCTTGAAACGTGGGAAACTATGCTTGAGAGTGGTTTGTTTCATTTTTACACAAGCTTGAAACAAAGTAAAAAATCATGCTTGATATAAGTTTCAAAGCCCCCCAAGCGTAACTTGCTAGAGCACATGCCCCCCAAGCTTCATTGCATTCAACTAAGTATATTACTGGTTACTAATAGTTGGATGTAATGAAGGTTCATATACGAGATCAGAGGAAAGACTCGACTTAACACTTATGAGATCTAATCAAAGACTTGACTCAATTAGGAGAGGACTTGTTTCATTTTTTAATGAGCTTGACACAGGAAAAGAACTATGCTAATGGTATCTGTTTCATTTTTTAATGAGGTTGACACAGTAAAGGGAACTATCCTCATGAGAACCTGTTTCATTTTTTAACGAGATTGACACAGTAACAGAACCATCCTCATGGGGAACCTGTTTCATTTTTTAGTGAGGTTGACACGGGAAAAGAACTTTCCTCATAAGGGCTTGTTTCATTTTTTAACGAGGTTGACACAGTAAAAGAACTCTCCTCATGATGAACTGATTCATTTTTTAACGAGGTTGAAATAGTAAAAGGAACTATCCTCAAGGATCTATTCATTTTTTAATGAGTTTGATATAGGAAAAGAACCATCCTCATGGGAAAACTTATTTCATTTTTTAACGAGGTTGACACAGTAAAAGGAACTATCCTCATGGACATGATTCATTTTTTAATGAGGTTGACAAAGTAAAAGGAACTATCCTCAACGGGAACCTGTTTCATTTTTTAACGAGGTTAACACAGTAACATAACCATCCTCATTGGGAACCTATTTCATTTTTTAATGAGGTTGACACAGGAAAATAACTTTCCTCATAAGGGCCTGTTTCATTTTTTAACGAGGTTGATATTGTAAAAGAAATCTCTTCATGATGAACTTATTCATTTTTTAACAAGGTTGACACAGTAAAAGGAACTATCCTCAAGGATCTATTTCATTTTTTAATGAGGTTGACATAGGAAAAGAACCATCCACATGGGAAAACTTGTTTCATTTTTAACGAGGTTTACATAGTAAAAGGAACTATCCTCATGGACATGTTTCATTTTTTAACGAGGTTGACACAGTGAAAGGAGTTATCCTCAAGAACCTTGTCATGGCTTCCAACTAGAAGGAACACATTTCAAGGGACAATCCTTGATCATGGCTTCCAAGAGGTCCTAATCAGAAGGAAGAAAAATTCTCTGAAAGGAACACATGTCAAGGGACTCAATAGGGATCAAAAAATTGCGTTCAAATGATCCCATAGGGTTTGCCATGTCAATTACCGGATCTAAGTCAAAGGAAGTCGAGCAAACAGGGAGAGGCTCACTTGCATCAGTAACTGAAAACATGGGATTGGTTGCCACATAATTAACCCATGGCAGGGTGGATACCACTTTTGGATAAGGAAAATTTAGGGGTGTCAGATTATTAGTAGTCGAATCAAGACTAGCAAATGAAAGTTGGTCAATAGTCATAATGTTTCCATTGTGAGGGAAATACATCACGTGAAAGAGTGTCGATAAAACAACTTTCATTGCATAGATATAGTCTTGCCCAAGGAGTAAATTGAAATCCAAGGGGCCTCAGACCACCATAAGATCAATACAGATAGTTTTACCTTCCAAGGTAATAGGAAAATTTGGAAGAATCCCTAAAGGTTCACTAATGGTTCTGTTAAAAGCTGACAGATTCTGTGTAACAGGCACAAGCTGAGGGGAACGCAAAGCTTGCCAAGCAGTTGAGGATAAAATACTAACAGAAGCACCTATCTATATTTGTGAGAAGCACATTATTACCACAAACCTTCACAATGATTTGGAAAGGGATGGAGGAAGGAAAACGAGGTTCTGTTAGTCTATTCCAATCAAAGGAAAATACCTCGGTTCTTGGAGGTTGTTCTGTTGGAACAGGTGAAACTCCCCCTGGCGTAGAAGAATTTGATGTAACAAGAAGAACCTGAGCAGTATGAGTTTCACTGTCGACAGGGAGAATGGGATCGATCGGATGTGAAATCAAGTCGACCACTTGATTAACTACTAGATCATCAACTTGAGTGATAAGATTTTCACTCTCCAATGGAAGAGTGGGATTGACTGTCCTTGGAATTAGATCATTCAATTCGTCAGTTGACGATAGGTTGGGAGAAATTTTACGGTAACCAGTTGGAAGTTGTTGCTGTGGAACAGTAAGGTTTTCCAACAATTTTGATGCTTCATCCATGTGAGGGAAAATGTGAGTTTGATGACTCCCTTTGCATAACCTACAAGGAAACCTAACTTTACCATTTTTCCCAGGAACCTGACTTTCACTGGTTGATGGATCAACAGTAAGTTGATGAGATTTTTCTGACCATACTTCCAAGACCTTAGGAATACCAGGAAAATTGATAAAGAAATGGTCACCCTTACAAAGCTTGCAAGGGAAATTTGGGTTTACGATGCATGTTGGAGGTTTCTTCAATATTACTAACACTTATAGCCATGGTTGGTTGGTTGACTTCTTTCTTATCTTGCTTCTTCTTCTTCTTAGCCACCTGGTTACTAGCGTCAAGGCTTTTACCAAGAAAAGAGGAAGAAAGGGAGGAAGACATGTTGGGCGAAGAAGGTAAAGGGTCAACATGAGGTTGGTGATGTTGAGATGGTGAACTTTTTTGAGGTGAAGCATCCGGTTGAGGTGGAACAATTGGAGTATTCGAGGCCAACGAAGTTGAAAATAACCATACCGGTATACCTATGGTAAATCTAGGTAATGAAAATGTAGTCATATAAGGAGGACCAACATTTCCAAAGCAAGGAAAAGTACTATAATTCTCATTAAGAGGGGTTCCTTGGTTGGTAAATTCTGGAACAATTGCCATTATATTCAACTTCAATGAATTTTATTAACAATTTAAAAATATTCACAATTCACAATTTGCACCTAACAATTACAATTCAAAATTCACACCTAAGGTCTCTAAAAAGTAAAAACAAACAAATGAGCACGTGTTAACAAATCTAGGAGTTAAACCACACACAAACAATTTGTTTTCACAGCGAAATCACTAGTTGGTGATGAAATCCAACGTCGCAGAGATCAATGTGAAAAACTAGTGGTCGGAACAGTTACCTTGAAAACCTACTTAATGAAATAGTCTGGTGCAAGTACCTCCACTATACCATCTCAAAGTAAAGTGCACCCTCCAGAAAGTCCAAGTGATTCTAGTCAACGTCTGCTCCAGGTACAATGGGACCTTCCCTCCACCGTCACCTTGGGAAAAATCCTAAATATTATGGCCACTAAGGTCACCAACTGAGACAAATGCACCTGGGGGAACAGTCTACGATCCAATATACATGCAAGGGAAGAGTAACAAGATCAATCCCCTTGAAGGATCCTTCATATAATCCAAGGTTTACCAACAAGTGACCCCAACTCAATCCCCTTGAAGGCTCCTTGATATAATCCAAGGTTTACCAACAAGTGACCCTAGGCTCCTCAACAATGGTCTATCCGAGGTTTATTGTTTTTAATACATGCACATCTGCTATATTTCCCAATGAGATAGGTACGATTACCTCACTGGTTCCGATATGATCTTGTGCTTGATTCTTTTAAGAAGAGCTTCCCAGAGCACAATTGCAACAATTGGAATTTTTCCTTACCGCAAGATACTACTGTTTGTTTAGTTGCTTTGGAAAGTTAACTACAACCTATTCCAAAGCACTAGCCTAAGCTAGATTGGTGAAAAGAGCCCTAGAAAATGTAAAAATTTCTAGATGAATTTTAATTAAGTGCTGTGTTATTTGGGCTGTGATTACTAAAAGGGTAAATGGATATGAAACCAATGGTGTTATGACCTGACCCAAAACTGAATGTAATCAAATATGATAATGTAATATTTTCAATTCGATGAATCCTAATTAAAGTAAGGAAAGAGGTTCCATTCACTTCCAACAATGAAAAAATTGATAAATGAGAGAAATGATAAAAAATTCTCTGATGCACTAATTTTATCAAGAAAAACTAATGCTAATCAATTCCAATTTTTATTTTTTATGTTTTTAACACAAGCATAAAAACATGTAAATATAAATCAAAGAAACTGATCTAAATCTATGATTGATTTTTCCAGAATGTAAACTATGCAGTTGTAATCTATGCACAATTCACTTGAAAAGTATGCAAATGTAATCTATGCACATTTTTCATTCATATTTTGAAAATGAGAATTCTAATTATGCAAATGTGATCTATGCAAGAGAATTCTCAGACACAAGATGATTCCAATGTAATCTAAAGAAAGAATCAAGTGTAAGTAAAGAAAATTGGGTGAGAATTCCGAAGGTCAAAAAATAAAAACACTCAAAGGCGATTAACAAAAGAAAAAAGATGCAAAATTGTTAAGAGACCGAGACAAACCTCAAAGTAATGACCAAAGGAAATCAAATTAGGAATTTCTAAAAAAATAAACTCAAAACACCCAATTAACTTAATAGAGACCGACACAAAAGTTGTTGAAAAGAAATTCACACATAAGATTTGATAGCTAATATAGGTTGATGCAAACGCAAAAAATCATGTAATCTGGTTTCTAAAAAGAGAATTTTTAATTTTTCAAAATTTTTCCAAAGGTCTGCAGCTTCTAATGGAGAACAGTGTGGTACCGCACTGTTCTGAACTAAAAACTGCGGAGGCTACCACACTGTCTTCGAATAAAAACCGCGGAGGCCAGGAAAAATACAGAAAAAAATAAAAATTTAGATTTTTTTTTCAGGGATTCTGGTAAGTTATCTACCCAACCCAGTTTTTAGACTAGTCAAAATCAAAAGACTCTTAAAATTCAAACTGAAAAATAAAAATTAAAACTAAGTTCTATTCCCCAGTGGAGACGCCATTTTGTTATGCGGATAAATCCTTCTTGCGGACAAGAGCGATCTCCCTAGTATCCTAAGGATATCTAGAAAAAAACATCCAAATGCAAACCATTCTCTCTAGATCATTTGTGATTCAAAATTATTAAATAACTAAGTAAGAGGAGATGCTCCTACCTAAATTCCAACACTTGTGTAATCTTCAATCTAGTTGCTACAAAAGAGGTCAATTCAACATGTAAGACCTGCAATCAAAGACATGAAAAAGGATTAAAAGCACCTGCAAGATATAATAATCCAAAAACACTAATCTATCTCAGTGATCAAGGAATCCAAGAATTAAATTACTCAATAGATACATGAACAATTTAATGAGAAAATATAATCCATTTGTATTATCTTGTATAATAAGAAGTAACCTTACAACCTTGTCTCCTTGATGTCATATAGGTTCTTCTAGGGTCCTGAACAGTCTTTTTCCTTTGGTTTGACAAGCCTTCTCCTCTATAAACTAGCATAAAACTATGGATATGAGTATGTGATCGCTCTCATACCAATGATGCCAAGTATAGAGAGTATGATTTCGTCAACAATTTTCTAATCCACCCAAGTCTACAATCTACCCTTGAGACTGAAACATGAGTTCAATTTATAGGAGAATGAATGAGGTTTCAATTCCATAAAGAGGGGGATAAATTCCTCTCATAAAGGGATTTTAGCTCCAAATACCAAGGGATAATCTCCATTAATGAAGGGATAGAGGTTCATGAATGAAGGGGCGAAGCTCGACCTGATTACACTTCTAGAAGCCTCCAGCTAGGAGAATATTCGAATAATTGAGCTTCTAGAACTTACTTTTTTTCTTTTATTTTACCTTTTACGGGGGTCCGAAGTTTTAGTTAGCAGAACGTGCAAGATGTGCCACAGGTTATAGAGAAAGAAACCGTGGTACTGTAGGTAAGAACTAGGAAAAGTGCGGAGTTAGGCTTTTTAGGGTTTTAATGAGCTTTTCTCCAATTCCAAGACTTGGTTTAGGAACTTTATGGTTTTGGACATCTAAGGGAGCATAATATAGGTAATGTTGAACTCATATAGATAGCTAAATGTCATGGTGACAAATTTTAGTGTAACAGGGTGAACCACAAAGCGGCTTACTTATGTAGGAAAACTAGCCTGCAACGCTTGGGCATATGCTCTAGGGAGATTGGAATCCAGTGGGAAACTAGAAAAGGGACTGCCTTCACTACTATACTAAAATCCTATGGGAAGTAGTGCAATTTTGAAAGGAAGTCTAAATGGTGAGAAAGTAATAAAATCAAATTTGAAATTCAGGAGAGAAAAGACATGGGAGTGGGATACTTTTGTACCAGATACCGTGCTCTGGATAGAGGCTTAAGAAGCACATTATAAGCTTTTATCACTTGAGCAAACTGTTGAGCCGAATACTCCCTCTCTTTCTGGTCCCAAATATATGAAAAAATGAAATAAATTTTACTCAATTACCAAAAGGAATCATTTGTTCTGCACCACTGATAGTTAAGGCCATCAATTGTATTCATGTCAAGAGTACTTGATGGAGATTAATAATTTCTCTAAACAATATCCTCATGATGTTTATGGATGGTTAGATAGTACACCTGTTTCACTATGTAGTATCTTGCGAACAAGAATATCAGTGATAAAGGAAGTAACCTTGTCAACAGTGACCTATGTTTGATCTGTCGGTATTCCTAGCATCAATCTTGCAACAAGAAGCATAGTTGACACTTAGTAAGGATTGTTATAATAAACTTGAAACTGTTAAGGAAGAATAGTCTTCCCAAAATATGAAGGCCTTCTATTAGTCACCATGTATCATATGTATGGCATCAGTAGCTATGGTGATATGTTTTAACTCCTGTAACCTGACAGTATTGTTCACAATCGAAGCTGTCTTAAGAATTCAGTGGTCACTTCAGAAAATTTTATCTTTTGGAAGGTTGTCTATTGAGAAGTAGCTACAAAGATCTCTCTGGAAAATAAATTTCAGCTCCTTTGATAAGAGGAGCAACTCTCCTGATGACAAAGCCTCATGCTAAGTCTCTTCTCTCACATGGGAATATCATGTTTGAAGTTCAGATGATCACCTTAAGAGGGAGTTATAAAATCCATGAATTAATATCATATGGTTACACTTTCAAAATAATTATACATCTATTGATGTTGTATTTCATTACATGCCTAGATTCGAGCGGTCATCTGCTCATTAAACTAAAAGGATCCATATTTTGTCATAGTAAGTTGCAGGGCTGTCAGTATGTAAGAGCACATCTAGGTGCTATATCTTCTGGGATCCACCATGGATGAATCATTGACTGAAGTCAATTACTCTAAGAAATCATGGCTTATTATGAAGCTGCTCGTATTGAAGAATCTCTTCAGTGAGTCATTTGTGCTCACTACCATTGCAGAAGTATTTCACATAGCACTAGATATGGTTCAGCAGAGGAAACTCCTGTTTTTGGCATGGTTGAGTTATTGATGGAAACTATGAACCCTGGAAAGACAAGTATAGGCTATGATCTCCCTAAGAGGAAGTAATATCATTCAAATATATTCTCCATCTAGGTGTACAAGAAGCATAAGATTGGTAAGTGTTGACAGGATCTTTGCTATAAGTCAATATGTTTGAGACAATGTAAGTGGGAAACATCATATTTATGAGACAATGTAAATCTTCCTACTTAACCAATAGATGTATCACATCCACAAGGTCACAAGATCATTCCTGCTACTTTCTGCCACCAATAACTACTCCTCGACCTAGATTTTGTATTGAAACATCCATCACTAGATTCTTCTCTTCTACTTCAAATGTTAGGAGAGTTTTGATATGCCATCCCAAAATTCTAGGCTCATACAACTAGGCCTTTCACCCTTAGGCACTCCTCAAAAAACATTATGAGGGTTTGAATCTGCTTTTCCATAATGATAATTGATGACAGGGATGCCTGTTCACCCTCACTTATCTCTACCTCTATCTCAATTCTTGACAATTGATGTTGAATAGTGTGTCCTATGTTTCTATGGTTTACCTTCCCTATTCACCATTTCTTATGTTATTTTGTTTGTTTATCATCATGGCACCCCCATAGTCCAATGTTGACTGGCTATATTTACTGGTCCTATTGATCTATTCTTTGGTGATTTGTGGGCATTAATCAACTCCTCTTACCTTCGTAAATTCTTCTTGGACATTTCAATGTGCATTAGTTGATATTAGTTTATTACTATTTCTACTATCAATTTCCCTACATGACACAAATGAATTAAATTATATTTGACATTATACCAATATGTTCATAATTTCAACACAATGGAATTGTTTCCTCTTTTTATCTCTTACATAATTTGTAAATAGATATTTCACTGAATATGAGGACTGATCAAGTTTTCTTAATTTGCAGATACAACAAAATGCAGCCAAAGAATTTCATTACCAAGAAACAAGGTCACTTTGACATATCAAATTTAAGGGAACTCTAAATACAGGCTAAAGCCTACATGTCTCCCATGTTTAATTTTATACCACATTAGCTTAAAATTCCTCAAGAATCAATGTATTCCTAGACCCCACTAACTCGATTTTCAATGTGCTTGAGACAAATAGAGATCACATGGAATATAACCAACTTTTTCAACATTTATTGTGTCCACTCAGTGCGTGTGTACATATGTGCTCTATCTCTTTCTCCTCCATAAATGTCATTGCAACCTCTATATCTGTCTCATCATGTTCTGCATCATCAAAAAGAGATTCAGGTGAATTCTCTTAAGGTAAGTTCACTGGTGTAGATTGCATAAAGTCATCAAACTGTGGGAACTGCAAGAAGTCTTCTGATTCGGAAAAAAATTCAAACTCAATATTGATTTCTTGTAAGGCATATTCAAGGTGATACTTCAATTCTCTAGATTTTGTATTTTTATCAACACGGCTCTCAGCCTCAGGTGGCAGTGTTTGCATAGATTTTTGTAGATCTCCACCAACTGAAGCTACCAACTGTTGGCGTTCCTGTTGTCTAGCCACAAATTCATCCACATGAATAGATGATGGCCTACCACTAGTAAACCCTCCACATTGAAAATTATCAACATTGGAGCTGCTACACATACCATCATTGTTTCTCCCTCTTGCAACATAATCGTCAACATGCATAGAAGGTGGTCTAATAGTATTACATTTGCGCTGCCGAAATGTGTCTCTTCTAGTTGGACCAGATGAGGAAACAATTGTACCTCCTATATCAACAAACGATCCAGTGGATTTGGCTTCTGCTAAAACTCCTGAACCAATTCCATCTACTCTCTGATGCCTATTTGGGCCATCCACTAAAGACAATTTTCTTTTCAATGAAGACATGGGAAATGTAGGCCTATCTAGGATTGGAATTAAAAAACTGATTTGAAGGATTCCTGAACATAGCCATCTCTAGATTGAAACAATATCCATTGCCCAATTTCCCTTTGGGTTCCTTTGGATACGGACTCAGGACTCAATATTTGTGTTCAAACTATGAGTGTAGACTGCCTAATTGATTTATAGCATAAGGAAGGATGGATCTCTGGCAGTTGCTAAGTTATTCATATGCAGTGATCTTTCAAGGTCGACATTCCACGACTGTTTTATGTTAGCCTATTTCATAAAGGCAATTATAAATCCAAAAATACATAAATTGAATAATGTAAAGTTAGGATAAATATATTTATTAAATTAGAATATTTAACAAATATTAGAGATACTTAGAAATAGTATTTTGTTAGTAAAAATAGGACTCTAGAATTGAGTCGTTTCCTAGGCTCTAAAATAGGAATAAAGTTAGTGGGATGGTTAGAAGGTCATTTATTGTAAATGGGCACTTGTTGATTTTCCAAGTGATCCATAACTAGATTAAGTTAGAACATAGAGCTTATAAATAGGATTGTTTCCTAACTTCATTGTGTAATGTGACTGTAATGTGAGAGTAAGAGTTTACGTCTCTAAACTCCTGCAATTTGCTATGTAATATTTTTCCATTATCAATAAAGTAATGTGTCTGAGGACACTTCTGCATTTACATGTGGTATCAGAGCCACGGTAATGCATATGTGGAGGAGGATTCCAGCTGTACCAGGTCGTGGAAAACTCAATTCCGTTGAATCGATCAGCAAAAAATTGGTATGAAATTTGTCAAATCTTTTTATTGATTTTAGATCTGTAAATTCTAAAATCATTTTTTAAAAGCCACTGCAAAATCTGTGTGAATTTTTCTATTTCAAATTGTTTGAGTGAAAAAAAAAAAGGAAAAGCACTGTATAATTCTGGCATTTACATGTTCATTTATAAGAAAAATCTCCAGAAAGCGTTGTTGATATAGCCCATCAGCACTGAAGGAAAGACTCGATTCTGGCATCGATTTACATATTGGAGTTTGTAAAGCCACAAATTTGAAAGCATTGAAAGCGCTGAAAATCTAGCTTCTTAATTCGATTTGAATACATTTACCATCGATTCTGCATTTACATCGATTCTTCCAGCGCATTGCCAGCTTCTTAATTCGATTTGAATACATTTACCATCGATTCTGCATTTACATCGATTCTAGCACATTGCCGTCGCAGCACATGCCAGTGGCCGCGCGCAGTCTGGCACGCCATTTACTGCAATGTGAGCACTTCCATGTTATGCTCCAATATTATATTTCACCCTCAATTATTTGACTCGGCCTTCAAATCCCATTTGCAGCCAGCGTTAATTTGAAGCAGCGTATAATTGGAAGCCTGCGTTTAATTGAAAGCAATGTTAAACGTTTGCAGTGTTAACATTTGAAAGCAGCGTTGGAAATGACTTGAAACAGCATTTGTTTGCAGAAAAAAAAACAGCGTTGAAATACTGTGGAATAGGCATTGAAAACAACATTTGAAATACTATGGTTGAAAACAACGTTTTAAAATAATTTTATAGCATTTTGAGCTTGCATTTTACAGCATTTAATTGCCCCCATCTGCACATCTGTTTTTCCGTTTTATTGAAGTATGAACCAGCGTATAATTGAAGCCAGATTCAGCATTATGAACCAGCGTTTAATTTGAACCAATGATAGAGGCGACATTTGAAATCAGTCAACAGGCGCCGCTCAACAAGCTGCAGATCGAAGGCATATTGTGAGCCAGCCGCCACTGCAATTAGAAAGCGATAACAACAATGCAAATGTCAATGATTGTGAGAGCGTCTTCTCAACCAGCATGGAGGAAACACATAAAAAGAACAAGCGTTGAAGCCACTTGAACAAATATTAAATTAAAAAAATAGGTTTGCTTTATAAATGATTTAAAGTGTATTCAACTTTTAAAAAAAATAAAACTTTTTCATTATTTAAAAAAAAAGGACGTGAATTTCACTTTTTTTAAAAAGGGGGAGAATTCATGAAATTCATAATATTTTTTAATGGGAGGTGAACAGTTATCTTATGGTGTGGAATAATGTTTTTTTTGAGTGATAAGGACTTAAGGATGTTGGTGGAGATAAGGATATTCAAATCCTATGTCATTTAAATTACACACTTTAAATTACATGAGGATACGTATGAGTGAAATGAGCTCATGAGAGATAATAAGTGGGAGGAGAGATAATGAGTGGGGATTTATATTATTCATCTTTTGAAAGTGACATTAAAAACTTTCAATCACTTTAAAGTGATTTCATAATGTTCATTCCATTATTTTAATGGAAATTATGTAAAAAACATGATTATAGTGGCTCTTTAAATATTGATTGAGGGAGAGAAGGAATGGCAAAAATATTTTTGTGAGGAGAGTCATAAGGGTGATGTTTTAAAATCCTTGGAGTGATAAGTTGTATCTTGTAATTTGGAGAGCTAAGGAGTGTTTCCATTTGTATTTGGAGTGATAAGGAAAAGCCATTGTTGTAATTCAAAGTATTGTTTTACTTTGAGATAGATCGTGTCACTATCCAGTCAGATTTTGAAGGCGCGTTGTTTCAAAGGGTTGTTAGCTTGACATTATCATTGCTTCAGATGATGTACTCAGTGATTAATAAATATATCATTTTTTGGTGTTGATGTGTCCTAGATCCGCTCGAAATTGAATAAGGGGATCTTAGGTACACCATGTGTGTTTGATGACGCATGTTTTTTATGGATTCATGTTGTTGCTTTTTGATTTGTGTCTAGTTGTGACACATTAATAATTTCATACATAAAATTTAATATCAGCAAGCACAACACTTATAACGAAATAGCCGCAAGATCAACACATGCGTCTGCACAACTACAACATATAATCGAAGATTGTCTACATCAGCATTTTACATCAACAAGCCAATTCACTTCATCAGGTTCATGTACTTGCACACTCAAATAAAGTCTACATGTAGTCAAATTCATTGTTTTAAGTGAATCATTAAAAATTCATTGTTAATGATTTTTTAAGAAGACAAGTGAATTCATTATTTTAAATTGAATCATTGTAAGCTTTCTTGGGTGCATTGTCGATAGTGTTCGACACCCTTCCTTTACACAAAATCAAGTGAATGCATGAGTTTTTAAATCAAACAAGCAACAAGTTTACATCTTCTGCAAGCGAGCGTGATTATTCAATCAAGCAATTTGCGTCCAGACAGTACACCTTTCAAACCTTCAAGAAAGCCAGAGTGAAGTTTATTGCAGCAATCATCAAACAAGTTAATACAATCAAGAAAGTTGAGATCGACATCAAGCGAGCGTGGCTATTCATTGAAGTGAGCGTGAAGTCATCAAGTAAGTCAAGTGAGCGCTTAAACAAATGCGATCGTCATCAAGCAAGCGTGAATTCCAGAGTTTAAGTGAGAAAATTCTACAATTCTAGCAAGTGTAATAAGCAACAAATCAAGCGAGCGTGCCATTCAAGCCACATTCAAGCGAGCCTGTCATTCAAGTGAAACAGTTCAAAGTACGACATCTACAACAAGAGAACCTGATTTCAAGTGTACAAGTTTAGATGGCGCAACATATTCAGTTGTTAAACATTCTTCATAGTTTGATCATCTCCAGTGATGAAGACATGGTGCACGTCAGCAAAGAAACTCTTGCTGATCTTTCACGACATCTACAACAAACACACGCAACTATTGAGTTTCTTCAGCTCGAGTCACAACTTCAAAGGATTGAATTGCAAGAAAAGAGTGATACTTTCAAGTCTTTGAACCATCCAGACGATAATTCTTTCATTCCAACAGCTTCAAGTGTCGAAGTTGTTACAAATCCAATTTCTTCCAAGCCCATCATCAAGCCATGGGAAGAAATTCAGAATAACAAGAATTGACGAGGCTTAGGATATGTCCAAGATGACGCCAACTTACATATTCCTGATTATTCCAAGCCAATTAAGTTTGTTAGTGTGGGATTTCTTAAACAGATCCCCTCAGCACATTCAGAGACAGTTGCAGACAACCAGCAATGCCCACAACCCAAAGTTGTTGACAAACAGAATTGCACACAACTTGAATTTGAAGTCGAACCGAAATGTTCTCATTGTCAGAGAACCGGTCATATGGAAGATCAGTGTTTTGATCTCCATCACTGTCACCATTGTGGCAAGTCCAATCATTCCTCAGACAAATGTTGCAATCAACACAAATCAACCAGATTGAAGATACATTATGAATGGATCGACCCTTGGGAATGGTCATCCACAGTTAAAAGATTTCTTCAGTTCTACAATCGCATACGATCACACATAGTGCAACCAACAATGAAAATATGATGGTACTCTCATGCAGTTGAACAGGGGAGTACACAAGTGTAAAAATCCTACACCTGAAGGGGGGGAGTTCAGGAATATGCAAGTTAGAAGAATTATGGAACAATGTTAAGGTTTCTTGACACCTATGTCTCAGACCTCTCGCTCCTGAAGGTATAATATTCATGCCATATGTTTCTACTCTACTCTCGGACAATGGTATGCTCCTCCATCATGGTATATACCTCAACTCGCATCTCAAGAATATTGACACTTCATCATTGGACGTTCATTATCTATTGAAGAACATCACCTGAATTAGTGCTCAAAGTACCAAACTTTTCCAGTGTATGGCTGCAGTATTTTCCCAAAATATTAGAAGAAAAAAAAACTATTTATTCCTGTTGTGGCCCTTGTATAGTCTTGAATATCTATGCGGAGTCCTTAATAAAATCCGTGGGAGCTTGCAACAGTCACAACCTTGCTGATGCTCAACACAACAAGCTCCAATATGTGCACAAGGTAATGACATTCTTCCAAAGTTATCAAATTAAAGTCACAGTTTTTATCTTCAGAAATCTCAACTTAATTTAGAGATCATGTCTTGAAACATTTTGGAGCTTACATGCATAGTGCCTGTTCGAAGGGTGTTTATGTTTTTTTTATTTCAATCAATCTTGGAAGATTCCCGTGACCTACTTGCTCTTCATATATGTTATGCATAACTCTGGGGAATTTCTTGAAAGGTTAAATTCTAAAGTAATTCATCTCACTTGAGTATCGCTATGATCTATAATTGGGTTGGTATATATCGTCTAGAATAATTAAGTTATGATCTTGAACCCGAGGTAGAAATTTCCTAGGCTAATACACTGAGTCTACAAATTTGTAGACATATTGTATGCTCATTCAAAAATTTCTGTGGAGCACTTCAGGCTTAATCTTGAAGAATTATTGTCTGAGGGTTAATGTTCTGGTGATTTTAAAGGCCATCCATCCCTCCTTCAATAACTGATCTATGCATCAGATATGAAGCATTCATTTCATTAAGGCAAAGTCTTCAATATTATTTGAGACAAATTTGATGTATCCAATGAACAAAATTGCACAAATTTAAGGTTGAAAATTCAGTGATCGGATCTGAAACTCACTAAGATGAAGCCCCTTCCTTAGAAGCTTATACGACAGATTTTCAATTCTATTAAGGATGTGCATTTAAGGTATGATAGTATATTTACTGAAGAAACATTTAAAGTGAGCTTCTAAGGAAATCATTCGTGTCAAATTCATATTTGATTGAGATATCCCAAGGTTGAAAATTTGAATATCAATTGTATGTTGATCTGAGGCATATCAAAGGTACTAAATTTACAATCAATATTTATAGTTGAAGGTTGGTTTGAGGTCTTTAAGGCTTCTCTTCAAGGTCATCTATATCAAGTGTGTCAAAATTTGAAGTACACTTCTTACAGAAAGAAAAGTCAAAGAAAATCACTCTAAGGCAGTTTTGATGTGAGTTACTTGGCACCTCCATACAGTCAGGGATATTAGTAACATTGAAGTACAACAATGTATTCATCCTAAGAAGCATCACCAGTAGTAGAATTTTTTGAAATGGGAAAAATTTATGGTCCATGTTTGAGAACTGTGGTAAAGGTAGATTGGTTCTATTCTTTATTGCACACCTGAAGTATTCATACAATAGTAAGGGATTATAATCGATTGATAGAAATATTTTTCCCTAAAATAATTTTATGTTCTAATACAAATGCTAGTGTGTTACTATTATATGTTGTGTGCCAGTACAGTGACACAACAGGATCATTACAAATATTTCTAGGATTTGCACTTCAGAGATAAGACTAGCTTGAATTGTGTAATGACAGAGAAGGTTTGATTGGATGAGGATGGTGCAAGTCCCTTGGTATCTTCATTTAGTCAATAATACTTATGAAATCAGTAATAAGGTTATATTGATATACTGTTGTTGAGGTCAGTCAGTTGAACGGGCAGAACATGTGAGAGACTTCACTTGTGCATTGCTGAAGTTTGGTAATTGAAATTTTTCTGATATAGTTGTAGCATGATAATGTCTCGTCTTAAAGATGAGGAGAAGATTGACAAAGGCTGAATGTTCAATTGAAGTATGTCTTCAGAGGGAGCTATGGAATCCCTCGCAGAATGTCTTGTCAACTCTTCTTGCCTAATGATTTTTACAATAGAAACACCATGTCATAAGACGTTGATTTGCAAAAGCCAGATGACTATGGCCGAATGGCCTTAATTAATAGTAGGTTGCAGATAGCCCAATGGTTATGTTTTGGGCGAAGTTACTTTTCTGATCTTCAGAGGGAGCTATGGTTGGTTTATAGCTATTGATGATTTTTTTTAATAGATAAAGATCATTTCGATGTGAGTGGGAGTTTTCTTAGCCTTGATGCACTTCTTCCTAGAGCTTAAAATTCTAATAAAATGGACAAGTTTCTGATCCGAATACATAAAACTTGTGAAGGTTCTCATGCTCAATAAGATATCCATGTTAACTATGACCTGTAGTACTCTGCCAAAATTGTTGGATTGGTAGAATGATAAATGGAAAGAGAACTTCTAGATCCTATATCTCTTGGGATCCATGTTTATTTTATGGATGAATGAAGGACTAAAGTTTGGGAGAACCGCTAAGGCTGAACGAATGAAGCAAGTGGAATGGCCTATTATGAAGAAATTTGAGTCATGCAAGCATGTGTTGGAATCTTCTACTTAACATCAGGTGTCACTTCATTTGATATGGCATAGTGGGGAGAAATATAGCTCCAGCATTGTAGGATTGATGTACATGTTACCAACATCCCCTCAAAACCCCTTGGTAAGGACAGATTTAGCTTCCTTCAGAGAGAGGGGTTGGGTGTCCTGGAAAGACCCTACTATGAGGGTCTCAGTTGAACATTGAGCTCTAGGAGCTCCTTGGGGCCTGGGGTACTTCTTTGAGCTATAAATGACCCTAAGGTGAGTGGTTCACCTTCCCCTATAAGTGCATGGTGTAAAGGGTGAGTGGTTCACCTTTCCCTGTGACAACTGACATGTGTTAAAAAATTATATATTATGGAGCAATGCAACACATAAAATATGCGAAAAATACAAGCACACAAAACACATAAAACCAGAGAGACACAAATATACGTGGTTCACCCAGTTTGGGCTACATCCACCCCAAATAGCCAGTCCTTCCTTTCTATTATCCAGCAAAAAATTTAAGAGACAAAACCTACAGCAGATCCGTTGTAATATCCTCTGTTCTCTCTCACAGTCTCCCTATTTGTTTCTCGCTCTGAGAATACACACATAATACATAGCCACAATACAATACCCTCATATATACAAGGGGGTTTCCATCTAGGGAAAAAAACCCTAAACTAAACATAAGTTCTACCGTCAGATCATCCGCCTAGGAACGGCCCAGATTGACTAGAAATTACTATACTTTTACAAGGCAATTTTACATCTGTTTTTAGCTTTGGGGGCGCTGCCCCCGAAAGCCTTCACTGGGGGGGGGGCTCCAAAAAGCACTGCCGCCCCCCCTAGACCCCCCACAGTAGCGATTAATTTAAGGTACAGGGTTCCAATGTTGTGATACAAAGTAAACAAGATAATCAGGCTCCACACCCAACAATCTCCCACTTGGAGACTGATTGTAGCAACTCCACCGCTGCTTCATTTGCTGGACAATGAATCCTCTTTGGACCTAGTTGTTCCTCATCTTCATCATCATCCTTGAAGACCAATTGAAATGAGCACATTCTCAGTTTCTCCCTGGTTACAACTTTTGTTAGCATATCTGCAGGATTTTGGCTAGTGTGTATCTTTTCCAGCTTCAAATCTCCATCTGCCAATACTGACTGTATGAAATGGTACTTGAGATGTATGTGTTTAGTCTTGGAATGAAATTTTTAGTTCTTTGCAAGATGAATGGCACTTTGGCTATCACTGTATAACATGCCTATTAGCCCCCCTATACATTTTGACAAGAAAACAGGGGGCTAGAATGTTTTTGAGCCTTCAAGGAATGCATTTCCTCTGAAAACACATCATCCTTGAAGCCTCCTTGTGCCTTTTGTCCTCTAGTAAAATACTCCTTGCTGTATCCATCCAAAAAAGCCTCTCTGATTGTGACAAATGGTGTTCCTAAAGGCCTACATTTATCCCTTGTATCCCTGGAAAGTGTCCCTTTTCAACCCTTTTGTCCCCTTTGTTAAAAGTCCCCCTTTTTCACCCCAAAATCCCTCCCCTAATCCTTCTAAACTTTCCCAAAAAAATCCTTTAAACCATACATAATACCCCTAGTTTGCTTTATGTCCCCCTCTTTCCCCTACTGTTACCTTTCCCTGGCCTTGAATTTCACTAAAAATGGGCCAAAAAACCATGTTTTTCCATACGTTTGGGTATAGCACCTTTCGGCCCTGGCCCCAGAACCCTTCTCCCCACATGACCCAACGCTATGACCTGGTTCGAACCCGAAAAGCGCTTAGTGCGTTTGGCTATCGGGCGTGGTATTAACCGTCGATCTTTATAGATCCGACGGTAGTCGCAAACCTCCATCGCGCCCGTGGCCCGCTCTGTCTACCGCTTAGACCACATCACAGCTATCCGTTTAACCCGCCAGATCAACGGTCATAAGTTCATCCGCCCTGTGGTCCCTGCGCCACGCACTGTTCAAAAACCAGCGGTATCCATTGCATCGCGTATGGAGGGTGAGCGGTATTTTCCATTTCACAGTGATTCCATTCATTTCATGCCGCGTGTCCTGGACACTGTTTGAAAAACCGCCCCCCATCGGTCGTAAACGTTCGGCAATTGACCCGGTGCGATATGCATATCAACCATCCGATCTGGGGCTCTCGATCCAGCGGTGATTGCACCGCGAAGATTCACGGGAGTTAAACCAAGGAAACTGTACCCCTGGCCCACTGTCCATCACCCTCTGACACGTTTCCAGTCGTCGATCTCCTCCTGAAATCGGACGGTCCAGATTTAAAGTCAGCTCGCCATCACCGTGTCTTGCCACGTCACTCGTTCCACGTGTTTTCATCGTATCTTCGTCCTTTTCCTATATATTTCATTCCAAGGTTAAAGTTTTAATGTTTTACATTGGAATTTCTATCTCGACGTCGCCCAGTGCATTTCTCACTGTTCCACAGTTTTCCTCCACAGTATCCTCTGCATGCATCGTCGTCAACCGTGCCACATCGCCATTTTCGTAGTCATCCACACCACCCTCTCCATGCATGGTTTTCTTAATTTTTTTTCGTGTTTTGTAGGATTACAGGCAGGCGGAAAACCACCATGATTCGTATGCACTATTAAAGAGGTACAGTGCACAGAAGGAGCTGAATTTAGAGCCTGATATTACAGGAAAATGTCCAGAAAGGTGTTTGCAACGTAAATTTCATCAAAGGACAGAGTTCAAA
This sequence comes from Pinus albicaulis, assembly GCA_034641835.2. Taxonomy (NCBI): domain Eukaryota; kingdom Viridiplantae; phylum Streptophyta; class Pinopsida; order Pinales; family Pinaceae; genus Pinus; species Pinus albicaulis. The sequence goes on along the minus strand of CM076584.1, from coordinate 28,565,985 downwards.
CTCTGCAAATCCTCTCCAGCGCCATTAAAGCTCAGATTGCATAAAAAAGACAGTACGGGAGCAACAAAGAGTTCAAGGCACATAATAGAAGATTTTGAGCCTTTTTCAGGGATTTAGAAGGCAAAGGTACCAGTTCAAAGACATCATGGATCGCATGGAGGCCCAGCACGCAGAAAACAATACTATCAGGGTTTCACATCAGCAGTATGTCCTTTCCACAAGGGACGAAGTGCCCATACTATCTCCATTCTATACCATGTTCCTGAGGAAATTCCAGCCCTGACAACAGTCCTATGCTATCAGAAGCATTTGTTTCACAGTATGGCAGACCTTAGCATCATGATTCTACCTTTTTGTTTAGTTCACCAGAGTGTTACAACAAGTACATCAGAGACATGCCCGTAGTAAATGGAAGCCTGACGAAGACCACTCTTTCATCCAAAGAGTACTAGAGATAAATTCTCAGAATTTAATACAGAACGAGGCCTCGACCCTTTTCCTCTTCTGAGTTTTAATGTTGCATTTAGTTTTCCACCTACCTTCTCTGCTCCACTTGAGCTATAAATTCGTGAAGAAACTCATTGTAAAGGTTGTTGATTAGTTATCAGAGAATTGCAAGCTGTTTCTTTTGAGACATAGTCTCTGTGTAAAGTTTTAAGATAGGCGGAGGAAGATGTTTTTAGACTAAATATCCAGCTATTGGTAATGTTGTATTTGAATGGTGTTGCTCTTTAATATGACAAGCACATTTCTTTGGGTCCTGATCTAAAGCAGCGGTGATGTTTTTCTATCTCTGTGTCTATTTTTAACTTGTAGTTCATTTCATTTCATTTCTACTGGCTTGCATCAGAAATCTGACATAGGATTTACCCTTGTTAGGTACCCTATGTTTCTGCTCTCCTTGCCTTCAATGTTTTTTACTAAATGTGTTATCTAAGGATTGAATTCTGTTAATTTAACCAGTGTAGTGGATTTCATTGCCCGCTAGCCGATGTGTGAATTAATGAATCGATTCTTAGATGTTCTTGTTAGGATTTCATTGAAAGAATTGGGAACACTGGGAGGTCTAGAACTCTATCTCTACCTCACTAGGATCCTTTTCAATTAATTGAACCTTTATAAGATCCCTCAAGCTGGAGGCCGAAGCATTGAGAGTTCAAAGTCTCTCTATGATCTCAGGTCTTTAACTTTGTGTTTTAAAGCTTTAATGTTTCTTGTCTGAAGAGTTAACTTTTGGATTTTAGATCACAGGTGTCCAATGGCATGCCCTGTCCCTGGATCTGACTTCTAAAGGTCACCTCGGAGGTTTCCTTTCTTTCACCTTCTCCCTTACCATTTCATATCACACAATCATCTTTAAGATCCAATGCTTTAGATGACTAGCCCAACTGAAAGCATGCACATTAAATAGCAAGTAAACCCTTTCTTGACTCCATTGCCCAATGGTCTTGAATGTTCCATGGAATTATCTCTCCTTTGCCTAAAATCCTCTTTGCTTAGCCTCGTCTTAGATTGAGCCCTTCTTTCCTGATTCCCAACAACCAAACAAACAATCAAACAAACAAACCCCGAGCCTTATAACTAGCCTAATATCTTAATCCTTGAACTTCCAAGACATACACCTTTGAAAATCATAGAGAGATCCCTCTCTGAACCCAGGAGGGCTAGATATTGAGGTCTGAAAGTGGTTTGATGTTGTCTCATCTTTTGGTATTGCCAACCTTGCCAAAACATGGGAACCCCAACATCATGGCGACTCCACTGGGGAATATCTGAGAGTCTCTAAATAACATTGGTCTGTCTCCCATTTTCGTCACCAACATAATGGCGACTCCGCTGGGGAATATCTGAGAGTCTATAATTGATAACATTGGTCTGTCTCCCATTGTCGTCACCAACATAATGGCGACTCTGCTGGGGAGATTCTGAGTACTTTCCACCTTACTACATCATAAGAACCTTAGAAACCTACAATCTCTGGTTAGGTTGGAAGTTAAACACTCCTATTCACAGATCAACCTCTATACCTTTTTTGTGTTCTCCCACACTCTTAGACAGAGTCTGGAAAGGGCCAGGTAGCCTCTAGATCTCACACTCTTTCAGAGGTGACACATCTGGTAAAAGCCCTCCTAGTCAATATCTGGTTAGATTTTTCCATGTTTTGAAGATATCCTTGGAAAGGGACATCTCATAAGCACTGTGGTGGATAGTGTACCCTCCAGAAGTATCCTAAACCTTCCACCTGGTGACTCCATAGTTCCTTAAAGATCAAAGACTCCACTAGTGATCAGTAGGCCTGCTGATTATCTTGGTTCACATAAGACTCCACTGGGATACCAGCCTCCATAACAACATCAACCACAAGAGAAGTAACAAGTAGGGTCAAGCTGCTTTGTTGGAAAACAACATTCTGGCTTTAAGAACCATTCACACGAGAGCTTATCCCAACCCAATCCCACCTGAAATAGTTGATAACCCTGAGAGCATCCTCGAGAGATCTCCTGCACCTATAAGACCAACTATTTCCAGACATATCCATAGAGCTGACTCTGCACCAGAAGACCTTACAGCTCTACTAGTCCCATCTTTCGACCTAGACCTACCAAGCAGTTTACCAAGAACTAGGTCATTCAGCATCCTATACCATCCAAACCTTGAGCTCCCTGGTTCACCACCTCAAAGTGGTAAACACCTTGGGGATAGACAGACCCCTCCATATACACCTCTTGATATTCACTTTATTCAAAACTTGGGGCTTTGCCACCCTAAATCTACCCAACAAGCTTCTGCTGGTCCTAGTATCCCTGTCATCCATATACCAGCTGCTCAAGCCAACCCTTTACATCATCAAAACATCATCATGGCAGCCTGGTATGCCCCTTTGGTTTTACCCCAGCCCCTAGTACCCTTACCCAATGATTATCAATCAAAGATCCCACAATTCACTATAAAAGAGTCCACCACAGCTCAGCACCATGTCGATAGGATGGAAGATTCTTTTGACTACATGGAAATAGATGATGATACAGTCAAAATGAGAATCTTTGCCCAGAGCTTAGGAGGTGATGTGAAGAAATGGTTCAAAATCCTACCTCCTAACAGTATCCAAGACCTTCCTACTTTATATCAGACCTTCATAAACAAGTGGGAGGTTAAGGCCAACCCTCTCCAAATTCTAGCAGAATACAAGAACCTGAAAAGAAACGTAGGAGAGAGTGTCCAAGACTACTCTACAAGGTTTAACAGCGTTTATAATGCTCTTCCACCTCACATGAAACCTCCCCAAGGTATGGTTTTAGTAAAGTACCCTGAAGGAATCGATGCTGACATGGCCTACCAGCTTAGGGAGAGGGATTACAACACATTGGAAGATATGCAAAGGGAGCAGTGAGTGTAGAGGAAAATCTGATTGAGAAGAAGGCAAGATTGAGAGATGAGAAAAGGGTAACATACAGAGATGACAATGTAGCTTCCACATCTGACCCAAATTATGATCGCATATCCAAAAACATGGAAAAGCTACAACAAATGATGGAAAAAATGGTTGTCACAGTTAGTAACCAAAACATAAATCAAAACCATAACCAGAACCAAAACTTTAGAAGAAACAATGTCGTTCCCAACAAACAAAGAGAATCATATCAGCAAGTTATTTCCCCATTCCAAGAGAACTTTCTTGATGAAGATGAGGGAATCATAGAAGAGTCTGAGGGAAACACAATAAACATGTTTGAAGTGGAAAAATCAATCCACAACTGATCCACAGAAAAATATCAACCCTCACCCTCGTATTGGGATGAGGAATGGTTAGAATATGAAGATTACAGGTTAGGATTTGAAAATGCCATGATGCAGGTCAGAGAAAAATATGAACTTAGAAGCAAAAAGAGCCTAGAAACTGCCAAACCAAAAGCTTTTGAGGTTACCATCAAGAAAAGGCCTGAGAAAACTTCTAAAGTGACTGTTGAAAGTAACAAATCAGCAGCCGAGAGTTCTGGAAAGAAAAAAGAAAAAGACAACCAAAACACTGATAAACAAGGTAAACCAACTAGTTGCACTAGCATTGCAGTTAGTGCTCCTGATAAAACTATCACAAATACTATACATATCAAGAATCAACACACTGATTCAACCACTAAGGTAGTGGTTAACAAGACAGAGTTGAACATTCCAAAGAGTCAGTCCACTTTCAATTTGGAGAGTGAGATTGCAAAAATTAAAATCTATGTCACACTCTCTGAGCTGGCCACTTAGGATGTATATAAAGGCCAAATTTTGAAAGCATTAAATTTAGGTGAGAACAGTAACACCGTTAATTTGAATGATGATCAACCGGCCATTATGTTTGGTCCAAAGATAGAAGGAAAGTTTCAGGAGGGGGTAGTGCCACCTTTTTATATCAATCTCAATATCCATGATAAGATCCTTCATAATGCAATGCATGACTTTAGTGCCTCACACAACTTGATGCCTAAAGTATTTATGAAAAGATTAGGCTTAGAGATAACTCGTCCCTATAAAGACCTATATTCTTTTGACTCTAGCAGGGTAAAGTGTCTTGGCCTGATCAAAGATTTATGTGTAAGTCTAACCCAGATTCCAGCTAAATGCATGGTCATCGATGTTGTTGTGGCAGATGTGCCACCCAAGTATGGCATGTTATTATCAAGATCATGGGGAGCCAAGCTGCAAGGTACAATGCAGATGGATGGGGCCTATGCCACAATCCCAATCTTTGGCCAACTTAGAAGACTGTACAGAGAGGCGCAAATGAAATTCCTGGTTAGTAGCCTTGAAAAGCCTGAAAACTCACCTTTATACTCTGTACATACAGACCTCGACTCCTTCATCCTTTGTAATGATGAATCCTTAGAGGGGTCAAAGTCCAAAAACATAGATACAAACAAGGAAACAGAGCCCATGGACTTTAACATAATGGCTACTCTAGACTCGGAGGAGAATGATATAGAAGACTTTGAACAGTGCGCTGAAACAAAAACTCAGAGTGAACCAGAAATAGAATGCAGTCAGCTGATTAGTCACCCTTCACAAACACATACACGACACCAAGAACAAAACGATGATAAACCTGAGAATGAAACCTTATGGGAAATGAATTTCGATGGGTCATGCACCAAGAGAACTGCTGGGGCAGGAGTGTGGATACATAACACAGAGAGTGATCATGCAGAGAGCTATGCTTGCAACCTGCACTTCAAGTGTACAAACAGTATTGCAGAGTATGAGGCTCTTATCTAAGGCTTAAACCTGTTGAGAAAATTAGGAGCCCGTAGGATAACGGTGCATGGGGAATTTGAGCTGGTCATTAAACAGGTGAATGGTGAATACACAGTGAAACATCCCAAGCTAAGAGCGTACAGGAATGACACTCTGGATTTACTGAGAACCTTTGTAGAATATGAACTGGTGTTTGTCCCTAGGAGTTAGAATGCAATTTCAAATGGATTAGCCTGCATGGCTAGTTCGTATCATAAACCTCCTAGTGACCAACAAATCATCATTCATACCAAATTCAGACCTGCAGTGCCGAATAACGAAAAATATTGGTAGGTTTTTGAAGGAGATAAACAGATTGAGGATTTCCTGATAGGCAAGAATGAGTTTGAATTTTCCAACTCAGACTCTACATCTAACAATAGCTGCCTAAGTGAAGAGTCCTCAGATGAGGAAGAACCACCCTGTAACATAGAAATAAACGCTTTAAATGAACAGATTGGAAATCCAAACGAAAAATGTGAAAATGTAGACAGTGAGGAAGTAGAGTTGTTGCAGGCCAAAGATAAGAACATACCTCAAGGCTTGGCACCTTTAGAGGACCTTTTTGACTTTGATGACGTAGCAAAAAATCCCACTATAGAACACGCAGACTCTGATGTTGAGGAATGCAACATAGGCACTGAAGACAAACCCAAGATGATTAAATTGGCTAAGTCCTTGACAAAAAACATGAAAAATAAATACGTTGACCTATTCAAAGAGTTCGTTGATGTATTTTCCTGGAGCTATGAGGACTTAAAAGCCTATGACACAAACATTATACAGCACAAAATACCTTTAAAAGAAAATCAAAAGCCCTTCAAACAAAAACTTCGCAGAATAAACCCAAAACAATTGCCTGCAGTTGAAAAAGAGATTAAAAAGATGTATGAGGCAAGCATAATAGTTCTCGTGAGGTTCTCTTATTGGGTATCAAACCTGGTGGCTGTGAGAAAGAAAACGGGGGAGATCGGGCTGTGTATTGATTTCAAGAATCTTAATAGAGCCTCACTCAAAGACAATTACCCTTTACCAAAAATGGAACACATCCTTCAAAGGGTAGTAGGCTCAAAAAGGATCTCCCTTCTAGATGGGTTTTCAGGTTACAACCAAGTTTTAGTACTTCCAGAAGACCAACTCAAGACCGCTTTTACCACTCCATGGGGCACTTTTATGTATGTAAAGATGCCTTTTGGACTGATGAACGCTGGTGCAACCTTCCAAAGAGCAATGGACATAGTTTTTTCAAATGAAATAGGACACTTCATTGTCATCTATATGGATGACATAACAATCTATTCCAAGACTAAGGAAGAGCACTTAGAACACTTGAGAAGAGTGTTTGAAAAATGTAGAAGGTTCGGTCTATCACTGAATCCTAAAAAGACTGTATTTGGGCTACAAGAAGGAAAACTTCTTGGCCACATCATATCTGAGAAGGGGATTAGGATAGACCCACAAAGAGTTGAGGGAATACTACAAATCACACACCCGAGGAATATCAAATATTTATAGTCCTTCATTGGGAAAATCAATTTCCTTAGGAGGTTTGTTCCCAACTTAGCTGAACACCTTAGGAATATGACTAACATGTTGAGGAAATGTGTAGGAGTTAAATGGACTGTTGAAGCCAAGAAATATTTTGAATCAGTTAAACTTGCACTCACTTGGGCTCCTGTCCTAATCAGCCCAGATTTCTCAAAGGATTTCTTGAATTTTTCATTTTCCTCCAAGCATACAGTAGCTACAGTGCTGCTGTAGAAAAACCCAGAGGGAATGGAACAGTCCATTTCTTTCTTCAGCAATGCTTTAAGAGACGCACCCTTGAAATACAACATAATAGAAAAACAAGCATATGCTCTGGTTAAGGCCTTGAAAGACTTTAGGTTGTACATACTACATTTCCACACCATAGCCTATGTACCCAAGATAGTGGTTAAAGACATATTGTCCCAAGACCCAGATGGGAAGAGGGGCAAATGGACCGCTGTGATCTTAGAATATGACCTTGAGATTAAACCCACAAAACTGATCAAAGGTCAGGGCCTAGCTCAACTAATGGCTAAAGAAAATTTATAGGCCCTTGACATAAACATGATGGATGCCTTGGATGAGCAAGAAGGATTACCTGATCCCACTGTAGAGGAGAAGTTTCAGAGCTCTCCTTGGTATTCTTACATTCTATATGTGCTTACTCACCTCAATGCCCCTCCTGAACTATCAAAGACCAAGGCTAGATTCTTAAAGCTAAAGGCCAGAAGCTATTGCATAATGAATGAATGTTTATACTGGAAAAATGCAAATGTCCTATTGCTTAAATGTTTGCCTGAGTCTGAATCAGAAAGGATTAAACAAGAATTCCATGCAGGAGAGTGTGGAGGCCACCTGAACTAGAAAAACACTGCAAACAAAATACTCAGAGCGGGTTACTATTGGCCTACTCTCTTCAATGATATCCATAAAATGATAATTTCCTGCCACAAATGCCAGATTTTTGAAGGCAAAAGAAAACTCCTTCCCTTACCTCTACAACCCATCACTGTTGAAGGTCCCTTTATGCAATGGGGCCTAGATTTCATAGGAGAAATTCACCCTGCTTCTTCTGCACAACACAAATGGATCCTAATAGCCACAGACTACTTCACTAAGTGGATAGAGGCCATACCTACTAGGAATTTTATAGATTCAATCATCATTAGTTTCCTAGAAGGTCATATCCTCTCTCGGTTTGGCTGTCTAAGGAAAATAATCACTGACAATGCTGCTGCTTTTGGATCCAAGAAAATGGTTGATTTTTGTCACAGGTATCAAATAGCACTCGGTCATTCAACTACCTATTACCCACAAGGTAATGGCTTAGCTGAATCATCAAACAAGAGCTTGGTGACCATCATCAAAAAGTTGCTGGAAGAGAACAAAAATTCATGGCATAACAAGTTAGTGCATGCTTTGTGGCCCGAAAGGCTTACAAAAAATAAATCCATTGGCATGTCACCATACCAGCTTGTCTATGGAACAAAAGCAGTGTTTCCTACCAGCCTTGGGGTACCAGTGATTAAGCTGGTCCAAGAGATTCAGACAGAAGAAGACAGTATGGTGAGAAGGATAAACCAAAAAATTCATCTCTAGCAAACAAGGGAAGAGGTCTATAACAGAGCTATCAAAGTTCAGGAAAATATAAAGAATTTATTTGACAAGAGAACCAAAGATGCTGATTTCAAAATTGGAGATAAAGTTCTGAAGTGGGACTCAAGGAGAGAGGAAAAAGGAAATCACGGCAAGTTTGACAGTTTGTGGCAAGGTCCATACATCATCTAGGCCACTGTGGGTCCAAATGCCTTTTTTCTACAAGAGTTAGATGGTACAAAGTTGTTTGAGGGTCCTGTCAATGGCAGGATGCTCAAACACTACTTCTGCTAATTTCCAATTTCTAGTTTCCATTTCCATTGTAAATACCATTGCAGTGTTATGTTTTCAAGAAAAAATAGAAAATGTTCCAAAAAACAGAAAGAAAGGAGAGGTTCAGACATGCTCAAAACATGAACCTCATAATTGCAAGGGATTGGCTCTAATATGATCAAAACCTGAGTCAAAGGAAGCAAAGATAGCTGGTTCAAACATGCCCAAAACCTGGACCAACAAAGAAGGAAAAAGAATCGGCTCTAACAAGCCCAAAACCAGAGCTGAAATGAAGAGAGGAAAGTGACTCTAACAAGCTCAAAACTTGAGTCACAAAGGAAATAAGGATGCTTCAAACTTCAGATTTCAAGCCTTCAAGATTTTGTTTTCAGTTTTCTGCAAGTTTCTGTCCATGTGCAACTGTCTTTATGCCTTGTATCCACAGCAAAATAGACTATCTAATCCTAGTTTGACTGTTTTTAAATTTCTGTTGTAGAATGTAGAGAAGAAATCTGCTGGACAGTCTAATCCCAGCAGATAGTAGATTAGGTAGAGAAACATGTGAAGCCAACAGTTAATCTGGTCTCATGGAGCAATAAGGGTAGAAATAGAATAGGTTTATTTTCTTGTTTGTAAAAAATAAATGATGTAAAGGGTTTGCTAGCTCAAATGCACCCTAGAAGAAAAATACTAGGATTGTAGGATGGGTAGGTAGTTTGTTTGGGAGAGCTTTTCTGCTAATTGATGTCTTCACAATTGTAGCAGCTGAAAATCAAAAAAGAAAGGTGGCTCAAGCAACAGGCATCTAGCCTACACCAAAGACCATTTTCTGAATTCTTGACTCCTTCAAGAAGAAGCCATCCCCATGTGGAGCCACTGTTAGCCCCCCTATAAATTTTGACAAGCAAACAGGGGGCTAGAATGTTTTTGAGCCTTCAAGGAATGCATTTCCTTTGAAAACACATCATCCTTGAAGCCTCCTTGTGCCTTTTGTCCTCTGGTAAAATCCTCCCTGCTATATCCATCCAAAAAGCCTCTCTGATTGTGACAAATGGTGTTTCTAAAGGCCTACATTTATCCCTTGTATCCTTGCAAAGTGTCCCTCTTCAACCCTTTTGTCCCCTTTGTTAAAAGTCCCCCTTTTTCACCCCAAAATCCCTCCCCTAATCCTTCTAAACTTTCCCAAAAAACTCCTTTAAACCATACATAATACCCCTGGTTTGCTTTATGTCCCCCTCTTTCCCCTACTGTTACCTTTCCCTGGCCTTGAATTTCACTAAAAATGGGCCAAAAAACCATGCTTTTCCATACATTTGGGTATAGCACCTTTCGGCCCTGGCCCCGGAACCCTTCTCCCCACATGACCCAGCGCTATGACCTGGTGCAAACCCGAAAAGCACTTAGCGCGTTTGGCTATCGGGCGCGGTATTAACCGTCAATCTTTACAGATCTGACGATAGTCACAAACCTCCATCGCACCCATGGCCCGCTCCATCTACTACTCAGACCGCATCACAGCCGTCTGTTTAACCCACCAGATCAACGGTCATAAGTTCATCCGCCCTGTGGTCCCCGCGCCGCGCACTGTTCAAAAACCAGTGGTATCCATCGCATCGCGTTTGGAGGGTGAGCGGTATTTTCCATTTCATAGCGATTCCATTCATCGCATGCTGCATGTCCCGAGCACTGTTTGAAAAACCGCCCCCCATCGCGTGTTAACGTTTGGCAATTGACCCGGCATGATATGCATATTAACCGTCGGATCTAGGGCTCTCAATCCAGCGGTGATCGTGCCGCGAAGATGCACGAGAGTTAAACCAAGGAAACCATACCCCTGGCCCATTTTCCATCGGCCTCCGACACGTTTCCAGCCTTCGATCTCCTCCTGAGATCGAACGGTCCAGATTTAAAGTCAGCCCGCTATCACCGCATCCTGCCACGTCACCCATTCCATGTGTTTTCATCGCGTCTTCATCCTTTTCCTATATATTTCATTCCAAGGTCAAAGTTTTAATTTTTTACATTGGAATTTCTATCTCGACGTCGCCCAAAGAATTTCTCACTGTTACACGGTTTTCCTCCACAGTATCCTCTGCATGCATCATCGTCAACCGTGCCACATCGCCATTTTCGCAGTCATCCACACCACCCTCTCCATGCATGGTTTTCTTATTTTTTTTTCGTGTTTTGCAGGATTACAGGCAGGCAGAAAACCGCCATGATTCATATGCACTATTGAAGAGCTGAGGTACAGTGCATAGAAGGAGCTAAATTTAGAGCCTGATATTATAGGAAAACGTCCAGAAAGGTGTTTGCAACGTAAATTTCATCAAAGGACAGAGTTCAAACTCTGCAAACCCTCTCCGGCGCCATTAAAGCTCGGATTGCATAAACAAAGACAGTACGAGAGCAGCAGAGAGTTCAAGGCATGTAATAGAAGATTTTGAGCCTTTTTCAGGGATTTAAAAGGCAAAGGTACCAGTTCAAAGACATCATGGATCGCATGGAAGTCCTAGCGTGCAGAAAACAATACTATCAGGGTTTCACATCAGTAGTATGTCCTTTCCACAAGGGACGAAGTGCCCATACTATCTCCATTCTATACCGTGTTCTTGAGGAAATTCCAGCCCTGACAACAGTCCTATGCTATCAGAAGCATTTTTTTCACAGTATGGCAGACCTTAGCATCATGATTCTACCTTTTTGTTTAGTTCACCAGAGTGTTACAGCAAGTACATCAGAGACATGCCCGGAGTAAATGGAAGCCTGACGAAGACTACTCTTTCATCCAAAGAGTACCAGAGATAAACGCTCAGAATTTAAAACAGAACGAGGCCTCGGCCCTTTTCCTCTTCTGAGTTTTAATGCTGAATTTAGTTTTCCACCTACCTTCTCTGCTCCACTTGAGCTATAAATTCATGAAGAAACTCATTGTAAAGGTTGTTGAATAGTTATCAGAGAATTGCAAGTTGTTTCTTTTGAGACATAGTCTCTGTGTAAAGTTGAAAGATAGGCGGAGGAAGATGTTTTCAGACTAAATATACAGCTATTGGTAATGTTGTACTTGACTGGTGTTGCTCTTTAATATGACAAGCACATTTCTTTGGATCCTGATCTAAATCAGCGGTGATGTTTTTCTATCTCTGTGTCTGTTTTTAACTTGCAGTTCATTTCATTTCATTTCTATTGGCTTGCATCAGAAATCTGACATAGGATTTACCCTTGTTATGTACCCTATGTTTCTGCTCTCCTTGCCTTCAATGTTTTCTACTAAATGTGTTATCTAAGTATTGACTTCTATTAATTTAACCAGTGTAGTGGATGTCATTTCCTGCTAGCTGATGTGTGAATTAATGAATCGGTTCTTAGATGTTCTTGTTAGGATTTCATTGAAAGAATTGGGAACACTGGGAGGTCTAGAACTCTGTCTCTACCTCACTAGGATCCTTTTAAATTAATTGAACCTTTCTAAGATCCCTCAAGCTGGATGCCGAAGCATTGAGAGTTCAAAGTATCTCTCTGATCTCAGGTCTTTAACTTTGTTTTTAAACCTTTAATGTTTCTTATCTGAAGATTTAACTTTTGGATTTTAGATCACAGGTGTCCAATGGCATTCCCTGTCCCTGGATCTGACTTCTAAAGGTCACCTCGGAGGTTTCCTTGCTTTCACCTTCTCCCTTACCATTTCATATCACACAATCATCTTTAAGATCCAATGCTTTAGATGACTAGCCCAACTGAAAGCCTGCACATTGAATAGCAAGTAAACCCTTTCCTAACTCCATTGCCCAATGGTCTTGAATGTTCCCTGGAATTATCTCTCCTTTGCCTAAAATCCTCTTTTCTTAGCCTTGTCTTAGATTGAGCCCTTCTTTCCTGATTCCCAACAACCAAAAAAACAATCAAACAAACAAACCCCGAGCCTTATCACTAGCCTAATATCTTAATCCTTGAACTTCCAAGACATACACCTTTGACAATCATAGAGAGATCCCTCTCTGGACCCAGGAGGGCTAGATCCTGAGGTCTGAAAGTGGTTTGATGTTGTCTCATCTATTGGTATTTCCAACCTTTCCAAAACATGGGAACCCCAACAGTGCCCATATCATGCTTCTTACCCAATTCATCCATAAACCTTTGTAACCAAATTATTTCTTTACTAGCCTCTGTAGCAGCAACATACTCTGCTTCTGTTGTTGAAAGTGCAACAACACTTTAGATTTTTGAAACCCAACTGACATCTGTTCCACCTACAGTAAATACATATCCTATAGTGCTCCTCCTGTTACCTCTGTCACCTGCCATATTTGCATCAACATATCCCTGTAGAGCAATGTTTGAACCACCAAAGCATAGTGCTTGATTTGTGGTACCTCTCAAATATCTAAGAATCCATTTTACTGCCATCCAATTTTCTTTTCCTGGATTATTCACGTACCTTCTTACAACTCCTACTGCATGTGCAATATCAGGCCTTGTGCAGACCATTGCATACATTAAGCTTCCAACTGCTGATGCATATGGAACTTTAGACATATAATCCATGTCTTCTTGGGTCTTGGGGCACATCTCCTTACTAAGTTTGAAATGGCTAGCAAAAGGTGTACTAACTGGTTTTGCATTCTGTATATTAAATCTTTTCAACACCTTTTCTATGTACTCATTCTGAGACAGTGTTAATTTACGATTTTTCCTGTCTCTAGTTATCCTCATACCAAGGATTTGTTTTGCACCTCCCAAATCCTTCATTGCAAATGAATTTGCCAATTTTCTTTTGAGCACATTTATTTCCTGCATATTAGACCCTACAACAAGCATGTCATCTACATACAATAACAATATAATATAGCTACCATCATTTTTCCTTTTCAGATAAACACAATGATCAGAGTGACATCTAGTATAACCTTGTTCAAACATAAACTTGTCAAATTTTAGATACCACTGCCTTGGAGCTTGTTTTAAGCCATACAAGCTCTTATTTAGCCTGCACACTAATTTTTCTTTCCCTTTGACCTCATATCCTTCTGTTTTCTCCATATAGATCTCTTCCTCCAGATCTCCATGGAGAAATGTTGTCTTTACATCTAATTGTTCAATATGTAAATATTCTGCTGCTATAAGATTTAAAATAGTTCTGATTGAAGTCATTTTAACAACAGGAGAAAATTTTTCATCAAAATCAATACCTTTCTTCTGTGGAAACCCCTTCACCACAAGTCTAGCTTTGTGCCTCTGTTTTCCTCCATCTTCTTCCTTTAGCCTCTAAACCCATTTATTCTGCAATGCAATTTTACCTGCAGGCATCCTGACTAAGTCCCAAGTCTAGTTATGCATTAAGGAGTCCATCTCTTCTTCCATGGCTAGCTCCCACTTCTTCCTGATTTCAACCTGCATTGCTTCTTCATAACATTCGGGTTCACCAGAATCAGTCAACAATAAATAATATAATGAATGAGAGTATCGTTCAGGGGGTCTACTTATCCTGGTAGATCTTCTAACACCACTTTCAGGTGTTTGAGGTGCCTATTGCTGTTGTGGTGGTTGTTGCTGCTGTGGTTGTTGATTATTATTATTTTCAGGCACCTTTACTTTTTCAGTTATCTCATCAAGAACCGTGTATTCCTTGCTTTCTTTTTTCTGTTTCTTTTCCTGCAACTGATTCTTATACAAGACCTTTTCATTGAATATTACATCTCTGCTCCTAATGATTTTGTGATTTTCATAATCATATAAGCGATATCCAAAATCATTAACACCATATCCAATAAAGGTACATTTCTTTGATTTTGCCTCAAGCTTTGTTCTATTTTCTATATTAATATGGACAAAGGCCTCACAACCAAAAGGCTTTAAAAAAGAGTAGTTTACCTTTTTACCTGTCCATGCTTCCTCTGGAATACCACCATCCAAGGAACTTGAAGGCCCTCTGTTTATTAGATAAACAGCAGTATCTACAGCATCTACCCAAAATTTTAAAGGCAATCCTGCATGCAATCTCATGCACCTTGCACGCTCCATGATTGTTCTGTTCATCCTTTCTGACACACCATTTTCTTGTGGTGTTCTTGGAACTGTCTTCTCTCTACGAATTCCATGCTCTGAACAGTACCTATCAAACTCTTTGCCGCAATATTCACCTCCATTGTCTGATCTGAGACACTTCAACTTCTTTCCTGTCTCAATCTCAACCAAAGCTTTCCATTTCTTGAAAGTATCAAATACATTAGATTTATTCTGAATACAATAAATCCATGTTTTTCTAGTTGCATCATCAATAAAAGTAACATAATAACGAGAGCCACCGAGAGATGATACCTGAGTAGGTCCCCATACATCTATATGCACAAGATCCAATTTTTCGCTCTTCTTTTCTTTCCCAACTCTGAGAAATCTGACTCTCTTTTGTTTTCCATAAATTCAGTTTTCTCAAAAATCCAAATCAACATTCTTCAAACCTGGCAACAAATTTCTTGAGTGAAGAATCTTCATTCCCTTCTCACTCATGTGTCCGAGCCTATGATGCCATAATCTTGCATCTTCTCCTTTGGAAGTTAAAGCATTAACAAAGTTAGAAATACCATTGCATAAATACAATGTACCAACCATTTCACCTTTTGCTATTACCAGCGCTCCTTTGGTGACCTTCCAAGTTTTATCTGTGAAAGTTGTTACACAACCTTCACTTCCTAACTGCCCTATTGAAATCAGATTTTTCTTCAGATCTGGAACATGCCTTACCTCCTTTAGTATCCATTTGTTTCCATTCTATTGTTTTACAAGAACTTTAGCCATTCCAACAATTTTACAGGGTTTATCATCACCCAAACGAACTTGTCCAAAATCTCCTTGAACATAGTCATGAAAATATTTCTTATCAGGTGTGGCATGGAATGAAGCCCTTGAATCTACAACCCAAGAATCAATAACATTTTTGAAAGAAAGAATCAAAGCATCTTGTAACACATCACCTATCACATTTGCTTCATGATTGTTTTCTTGTTGTGCATCTCCTTCTTTTCCCTTCCAACATCTACAATCTTTCTTTAGGTGTCCTCTCTTTCCGCATTTCCAGCACACTATCCCTGATCTGGACTTGGATCTGCCTTTCCTTGATTTACTGTGATAACCTGAGCTCTTTCCTCTTTCCATTCTTCTTCCCCTAGACTCTGCACTCAAAGCATTACCCGATGTCTCACCAGAGCTTTTCCGTCGCATTTCCTCGCTAAGGATAGCACCGAAAACATCATCAAACTTTAAAGTACTAGATCCAGAGACAGAGTTACTAATGGCCATAACTAAACCATTTCAGCTTTCTGGCAATGAGCACAGAAATAAAAGAGCGCTAACTGAATCATCAAATTTTACCCCTACAGAACTTAACTGACTGGTAATTGTATTAAAATCATTTAAATGGTCTGCAACAGATCCACCTTCCGACATCTTCATATTAAATAATTGTTTCATAATAAATACCTTGTTTGAGGCTGAGGGTTTTTCATATAGTTTCGCCAACGTCTGCATCAAACCCTCTGTTGTTGTTTCCTTCGAAATATTGAAGACGATTGATGCAGCAAGGCACAACCGTACTGTTTCGAGTGCCTTTCTATCGAGAATGTTCCATTCCGCGTCTGTCATGGCCATTGGCTTCTTTGTTTTTCTGCTCAATGGTAGGTATAGATCTTTCTGATACAGATAATCTTCCATCTGTATCTTCCACAACAGGAAGTTTTGGCCATTAAATTTCTCGACCCTAAATTTACCATCTTCCGCCATTGCTCCCACTCGAACCAGGAATCCTTCTTTCCTGTGAGTTTATTAGCCAAATAGACCTTCGTCTCTGATACCAGTTGTTAGAAAATTATATATTATGGAGCAATGAAACACATAAAATATGCGAAAAATACAAGCACACAAAACACATAAAACCAGAGAGACAGATATACGTGGTTCACCCAGTTTGGGCTATGTCCACCCTGAACAGCCATTCCTTCCTTTCTATTATCTAGCAAAAAATTGAAGAGACAAAACCTACAGCAGATCCGCTGTAATATCCTATGTTCTCTCTCACAGTCTCCCTATCTGTTTCTCACTCTGAGAATACACACATAATACACAGCCGTAATACAATACCCTCATATATACAAGGGGATTGCCTTCTAGGGAAAAAAACCCTAAACTAAACATAACTTCTACCATCAGATCATCCACGTATGAACGGCCCAGATTGACTAGAAATTACTATACTTTTACAAGGCAATTTTACATCTGTTTTTAGCTTCGGGGGCGCTGCCCCCGAAAGCCCCCACCAAGGGGGGCTTCGAAAAGTGCTCCCGCCCCCCTGGACCCACCACGGTAGCGATTAATTACGGGTGGTGTTGCCGCCCCTTTTAAGGTACAGGGGTTCAATGCTGTGATACAAAGTAAACAAGATAATAAGGCTCCACACCCAACAACATGTATGTAGGATAAGTGGTTCACCTTCCCCTACATTTGCGAAAACATGTGTGTAGGGTGAGTGGTTCACCTTCTCCTACGTATGATGAGATATGCATAGGATAAGTGGTTCACCTTCCCCTATGGCATATAAGCAAAATGAGTGGTTCACCTTCTCCTGTGGGTACCCCAGTGAGAGACGCATTCAGGCATCTGGTTGTGGAAATGTCAGTGGGATATGGTTCATCCTTTCCCCCACATGTAATGATGCTCATTCCCTATGATTGATGGTTGACATATAGGTGGGATGTGGTCCATCCTTTCCCCACGTGTAGGATCCTTCCTACTATTTTTGGTTTGCATGCATGTAGGATGTGGTTCTTCCTTTCCCTACTCTCAGTGGTTTTCATGCATGTAGGAGGTGGTTTATCCTTTCCCTACATGTGATTTTGATGTGTGTTTGTAGAATGTGGTTTATTATTTTCCTACATGTGATTATGAGCAGGATGTGATATACTCTTTCCCTGCTGGTGTTTCTGCATCATCTTACCCATGAAGTTTGGGACTCATGGGAAGTACCTATCATCTGGCCAATTAGTTGGGAAATCAGGATAGAGACCATAGCACTACCGATGGACGCATCGTGTATTGTTGTACTCTCTATGCTAGGATGATTGGTGTTTATCTACTTGATCTGGGATCAATTGAGGTTCTACCTCCGGACTGACTTCTGTTAGTGAAGAGTGGCAAGGTCTTGTGAATCACTCTCGATCAATTCTTTTTTATTATTCACATCAGTGTTCAACACATTAGAGAAAAGAAGACATATTTGGTTCATGATGACAAAGATGGTTCATAATGGTAGGATGGCATGATGATCTATGACAACAGATGGATTGGCAGGTGGAATTCTCCCTAGTTGAGAGGGAGTGTTAAAATTGGCAACTAGGGCCAAATTCTACTTAGATCTGCATAGTTGATGGAGATGATCATTCCATTAAATCCCTCTTTTCGAGAGGACAAAATCGACCTAAAATCGCCAAATTTAGATAAGGAAAAATATTTATTAATTTAAAATAAATTCCACAAGACACAACCTTATTAAGGTGGGAAAATTAAAAATTTGAAATTCAATTTTTTTCTCCAAGTTTTAAGGTCAACTTCACCTCCATAAGGAAAAATTGTTATATATATAGGGATCCCTCATCTTCATTAGAGATCATCCTAAAAGGGTGCATTAAACTGTTGGGTAATTCCTTCTGAGGCAGTGTTAAGTCCCTATATTAATAGTACAGTCCCTTATTATGTTAGTGTAGCCCCCCTTATTGTTATTGTTTTACCCATGTAACCCCCATATTGTTATTATTGTTAGGTCGTCTAGGGTTACATTGTGGCCCCATGGACTCCTATATATATAAAGGAGGTTTTGTCATTTGTATCATCCAAGAATTGTTCATTCATGTAATGTATTGGACGTTTCCCCCTCGAAGTGGCTCATTTATAAGGTGTTGATATCTATTTTATTCTATTTTTGGAGCTGGTTTCATAACATTTGGTATCAAAGCTTTGGATTCTAGGGTTTCGCTGCTCCAAACAGGTCATCATGGCATTTGCGCTATAATTTTTTTTCTACGAAGGTTCAGAAGCTAAAAATTTTAGAGTGCGAAGATAAATCCCGAGGAACATCATCATAAATAATCAGAGCTTGGTTTGCAATATTTTTGGAGATATGATCTGTGGAAGTTAGGGATTTTTGCAGGCTCCTGAATTTCACTTAATAAGGTCATCGTGGAATTTTCGCCATAAATTTTTTTCAACAAAGGTTCAGAAGCTGCAATTTTTAGAGTGCGTCGAAGTTGCAATCGTGAGGAACATCGTCCAAAATTTCAGAGCTTGGTTCACAATATTTTAGGAGATATGATTTGTGGAACTTAGGTATTTTTCAGGCTCCCAAATTTCATCTCAAAGAGGTGATCGTGGGAAAATCTTCATAACTCACTCTCTGAGCATCGGATTGGAATTCTGTAGAAAGTGACTGGAAGTACACGGACTGTAGTTTCCTGTCTATAAATTTCAAAGCCAAAGGAGTAAACAATTACACGTGGAAAGTCATACAAGTTCGCTCTACTGAACCAGTCCATAATTAGGTCATTGTGGGAGATTGGACATAAATTCGCCTTGAAGAATCCAAATCAAGTCAGACCTGTGGCATTTGAAATAAGCTTTAGAGGACTACTATAGGGCCTAATTTTAGATATTTAGGATCTTCAAGTATATATATAAGTCAATTTCAATATCGAGCTCCTAAAAAGCAAGTAAAAGGTGTGTATTTTTTTTTTCCTGAATTGCATAAGTCTTGTTTGAAGAATCAAGTTGAATTTATTACAAGGGAATATTGTAGAATAGATATCAATATTGGATTCTAAAATGGCCCCTAAAAAGAATTCAACACCCATTAAGCCTTTAGAAGGTTGTACTATGACTCATGAAGATGAAGAATGGCAACATGACATATCAAAATTACAAGAGCAAGTGCAACAAATTTCGCTCTCGCAAAGAGCAACAAAAATGACATGGAAGTTTTGAAGAAAGGCATGGAAAATAAGATGGATGGTTTGAAGAAAGGCGTGGAATCTAAGATGGATGGTTTGAAGAATGGCATGGAAGCTAAGATGGATGGCATGGAAGCTGGCATGGAATCTAAGATGGATGACATGGAAGCTAAGATGGAAAACATGAATAATGATCTAAAAGGAGACATGGAAGGTTTGACAAAGTTGATACAAGAAATGTTTCCTAACAGTGAAAAGATAGTAGAGGAAACTCATGATGAGAACAAAATGAATTTTAATCGTGATTTCATAAACTCTAATGTTGGAGGAAGAACCACCATATTCCAAAAATGGTTATGAGGAAGTTTGATGGAAAGGATCCTGTAACATGGATACTACAGATGGAACAATATTTTGATCTCAATAATGTGCAAAACACACAAAAGGTACGCATTGCAACTTTACATTTAGAAAAAAATACATTTTTATGGTATCGATGGCTTTTCTCCTATAAAAAAAATGTCACTTGGTAAATTTTTACGGAGGAAATGATAGCACATTATGAGGATACAAAGAGTAACACTTTCTTTAGCCAATTGATAAATCTCAAGCAAAAGTGCTCAGTGGGGGAGCACATTGAGGACTTCCAAAAATTGAATATAAGGGTAACTGATATTTCAGAGGAACACATGATTGATCTCTTCGTAGGTACTTTGAAGGATAACATCCAACATGAAGTTCGCATTTTGGAACCTGATTCATTGGAGAAGGCATTCAGGTTGGCAAGAAAAATTGAATGTAAAATTATGGCGACTAGGAAGCCTACCACTCACTTCTATAAAGATGGAAGTGTTGCTACTCTTAAATTTCCACAACCTACAAGGTTGACACCACAAAAATTGGAAGAAAAAGGAGAAAAAGGGCTTGGTACAGTTGTGATAGAAAATACACTAAAGGTCATAAGTGTGTGGAGAAGAAATTATTTTACATAGATTGTGAAGAGGAAGAAGAAAATGAACAAGAAGAGGATACACACCAAGAACCTTTTCTAGACGAGGAAGAAATGAGTCCAACCATATCATGTAATGCATTGGCAAGAATTACCACTCCTCAAACTCTCAATATAGAAGGACATATCAAGAAGAAAAAGGTAATAGTGTTGATTGATTCAGGTAGTACCCATAATTTTATTCATTGTAAGGTAGCCAAGGAATTGAATTGTTTCCTATACCCAGCACCAGAATGTCAAGTGATGGTTGCAAATGGAGGAACTACAAATTTCTCTAGAAAATGCCATAATATCAAGCTAACCATGGGGGAATATGTATTGAATAGTCCAATGATTTCCATTCCTATGGGAGGTGTTGATGTTGTACTAGGAGTACAATGGTTACAATCTTTGGGGACGATTGCTTTTAATTTTCAAGAACTTTTGGGGTATTGCAGGGAAACTGATAAAGATAATAAGCTCTAATTTCATGACAAATCTTCTAAAGAAAGAAAAATGAGGTGTAATTACACAATTATGCTCACTAGAAGTTCCAACATCAAAATCATTTATTTCTGCAGATCTCCAAAAATTCTTAGACAATCATTCTAGGGTGTTTGAAACTCCCAAAGGACTCCCACCTATTCGTGATCATGATCATGCTATTCATTTGATTCCAGGAATTGTTCCTCCAAACATCAGGCCTTATAGATATCCTTATGTCCAAAAGAGTGAAATTGAACGTATGATTGCAGAAATGTTAGAGGCTGGTATAATTAAACCTAGTCAAAGTTCTTTCTTTGCTCCTGTAGTATTGGTACACAAGAAGGATGGATCATGGCGCATGTGTCCAGATTATAGGGAGCTCAATAAGCTCACCGTTAAAGATAAATTTCACATTCCTGTGATTGATGAATTATTGGATGAATTACATGGAGAAATTTATTTTACCAAGTTGGATCTTCGTTCAGGATATCATAAAATTAAAATGAAGACTGAAGATATTCTGAAAACAACATTTAGAACTCATGAGGGTCATTATGAATTTTCGGTCATGCCTTTTGGCCTTACCAATGCACCTTCTACATTTCAAGAGTTGATGAATTCCATTTTCAAACCCTTCCTTAGAAAATTTGTGCTAGTATTTTTTGATGATATACTAATCTACAACAGGTCTTGGAAGGATCATGTTCAACATGTTGACAGGGTTCTCAAACTATTGCAGGAGAAACAATTATATGCAAAGGCATCCAAATGTTTCTTTGGAGTACAAGAGGTGGAATATCTAGGTCATATTGTATCTCACGAGGGTGTTAAGGTAGACCCTAAAAAAATTAAAACCATTAAGGAATGAAAAGTCCCCACAATCATAAAGCAGTTGCGAGGATTTCTTGGGTTAAAAGGGTATTATCACAAGTTTGTTAAGAATTATGGGAGAATAGCAGCACCTATAACAACATTATTGAAGAAAGATGCATTTTCATGGACTCCTGAAGAAACTAAGGCCTTTGAACATCTTAAAGAGGAAATTTGCCTAGCACCGGTCTTAGCTATGCCAGACTTCACAAAAACCTTTATTGTGGAATGTGATGCCTTAGAAATGGAATTGGTGTCGTTTTAATGCAAGAAGGAAGACCCATTACTTTTGAAAGTCGTTAAATCAAAGGAAAGTATTTACAGAAAGCTATTTATGAGAAGGAAATGTTAGCAATACTGCATGCACTAAGAAATGGAAACCTTACCTAATGGGAAGACACTTCAAGGTAAAAACTGATCATGATAGTCTTAAACACTTTTTGGAACAAAGACTATCTTCAGAAGAGCAGCAAAAATGGGTCACAAAGATTTTGGGTTGTGACTGAAATAACATACAAAAAAGGGAAGCTAAATGTTGTTGCAGATGCACTCTCAAGAAAGAATGAAGAGGTGGAAGCATTGATTTGTGCCATTTCTATTATCCAACCAGATTGGATAACCGAAGCAAGGGATGAATGGAAGAAGTACGAAGAAGTGTGGACACTCATTCAAAAGTTGCAGCAAGATCCTAGTACATCTGATACATTTAGTTGGAAAAATGATTCCTTGTGGTACAAATATCGCTTATATCTTTGTAAGATTTCCCAACTAAAACAAAAGATTCTTCTGGAATTGCACACTTCTCCTTTAGGAGGACACTCAGGATTTTTAAAAACTTACCACAGGGTGAAGAAAGAATTTTTTTGGGATGGCCTTAAATCTGATATTCAAAATTTTTTGGTGGAATGTTTGGTTTGCCAACAGAATAAAGTGGAGACAATTAAGACCCCGGGTCTTCTACAACCTTTATCCATTCCAAGTCAACGTTGGGAGGATATTTCAATGGATTTTATCACAGTTTTACCTAATTCCGAAGGGAAGAGTGTCATCATGGTGGTAGTTGATAGACTTACCAAGTATGTACACTTTTGCGCATTATCTCATCCATTTAAATCAAGTACAGTTGATACTACATTTATGGACACAGTTCAAAAGCTACATGGAAACCCAAGGGTTATTGTGAGTGACAGAGATCCCATTTTTACTGGAAATTTTTGGACAGAGTTATTTTTTTGTTTGGATACTCAATTATCTCATAGCTCATCTTATCATCCTCAATCTGATGATCAAACTGAGATAGTAAATAAATTTTTGGAAGGATATCTTCGTTTTTTTGTATCTGATAAACAAACACAATGGGTCAAGTGGTTACCTCTCGCTGAATGGTGGTGTAACACTTCCTTCCATACTATAGCAAAAATGACCCCATTTAGGGCACTTTATGGATATCATCCACCATCGATCACATCATCTTTAAGAAAAAATTCGAAGGTTCAAGCAGTGGAAGATCACATCAAGCATCAACAAGAAGTTCTCCGACTCTTAAAGGATAAACTAAATTTGGCACAAAATTGAATGAAACAATAGGCAGATCAACATCACAGCGAGAGAAGTTTTGATGTAAGAGACTGGTTATTTTTACGGCTACAACCATACAAACAAATGTCCCTCAAGCAAGCTAAGAAGGATAATAAATTATCGCCAAAGTACTATGGTCCTTACAAGGTGTTGCAAAATATTGGTACTATGGCATACAAATTGGAGCTTCCTGCTTCTTCACGAGTGCATCTAGTTTTCCATGTTTCATGTTTAAAGAAGGCTATAGGTGAAAATCTTCCAGTTCAAACAATATTGCCAGAACTTGACAAGGAAGGAAAAATCATATTGGAACCTGAATTAGTCACGGAAACAAGAACTCGCCGGCTATGAAATCGATAAATTTAAGAGGATCTCATCAAGTGGAAGAACTTACCCACGTAAGATTCTACATGGGAGGATGAGAATTTTATACAGAAGAACCCAGAGCTACTCAAGCGTTGAGGACAACACTTTTTTTAAGGAGAGGGGCATGTTAAGTCCCTATATTAATAGTATAGTCCCTTATTATGTTAGTGTAGCCCCCCTTATTGTTATTTTTGTACCCCTGTAACCCACATATTGTTATTATTGTGCCCTTACATTATTATTGTTAGGTCAGCTAGGGTTACATTATGGCCCCACTAGGATTACATTGTGGCCCCATGGACTCCTATATATAGAAAGGAGGTTTTGTCATTTGTATCATCCAATAATTGTTCATTCATGTAATGTATTGGAGGTTTCCCCCTCGAAGTGGCTCATTTCTAAGGCGTTGATATCTCTTTTCTTCTATTTTTGGAGCTAGTTTCACAATAGGTAGCCACAGCTTGGAGAAGTAAGGAGGATGTGTTGTATTGATCTCCCATAGGTTCAAGTAGGAGCAGGTAGCTAGCCGTAGGTTTGAGGGTAGTTCTGGGTGATGTTTCATCACGATTTTTGGATGTGAATCTCTTCAAGAGAAGGTCACATTTTTTGTGTGGAGCCATAGGTCAGGACACTGGTTTAAAGGTGAGTTTTGGGGTTTATTTGTTCACGCTTTGTATTCTCGTTCAGGCCACAGGAAATGTTGCTACAACCGCTAGTATGAAAGCACGTGTGGAAGGGACACATGACCTAATATGAGCCCTTTACCCTAGCTGCATTCAATAAGAGAGGTCCGCAATGTAAACATAGAGTTTAAACCTCATTTGTGAGCATATTGTTATTACTATTAGCATAGGATTGTTGTTGGATGCCTTGAAAAGGAACCACAAGTCTTGTAGCATTGTTGGACGTCTTGTAAAGGACAGAAAAGGGTAAAATTCATTGGAAGAAGGTTACTCAGTGACTGTTAGGAACCCTAACTAGGAAGTAAGCTTCAGGACTATTTTGAACACTAATTTAGCAAGTTTATTTTGACTCATATTATTGTATTCTCTCTCTGTTGAACATTGGATATTGATAATAAGAAGAAGTGATCAATGGTTTTCCCTGTCTTGGGGTTTTTCCCTAGCTTGTGCCATATCTTTGTGTTATTTTGTCTTGGTTTATCTTCTACAATTAAAATTTATGTTCCTTATTTAGTTACTGTCAATAAGATGATAATTCATGCGTAGATTAATAAATGGGCTTATAAGGAACATTGAAGTAATTATATTATGCAAAGAACACGTTAATCAAAATTAACACAATCACACCCACAACAATGGCAATGCTTGGGGTTTTAAAGGTTTGGAGAAATTTTGTCAAATTCTTGAGAAATATGCAGATTCTAAGTGGGTCTCTATATTCCAATTGTCTTGCTAAAGTAGCTAAGCTATGTCAATAATCTTCCCAACTTTAATATTTTTATTTTTTTACTCAACTAGTTAAGTCAGCTTTAATATTTTAATTTTTAAGAGTTGAGTTAGGTACTGCATTGTCCAAGGTTCAGAAAAAGTATGCTACCTATTGTACCATGCTTTTTAGGTTGCCTTTGTGTGCATCGCCAAATTTTCTGCTAAGGAGTCGTGGAGGGTGTGAAGTTGTTTCACCAAAAACTATGCCATTGGCCATGTAATTTTCAGCACATCTGCTTGCACTACTGCGCAACGATTTCCTGAATAGTTGCATGGAGCAAGCAGCTTCTCAACGGACAACTAACTGTGTTACCCCCTTTTTATTCATTACATTTATTGGAAGGGGAAAGAGACCCTAATGCTAAAAATGAGATTGAATGGCTTTCATTACACTATCATCTAAGGGAAAAGCTTTCGTGTCAACCCTATATTGAAATGAGGAAAGCCAATCTCTTTTCTCACTCGTCAAAGAGAGATATGCTTCTGTCAAAAACATGAAGTTTTGTCTTTAGTTCATTTCTAACCCTCAATATGTATCCACTTTCCTCTCCCAAAATTAGGTGCCACTTATGGGGCCACTAGTTCTATCCCTTCATAATATATGATAGTTAGGTTGCTAAGTGAGCGCTTCCCAATTCATTGATCTATTTTTGATTCGATTCCCCATCAAGCAACCCCTTTTGGAAATTTATGACCTTTTCACTTGTCATCATGAATCCAACAACCCCCTGCGACAATTGATGGCCTTTGTTGTTTGAGGTGTAACTTTATTTGAGGCATAACTTTGTTTGAGGCCCTGGAGTGAATACTTATGCTCTATCGCCCTTAGAAATGGGTTGAAACAACCCGGTTCATGCCGAGCCAATCCCTAACCAAAGTGATAAGTGATTTTCCAATTTATTAACATATAGAATTGTTTTGCCCTATATTTTAACTTTTTCCAAAATGAATATTTATTTAGTTTCTTTGAATTTATTTTGTAAATTGCTATCATTTCTTCATGTAATCTTAGCTTTTTTTGTTTAAAGGTATGGCTTAATAGACTTGTTCAACAATCCATTACATTTTTTTCAGGTTTTTACTCTTAGAAATACCTATAATTAGTTTGTTTGAGGATGCTTCAAATTTGTGTAGAATTTGATATATTTGGTTTTAAATTTTGAGAGGCTTATTTTTGTCTGAAATTTACTATAATAATGACATTAAATTGATTGTTCAACTCATTTTTGAGGTTGATACATTCTTACTTAGATTAAGTCTTCGTTGTAGAACTTGACATGCAAGTGATTTTCATTGTCCGAATTCCTAGGGATTTCACCCATTTTTCTATAATAATTGTTCTTTATCAAGGAGCTACACCTTTTAATCATGATAACATGATTATCTCCCCTCATCCTTATGAGATATGGATATCGTGATCTTTTAAAATAATTATTGGGTGGTAGGGTTTTTACTTGTGTTTTATAATTATACGCTACAACTTTATGAGGCAGCTTCACCTTGTGCTTTTGTCTTTCTACCGGGTAATACCATTGCCACACGTTGTAATTTTGTCTTGTAGAAGAAAATCTGAGTTTGTTGGTTTATTTGGAGACCTGAGGAGCGGATGTTACAACCTTTAAATCTTCTTTAAAGCTGCCACATCATTGTTATCCTAAAAAGAGTTTATTTTTAATTTAGATGGTTTACCTATCTTTTAATAGTGCCCATACATGAGAGAAATCATTACTTCCCTTTCAATGGCGGGGAGTAGGAGAAACCATCCATTGCAGAAAGCTTATGGGGAGGCTTCGACATTTTTATGGATGTTTTGTTTAGTGGCCTAAGTATTGCAATTATAAAGATGTATATATAGTTTTGACCTTATGCGATTTTTGGTGTATTGGATAACTTTTAGTGAATTGCCAATTCTTTTTTCAGATAGGGATATGAGATAGGCATATAACGTGGCACCTTGCAAGTAATGTGTTTCTATTATTGTACGAAATGATGGAAGGAAAAGACTTGAGTTGGAGCTTGCATGCATTTCACGTGTCCGTTGAGTGCTCCATTCATTACCACACTTGGATCATCCACCTTTCTTATTGGTACAACCTTTGAATGAACCCATGTTGTCTGACAATTATTTGCATTAATGTATAGGTAAGGGCTCAAAATATAGTTCATTCATATACTCTCAAGAATTCTAAATGAAAATGCCTCATAAGTAGGCCATCATCTAGCAAAAGTCCCCTAGAAGTCAGTTGTATCCTTGTTGCATTAACTTGTTCAGAAGTAAAACACGTTGACCTCGTGGTGTCAGCTATGGAGGATGAAGACAATGCTCCTTGCATAGTAGAAAAACGACACTTGAATTCTTATAACCAATGTGAATCTATCAAATCTCATTGTTTCCAGTGAAATTCTGGAGGGTTTCACGGGTATATAGGGTTTTTATACTGTGCATGTGAAGGATGGGCAATTATCAGGTATATAGTGTTGGTTGTGTGGCTTTTGGAATTATTATCTATGCGCCCCTACGTGGTTACTAGCACAAGGAGAATAAAACAAATTTATTTCCGGTACATAGTGTTGGTTGTGTGGCTTTTGGCATTCCTATCTATGTCCCCCTACGCACTTACTAGCACGGGAGAAAAAAACAAATTGATTTCCGGTACTCTAGAGAGAAGGAAGTTGCGAGAATTGGAAGGCAAGGGAGATTTGGAAGGTCAAAACAAAATAGATGGTTTTAGAATGAGCGTTAACCTAAAGCCGGAATGGGGCTAGTGGGAAAGTGACCTTTATCTTCCTCTCCACCCAACCCATACTACCGGAGGGAAAGTAACATTCTCTCCCAACTCAACTTTAAGGAAAAAGCTTATCGCTGAACTCAACCCTTACTGAAAATAGGTCTCGTCGCTAAAGAGGGGGATCCATACACCATAATTAATATTGCCCGTGGTTATAAGGACCTCCTTCAGGTGGACTCACATTAGAATAGGCTTTGGTGAAGTAGGTAGGATCCTTTTAGATTAGACTCAGGTTAGGCAGCAAGACCTCGAGACAAGATCTTCAATAAGGCACAATGTTTGTGAAATAGGTCATGAAACTGGACAGCCATTGTTATTAATGATATAACAACATGCTTACTGCTGACAGGCCAAGCACACCCCACCCCATCATGAAATTTGTCGATTGTTGCACCGAAATAATGCATGCACCAGCCAAATAGCAGGCAGCATGAGGTAAGGATATCAATCATTGAATAATGATAAATGGAAGCTCATACCAATGAATCTTACTTGTTGATTAAATAAAACAAGTGTGTGTTGGTTTAGTTTTTCTTGATCATCCATTTCAATATTTTCGAATTGTATTCATGCCCTAATAATTGTGTTCATTCCTAGAGTATTAAATTGGCACAATTGTGTTCATGCCTAGAGTATTAAATTGTGCCAGTTCAACCATATGTCCTCCATTTAAAATCAAATATATATTCTGTAACTTCTATGTAATATTTTTTAAACTTAGAATTTAATCTTTTTTATCATGGAATTGTTGAAATTTCCAGAAATAGAAAATATGTATACTCAAATATATTCATATTTTAAAAACTGTGATAATCAATGTGATTTGGATTCCATTTGTTGGCCATTTTCACTTAGCTGCAGTTAATATTTCCATTTGTTGAGGTGTGAACCATTTTGTAGACTATAGTGATGTTCTAATAAGGGCTTATACATGGGTAAACCAAACATTTAAATGACAATACATACTTAAAAGAAATTTTTGCTTCAAATGTGATGTGCTCCACATGATTCAAGCATTTTTTGCTTCATATGTTCTATGCTCCACGTAATTCAAAAGTTTCAAAGTAAGCTACTACAGTGACTGAAGAATTCAATTTCACTGAGTCCATGTTGGATGCAGCAGTATGGGAGCAACTTAGCCCTTCCTTATCCGAGAATAAATCCTCTACGAGAATATATCCTCTACGGTAAGCAGAGGTCAAGATAGAAGAAGGCTACGGCTTGTGGAAAACTAATTTGGAAGCATTCATGACCTTCATAGCAAGCAAAAGTGAGTAATAAAAAGAGATATATCATCACAACCAAGATATCCATAGCCTACAAAAACAACAATAAATGATGCAGTATAAGTCAAGAAATGCCAATAGATGCAAACGGTAAGCAATGCTAGTAGATGAAGACAGTCAAGCAGTGACAGTACATGCAGAAAGCCACAATTTTGTCTTGACGGGTGGTCAAGCGGTGCCTATGCATCAGTTTTGTCTTGACGGGTGGTCAAGCGATGCCAGTGCATGCAGATATTTGGTTCTCCTTTGTTATTTTGCCTCATTCGCATTAATTCCTTGACCTAATGCTACCATTATTACTAGTTTTGTCACTAGTTAGAGATAGCCACATCAATGTAGAACGATCTATTCATCAATGCCTCGGAGCACCACGACTGCTATGAGAGAAATTCTAAGAGCATGGATGCCATTGATCAAAATTTATGAGCGGCTTTCCAATATAAAGTTAGAACATGAAAACCCAATAAGCATGGAATTAGGTTTGAGCCCTAAGTTTCACCAGCTCCAAACAAAAAATCCACTTTAGGAGTGTCTTGCTAGGAATAGCTTACATATCTGATTTTTCATTTCTCTTAACATAACAAGATGCAAACATTTGGCATATTACAATAATTGTGTGAAGAATTCTGGCATGTCAGCATAATTGGTTGCAAAAGCTTTGGATACCTAGGAAAGGCAAGACATTTTCCATGTTAATGCTCTTGAAATTATTTTCATATATCGAGGTTTTTGCAGATGGATTTCTTAAAAACAAATTCAAAAACAATAACATGGAAAAAATCTTGCCTTCTTGGGGGGTTGGGTTGTTGGGAAATTTTGCCTCTGATAGTGTAAAATAGTTTTTCTCTGAAGAGTTGGTACATTATTCTTATGAGGAAAATTTACTTAATAACTCCAGCTCAGGGATTCACCATATAAAACTTGGCACGTTATGATTAAGCTTTTATCTAAACATAACCAGTTGTAGAATTTCTACACATAACCAACTATAGAACTTCTAAGGTAATTCCCACCAACTATTATGTTGGGAAAAATTTAGATTGCATAACATAACAGAGGATTGATTCAAAAAGTTATTGAAATTTAGATGGGCATCTATCGAAGCCACTTCAAAATGGGATTTGAACTGACATTCAAAAAGCAAAAAAAATTGGGTTCTTGTATACTTACTTGTTCCAGAGGGATTCTCTAGTAGGCACGAGAATTGGGCTCTTTGGCAAGATTTGATGGAACATAATCCAGCGGTGGTCTTGATGGAACCGCTCCATTATGTGCTTGATTCCTGCCACGACTTTCCGTTACGAATCCACTGAAAAGTGGTGTTGCGTCTTCTTCAGGGGATTCTTTTCCCTGAATCAAGAAATAAGAAATATTGGAACTGATGAAAGGATATAAACAAAATCTCCACTTCGGGGCAATCCGACTTGATTATAATTTTGTGGTAATCGAATCCTGCTACCTCTTCGTCCATGGTTTATGGATTTTTGTTCAAGGAAAATGGGGGCCGTCTTGCCTCTAAATTTGGCGGGGAAGAAGCTCCAAGGCAGTCCTGGACCATGGCAGTCAACAAGGATAATATGGAGGTAAATTTGACAGTAAGAGGGCTCCAGGAATTTTCTACGCTCTTCCTATTCTTTGTGTTTGTATCTTTTATTCCCGCGCAGTGTGCTCTTTTCTTTGTGTTTGTATCTTTTCTTCCCATGTAGTGTGGTCTTTCATGTGGGCTGGAATTGAGTGGGTTGGGTTGTTGGATTTGTATGGAAGAGAGAATCTACAGAGTTGTGGATAGTGCACCTTTTGGGAAGTTTAGTGTAAACGTTGTGTTCCATTGGTTTTAAATATTTAGTTTATATATATATATATATATATATATATATAATTTAATTTTTTATTGTGAGAAATTTTTTACGTAAAAGAGATAAGTATTTCTAAATAATTATAGTTGTGATGAATTAATAAGTTAAAATAATGGTAGTTTGAATTGTGATCTAATGTGGCTGTGTATAGGAAATTTCAAGAGAAGGTAATATTTATTTATAACTCTTTTGGTGTCATAAAGATGACAAATTATTTCAACCCATAATATTTTAGGAGTTGACTAATGCTTTATTAGTCTCTACCAAGGGAGGGTTCTAGTAATCAATTTGTTTGTTGGAAACTATTAGTTTAGTATTGACCAATATTGCAACTTGTAATGTTCAACTTTGAAAAATAAATATTTATTTTTCATTATTATTAGGACAATTTTCAAATATTTGATTGGATGAATACTCATGTGTTATTTTTAGATATTTTTGTAGTGATTTTTCATTCTTAAGATTTGAAGGAAGTAAATACATATTTACCGTCAGTTACTTCCCATCATTTAAGCAAGTCTTTGCATAAAAAATGGATAGGAATAAGATATAAATAAACATATTTACTAAGACTTATCAACACTTGTGTAGGAGTAAAATTGTAAATGTGTAGACTTACTAGAGGTTGCTACCAACCAAAATTTATGCAAGTCCATGTGTATGAGGAGCATGCAGAGTAGATGGAAACATTGGACCGAATGCACTATTTACAGTGCCAAGTTCGGAAGAGACTGGTAGTGATTTGGTGAGGCCAAAATAAACTCTCATGAGAAAGTAAAAAAGATGGAGACTTGGTTGGCGCACTTTGAAGGGCACATTCAGTGTGACTTTTGTCCTCTACCGCCTCCAGGAACAGCCCCGGACAACCCTACATCCATCACATTGGACAAATAGTATTCTATCTGGTGTTATTTACGTTTTATCTAGGTTTTGGTGCCTCTGGCCCAACCGTTTATGGACTATGTCCCTAGTCTCTCTTTTGTACTTTTGTCATCTGGTGCAAATTTTGGTCAACATACCTAGTCGGGGTGAGACCACCTATTTTGTAAGCAGCTATATGTACTTTTTTCCTACATGAATAGAATATTGACTTACAAAAAAACAAAGGTTCATACAAAATTAAAAAATTAATTAAGATTCAGACCTAAATTAATAAAGGTTCATACTTATTTACTAAGTAGGTCTATAAATATATATTTTAGGTTTATCTATTTAGTATTTATTTATTGAAAATATGACAATTTAATACTATATTTAAATGAACTCACACCTTTAACATAAATCAATGAAGTTTAAAAATTAAACTAATTTATGGCCAGAGTCGATTAAACATAAATATAAATATTAATTTGGCTATCTAAATATTACCTTTAATAAAATTATAATGAAGGCATTAGTGTAAAGTAGATAGATGATACATGCAATTATGTTAATTGTAGATGAATCCATCTGCAGTGTTATACTTTAGAGACAAAAGGGTATTCCGAATTTTAACACTTTAAATTTAGAGACCCCTTTGTCTCTAAATTTTAACACTACAAATGGATTCAGAGACCCTTGTAGTGAAATGTAACACTTCAGTATGAAAATTGCAATTTTCTATTTATGGAGTGACACAACTAAAAATTATTAACATAAATGACTAATTCATATATTTGTTGTACTTGTTATTTGGTCACATTTTTATTCATGGACTATAATAGTCATTTACATTAATCATTATTAATTTTGTCACTTATTATCTAATCATATATTTGAATCCTAGACTAAATTAGTCATTTAAGTTAGTCACTTTTAGTTTAGTCACTTATTATCTAGTCATATATGTTATCCCTAAACTAAATTAGTCATTTAAGTTAGTCGTTTTTAGTTTAGTCACTTATTATCTAGTCGCATATTTTATTCCTAGACTAAATTAGTCATTTAAGTTAGTCATTTTTAGTTTGGTCACTTAAAATTGCTCAAATTTAGTAGTAATTCACTTGAAATAATTGCGGTGACTAACTTTTTTAGTCACCTAGTCATTAATTTCATCATATTTTACTAGTGAACTCTTTGCTAGGATTTGTGCCAACGAAACTGCTACATCTTTAATTAACCCAACACATTTCACCCTTTTGGAATCAAATGAATACAGATCCCTATAAGGCTTGGTAATCTACACATTAAGTTCCTTCATAACAGACAATGGCATGAGATTATGGGACGCTCCTGAGTCCAACATGCAATTATGTAGAATAAAATCATGAAGCAACAGAGAAATATAGAAGGGTGGAACAGAAGGATCTACTTCTTCTACATGAGGACCAAAGGTGACCACTGGCTTTTCTTCTTGTAAGTTCACCGTGTCACTTATATCTTCCAACTGTGTGAGATTAATAAATTCTGAATTTTTTTTCTTGTAAGCTGGTATTTTAGCTAATTCTAGAAGAGGTAATTGAATTTTAACCTTCTCCAACTCTTTTGCCAAACTGAAAGCATGAGTTTGTTTTTTTTTTTTTCAGGGTCTTCTTCACTCTTTCTATAATTTTCCGCTTGTTTGGGTACATGAACAACTCTCTCCAAAATATTAGTGTCAATTGATTTGTTCTGGGAAGATTCACCCCGCTGCACATTTGTTCTATTAAGTGAATTTACAAGTTGTTTCCCATTACTGACATGTTTCCTAGGGTCCTTTTGTTGTGGAGTCGCCATTGGAGGAGGAATGAAACCTTGTTGTTCACCTTCATTATCCTTCACTCTATATCTCTTTCTAGACCTTAAATCATACTTTTTTATGTAACTCAACTTGCATGAAATTTGTGAATTTCCCACAGTATTCATCCACTTAATCTTGATCGAAATATACTTAAGTGATCCGGATTTATGCAGGAATGCAACAGAATAAACATATAACCATAAATACAAAGATGCAGCGGAAATAACACTTCATTTCATTAATATCAAAGAACTGAAATTTGCTTACAAACAAAATGGAAATAAAACTAGCTAGGGCTCTGGTAGCTATGTCTGAGAAGAGATGTGGTGGCTACAGGCCTCTGAACTGAGTTAGAATGAGGCTCAAGGGCCTATTTATTATTTAGAAACAACGGGAAATCCTAAACATCCAAAACCCTAACCCTAGGAGATGAAGCGCCAAAACTATGGGCCCCGTTTGGGTAAATTGGTGTTTCAACTTCCCAGGGGCGTAACTTTGGCATACGATCTCCGTTTGACACGTACCATACCTCGTTAGAAATATCTATTCGAGGACTAAAAATTTTGAACAAGAAACATTAGTCTATGGACCCATGTTTCTCTCTGTTTTCACAAAAAACATCGTTTAGGGCCTCAAAACAGCTTCGGAAGTTTAGGACCCGAAAAACTACTAAAAATAGTAAGTTGTGCCGAAACTAAAAAACTTAAAGAGACAATGGTGGGGCCCCAAGTGGAATAGGCGGGTGACCACAAATATCCACCTGGATCACTCAACTTCAACATATTCTCCCTCACAATCTTCATCTTCATCCTCTTCTATTGTATACATAGCAGATATCTGATCCTCGGCCTCCCTTTGGTCATCTTCTACTGGCTCTCCGGGTGCTGCTTCTATATACAATGGATCTTGAACCTGGTCTTGATCTCTTCTTTCCCTCTGCAAGATTTGCAGGGATGTCTTCTGAATTGAGGGTTAAACCCTCCCTCGGTTTTGTTGTACTTGTCTTTGGGAGTTTTTATTTTCCAATTCCATCTTAGCTAGTTTATTTGTCATATTTTTTTATCACCTTTGTCTTATATTCAATTCTTAGATCTTGTGATGATTCTACTTTTGCCTTCCCCTTCTCTTGGACTGGTTGTTTCCCTTTCACCTTTCCAGCTGCAGTGATCTGAAATGACTGTATTAGTTTTGTTGTGCTATGTCTTTTCAGTTTATAAACATGTGCATACTTGTCTTATTAGTTTGCATAAGGATTGAGGATTTTAACCATGAATTGAAGATGATTTTTAGTGAATTAGAAACATAAAACAAGCTTAAATAACACTAAACAACAGTGAAAAATAGAGAAATAAGTCACTACATGAAAAATTCACAACACACATGATGAAGCAGTTCACCCCTCCTGGGCTACATTTGCTGGTCCAACTCCCAATGGCATGTCCATCTTTCATTATGCTCAAATTTTTTCTATTACATGTATTCATAGTGCTCTAATGGTTGTTTCCGCTGCACTAATGGCTCCAAAGTGATCCAAATAGTAAAAAATGACTCTTCATTAACTTAGAATAGGCGAAAATTGAGTCTCCTACTCTTTTGCCCAGTTTCACCTAGAAAAGATCCACTAAAAGTGGAGAATTCCACTTAACTAGAGATAAAATAGAATATTCCACCATTTTTTAAGCGTGCCCCTAAAATTCCACCAAATTTAACTGCAACATTAAGTGTTAGTGGTTGGGGTGGCCACATGCGCACCCCAAACCTGCGGCCTAACTGTAATAGTCAGCGGAATCGTTGGCATAAACTGTGGTTGGAAACTGCAGTTAAGTTTGAACGCGAGTTGAACTGTCGGAGGTTAGTGGATCCACGGAGGCGATAAACCGTAGCCATGTGACATAACATACTTTGGAACCATTTAACTGGCGGGTTGTTGCAATAACCGTCAGTTGGTTGGCATTAACATATACCATGTGAACACACATTGGGAACCGCTGGCGGGTTGGGACCACTGGCGGTTCCCATCCCCCAATACACCATTCCACTCAACCTTAATACAAAACCAACAACACTATGGGTAAGAAACATCGTGTAGTGCAGAAAGTAAGGCATGCATGTGCTGGGCAGGACTTCCAGGGTCGTTTCCTGCGGGCTCCAAAAAAAATTTATGATATGGTTGTAGGGCCATGTGGCAGCCTCAGGGCTGACCACGTGGCAGCTTTTCATTGGCCCTCCAAAACCATACAAAAAATAAAAATGAGACACTTTTCAAACCATGATTGGACCAATGAAAAAGAATATTCCAAGAATATTCCCTTTTTGCTAACTGTACCTCCACCTTGCTGACTATGCATCCCAGTCAAACCTGGTCAAACTGTCGAAAATTTACCTGTTTGGCATTTCGATTAGTACACGATATCGCCCTCATAGGACATCATTTTTTCAAACCGTTCATAATGCCAGAATTAGGAAGACGATATATACGCAACCATCCTAGTTTGAACCCAATCCTGTAACTTTGAATTTTGAGCAAAATTTATGAACTCCTTCCTGATCACTCCTCCCCATTGGGAAGCTTTTGGACCCCAAAATACTTGATTACCTATTCAGTAGATGAGGGTACAACTCCCTCTCCTTTCCAACCTCCATTTGTTTTGCCTTTCTTGGTTTAGTTCCTTTGATTCCAACTCAAAGGTAGTCAACACTTCCCCTCTTTGATGCTCTTGTCCTCCTATCAAGAATTGTATCTTCTTTGAGCTCATCCAGAAATTCTGGCGAGAAATATTCAATAGAAGGTAGTTGAACATTACTTCCTTGATGATCGATCAAAGGTGGTTCATACAAGCGTAAATTTTCAACATTAACAATAGAATACATTTACATATAAGAAGACAAGTCAATTTGGAGTGCATTATTACCAACTTGTTTTATGATCTTGAAAGGACCATAGCGAATGGGTTTTAGGTTTTTACCTTCCCCTTGCATCATTTATTTGCTAATGGGCAACCATACGTCATCTCCCTCTGAAACTTGTGATCCACTCGGTGTTTGTCATGCCTCTCTTTGTATTTTCTTTGACTTTTCTCAAGCTGTTCTTGAACTTGTTGATGTATAATCTGAATTTTCTCAATGAAATTTTGAGCCTTGTCAATATCACTATGGCCATCAATTGCAACATCCTTCCCAAAGATTAATTCTAATGGAAATTTTGGGAAATACCCAAATCATACTTAAAAAGGTGAGGTTTGTGTTGAAGAGTGCTTTGCCCGATTATAAGCGTGTTGAATGTAATGCAGTTTTCCATCCTAGAACTTAGGATGTTTGTTGCGATATCCTCTCAATATATGCACAACTGTTCTGTTCACCACCTCGGTTTGTCCATTGGTTTGTGGATGAAAAGCGGTACTCTTTTTCAACTTTGTGTCCATCATTCTCCATAGATTTGACCCAAAATTCCCAATGAACCTGGAATCCCTGTCACTAACAATAGAAGTTGGAAATCCAAAATGAACCCAGACATGTTGAAAATAAAGTTTAGCAGTTTGTTCAGCAGTAATGGTTTTCTTACATGGCATAAGTATACACATTTTACTAAATCTATCCACAACTACATAAAGATAATCATGTTGATTTCTTGACATAGGTAGACCTCCAACAAATTCCATGGAGACACGCTCCCATGGCCTTCATGGTACCGGTAGTGGCGTGTACAACCCAAGCTTCCTATTACTAGGCTTACATCCTGCACACATAGAACAACCTCTTATAAAATGTGACACACTATCTATCATGTGAGGCCAATAGCAATACCTTTGTAGATGCACCATTTTTTTTCTTACCCCAAAGTGTCCATCAATAAGAGATGAATGAGCTTCTCTCATGACACTTAACCTCTCTCCTTGTGGAATACATAGCTTGCCCAAATGAAACAACAAATTTTATGCACGTGATAATCTTTTTCTTTAACTTGATTCGCTTCACTCAAAACTAGCATACACATCTTGAAAATCAAGGTCATGTGCATATTGTTACATGTAACTTTCATGTAAAAAAAATTCATTTTTGAGTAAAGTAGAAGCACTAATGATTGGTCTTGAAAGCATATCTGCAAATTTATTGAAAATAACTTTATTTTTCCTTATAACCAAGTGAAATTGTAGAAGAAATCCCATCCACCTGAAATGTCTTGATAGCTGCAATTTTGTTGTGACTGCAAGTAATGTAATGGTTGGTGATTAGTATGTACAATAGTCTCTTTACCCATCAAGTAGTGTTTCCACTTCTTGAAACTTTGTACAAATGCATATAGTTATTTGTCATATGTAGGATAATTAGTTACAACACCATTAAAAGTTTCAGAATGAAAATCGATAGGCTTACCATGCTGCAAAAGTACTGCGCCCATGGCATAATCACTAGCATCGGTTTGAATCCCGAATGGTTGTCTCAAATTTGATAATGCAAGGAATGGAGCTGAACTAATCTCGTATTTTAAAGCTTCGAAAGCTTGCTATTGTTTGCATCCCCATTGGAAGCCT
Source organism: Pinus albicaulis (assembly GCA_034641835.2). Taxonomy (NCBI): domain Eukaryota; kingdom Viridiplantae; phylum Streptophyta; class Pinopsida; order Pinales; family Pinaceae; genus Pinus; species Pinus albicaulis. The sequence continues at coordinate 28,527,421 of CM076584.1, read as the reverse complement.
TTCTTCACACTTGTCACTGCATGCATAGGAGTTGCGATGGAAGAAAAGTTAGCAATAAACTTTATCCAACATTGAGTTGCACCTAAGAAACTTCTTACCTAGGTTACTATTTTGGGTGTGGGCCAATTCACAATAGCTTCCACTTAGAAGGATCAATCCTCAATTCTCTTCCTCCTACAATATGTCCCAAGTAGACCAAAGAAGTCTTCCCAAACTCACACTTTAACATCTTAAAAAACAATTTCTCTTTCTTCAAAATATCAAGCACTCTATTCACATGCAAGACATGATATTCTCTTGTTTTGTTGAAAATTAAAAATTCATCTAAGTAGACAATAAAAAAGTCATCAAGGAATGGTCGCAAAACACTATCCATAAATCGCAATAATTTTTTTGGTGCATAAATCAAAAGGCATAAATAGCCACTCAAAGGGTCCTTGTTTGGTTTTGAATGCAGTTTTCCATATATCACTTTATGCAATTATTACTTGATGATATCCACTTCATAAATATAGCTTAGTGAAAAAAATTTCTTCTTTCAGTTGATTAATAAAATCATCTATTCTTGGGAGTGGGTAATGATTTTTTACCGTAATCTTGTTCAAAGCTCGAAAATCTACACACATGCGCCAAGTCCCTTCTTTCTTTGGTATCAATACTATGGGTGAACCGCATGGCGAGGTGCTTGGCCTTATGATTCCTTTGTCCAAAATATCTTTGATTTTCCTCTTTATTTTGGAATTCTCCATTATCGACATGTGATACATACCAATGTTTGGAAGAGGACAATATTAATGCAACTAAATCTCATGTTGAATCTATCTTTTTGGAGGTAATCATGTTGGCTCCTGAAAGATCTCATGATGCCCATTAACTACATCGTATAAATCTGATTTCAACTTAGGATCACATCCCTCAAATGATTAATGATTAATATCAGCTTTAGGCTTAATAATAAGAATGACAAAATTCTTACTTGAATTTACCAGCCTCTTTACCTATCCAACATTTACCATCACAATATTTGTCTTCTTGCGATGTGCTCTAACAATGAACTCCTTGCCATATTTGAATAAATGATACTTGTTTTCATGGCGATGGAAGATCGTTTTCCTCTCATACAAGTAAGGACTCCCTAATACAATACCAATGATGTCAAGTGGAACCACATCTAATTCAATTGTGTCAACAAAATTTGTAGTGATTGCAAACCTTAATATACATTTCTTTGAAACCTGTATATTTGCATCCTTACAAATACAACCCAATGGATATGGTTTTGGATGTGGTATGGTCTCAAGGTTAAGTTTCTTGACCAAGTCTTCAGAGATTAATTTTTCTTGTGGCCCACTGTCAAACAATGTGTCAATCTTGGTATGCTTGGATATGACCCTCACATGAAACAATTTTATTATTTCTTATTCATTTGGAGTGTTTATGTGATAGTTTGATGTAATAGTACTGGGTTTAGTTTCAACATGGCTGTAATCTTAGATTCATCACCTGAATCAAATCCTAAATCAGTTGATCTGTAGCAGCAATTTTCTGTTTCCCTTGTTATTGGGTTTCTTTGGCCTCATTTCAGGATGTAGTTTCCAACAATGAGTTTCATCATGGCCTTCTTTTTAACAATGTTTACAAACCACTTTTTCTCCCTCTTTATTAATAGATGCATTCTTTTAATTTTTACCTTTTGATTTCTTTTCCTTGGCTTTACCCTTAAAAGGTTTCTTTCTACCCTCTTCATAAATGTTCTTCCCTCTAGCTTCTAGCTGATGTGTGGCCTGAACACATACTTCATCTAGACTAGTGGGGTTAAACATGAGAATAGTATGTTTTATGTAGCTATGTAAGCCTCCTATGTACTTGAGCAAAGTCTCTTGCCTTTGCAAATCTACCCCTAATATTAAGATAGATCTTCTCCTAAATTCTTGGGTGTATTCTTGCACATTTTGTCCCTTTAATTGCCTAAAGTTCTGCCAGTTCACGATGGCTTTCTGCATATGAGCTAATGGATAAAATTGTTGCTTAATATCAGTAATGAAATCTTACCATGATAGAATAATCTTACCATGTTTCTTGATTTCCTCCTTTGTCTTGACTTACCACCAAACAAGTGTTGCACCTTCCATTATCAATGAAGCTAATTAGATTTGGGTATCATCATCTTGAAGGTTTTTTATTCTCAAATATACCTTCAATTGTCTAATCCAATTATCAAGATTTTCTACATTGACTTCACCATTAAACATAGGCAATTCGAAATTAACATCAAGTTTGAAAAGAAGAAATTTTACTAGTGTTCTTTGACTTGTGTGGCTGATGTACTGAATAAGAAGTAGAGGGTGAGGACGATGGCTCTCCATTGCCTCCATTTCCCTTCTTTGACTTATCTTCATCATTGTGACCTCCTAAATAACCTTGTCCTTCCTTGTGAAGTTTAGATCCTTCTCCTTCTAGTTTCTCATTCCTTTCTTGATAAAGGATTCTAACCATCTCAGTCTTGTCAAGGAATGCTTTCCTGAACACTCTTTCTTCCTCCTTGGGATCAACTTATTCATGGATTTATTCTTCCTCCTGAGGCATGCTTAATGGAGCTTCTGCTTCCTTAGGAGGTGAACTAGGTGGTGGATATTGTGGCAATCTTTCTCTCCTTTTATTTTTCTCTTCTTGAGACCCTTATGCTTCCACCAATTTTCCTTCTCCTCTTTTGAGTTTGAACCTAGTAAGCATCTAAAACTTGCAAACAGTTAAACAATTCTTTGCACTAAAAAAACCAAAGAATAAACTCTAACTCTGATACCAATATGATCTAAAATTATTGTATTATTTTTGTTGTGCTAAATTTCTTTTCAGTTTATAAACATGTGCATACTTGTCTCATTACTTTGCATAAGGATTGATGATTTTAACCATGAATTGTAGATGATTTTTAGTGAATTAGAAGCATAAAACAAGCTTAAATAAAATTTAAAAGTAGTGTAAAATAGAGAAATAAGTAACCACATGAAAAATTCACAGCAGGAATGATGAAGTAGTTCACCCCTCCTGGGCTACATCTGCTGGTCCAGCTCCCAATGGCATGTCCATCTTTCATTATGCTCAAAATTTTGCTATTACATGTAGTCAGATTTCTCTAATCATTGTTTTCTCTACACCAATGGCTCCAGAATGCTCCAAATAATAAAAAATGACTCTTCATTCACTCATAATGGGCGAAAATTGACTCTCCTACTCTTTTTCCTAGATTCACCTAGAAAATCTCCACCAAAAGTGGATAACTCCACTTAACTAGAGATAAAATAGCCTATTCTACCATTTTTTAAGCACGCCCCTAAACTGTCGTTGAATTTAACTACAAAAATAAGTGTTAGTGGTTGGGGTGGCCACATGCGCACCCCAAACCCACTACCTAACTGTAACAGTCGGCGGAACTGTTGGCATAAACTGTGGATGGAAACTACTGTTAAGTTCAAACGCGAGTTGAACTATAGGAGGTTAGCAGAGACCGCGGAGGTGATATACCGTAGCCATGTGACATAAAATATGATGGAACCATTTAACTGGCGAGTTTTTGCAATAACTGTCAGTTGATTGGCATTAACATATACCATGTAAACACATGTCAGGAACCGCAGGCAGGTTGGGACCATCGGCAGTTCCCATCCCACCATACACCATTCCACTCAACTTTAATACAAACCCGACAATGCTATAGGTAAGAAACATCATGTAGTGCGGACAACAAGGCGTGCGTGTGTTAGGCAGGAGGTCTGGGGGTCGATTCCTGTAGCCTCCAACGAAATTTTAGGATACGGTTACAGGGCCACGTGGTAGGCTCAGGGATGGCCATGTGGCAGATTTTCATTGGCCCTCAAAAATAATACAACGAATAAAACTGAGACACTTGTCAAATCATGATTGGCTCAGTGAAAAGGAATATTCTGAGAATATTCATTTTTTGTTGACTGTACCTCCACCTTGCTGACTGTGCATCCCAGTCAAACATGGTCAAACTGTCAGAAATTTACTTGTTTGGAATTTCGATCAGAACATGATGTCTCCCTCATACAACATCGACTTTTTGAATTATTCTCAGCGATGGAATCAAGAAGACGAGATCTACACAACCATCCTAGTTTCAACCCAATCCTGTAACTTTGAATTTTGAGCAAAATTTATGAACTCGTGATCATGCAGTCATATTAGCTTCAATCTATAAAGCATTTGTCTGTATCTTATCTAGAGTAGGGGATCTCCTTTCTCTAAGTGTTAAACTAAAATCGGCTTCGAAAGCCCCATCAAAAACCATCTTTGCTCCAAACGAGGGGGGGGGGGACTTCATTTCTATAGGAAAAATGTTATACAACTTATTGGATCTTTTGATAAAATCCAATATATTTTCATCTGATTTTATTTTTATTGCATTAAATTCTGTGAGTGAATATCCATGATCCATTTTTTCACCCTGTTGGAGTTCCCATGTTTTGGCAAGTTTGGCAATACCAAAAGATGAGACAACATCAGAACCGATTTTAAACCTAAGGATCTAGCCCTCCTAGGTCCAGAGAGGGATCTCTCTATAAAGGCAAAGGTATGTGTCATTGAAGCTCAAATATTAAGATTTTAGGCTAGTTATAGGCACGTGTTTGTTTGTTTGATTGTGTGTTTGGTTGCTGGGAATCAGGAAGGAAGGGTTTAGTATAAGACAAGGATGAGAAAAGAGGATTTTAGGCAAAGGAGGAATGATTTCAGAGAACACTCGAGACCATTGGGCAATGGAGTCAGGAAAGGGTTTACTTGCTATTCAATATCCAGGCTTTCAATTGGGCTAGTCATCTAAAGCATTGGATCTTAAAGATGATAGTGTGGTATGAAATGATGGGAAAGAAAGTGAATGACAAGGAAACATCCAAGGTGACCACGTAGGAATTGGATCCAGGGACAGGACATGCCATTAAACACCTGTGATCCAACTCCTAAAAGGTTAACTCTTCAGACAAGGAAAAACATTAAAGATTTAAACACAAAGGTGAAAACCTGAGATCATAGAAATACTTTGAACTTTCAATGCTTCGACATCCAACTTAAGGGAACTTATAAAGGTTCAATTAATTGAAAAGGACCCTAGTGAGACAGAATCAACATTCTAAACTCCTAGTATCCCAATTCTTTCAATTAAAACCCAGCAATAACATCTAAGCACAGAGTCATTAATTCATACATCAGCTAGCAATAAAACATTAGCTACTACACTAGTTAAATTAACTTAAATCAGTACTCAAATAGCACATATAGCAGAAAACATCGAAGGTAGGGAGAGCAGAAACATAGGGTACCATGCGAGGGTAAATCCTATGCCAAATTTCTAATGCGTACCAGAAGAAACGAAATGTGATGAATTACAAAGGAAAACAAAGACAGAGATAGAAAAACATCACCGCTGCTCTAAATCAGGATCCAAAGAAATGTGCTTGTCATATTAAAGAGCAACACCAGTCATGTACAAGATTTCCAAAGGCTTGATATTCAGTCTGAAAACATCCTCCTCGGCCTATCTTACAACTTTACACAGAGAACTATATCTCAAGAGAAATAGCTTGCAATTCACAGATATCCGATCAACAACCTTTACAATGAGTTTCTTCATGAGTTTTATAGCTGAAAGAGAGGCAGAGGAGGTAGATGAAACACTAAATGAAAAATTAAAACAGAGTAGAAGAAGAGGGTCGAGGCCCATTCTGTTTTAATATCTGATCATTAATCTTCAGTACTCTTTGGGAGAAAGAGTGGTCTTCGACAGGCTGAAATTTACTCCAGGTATGTTCTTGATGTACTTTGGTTATAGTACTCTGCAGTACTCTGGTGAATAAACAAAAAGGAAAATAAATGACTACGAGGTCTGCCATATTGTGTAACAAATGCTCTGGTAGCATTAGGACTGTTTTCAGGGTGGAAATCTTCTCAGAAACATGATGTAGAATAAAGACAGTATGGGTACTGTGTCCTTTCTCGAGAGGAAACTTCTGCTAATGGGAAACATTGTCAACATAGTTTTCTGTGCGTTAGGCCTCATCAAGGCCTCTGTGAAAATCACGAGGTCTTCAATCGGGTACAATTTCCTTTGATCATTGAATCAGAGCTTAAAACCTTCAATTACAAGCGTTAAACTCTCTGATTATCCACTGATACACTTTGCCTCTTCATCCACTGTCTCTGTCTGCAAAAATTGAACTTTTAATGATGCTGGAGAGTTTAACAAGGTAGAACACTGTACTTTTAATGAAATATTTCCTGTAGAAACCCTCCCAAACATTTATGTTGCAATATCAGGCTCAAAAAATAACCTTCTCTGTGCTTTTTGTCACTATAACAGTGACCGTGAGAAATGGTGGTGTTCACCGCCTGTACCCTGAAAAAGACACAAACTGTTAATAAATCCATGCATGGGAGAGGATGGCTGCGGTGGAATGTTGTGGAATTGGTAGCACAACATGGTGGCAATAGTGGATGCAAGGTAAACGGTGGAAAAATGCAGAATCATGGTTAAAAATGCAACTGATGAAGGTTTGGATGTGGGATGCACGTGGACCGTTTGATCAGGGTAGGAGGCGATGATCGATGGTGGAGGTGAAATTATGAAATGACCTTTAGAAGTTTGGGCGAAATGAAAAACTTTGATATAAAACATTAAATTTTTGATGTTCGGTGGGATGATATAATGTTTAATGCAAAATATAAAAATTTGACCTTTGAACGAAGAGCAAAGGGAATGGGCGAAAATGCAACGGAAACATATGGAATGAGTTTAAATGGTCGGACCTGGTCATGGTGGAGGGCGATTTGACACAGGCCGTTAGATCTCAGGAGGAGATCAATGGCTCAGATGGTCCGATGAAATGCTGAGGTTGCGTGATGAAAAACAATGACTGGGACGCGAGATGCAATGAGGGTCGTTGATCGAAGCAGATCAACAGTCAGGATTGGTTAATGAACTTCGGGAAATAAAGTGGGGAAGTGGTTTTGGGATACAAAACTACTGGTTTCACGCTGCCAAAAGGCCTGGAGGAAGTTTTCACTTTTTCAACGCGATATGGGCCTTTAGCTGACACGTGGCTCTGGAAATCCACCCATATCGCGTAAATTCTAACTGTTAAAGCTTGGAGCCAAAAACAATGTGATATTGCTGTGGGCCATTAGATTTGGGCCCGTGAGATCCGACGGTGACGAAGGAGCGCGATCTGAGAAACGTGCAGGGTCAATAAAGGTGGGGTCAACGGACGACGGTTTCATTGTGGGTCGTCCGATCTATGGATGAACGGCTGAGATCTACGGAGGAGATACAGAGGCGGAGAAAATGGTTAGTGGGCGAGGGAAATCTGAGCCATTAGATCATAAGGGATGGACGGCCACAATCAAATCGGAGGGGAGCAATGGAAGGGCCAAAACTCCGATGGGCAATGGTGTGATTGGCTCCGGGCCATTGGATCGGCTTTAGATCAAAGACTATGATTGGGTGATAGGGTGACCAATCGGGAAGCAGAGCGGAGTAAGAAGACATCTGGGCCACAGGATCAGAAAGGGCGAACGGTTTAGATTAAATCGGGATCGGCCAATCGGGGCATCGGGAGGGTGGCATATTTAAAATCTCCGATTGGCGATGGAGGCGGTGCAGCGATGGCCGTCAGATTTAAATACGAATTGACGGTGGAGAAAATCATCGGAGGTTTTACATAGACATGTGATTGGGGCACGATGTAATAGGCGCGAGCCATTAGATATTTTCAGATCAACGGCAGAGATTGCTTCCACGGCCGACAAACCAAATATACCTCACATCAGAAGAAATCAATTCGTAAATGACATGTGCACTCCGATCACCTTCCGATTCTGATAAGCGCCTTCTATCTTAGTGCTTGTTCTCAGTGCTCGGGTGTATGGGGGAAAGTGGTTAAGGGGCTGGGCGAAAGGGGCTAAGCCTATCATAAATAAAAAGTGGCTTTTTGGCCTATTTAAATGTGTTTTGAGGCCAGAAGAGGAAAACGGTAGGAGAAATAAATGGTTTTAAAGCCAAATAAAGGATATTATAAGGCTTAAAAGGGGATCAGGGATGATTTAAAGAGTTAATGAGGAATTAAGGGAGGGAAAAAATATGATGAAAACCGAGGTTTAGGGGGAATGAAATAAGAGGGAAAAGGAGGCCTTTTGGGCAATTTCTGTCTGCTCAACTTAGTGTTCCTAAGTTGATGTCATAAATTTTCAACCAGGGCTAGTAAACTGTTGAAGTGTGGTGCAATATATGTGCCAAAGTGACCTTTTCCTTACTTCGTTGTATGTGTTTTTCTTATTGTTTTTGGGGGTTTTGTCTTTTTAGTACTTAATATGCTACTCTATGTTCAAAAGATGAAATCAAATCTATGTCAAAAAGAAAAGAAAAGGAAAATTTAGACTCAAAACAGAGTGTAATTGTAAATTCTGTCCCTAATTAGGAAAATGATGAAAAACAAAAAATCTACCCTAGACTATGTATGGCACCTAAGAATAGAGAATGCTAAACTTGAAAAAGAAAATAACTCTTCACAGTTTGCAAAACTTGACAAGGAAAATAACTCATAACATGAACTCAATCCAATTATTTATATTAGAAATATGTTGGAACAACTTGAGAATAGGATAAGTTTAATGCAATGAGGTTTCTTTCTAAGCAAACAACTTACAATATCACAGAGAAAATCTCGTCTATGGTTAGAAATTTGTTGGAACACATTTAGAAAAGATTATCTGCAATATGTCAAGAAATTCTACTCTAAATTAACCTATGACACTACAATTAAACCATTCTGCAACTCAAAATATCACTGTTAAGCCTCATTCATGTGTTAGAAATCTTTTGGAATAGTTTTGGAAAAAGACAATTTGGAAAATTATGAGAAATTGCAGAATAGTCAAGACTTCAAAATGACATTGCCAATTCTTGTCCTATGATAATGATGTATTAGCGGAGATTTAGAACAAGAACAATTTGTAAATAATGAAGGCCTTTAAGTCTAATTTAATCAGAACTAAAATATAACTAGCTAACAAAACTTACAATACATTAAACAAAACTGAACTGATATGCAACTAACTTCCGGAATACTACAGTTGAACTAAAATGCAGCTAATCTATAAAACAATACAGTTGAAATAAAATTCAATTGATCTTTGAAACACTACAGCTTCATCTCATTCAGTATTAGTGATGTTTTGGAACAATTCATAAGAGCAATACTGGCTGTAACATTCAGTGTAAGTGAGCATAAAACGTAAAGTTTAGAAAACTGTCTAAACTAGGAACAAATCAGAGCTAGAACTACTTATCTAAATAAAACGCACAGAGCTTCTCGGGCAGTAGGGACCCTCTACCACCAAATGAGCATACAAATCTCAACTCCTTAGAACTGCTTCAGGTCATGCATCAAGGTTGAACTTCTTTCATTAAAGGAAAACGCTTCAAAAACAACGTATTACAGTCTTGGGAAAACTTAACAACAAAACATCCACTAGCTAGCTGGATCTTGGTCTCTCGAGTTATTTTTATAAGGGAAATACATAACTTCCCTTGAGAAAATATAGGGACAAGTGTCTTTTGCAATTAAAATCAAATTAGAACTCTTTTGAAGGCCTCGTACTTTGCTGCAGACATCTGTAGAGTCCGTGTCCCAGTAGAAGTCTACCTCTTGGTTTTGGTTTCCCACGTGCATAACCACTTGGATATTTTTACTCAGACTTCGTGGAGAACAACGAATGATGTGGATGAGGTCTCAAATTCACCCATATGCGTTTTTCCTTCAGACGACACCTGTAACCCATTTAAACACTAAAATAGCTGTGGAATGCGTGATCGGCTACAGAACGTCTGTATTCTGTAACTATTTTGCACAAAATTATTAAAACATCAAAAGCCATGAAAATACAATATGTTAATCAATTGCATGTAACCTTTAAGCAATCCTAATCATTCTTCATTGATTTTAGGCTTATGAAGTGATAAAAGAATGATGAAAAGAAATGAAGGTTTGTAAAAGAGAAGGCAATTCTAGGGCTCAACATACCCCCACTACAAAACTACTGCATGTCCTCATGCAATTTCATCAAAAAATTATTCCATGTGCTCTGAAACCTCTGTTAGAACATCCAACCTTATCTTTCTGCTTCTTTTGGCCCTAATCTTTTCTAATCTCTGTTAACTTTTCAGAAATTGGTTCTTCATCTTCCTCCTGTAGTGGAGTGTCAAGTTTATTTTCAATAACCATGTCAGTTTTTCTTCTTCTGCTTCATCAAAAGATTTGGCAAATGATTTTGTAATCTCCTTATGGAAGCCATCAAATTTCTCTATAAAATTTAACCTCCCTGCTTGTTGTAGTAGCTCCTTGACTTGTGGATATCCTTCCAAATTCTTTGACTCTAACTTGTTCTGTCCTGACAATTAGCCACATTCCTCCTCTGTGCAGATTATCTTCCTTTCAGAATTACTTTTATATGCTTGAAGCTAGATTGACTACAGAGTCTAATGCTTTATTTTTGAAACTATATCTCTGTGTCTGAATATGGATTAGCTGTAGAATGATGCTTCACCCTCAGAATTACCTCTCTATACTTAGAGATGGATTGGCTCCAAAGTGTAATGGAGGTGAATGGATGGAGGTAATTAAGCTATAAGGGAAAATGAAGTGGCTATGGATCTGATGGAGAATTTATGATGAACTTGTGGTGAAATAAGTGGATGATACAATCTTAAGGAGATGTGGACTAGTAGGTTACGTTTGTGATTATTAACATTAGTCATTAATCAAGGTTTTAATGAGGATCATTATGGAATGTTGGATAAGGGATATGGCCAAGATATGTTAATCAATTCGAATGATAGGTTGTTTTAGGAAACATATGATTATACACATTGTATCTATTTCATGTTTTAACTTTTTGCTATTAAAATAATTTTCAAAATTTATCTCAGAATTTTTGACCTTGTTAATTGTTGTGCTTGATGTTGTTCCTTTGGTCCTCTTTTAGCATGTTGGTCTTCAAAACGAAATCCTTCAATTTCCTGTAATCATCATCTCTTTGTAGGTTGTACAATTGTGTCAGAACTGCTGAATAAGATGTGGCTGCAACATGCAATCTGTAAAAAGAAATGAAGTATGGCTATGGAATATGGATGTGAAATGTAATGGAGTGAAAGTGGAATATGACTTGTGAAATGGAATGAAAGTGGCGTGAGATGGAGTGAAAGTGTAGAATGAAATGAATTTTTCAATTTCTCTCAAATGGTACATCAGACTTCCCTGAAATTTTTTGAGGTTGTTACCAATATTATTATGCATCTTCTGACAAAAAATATCTGCCATTGGTTGCACAGATCTCTTGAAAAATGAGAAATGGCTGTAGGTGAAAGTGGCCAATTTCTTGAAGAATACACACTGTAATTTTCTGAAATTTTCTGTGTTTATTCACCCTACCTCAATGCATTTACCATAAAAATTTTAGGACCAATGGATGCACGGTTTGAAAGTTATGATAAAATCAATTTCTGCCCTGTTTCACCCTTCATTCTGCCCAATGTTGCAACAAAAAAGTATGCCACGAACTCATTTTAAGGCCGAATTGTGTGATTCAAAAAGGAAATTGTGTATTTTTACCTTTTCTACTTCCACATGCTTTTATAATTTCATTTTTATGAAGAAAAGGTGCTGTTGTGCAAAAATATTGAAATCTGTCCTAGTCTGTCCATAATGCTGAAAAATGAAAATCTGCCTTAAAAACCCATCTGAAACGCCCTTAAAAATTACTTTTTTTCAAATTTTGTCCACGTATTACTCAATTTATCATATTCTAAGAAAACCTAGAAGCTCATAATTTTTTATTTCTGCTCCAGTCTGCTGCAATATTTGCGCCAAAACTGCCTCTGGAAAAAGTTGCAAAAAACAAAAACAGGCTGCTACAGCAATAGCTGCAGAAACTGCCACTTTCTGCAGTTGTTGTTGAATTGACAAAAAGATGAACATGCTGCTACAAGAAACTAATAAAATGTACTACTGCAAGTTGTTGTTGATTCAATAAAACCATTAGTCTTCATCAAAGCCAACATTCATGGTACAATTCTTACTATGCGAATAAATGTGTCGAAGTCGAGCATGGGAAGAAATCATTGGATTACCGATCAATAATGAAAATAGTTAACCAATGCGAGACAAATCACCGATAATGTAAATGAGTGTGAAGGTACCTCAATGCATCTTGACAGGGACGAATGAATGTGTCGAAGTCGAGTCACCTGCAAGATTTTACAATCAAGAGACATTGTTGTATTCCCATTGTTATCAACGAGGAGGCTTGCCATTGATGAATGCAAGCTCCAAGGCACTCCAAATAATCTCTAATCTTGATCCCAGATAAAGTGTTGAGGTCAATGGGACAAGATATGTTGGAAGGTGGACCTTAAGGAATTCCACATCATCCAACTTGAGCATAGAACCAAAAATGATTTGAGGAACCATGGAAGATTGAAACCATCATGAAATTGCAGAACTTATTGTGAACTTTGCTCACCATTTGCCTAGTTTTCAAGCAAAGCTCATGTCCAATTGCGCCAGCAAGCTGGTTTTCACAATAGGACTTTTTTTTTTATGTCCTACTCTACTTGAAAAATAAAATCTTGTTCAAGTATATGAATACTTCCAATGGAACCATGTATGTAACAAGATGATAGATAAACTCATATGCAGGTTTGAAAGATACTCTTTGATATGTACCTGTATATGAGATGCCAACTGTCTTGATTTAGATGATGTTAGAAGATATTGAATAATTGAGCATTGGGATCCGATGACTGACTTGAACCAAGATTCAATGTAATCTTGTCTTCCTTGTCTTTCCTCTATCATGAAATGAAAGTCTTCGGAGATGTGATCTTCATTCATAGAATCTAGTGATAGGCATGCATGATACTTTTCAATCTCTGGTTCCAATAACTTCTCTTTATCAACATACATCCATGATTCTTGGACATTATCTGAGTCTTCTTCTTCTGGTTGTTGTTCTTCAATGGTAGCTGGTGAATCATTTTGCAATACCTCAAAATTGTAAGTTGATTGAGGTGTTTTATTGTTGGGGATATGAAATGGTTGTGGAGGTAGTGGAGTGGAGAATCTTTGGGGTGTTTGTGTGGATGGTAATGGGGAAGGTTGAATTGAGGTCAAATGAGGGTGATATTGATGATGTAGTGGAGGTAAATGGTATGGATAACATTGATCATGGTATTGAGGATAGAGAGGGAAAGATTGAGGATACGATGGATTTCCTTTGTAGGGCCTTTGCCAACTTTGTTGCCAAAATTGGTTTTGAGGTTGGGATTGAGATGGCCAAGGTTTCCAAGGTTGGTTTTGAGGTTGGGATTGAGATGCCCAAGGTTGCCAAGGCAAGGGTGTTTTCCAATTACCTTGAGATTGTTGTGCATAACCTTGATACTGTGCATAAGGATATTGCATCGTATTGGGTTGATGAGGCTACCATAGTTCTCTTGGAGCTACATAAGAAAGTTGCTCTTGTGCTTGATTTGCTCCATTATCCTTCTGGTAAATTGCCTTCAACCCTGGTAATGGTGGGCAATCTTCAGTAGTATCTGATCCTACACAAATTTTACACATTTTAATGTTATCAAGTGGACATTCATGCAAATCATGTTTCTTTCTACATTTAGGGAAAAATATGAATGAAGCAACTTTTTGCTTGTTTTGCATTCTTAGCATGTCAGTTTGTTCATTTAAATTACCAAGAATGTTTAGCAAATTGTTTGGTTTAGTTTGACTTACCAATCCTGATGCTGACTTACTTACTTTTTCCATAAATGGATCTTGAGGGGACCTTACACACTTTTCTTTTCCTCTTGATATGTTCTTGCATAGTTCACAAATTTCTTGAAATGACAATCGATATACATCTCCTTTTCCCACAAGATTAAGAAGATCAATCCATTCATCTTTTATAGAATTTAGTAGGAGAGTTTTTAATGCATCTGATCCTAAATTATGCAATTTAGATCTTTTGATATTATAAGTAAATCTCTCCACTAAATCTTCTAGGCTTTCATCCTCTTTTTGGTTCATCTTAAAGAATTTATTTCTAAAGTCATGGTGCATGCAATAACCTTTATATTTTTCCAAAAATACTCTTTTCATATCATCCCATGTCCTTATATAATTTGTTCCTAAAGTCATGAACCATCTAAGAGCTCTATCCTTCAATGTTGCCGGAAACAAATTCAATTTTTGCATGTGCAATGAGTAGCCATAAGATCTACAAATTATTTCAAATTCAAAAAGAAAGGTTTCCGGGTCTTCTGATCTCATACCTTTGAAGTTAGGAAGCATAGATGGATGGATGTTCTTCATTTGAACATTGATATCAGTTTCTTGAATAGGAAATCCAAAAGGATCTTCCTCATTGTCATCATCTCCATCCATTTCTTCAACCTCCTTTGTCACCTCTTCTTCTACCTGCAAAAATATGAATTCATGATGTGGATGTGTGGCTCTTACTGCACCACATGATATAGTGGGTGTGGTAGGTGATTGAAGTTTTTTTTTTTTTTTGGATGTAAGAAATAAGGTTACCTAGTTACACTTCCCCGGAAACGGAGCCAAAATGTTTAGTCAATTTAGTGTTCCTAAATTGCTTCCATTAATTATCAACTAGGGCTTGTAACTTTGATGAAGTGTGGTGCACTATATGTGCCTAAGTGACCTCTTCCTTACTTCGTTGTATGTGTTTTTCTTATTGTTTTTGGGGGTTTTGTCTTTTTAGTACTTAATATGCTACTCTATGTTCAAAAGATGAAATCAAATCTATGTCAAAAAGAAAAGAAAAGGAAACTTTAGACTCAAAACAGAGTGTAATTGTAAATTCTGTCCCTAATTAGGAAAATGATGAAAAACAAAAAATCTACCCTAGACTATGTATGGCACCTAAGAACAAAGAATGCTAAACTTGACAAAGAAAATAACTCTTCACAGTTTGCAAAACTTGACAAGGAAAATAACTCATAACATGAACTCAGTCCAATTCTTTATATTAGAAATATGTTGGAACAACTTGAGAATAGGATAATTTTAATGCAATGAGGTTTCTTTCTAAGCAAACAACTTACAATATCACAGAGAAAATCTCATCTATGGTTAGAAATTTGTTGGAACACATTTAGAAAAGATTATCTGCAATATGTCAAGAAATTCTACTCTAAATTAACCTATGACACTACAATTAAACCATTCTGCAACTCAAAATATCACTGTTAAGCCTCATTCATGTGTTAGAAATCTTTTGGAATAGTTTTGAAAAAAGGAAATTTGGAAAATTATGAGAAATTGCAGAACAGTCAAGACTTCAAAATGACATTGCCAATTCTTGTCCTATGATAATGATGTATTAGCAGAGATTTAGAACAAGAACAATTTGTAAATAATGAAGGCCTTTAAGTCTAATTTAATCAGAACTAAAATATAACTAGCTAACAAAACTTACAATACATTAAACAAAACTGAACTGATATGCAACTAACTTCCGGAATACTACAGTTGAACTAAAATGTAGCTAATCTATAAAAAAAATACAGTTGAACTAAAATTCAATTAATATTTGAAACACTACAGCTTCATCTCATTCAGTATTAGTGATGTTTTGGAACAATTCATAAGAGCAAGACTGGCTGTAACATTCCGTGTAAGTGAGCATAAAACGTAAAGTTTAAAAAACTGTCCAAACTAGGAACAAAACAGAGCTAGAACTACTTATCTAAATAAAACACACAGAGCTTCTCGGGAAGTAGGGGCCCTCTACCACTAGATTAGCATACAAATATCAACTCCTTAGAACTGCTTCAGGTCATGCATCAAGGTTGAACTTCTTTCATTAAAGGAAAACGCTTCAAAAACAGCGTATTAAAGTCTTGGGAAAACTTAACAACAAAACATCCACTAGCTAGCTGGATCTTGGTCTCTCGAGTTATTTTTATAAGGGAAATACATAACTGCCCTTGATAAAATATAGGGACAAGTGTCTTTTGCAATTAAAATCAAATTAGAACTCTTTTGAAGGCCTCGTACTTTGCTGCAGACATCTGTAGAGTCCGTGTCCCAGTAGAAGTCTACCTCTTGGTTTTGGTTTCCCACGTGCATAACCACTTGGAGATTTTTACTCAGACTTCGTGGAGAGCAACGAATGATGTGGATGAGGTCTGGAATTCACCCATATGATTTTTTCCTTCATACGACACCTGTAACCCATTTAAACACTAAAATAGCTGCGGAACGCGTGATCAGCTACAGAACGTCTGTATTCTATAGCTATTTTGCACAAAATTATTAAAACAGCAAAAACCATGAAAATACAATATGTTAATCAATTGCATGTAACCTTTAAGCAATCCTAATCATTCTTCATTGATTTTAGGCTTATGAAGTGATAAAAGAATGATGAAATGATGTGAAGGTTTGTAAAAGAGAAGGCAATTCTAGGGCTCAACAATTTCTTCACAAACAAAGAGGCTTTAAAACTGGGAACAACAGTGAGGATTTAAAAAAGGGCAAAGGCACCAGGGGGCTTCAAGGATGATGTGTTTTCAGGGGAAATGCATTCCTTGAAGGCTCAAAAAACATTTTAGCCCCCTGTTTGCTTGTCAAAAAATTCATAGGGGGCTAACACACCCCATCTCTGAGTGAATCGATTTTCTAGTTATTCCCATGTATTAATTGAATTATATGGAAATTCCTTAAACCACTTCCTAGCCTCTCCATCTTGATATTGAACAAAGAGCCTCATTACAACATCAAGATGTTCTACATTCAAAATTTTAGAAAAATTACAAAACATAGGCAAGTGTTTTTCTACAGTTATTTCATATTCTCCAGTAAAACGTGGAGCATATCTGTTAAAAAAAAGGCTGGTGTTGCAATGCTTGCACCTTGATTAACTGTTCCTTGGTTAGATGCAATCAACAGACCTACTGTGAAAATGAACGAAGGTGGAGGAAAAACTGATATGGGGATGATGGACGATAGCAGAGGGACCAACAACTAGAGTTTGTTGAGCTTGAGTAAAAGTAAAAGAAACATACTTGAAGGAGTGTCCTTCCACCTAAGGTTCTTGAAAATAAAGTCGTGTGAAAGGTGAATCTTGGTCCAAGGAAGGAATTATTTCATAAATATCTTCAAACAAAGGATTACTAGAACTATTGTCAGCAGAAGAAAATGTAGGAGCAGGTGTTAGAGGTGTTGGGTGTGGAGCCTGATTATCTTGTTTACTTTGTACCACATCATTGGAACCCTGTACCTTAAAAGGGGTGTCAAAGCTGCCCGTAATTAATTGCTGCTGTGGGGGGTCCAAGGGGGGTGGCAGCGCTTTTCGAAGCCCCCCCCCCCCTAGCGGGGGATTTCGGGGGCAGCGCCCCCGAAGCTAAAAACAGATGTAAAATTTCCTTGTAAAAGTATAGTAATTTCTAGTTAATCTAGGCCATTCATAGGCGGATGATCCGACGGTAGAAGTTATGTTTAGTTTAGGGTTTTTTGCCCTAGAAGGCAACCCCCTTGTATATATGAGGGTATTGTATTGCCGCTGTGTATTATGTGTGTATTCTCAGAGCGAGAAACAGATAGGGAGACTGTGAGAAAGAACAAAGGATATTACAGTGGATCTACTGTAGGTTTTGTCTCTTGATTTTGTTGGATAATAGAAAGGAAGGACTGGCTGTTGCGGGTGGATGTAGCCCAAACTGGGTGAACCACGTATATCTGTGTCTCTCTGGTTTTATGTGTTTTGTGTGCTTTTATTTTCTGCATATTATATGTGTTTCATTGCTCCATAATATTTAATTTTCTAACAACTGGTATCAGAGCCAAAGGTCTATTTCGCTGATAAATTCGCAGGAAGGAAGGGTTCCTGGTTCGAGTGGGAGCAATGGCAGAAGATGGTAAATTTAGGGCCGAGAAATTTAACAGCCATAACTTCCCGTTGTGGAAGATGCAGATGGAAGATTATCTGTATTAGAAAGATCTATACCTACCATTGAGTGGAAAAAAGAAGAAGCCGACGGCCATGACAGACGCGGAATGGAACATCCTCAATAGAAAGGCACTCGGAATAGTACAGTTGTGCCTTGCGGCATCAGTCGCCTTCAATATTTCGAAGGAAACAACAACAAAGGGTTTGATGTAGATGTTGGCGAAACTATATGAAAAACCCTCGGCCTCAAACAAGGTATTTCTTATGAAACGATTATTTAATATGAAGATGTCGGAAGGTGGATCTATTGCAGACCATTTAAATGATTTTAATACAATTACCAGTCAGTTAAGTTCTGTAGGGGTAAACTTTGATGATGAAGTTAGGGCTCTTTTATTTCTGTGCTCATTGCCAGAAAGCTAGAATGCTTTAGTTATGGCCATTAGTAACTCTGTCTCCGGGATCTAGTACTTTAAAGTTTGGCTGATGTTGCCTGCTATCCTTAGCGAGGAAATGCGACTTGTGCATGTTTCCGGGGAGACATCGGGTGAATGCTTGAGTGCGCAGTCTAGGGGAAGAAGAATGGAAAGAGGAAAGAGCTCGGTTATTGATATTGGGCAGAATCAAGGAATAGACCAAGTCCGTGACATCGGGAGACAGGGTGGAATTGCGGAAAGAAAGGACACCTAAAGAAATACTGTAGATCTCGGAAGGGAAAAGAAGGAGACACACAGCAAGAGAACAATCATGAAGCAAATGTGACAGGTGATGTGTTACAAGATGCTTTGATTCTTTCTTTCGAAAATGTTACTGATTCTTGGGTTGTAGATTCAGGGGCTTCATTCCATGCCACACCTGATAAGAAATATTTTCATGACTATGTTCAAGGAGATTTTGGACAAGTTCGTTTGGGTGATGATAAACCCTGTAAAATTGTTGGAATGGGTAAAGTTCTTGTAAAACAACAGAATGGAAACCAATGGCTACTAAAGGAGGTAAGGCATGTTCCAGATCTGAAGAGAAATATGATTTCAACAAGGCAGTTAGGCAGTGAAGGTTGTGTGACAACTTTCACAGATAAAACTTGGAAGGTCACCAAAGGAGCGATGGTAATAGAAAAAGGTGAAAAGGTTGGTACATTGTATATATGCAATGGTATTTTTAACTCTGTTAATGCTTTAAATTCCAAAGGAGCAGATGCAGGATTACGGCATCATAGGCTCGGACACATGAGTGAGAAGGGAATGAAGATTCTTCACTCAAAAAATTTGTTGCCAGGTTTGAAGAATGTGGATTTCTGTGAAAATTGCATTTATGGAAAACAAAAGAGAGTCAGATTTCTCAGAGTTGGGAAAGAAAAGAAGAGAGAAAAATTGGAGCTTGTGCATACAGATGTATGGGGACCTGCTCAGGTATCATCTCTTGGTGGCTCTCGTTATTATGTTACTTTTATTGATGATGCAACTAGAAAAACATGGATTTATTGTATTTAGAATAAATTTGATGTATTTGATACTTTCAAGAAATGGAAAGCTTTGGTTGAGATTGAGACAGGAAAGAAGTTGAAGTGTCTCAGATCAGAAAATGGAGGTGAATATTGCAGCAAAGAGTTTGATAGGTACTGTTCAGAGCATGGAATTCGCAGAGAGAAGAAAGTTCTAAGAACACCACAAGAAAATGGTGTGTCAGAAAGAATGAACAGAACAATCATGGAGCATGCAAGGTGCATGAGATTGCATGCAAGATTGCCTTTACAATTTTGGGAAAATGTTGTAGATACTGCTATTTATCTAATAAACAGAGGGCCTTCAAGTTCCTTGGATGGTGGTATTCCAGAGGAAGCATGGATAGGTAAAAAGGTAAACTACTCTTTTTTAAAGCCTTTTGGCTGTGAGGCCTTTGTCCATATTAATAAAGAAAATAGAACAAAGCTTGAGGCAAAATCAAAGAAATGTACCTTTATTGCATATGGTGTTAATGATTTTGGATATCACTTATATGATTATGAAAATCACAAAATCATTAGGAGCAGAGATGTAATATTCAATGAAAAGGTCTTGTATAAGAATCAGTTGTAGGAAAAGAAACAGGAAAAATAAAGCAAGGAATACACGATTCTTGATGAGATAACTGAAAAAGTAAAGGTGCCTGAAAATAATAATAATCAACAACCATAGCAGCAACAACCACCACAACAGCAACAGGCACCTCAAACACTTGAAAGTGGTGTTAGAAGATCTACCCAGATAAGTAGACCCCCTAAAAGATACTCTCCTTCATTATATTATTTATTGTTGACTGATTCTAGTGAACCTGAATGTTATGAAGAAGCAATGCAGGTTGAAAGCAGGAAGAAGTGGGAGCTAGCCATGGAAAAAGAGATGGACTCCTTAATGCATAACCAGACTTGGGACTTAGTCAGGTTGCCTGCAGGTAAAACTGCATTGCAAAATAAATGGGTTTACAGGCTGAAGGAAGAAGATGGAGGAAAACAGAGGCACAAAGCTAGACTTGTGGTGAAGGGGTTTGCACAGAAGAAAGGTATTGATTTTGATGAAATATTTTCTCCTGTTGTTAAAATGACTTCAATCAGAACTATTTTAAGTCTTGTAGCAACAGAAGATTTACATCTTGAACAGTTAGATGTAAAGACAACATTTCTCCATGGAGATTTGGAGGAAGAGATATACATGCAGCAACCAGAAGGATATGAGGTAAAAGGGAAAGAAAAATTGGTGTGTAGGTTAAAGAAGAGATTGTATGGCTTAAAACAGGCTCCAAGGCAGTGGTATCTAAAATTTGACAAGTTTATGTCTCAACAAGGTTATACTAGATGTCACTCTGATCATTGTGTTTATCTAAAAAGGAAAAATGATGGAAGCTATATTATATTGTTATTGTATGTAGATGACATGCTTGTTGCAGGATCTAACATGCAGGAAATAAATGTGCTCAAAAGAAAATTGGAAAATTCATTTGCAATGAAGGATTTGGGAGTTGCAAAACAAATCCTTGGTATGAGGATAGCTAGAGACAGGAAAAATCGCAAATTAACACTGTCTCAGAATGAGTACATAGAAAAGGTGTTGAAAAGATTTAATATGCAGAATGCAAAACCAGTTAGTACACCTTTTGCTAGCCATTTAAAATTTAGTAAGGAGATGTGCCCCAAGACCCAAGAAGACATGGATTATATGTCTAAAGTTCCATATGCATCAGCAGTTGGAAGCTTAATGTATGCAATGGTCTGCACAAGGCCTGATATTGCACATGCAGTGGGAGTTGTAAGAAGGTACATGAATAATCCAAGAAAAGAACATTGGATGGTAGTAAAATGGATTCTCAGATATTCAAGAGGTACCACAAATCAAGCATTATGCTTTGGTGGTTCAAACATTGCTCTACAGGGATATGTTGATGCATATATGGCAGGTGACATAGATAACAGGAGGAGCACTACAGGATATGTATTTACTGTAGGTGGAACAACTATCAGTTGGGTTTCAAAAATCCAAAGTGTTAGGAATTTGACTTCTGTGATCCATAAATTATGTATCAAATCTTTCGGTGAAAATCACAATGGAAAATTTTTTGTTGACGCGTTTCGAACCAGCCAGTGTGGTTCATCATTAGGACAAGATACGAAATCTGATCTAGGACTCAGCTTAAATAGATAAAGAAGCTCCAAATAGCCGTTGTACAATAACGGCTAGTTTGACCATAAAAAATAAAAAATAACAAAATAAAAATAAAAATAAAACTATAAATAAAATAAAATAAAATAAAATAAAATATAAAAAACTAAAAACTAAAAATAAAAATAAATAAACAATAAACAATAAAAATAACGGCTAGTTTGACCAAAAAATAAATAAACAAATAAATCAAATAAAAAATAAATCAATAAAAATAAACAATAAAATAAAAAATAAAAAATTAAGAATAAATTATAAAAAATAAAAAATAATAAGAAATTAATAAATAAATATATATATAAATGAACATTAAAGTAAATAAAAATGTTAATAAAATAATAATAATAATAATAATAAAATAAAAAAATAAAATAAAATAAAATAAAATAAATATTAGGAAGGAAAAAAAATAATAAATAAATAAATAAAAACAAAAATAAAAATAAATAAATAAATATACATTACTTGAACATAATTCAATATATAATTTGAAACTAAATTAATTCCTTTATTTTTATTTATTTTATTTTTTATTTTTTAAAAAGGTAATTAATTAATAAAAATTAGATTAAAAACAAATAATAAACATAACTATGCTAAAAAATAATAATTAATTACATAACAAAGAATAACAGAAAGGAGAAAAGTAAAACAGGACGAGAGGGGAGAAAACGACGAACCTCAGACAAACAGAAGGGCAAAAACTCAAAAAGCTACGAATGAAGGGCAGGGATCCAGCACCTGCTCACACTCCACCCATCATCTCTCTTAAGGTTAACATGCCTCTTTCAATCTCAAGGGCCTCCCTAAACTTTCGGTGGTGAAAATGGTCCACCTTCGCAATGACCTCAGCATCTTCAATGCAAATGTGATGTTTTGTCTTTTCAACATGCTCTGCTAAGGCAGAGGAGCGAGATCTATTATGCTTTAGTTCAGCGGCATGTTCATGAATTCTTTCATTGATAGATCGACTAGTTTCACTAATATAAGGGGTCCCACAAGAGCACGGAATCAAGTAAACACCCTTACCCTCCTTAGGGCAAATTGGGTCCTTAACCGATCTGAGCGAATTCCAAATCGTGTGGAGGGGCTTGAAGGTTGAAGGAACACGATGTTTCCTTAGAATCCAAACATAGTGTTCCTTCAACCTTCAATCCCCTCCGCACGATTCGGAATTCGCTCAGATCGGTTAAGGACCCAATTTGCCCTAGGGAGGGTAAGGGTGTTTACTTGATTATGTGCTATTGTGGGACCCCTTATATTGGTGAAACTGGTCGATCTATCAGTCAAAGAATTCATGAACATGCCGCTGACCTAAAGCATAATAGATCTCGCTCCTATGCCTTAACAGAGCATGCTGAAAAGACAAAGCATCACAATTGCATTGAAGATGTTGAGGTCATTGCGAAGGTGGACCATTTTCACCACCGAAAGTTTAGGGAGGCCCTTGAGATTGAAAAGAGGCCTGTTAACATTAACAGAGATGATGGGTGGAGTGTGAGCAGGTGTTGGATCCTTGCCCTTCATTCGTAGCTTTTTGAGTTTTTGCCCTTCGGTTTGTCTGAGGTTCGTCGTTTTCTCCCCTCTCGTCCTGTTTTACTTTTCTCCTTTCTGATATTCTTTGTTATGTAATTAATTATTATTATTAATTAATTAGTATTAATTAATTAATACTAATTAATTAATGTTTAGTTGTGTTTGTTTTATCAGTATAATTAGTATATCTAATTATACTAATATAATTAGATATACATAAAACAAACAATATTGACAATAATGTTAGGTAATTAATTTTTGTTTAATTAATTACCTTTTTAAAAAATAAAAAATAAAAAAAATAAAAATAAAGGAATTAATTTAGTTTGAAATTATATATTGAATTATGTTCAAGTAATGTATATTTATTTATTTATTTTTATTTATATATTTATTTATTTTTCCTTCCTAATATTTATATTTATATTTATTTATTTATTTTTATTTTTGAATTATTTATTTATTATTTTTTAATTTTAATTTTATTTTTATTTTTTTTATTAACATTTTTATTTACTTTAATGTTCATTTATATATATATATATTTATTTATTTATTGATTTCTTATTATTTTTTATTTTTATAATTTATTCTTAATTTTTGATTTTTGATTTTAATGTTTATTTTTATTGATTTATTTTTTATTTTATTTTTATTTTAATTATTTATTTATTTATTTCTTGGTCAAACTAGCCGTTATTTTTATTGTTTATTTTTATTTTTAGTTTTTAGTTTTTTATATTTTATTTTATTTTATTTTATTTTATTTATAGTTTTATTTTTATTTTTATTTTTTATGGTCAAACTAGCCGTTATTGTACAACGGCTATTTGGAGCTTCTTTATCTATTTAAGCTGAGTCCTAGATCAAATTTTGTATCTTGTCCTGATGATGAACCACACTGGTTGGTTCGAAACGCGTCGACAAAAAATTTTCCACTGTGATTTTCACCGAAAGATTTGATACATAATCCAAAGTGTTGTTGCACTTTCAACAACAGAAGCAGAGTATGTTGCTGCTACAGAGGCTAGTAAAGAAATAATTTGGTTACAAAGGTTTATGGATGAATTGGGTAAGAAGCATGATATGGGCACGTTATACAGTGATAGCCAAAGTACCATTCATCTTGCAAAGAACTCAACATTTCATTCCAGGACTAAACACATACATCTCAAGTACCATTTCATACGGTCAGTATTGGAAGATGGAGAGTTGAAGCTGGAAAAGATACACACTAGCCAGAATCCTGTAGATATGCTAACAAAAGTTGTAACCAAGGAGAAATTGAGAATGTGCTCAGTTTCAATTGGTCTTCAAGGATGACAATGAAGATGAGGAACAGCCATGTCCAAAGAGGAGTCATTGTCCATCAAATTAAGTAGCGGTGGAGTTGCTACAATCAGTCTCCAAGTGGGAGATTTTTGGGTGTGGAGCCTGATTATCTTGTTTACTTTTTATCACAGCATTGGACCCCTGTACCTTAAAAGGGGAGGCAACGCCGATTGTAATTAATCGCTGCCATGGGGGGTCCAAGGGGGGGCGGCAGCGCATTTCAGAGCCCCCCCCTGGCGGGGGGTTTCGGGGGCAGCGCTCCCGAAGCTAAAAACATATGTAAAATTGCCTTGTAAAAGTATAGTAATTTCTAGTCAATCTGGGTCGTTCATAGGCGGATGATCTAACGGTAGAAGTTATGTTTAGTTTAGGGTTTTTTGCCCTAGAAGGCAACCCCCTTGTATATATGAGGGTATTGTATTGCCGCTGTGTATTATGTGTGTATTCTCAGAGCGAGAAACAGATAGGGAGACTGTTAGAGAGAACAAAGGATATTACAACAGATTTGCTGTAGGTTTTGTCTCTTCATTTTGTTGGATAATAGAAAGGAAGGACTGGTTGTTCGGGGTGGGCGTAGCCCAAACTGGGTGAACCACATATATATGTGTCTCTCTGGTTTTATGTGTTTTGTGTGCTTGTATTTTCCGCATATTATATGTGTTTCATTGCTCCATAATATTTAATTTTCTAACAAGAGGAGTTTCAGGTTTCTGAGCCTTTTTAGAAACCAATATTTCTAGATATGGCAAAGCAGGGACTATCTGTTGTGAGGTACCTGATCTCGTGTGAGGCCTTTTGAAAGCCAGAATTTTGAAAATAACAAGCATAGCCAAATATTTCCTCCTCACTGAAAAACCTAGGGAAAATAAACTTCGTTTCTTCTTCCCCAGAAACAACACCAAAAAATGTTGTATCATAAGAGACAATCCCTCGATTGTGACAAGAATCAGTGCTTAAGACATTTTAAAAGTATGTCACAGAAATGATTTTATCATGAGGTTTTTGTTCTATCCCTCTGGAGACTAGTTTTCTAAAACCCTTAATGATCTGGAATAATAAAATATTTCATAATTTCATTCACTGTTGATATCTAAATGAAAAGAAGAACTGTAGGGGAAACTAAAAGTAATATGTTGAAAACACAGAATCTACCACTTTTAAGTCTTAGAGGAAATTCATGGAGAGAGAGGAAACTCGAAATAATATGTTGTAAACACTAAATCTATTACTTTAAAGCTTCATCAGGAGTTTGTGAAGAGAGGGGAAACTCAAAATAATATGTTGTAAACACAGAATCTATTATTTTTAAGTTTCGGAGAGAATTTGTGAAGGGAGAAGAGATGGAGTGAAGGAGCACAAACTTAGGTTATTTAACTCTTACTCACGTATGTAATTAAGAGACCAGCTTCTACATAAATTCACTTCATTCAAAGGAGAAGGGACACAAAATGGCAGAAGAAACATGAATCACCATCAATAGTGGCAGGAAACTTACTACTTCTTTCATTTACCCATCAGAAAAATAAGTACAAAATGTAATCCCCAAGAGGTCCAGAACTCAGGCCCCCCTTTTTTTTATTTCTATCTACTTAAATACATCTCAATAGTTCATAACCGCTAAAGTTCTTGAAACTACTTCGACTACCTAAACTGTTAAAATTACTTATGCAATCATACCAAGAAAACAAATTGAAACTGGGAATATCATTCATTTTGTGTTGAATCTGATTGTTGTTGATGAATCCCTCCGAAGTGCTGAGGTGTCCTTTTAGGTTATGATGCAATAGCTGAATAGTTCTATAACAACGCCTTAGTGCCCAACTTGACCCAGCTATCATGCTTACAATAAGTGCGACTATATGTTCTTCTATTTGACTCTGCCTATGTCTCTGTGTGTGCCAACAACGTTCTGTCTTCTCTTCGTCAACTGCTGCAAGGCTTAGATTCATCGAGAAAATGTACAATCAAAATTCACTTTATGAGAACCAATCACATTTTAGGGGATGACATCATCCCAAATGGTCGAGGTGGCATTGCTTGAGTTAAAGGTACTTACTTGTCACATTCTCAATGGTGGATAAAAACTCATGGTTAACCATGGTAGTGCTCTAAGCACTTTTAGAGTCATAAAGTAAATTATTCATAATAAATGTCATTTCACATTTTTTGAATAAAATATTATTATTGTTATTTCATATTTTTTGAAAGAAACAATGCATATCCCTACACAATCTTCATGTATTTACACATTTTTCAATAAATATTATATTTATATATTTTCATATATTTATTTTTAAATTATATATTCATCTCATTTTATTTAATATTACAATTTCAAATTAATTATAAATTAATATCTATACATATATATTATACATATGAAATAAAAATAAATAAAAATGTAACATTGTAATTTTAGGATAAATCAAATCTATAAATAATATCATTATAATATTAATAGCAATAAAAACATATTAAAATTAAATAAAAAATACATTTTAGTTTTGTAAGATGAAAAAAAATATATTAGCTTTGTATGTTAAGAAATTAGGTTCAACATAGTTTGGGGAAAAAAAATACTAAATTTAACTGTATATATATCTCTTATATTATACTTATCAATATAAATTAAATTTATTTCAATATTTTTTTTTTAATTTTAAATAAAACTCAATTTATTTCATTATAATTATATTAATATCATATATTAGTATATCTAATATTATGAAAAATAATCTAAATGTTATAGAATATATGTTATATTCTTTTTTTATTATATATTATTTATTCTTATGTTATAAATCAAATCAATTCAATATGTAATATAAAATTTATACATAAAACAATATATTCCATATATATATAAAGTATATTAATTACACGTTATTATATAATTTAAATAATATAAATTTTAATTAGTAGTATATTCTATAATTAAGAATTTATGAATTTATATTTATATTTTATTTTAAGTTATTTAAGTACAAAGGACAAATGCATTAGTTATGCAATGATAATGACTTTTTCTTGAAAAGCTCATTCTTATTTATAGTCACATCAATACAATTTTTTTATTAATTTTTTTGTACAAATTTTGAATTGGATTTAACTATGGTTACATGGATTTTGGTGCAAAAAGTGAATTTAAAATTCATAAATATTATTTTATTGGTTTAACTATTATTTTATTATTTCCTTAGGAGGTCCATTTTAGACCTCAAAATTTCCCTAATGTAAACTATATTCTACTCACCCTTGGAGAATGCATCGCATCTGCTTTCTATCGCATTTCGGCGTTTCACCAGTTTTACACTATAATCCTCCTTTCCTCCTCTGATGTGATTTAACACAAGAAATGCCTTACTTACAGATTTGAAAACCTTTGGAGTTTACTTTCGAAACAACATTGCATCTGCCCATAAATCACAAATCAGGGATTTTATTATGAAATATGGAAGGTAAGTGTTATGCGAAGCGCGAAATATGACGGGCGGATAGTAACGTGGCAAGCAGAGGCGGGGCCAATCACAAATCGCAAATCGGAGGATTTGTTATGAAAAATGGAAGGTAAGCTCTAAAACTTGCGAAGTGCGAAGTGTGGGGAGAGGGAGGTGACGTGGCACGAATGGGTCCCACTGGTATCGCAAATCACAAATCGACAAATTTAGTTTATGACCGGTGGAGGTAAACATTTAAACTTGCGAAGTGTGAAATGCGGGGAGAGGGAGGTGATGTGGAAAAGAGAGGTGGGCCCGCTTGTAGCCCACAAATCGCAACCTTTAACACATTCCTTAGTGCTAACCCTTTAAACTTGTGAAGTGCGATATGCAGTCGCATTGCATCGAATATCGCAAGTTTAACCATATTTCAAACTTGTAACCTTTATCGAATGCGATATGTGATACGATCTCTGTCGTCCATCTCTCTGTTTCGGTTCTGCGTTTTGATCCAGACCATCTGTTTTTCCCTTTGTGCCTCCTCCAAAACTCTTAAGTTTCTAAGGGAAATACGCCATTTCTCTGTGTGCGGGAAATTAGTCTATTCTTCTCCACGGTGTAACCCTCCTGAGCTTATCTGGTGCTCTGTCGCGCTAGTCTCTCCTAAGCTTGTGAATGAGCCTGACCTGACCCTGACCGGTGTGAAATGTTATAAACGTGCCCCTTAGTCTAGCCTTTAAACTGTTCTGCACGTGAATGAGCCCGACTCGACCCACCTTCACATCTCATCACGTAATGTTAATGTACCAACATATAAATTAAAATTCTTCTTCGACAAACAAAATTTTACATTTTCTAACATATATGCTTTTTTGGTGTTTTGAAAATTATTTCAAAGGTAAATGAAAATGAGCCATAACAGGCCTGATGGCCTAATGGATGGGTAGCTCAACATTGACTATCCAATAGTAAATAAATACAACTAGCAAAGGAATTCCCATTAAGTACCACTCATTTTTGGACCACAAAAGTGTTGTGGTAAAAGTTTTCTTTTTACCACTAGGCATTGGGTTGACAACCTAATGGCTTGGTGAATTGACTAAAAAGAAGATCAGACGATGGGAGGTGGAGAACACTAGTTGAGGTTATGTTAATAATATCAGTGAAGGCTGTTGAAGACATTTTAATTGACTTGATGACACAATTATCTAGTAGAAAAGAAGTATGTTGATGAATATAAGCAAGTGGAAACAGTTGATAGTTTGTTATCAGATCGATTGAATATGTTGAGGACAACCTTGTGGTGTGTCTTGGTGGGAGGTGATTGGTGGAGAGTAATGCTAATTGATGAGAAGGTGGGTCTTGTTAGTTTAGAGCATATTAATTTGATCAAACCAACTTAGAAATGATTTGGGTTATGTAGCCTCATGGCCAAGAGAGTTGATGTGACAGTTGGTGTTAACGTTGTGGAATGATGTAGTCTGGTGGAGGATGTGGACCAATGAGGAATCAGACATGGCTAAGGTCTTCCATGTGGAACCAACTAGAAAAATTGTTAAATTATCATAATATACTGAATCACCCTCCCCTCATTATTTTCCTAATTTCCAAGAATGGTAGATGAATTCTCTTTAGTCTTGAAAGCACCTAGATTTGCTTCCCAATTTGACATGATTTACAAATGTTGCTTAGTTTAGAAATTTTTGGCAAGTCTCTTACAACTCCCTTATTGTTGAGTTTTACAATATGATTAAAATTCAAATGTCTTTGTCTTCTATGCCACAAATAGATCTCATCAAGCCTTCCCAAATAACAAATTTCATTTTCTTCTCTTAATATATACAAATTATTTGAGGTTCTTACTCATGTTGATATCACCTTTCTTGTGTTTCCTAATTTTATCTCACAACCTTTGGAACGAAAGGTAACATCACACCCTTGATCAAATATTTGTTTCACACTTAAAATATTATGCTTAATCCCTTTTACAAAGATAATGATCCAGGCCTTACCTATTCCTTTATCTAAGCTCACTATTATTTTCATGTTTATGTTGCCCCAGGCATTATTTCCAAAAATGACACTTCATGTCTCACTTTAATTTAGTGACAATAATTTGTTCCTATCACCAGTCATATGCTTAGAGAATCCATTGTCCACATACTAGTAGCTCCCTTGATTGTGGGCATACAAAACAATGCCACATTCTTCCTTATTTTCATCCTCTTTATTTCTCTAGATCTTTGGATCTTCTTGAATTTGTTTAATTTGAGGAGTTGTTTTGAGTTTGTTGGTTTTCACACTCGGCTAAAATATGTCCATAATTGTGATATTTGTAGCATTCAACGTCATCAAATAAGGGAGCATAAGATTTTTTTTTTTATGTGAGACTATTTTTATATGAATTTACAAATCTATGATTTCTATTTGACTAATAGAACCCATTTAAGTTATTTCTTACCTGATTACTTCCGAGATAAGCTCTACAATATGCAATTTTTTGTCCAAAAATCATGCAAGAAAAACAATAACAATTGAAAATACTTTGGTACATGAAAGAGAATTTCCTTTGTGGATGAGATTTGGTGATTCTTGGATAAAATTATCTAGGAGAGAAATGTTGTATTTGTTGGTTTCTTACTTATTCTCTATGGTTGTTTGAACTGCTATTATAAATCTTTAATTTTTGTTGCTAAGATGAATCACTATTATTTACCTTTCTTTGATTTTTATTTCCTTTGGGTGCATTGTTGGTTGATCCTTTGACTACTTCAACATAGTTAATTGATCCTTTATCTCTAGCTTTCTTGATGCTCAATTCTCCTATAGCCTATTGTTGGGTCTCCAAAATGTCAACTTTTTCATCATATTTTCATTCACTTTTAACCATATTCCACTATATTATAATCTTACACTCGGACCATCTTCATGATCATATATGTGTTTAACATTATTATTTTCCAAAACATTATTTTAGTGTTTTGAGTGAAGTTATGGTTAAATATTAGAAAAATAACTTGTATTCACATATATATAAAAGTTGGATGAGGTTTGTGATGTGTGTAGACATATTTCAAGATTTAAGCAAAGTCATATTTGGAGTATAAGTCTCAAATTAGAATTTCCTCTTCAAACTCTTGAATACTTGAGATAATCATTGAAGCACATTTGATGGAGAAAAATCATGAAAGTTTTGATAATATTTCTTATCAAATATTTTAGAGATTTGTGGGAGCATATGTAGAGATGCTACTTGCTATATGTAAACACATGGTTGTGTTGTGCTATACAACACCCCCCATTAATTTTAATAAATGGGGACCCTTTAGAAATAAATAGGAAATTTATTTTTTAGCTTTAAAGCAAAAAACTTAGGAAATAACGTTTTCTTTGTGCTTTTCCGCTTTATTCCTTAGCGCACATCGCAAACCACATAACTTACAACCCAAAAGACTTGAAATCCACTAAGTCACATGGACTGTGAAATGCGTTAAGCCTTTTTCGAAGTTATATTAAAAACTTGCAAACGCTTCAGTCACTGTTATATTTCATTTATCACACCACACTTCTTTTAAACGATCAAAATTATAAAGTAATTTAGTAAAAGTTATAGCTTGCGATTATGCGGACCTGACAAGCCAACAAAGCAATAAACATAAATCTATAAAGTCCCATAAAGTGCAACCACTTGAAATCTTGAATGCGTAATTCACATTTCGCACAACTTAACCAAAATTAAATTCATTTATCGCATAAAAGTTGCGATGTGTGATTTGCACAGATCGCATTTCGCACAATTCATGGGTAAACATCATAAATGGTAAACGTTATAAGTTTTGATATGCGAATGAATGGAATTTAATTACTCAAGCATGTGAAATGACTTATGTCATATCAAACCAAAATCCGAGATCCAGCGCCTTAAGTTGATTGATAGCTATTTCATGTAAAGGTGTAAGAGATTTGATTTGAAATAGTTATCGATGATTAATAGCATTTAATAAAAATAAAGGTTTTAATAGATTCATATCTGTTTTTGAATGTTTGAAATAAATTGATGAGGAATTTGTCTCTCTGTTCCATGTATTTTTAATCATTGCTCTATTTACTTGAAATCATGAAACCATCTAAGAGAACGAAGAAAATAGAGACGAACAAGAAAGGCAAATAGGTTGTTCAAACGCCATCTACTGAAGACTGTGATATGTCTCCCCTGTTTTTAGACACCATCTGCAACAAGGAATGCGACAGTTTGTCATGGGAGGCGATGTATCAGTTTTTCGAAAATGAAAAGCCAATGGTAATAGATAAAGTTGCTTCAGCAGACTTATCTGTTTCTTCAGACCAGACTGATTTTGACGTCGCATGTTCATTCATCCACAAGATAGCCACAAGGCCAAAAATTTTCCCTTACACAGACATGGTTAAGTGGATAATTGACCACTTAAACATAGAAGATAGAACTTTTAAAGATTCAAAATGCGATAATATTGGTTCTTTCAGGGCAGATGATTTAAAAGAAATGTACCACTTACCAGGCCCAAAACAAAACTATGAAAAAGCCTTTGTCCAAGGATTTAGATAAAACAATCCAGATCTAACAAAAGTCATAAAAGAATGGAAGAAAGACTAGGGAAAGATGAAATGAGACAAATTTGGTACGTATCCAATTGCCCAAATTCATTACCCTTACTGTTATGATGTCATTATGTTGTGTAGATTGTTTTCAAAACCTAATACCACTAGGTTTTCAATATATTGGGTTCCATTGGTTGATGCAATCGTCAATTATTTAATTCTGAATTGGGAAAATATCCTATCTGAAAATTTATCCAGACACATCATAGATTATAGGAATAAAACGAGTGTTTCATCTAAATAAATACCTCCCTTTTATATGAGTGCCTATGCCATGGACACAATCTACTTTTCTTCTAGTTTTCCTACCATGGGATAGAAATGGACTTTCCAAGACCCTACCCCAATTCACATTTACCACAGAGCCCTTTGGGATTCAAACTTCGATTTGAATTTTTATAAAATTTGTCATGGAGTCATGTTGCCTATGCACCAGATGATATTTAATGAGAAAGCCCCTAGGGTTTCCAAAGAAGCTAGTACAGATATACTTTCTGTGGCTAGATGGTTTGCAGAGGAGAATTTTACATATGTCAGAGTATTTGGGAGTTATGCTTCTCCCCACGTCCTACCATATTATGTTCCTGATAAGTTACTTGCAAGAAAGATACCCTACCAGCTTGTTAATGGTATTACTAAATAGTTGAAAGATGCTAAGAAGGCCATCTGACCTAATTTTCCTTTACAGTGTGGTACTTTTACACTTTTTGATATTGCCCATGCCTACAAGGAAGTTTCAAAGATTATTTTATTGAATTTGGCAGTAATTACAAAGAGATTGTATGATATAAATGATGTAACTGAAAAGCACACCACTGAGCTCAAAATGAAGCCTTTTCTGAAATAAATAGACAAATGTGATGATCTCTTTCAAGGCATGCAAACGTTTTCAGATATAATTAATTTTTCATCTAGTCAACTCAACCAAGATGATTTGGAAGCCTTCCAAATATACAGAAACAAGAGACTGGAGAGAGTTCCTCTTAACTTGTTAAATATTGAAGATGTCAGCAGACCTAGATCAAGTATTAGCTTGGATAATGAAGCAAAAGACATGTCTGAGGATGAATCGACACAATCAGAGCATCAATCTCACAATTCAGATCATTCTGAAAATGAATCCAAACCCAAAAAGGATAGCCCAAAAAAAAAATTTGATCGATTAATCCAACAGATAGAGATGCAGGAGAAAAGACAAAGTAATTGAACAGAATCAACTTCTCAAGAAGTTCAACACAGTCATGATACACTTGATCAGTTAGAAAAGTCACAAACAAAGAATTTGAGTAGCGAATGGATGAGTTTTTTGAAGTAATAAAAACTCCTAAAACCAATCCAAATGTTGATCAATCTACTAGTTTTAAGACACTTGAACATTTCTAGAAGATAGTGGAAACTGTCAATCCACTGTAACAAGTTCCAGAAACTCACGATTGAGAGATCATGCCGACCTACCCTACAGAAAAAATAGTTTTACAAATTGAGGAAATTTTGTTGCTGGATATCTTCTACAGTCCTAGTCATAAGGTTGTAGTCAAGAGAAACAAAAGGAGACGAATTGATGAGACAGTCTCAAACCTCACAAATGAATCTGTTGATGTTTTATGGAAGGATCCCTTCGCTGATCCTACTGAACATTTAACTAAATTATCATGGTTTTCAGGGGAATTTGCTACTGCCACTGTTGATAAAGCTACTGAGGTTAAAATGTTGCTGAAATAGAAGGAAGACAAAATACAAGAACTAGAGAGGTTGTTACATCAAGAAAAATCTAACTCCAGTGAGAAAATGAAATCAAATATGGCCCAATTTTAAAAATATTTCGAGAGTCTTAAATTGCACCATCAAGTAGAAATCACTAAGAAGAAAGCACAACTAGAAGCAGCAATGACCAGGTTACAAATCCAGCCACAATTAGAGCAATTCATAAAAGAAGCATTAGATGTAAATGCTAAGTTAAAGCTACAACAGGAAGTATTTTACCAACAAGCTTCTATTATTGACTCTTATTGTGACTCAAATGAAATATTGATCCAACATACAGCTATCCAGAAACACAAATTTGAGAAGCTCGAGAAGAAAATCAACGAACACATTCGATGGCAAGCATCAGACTCAGGTAAGGAAGCTAATCTACCCCAAGTAGATAAGTTCCATAAGGAGGTCTTATTCAACTATTGGGAAGCACAAATAAAGCGAGCAGAGAAAGCAACAGTGAAAACATCAAGATTATCAAAGGAAATTACCGAATCTGTATGTGAACGACTGGTGAAATAAGAACTTATCAAATAGTACACGTCTGAAGTGTTCTCAGAAGTCAAACAACTAGAAACACAGTGGAAGCAAAAGGCAGAAATGCAAGATGAAATATTTAAAAATGTAAATAAGTTTGATCAAGAAAATTATTGGAATTTTTTTATCAAACCTTATCATCAATACTGGATCCTACAGTCTTTAACAGATTCAACAAGAAGATCGCAGCCAGTACTCTCAAACACAGTATTCAAGGGACAAGTCAGATCAAGGATTTCGCAGCCAGCTCAGCTCAAGCCCATGCTAGATATTTGTCAACTTTGTGACCAAATCCAAAAGAAAGGGTAGAATTCATAAATCATATTGTTACTTTATTTTCCTATATTGTAGTTTAAGTTAGTATTATGAGGACGGTTGTTTGAAACCTCCTATATATTTTTGTAATAATCTATTTTAGAACATAGTTAGTTTAGTATTTAAACCCCTCTCATGCATTTAGAGAAGGGTCTAGAAATTTGTCAAAAAAATTTGCAAAGACTGCACTATTGTAAGTTTTTGAATGCTTTGATGAATTAATGGAACACATATGTTATATTTTGACAATTAAATTTGTTTAACTGATGTTGCACTATTGTACTCTTTAAATTTCTTGAAAGTGAAGAGGAGCAGATCAATTACTGTCAGTTTACATGAGTAGAACTTTGTACATATGGTACTTCTATTCACTTCTATTAAGTCTTACTTTATAGATTGACAATCATCTTTTTATTGCATTATATATTTGAAACGTTATTATAGATGAATGTTACATGCACTTATGTTCTAATATTTGTTCGTGATTTCTTATTAAATATATAATCACACATGTGAATGCGATATATTTTTCACAATTATTGTATTCAAACTATATTTTTAGAAGAATCATCTTACATCATTTTCATCTCTTTCAACTGTTAAATTATCTATATTACTAATAGTTGAAAGATATCTTTTTAGATCGCATAAAGGAAGAAACACCACGGGTATATAGTAGAATAAATAGTTTATATAGATGCATATGATAGATTAAAATCATTCTCCATTTGTATGTTGTATAATCAAAACACCCTCAAAATAATCCTTATTGGGAAACTGGTCCCATTATCCCCAGTCGAAGCCACTACACCAAATGGAAAAGGAGTTGCTTTAAGCTCCGGACTGGGTGGTTTTCCTCCATGTTTTGGCAACGGAATTCTGAGGCCTCAACATTCTGGCGCTAGAAGGAGTGCCTTCTGAATGGAAAAAATATCTGATCAAGCTAAAGGTCAATCTAAGAGTCTCTCTCTCTCTATATCCCCATCAACTTCCAAAAAATTATCCATATCCTCATCTTTAAAATCTGAAGTTGATCATCCTTGTATGAAGTCTCCTAGTGATACTCAACCCATACTATCTCATGATTCTCATCAAGATTCCCCAAAAGTTCAGTCTTTGATATAAAACTTAGAGAGAGTATCCATTTCTACTAAAAAGCCTGAATCTTCTCAAATCTCGAATATCTGTATTTCGTCTTCTTTACAACCTGGAAGACTATTAACTAAATCAGAAAGTCAAAAGACAGGAATTATTCCTTTTGAATTTGCCATTGATAATACTTGAAAGAGACTAAAGAGGACTCAATCAGAGTCAATCGCTAGCGAAATCTTATTCCATTCACCTCCATTACCTCTGCTCACTTCCACAACTTCCATCCCAACAATCAGTGTTACTTTGACTAGTTACAGTACTCTAACTACTATCCCTTAAACAAGTCCTAGCACTCAGCCTGCCTCTTCTTCAACTCAAACTCCACCCATCCAACCTATTCAAAATCCAAGGGTAAGAAACCCATGGAGCAATCCAGGGGCTATAAATATGCCCGCTCCTCTTCATGCTCTACCAAAATTACCTGAAATATGGTTACCTAAATTTAATCCTGATGATGGCCTTCCGACAGAAGAGCACATTCATAATTTTATGTTATCCGTCAATCTAAATGGAGTAGTTGAAGAGGATTGCGTTGTAAGATTATTTCCATATACCCTAATAGGATTTGTAGCATTCTGGTATTTTTCACTGCCTGCTCGCTCTATAACTAGCTGGAATATGTTCGAAGAACAATTTCTAGCGAAGTTTGGGGATGACAGGACCACTGCTACACTCATAAATGATTTTTCAAATCTAAAAGCTAAATCATGTGAGAAGATAAAATATTTCAATTCAATATTCAATAAATTACTCAATAAAATTCCTTCTACAACATTTCCTGGTGCAGAAGTTCAAATTGAGTGGTATATTTCATCTCTTCCATCCCATATAGCTATTTTTGTTGATAGAGAAAAGCTTCCAACACTTGCAAAAACACATGAAAGAATCTCTATCTGTAGAGAAACGCATAATCGCTCTTGAGAAAAAGATTTCTCAAGAATATCGAAAATCAAAGAAGGTATCTTTCAAATATGATTCTAAAAATAAGCTACCAAAAGACCCTTTTGATGTAGAGGGTCTTCAAAAAGTTTTGAAGACTATGAAAAACGAGATGGCAGATATCAAGAAACAAGTTGCTGAAAATTCTAGCTCAAAAAATATTTTCATAAACTTCAAGAAAGGTCAATCCTCTAATACTCAACCTCCAAATATCATATCTAATGTTGAATTTGATCACGATAAAGAGGAAGAACAAACAGAGGAATAAGATGATGATGAAAAAGAAGAAGTTGAACTAAATGAAATGTGGGATTTCATCCTACCAAATGAAGAACAACATGAAGCTTTAACTGTGAGTACAAGGAGAAAAAATACTACTTAAGCAACGCAACCAAATAAAAAACAAAAGATTTCAATGCCTGCTAAGGATAAATCAGTAAGCAAAAATTATACTTCAAAGGTTACACAAACAAATCCCGTTACTTCAGATACTCCACCTATATCTAATACAATGATAGTCTCATACACCATTGAGTATAATATAGTTGAAGGTATGAAGAAAACCAGGGCCAACATTTCAATTCACGAGCTTCCTAAATTAAAGCAACAACATAAAATCTTACTTAGAGACTTAAATGTGGTTCCTGCTTCAACCTTACCTACTCCATTAATAGTACAAGATTCTAATGAAATGGGCAAGCCACCTTCCCCTTCAACTAAAATAGATGCTACAGACTTAATTACGATAGGTGATCGATCCATATCTCATACTCCATTTCTCTTAACCTATGAGATGTATAACAAAAACATTCATAATTTTTTCATAGACTCAGGGGCTTCCTCTAATATAATGCCAAAATCAGTCTGTGCTAAGTTGAACATAACTCCTGAGAGTTCCCCTGTCTATATAGCACAACTTGATATAACGAGAGTAGAGGTGGTAGGAGAAATAAATTATGTTTCCATCAGATTATCATCAAATCCCAAGGTTACTCAAATAATTAATATACTGGTGGCTGATATTCCTGAGTTTTATGGCTTAGTTTTAAGCCGTGATTGGTCTGAAAATCTTCATGGATATTTTGCTATAGACTGGTCGCATAAGTGTGTTGAACCCTTAATTAAACTGAGAGGGGGGGGGGGTGAATCAGTTTAATACATACATGGACTTTTAAAACTTTCTCTTAAAACTTATTTACACCTTCACTTCATGATCAACTTAATATGTGAACAATCTTTATTAGTGAGCAGCAAGTATCAAACAGATTTGCTAATGTAACAATAGTCTTAATATGTGAGCAACAAGTATTAAGTAGATTAGATAAACCACATCAACACATAGACATCATGCACAGAGACACCAGATATAAAAGGAAACCCATAAAGGGAGAAAACCACATCTTATTATTGTTGTGATGCAAAGGCAAGCTCCAACTTTCTCTCACCACTGATTTTCTGTAGGCACCAACCTACAGGAGGCTCCTACCTCAATTCTGCAAGCTACAACTTGCAAGGAAGCTCCAACTCCCATCAATTTTCTGCAGGCACCAACCTACAGGAGGCTTCAACCTCAGTCAGCTACAACTGACATCTATCAAGCTACAACTTGATAGAGAAGCTCCAACTTCCTCACTCTTTCAAAAGAGAAACAATTGCTTATTTACCTTGGATATCAGCTCTGTCTTGTTCCAATTGCTCTGCTATTCATCTATTCTCATATCTGCCCTGTATCATCTCTGCATCTTCTCAGATTCTCTATTAGCTTCTCCTTCTTCTCTGCTCAGCTCCTCTTTCTTCTCTGCTTCACTGCTTTATTTCTGCATTATTTTTACTCACTCTTTCTCTCCCTTCTAACTCTCTCTTTGGCATTTCAAAATGATATTACTTATAGAATTTTTGATGACTGTTTGTTTTCTTCTAGGAATTCGAAATGAATGGTCATACCCCTTGGTCTTCTGCCTCCTCATTTCTTTATCCAACTCATTTAAAAATCATAATAATATGTACACAATTTCATGCTGCAGTGGGATTTTGTCTTTTCTTTAGGATACTTGCCTTTGCATCACAAACAATAAAAAATAATTACATCATTTACATTTACATTCTTAATTTCATATTTCAATATCACTCAGCTCCTTTTCAGTTATATAACTCAATTTCACTCAGCTCCTTTTCTGGATTTTGGATTTACTGGCTTTTTTCTTCTTCTTTTTTGCATTTGTTGAGTGACTGTTCTGTGTACCTTGATTTACTGTAATTGTGTGCACCTGTGAATGTATACCTGTCAAACCTGTAATATCTGTGAATCTCTATCAGACCCATACTTTTATCCCTGTGTTTAATCACCTGTTCATTGTGCTTTTGTGCACCAACTGCATATATAACTGCTTCTCAGGTTTATTCTCAATTACATATACATCTGGACAATATATATTCAAAAAAGAGAGTATAGTGACACTTGATGCAGCAGGGTTACCACAAAGCCCCGGTTCAACATCACAGTCCTGGTTTAGCTCAACTTTTTCATCAGCTGTGTGTACAATTGCATTCAAGTTTCATGCCCGAACAAGAGATCAATTCGCAGGCGGCAGCACGGTGAACAAGCGCAGGTTAAACAACGCACAGGTTGATTGGAGATCGATGGAGTGCGCGGGGTTGAAGAGCACGGAGGTTAACACGGAGGGTACCCCCCGTAGTTGACTGGCCGATCACACGTTGACCGCCGATCAATGGCTATGATGAACTGCGGGGCCTCACCCCATTTGATGTGTACGGAGAAATGGGAGCCCCCGTAAACACCACTTTGTGGTGGCTCCACCATGCACCATCGCCAGCGTGCCACCAATTCACCACCCTTTATAATAATGTTATCACCGGCGGGATTTTATATTAATAACCAACACTCTACGAACCAATGACTTGGAATAACCCCGTGGCTCTGGGCCCTACCTCTACGATAAATCGACCAATCAAACGTTCGTATCGTACCTGGCCTAACCTCCGCATGCCTTTGTTAAACTTTGAGCAAGTTCTACGAATGATCGCCATCGGATATCGAGCCTCCAGATCAACGGTGTGTATCGATTTCGCTCGATGTCTTCAGTCGATGTATAACGCGCGAAAGTGCACTTTAAAGGGCGTTTTTGAAACGGTCCACATGCCACGTGTCGATTCCTGTATGGAATCGCTGCCCATTCCTCCAATACCGTCTTCCTGATGAACGAAACCATGGTCGTACTCAACCCACCATTATCGTTCACAAGTCCTTGCCCACTCTCTCCTCCGCTCTCCAGGTTCCGCTTAGGGTTTTAATTTAATGGTTCAATACACCATTTTAACGCTAATTCCTTCGCATTTCAATTATATATATATAATTTTTTGTTTCGACTATGATTCCGCCTCCATCGCAGAGTTCCGCTCCTTTGACTTTGGTTCCGCCTCTGACTATGGTTCCGCTCCTATTCACGCTGGTTCTTCGGTGTATGCGATAATTTCAAACATAATTCAAACAGTGAATGCTAACTGATTCAAACGCCCGGAATGTTATGTGTAACGCCCGACTGTATGAAAGATTCTCGGAATTTATCTATATATGTACATATTTTTGAAATAACAACGGTTTCTCTGCAATGACATCTGTGGTTCTGCCTCTGTCGCTTCTGTCACTCTGCCTCTGCCTCTACTGCTATGATAATAGCTCTGTCTCTGTATTTTCTTCCTCTATCTTTGCCTTTCTCTTCATTTCCTCTTTGCTCCATTGTCTTTCTTAGTCTCCTTGTAACTATTCTTGTTTCTGCATCCGCTACCTCCTTTGCCATCAATGACAATATTTCCAATAGTCTCCCCCTTTGGCATTGATGGCAATACATACATTTTCTCTGTTTGCCTGCTCTTTCCCCTGTTGCTTGCTCTTCCTCTCCCTTTGACATCAATGGCAAAGGGTTTCTTTTTGAATTTCCTCTCTCTAAGTTATGTTTAGGCCCTCTTCTGCTGACTTTGTACCATGTTGCTCCATAGTGATGTATAAGACTTGTTGAGAAAACACTTTGAGGATTATCGAATTTGAATATACACTGTAAATTGATACAGTTATTTCACTTGTATAGAGCTAAAAGTGAGAAATAATGATATTTCATAGAGTACATTGTATCAGCTCTATATAGTCAGAGATGTATAATCACTACTCGTCTTTTATGTTTCAGATTCTTAATATAATGTTTCAGAGCACAATACTGATCCTTTTGCTCTGTAATTGACCTTTTGATGCTTGAATAATGCAGATAACTTTAGGATAATAACTTAGTGTTATTTTGCCTTAATCCTTTGATCTTGAGGATCTGATTCATGCTTTCCTTGCTGGCTGTTCTCCCCCTGGAATGGTATTTTCGTTTTTGTTCTCCCCCTAAAATTATGCTTCCTCTTTATATTAGAGAGTAGCATCTGCAGATACTACCCCTA
Organism: Pinus albicaulis; assembly: GCA_034641835.2. Classification (NCBI taxonomy): domain Eukaryota; kingdom Viridiplantae; phylum Streptophyta; class Pinopsida; order Pinales; family Pinaceae; genus Pinus; species Pinus albicaulis. Next base: position 28,485,591 of record CM076584.1, on the reverse strand, counting down.
GTTTATCTCTCAAGTATTGAAATGGTTCTCTAGCAAGAGGTTTGGTAAATATATCAGCTGTCTGTTCTTTCGTTGGTACATATTCCAGCTTTACTATCTTCTGAGCCACTTGTTCTCGAAGGAAATGATACTTAATTGGAATATGTTTAGTTTTTGAGTGAAGTACAAGATTTTTAGATATACTTATAGTACTTGTATTATCACATTTGATTGAAATAGGTTCATCAATGCTTACCTTCATGTCTTGAAGAGTTTGCTTCATCCACATGACTTGTGTACAACATGCTGCTGCTGCTATATATTCTTGCCACCAGATGTGGAGATGAATGTTGTTTCTCGTTTAACCATGCCACTGATTTCTCTAGATAGAAAACACTATATTTCTTCTATCCACACAATAACATTCAGATTCCGGCATGTCATAAAGTGAATTTTTGATTTTAGTAGACATTTTCAAAAGTCCACATGGTTGTTCCTTGTAGATATCTAAATATTCTTTTGACTGCAAGAAGGTGATTTTGTTTAGTTGCTGCTTGATATCTAGCCACTAGTCCTACTACTAGCATGATGTCTGGTCTTGATGCAGTCAGATACAATAGACTTCCGATCATGGATCTATAGAGTTTTTGATCTATATCAGCAGACCCATCATCAGCACACAGCTTGCAACCTATGGTCATGGGAGTTGACACAGGTTTGCAGTCCTCCATTTTGAGTTTTTTCAAGATTTCTTTAGGTATTTTTCTCTATATTTAAAGGTGCTCGTTTTAAAGAATTTGTATCCCAAGTAGAAATCTGTTATCCTCCAATTATAGACATATTTTCAAACTCGTTAATTTAATGCTAAACTTTTGCTAGTTCATCTTTGTTGCTTCCAAACATAATGTCATCAACATACACTACAACAATCAAGAGTTCATTCTCATGGGCTTTTATGTATAGATTGTTGTCTACTCCACCTCTCTTAAAACCCTGTTTTTGCAAATGTTTATCCAGTCTTGAGTACCAAGCACGAGGAGCCTGTTTCAATCCATATAGGGCCTTCTTCAGTCTGCATACATAGTCTTCTTTGTCTGTCAATGAGAAGCCTTCTGGTTGTTGCATGTACACTTCTTCTTCTAGATCTCCATTAATAAAAGAAGACTTTACATCCATTTGATATACCTTGAAGTCTTTGGTAAACATGCAAATGCTGTGAAACATCTCGACAGCTTTCCCATTCGCCATCAAATGTTTTCTTCATAATCAAGTCCTTCAATTTGTGAGTATCCTTTGCAGACCAGCCTGGCTTTATTCCTGATTACTTGTCCTTGCTCATTCATTTTGTTTTTGAATACCCATTTTGAACCAATGATATTCTTTTCAATTGGTCTAGGAACTAGTTCCCAGGTATTGTTCTTCTCAATTTGGTCCAATTCTTCATTCATTGCTTTTACCCAATACTTGTCCTTGCTGGCTTCTTCAAACTTCTTTGGCTCTATTTGTGATAACATTGCTATGTATACTTCTTCTGTCTGTTCAACTAGCTACCTTCTTGTTTGTACCCCTACACTCTTGTCTCCTATGATTTGATCTTCTGGATGGTTCTTTTGAGTTTATCTTGAGGGGGTTTTTGAGTTCAGTTCAACATTTTCTGATGTTTTTCTTATTTCTTCATCATCTTGGTCCTCTTCTTCATGATTTTTAGGATGACTGCTGCAGTCTGTATCTCTCGTCTTGTTTGAGAGTTCTTCATCAAATCTTACATTAATACTTTCTACAATTTTTTGAATAGTCTTGTTGTAGCATCTGTATCCTTTACTCTTGGATGCATATCCTAAGAGTATTCCCTCATCTGCTCTTGCATAAAATTTCCCCAGATTTTCATCATTGTTCTTTATGTAGCACTTGCTGCCAAAGACTCTAAAGTGCTTGATTGATGCAGGTTTACCATGCCATAGCTCATAAGGTGTCTTATCACTATTAGGTCTTAAATGGGCTTTGTTTAGAATATGTACTGCTGTGTGTACAACTTCTGCCCAAAAGGTTTGAGTAATGTTATTCTCTTGCATCATAGCTCTAGCCATTTATTGTACAGACCTGTTTTGTCTCTCTGCTACTCCATTCTGCTGAGGTGTCCCTGCAATGGTAAATTGTTGCTTTATTCCATGTTCATTACAGGGTCCAAAAGCCATAATCTATGAATTTCTTTCCCTCATATCCGAGTCCGACATTTAGCTCTGGACCGCTTTGGTTTTACCATCTCTTTGAATATTTCAAACTGCTTCAATGTTATTTCCATTTGTTCCTTGAGAAATCAACCCATGTCACTCAGAGAAATCATCTACACTGTCATGAAGTATCTCCTCCACTGCAAAGCTGGTTCTCAAAGAGGTCCACTGCATCCATGTGTGTCAAAGCTGAGTGGCTCTCTTAGCCGATAGCTCATTTTGATTTAAAGGATGTGCAGTTTGTTTCAAACTGACAAGATTTTCATATATATTTGAAGGCCTCTTATTTCAGATATCTCTCATAGATTTCTTCCTACTCACCATGATATGGTCAAAGCTGGATGTCCAATCTCCTTGCGCCAATTTTAACTGTTGACCTGCCAAGTTTACCTGTGATATGCTTCATCCTCCTTTACCATGTACAACTATACCTGCTGACACCTTTGAGCAGAGTCTTTCATGTTGTGCTTGATCCGACTTCACAATCTTGTGCTCTAAAGAGAACTTCACAGCCTTTGTCACACATCTAACTGACACTCAGTAAATTTACTTTCAGCCCATCTACAAATAGTACATCTTGGGCCTTTCCTCTTCCATTATCTATGCTTACTGAGCCTTTTCCCCTGATCTTACCTGATTTATCATTGCCAAAAGTAACATTGCCAGATTTCTTTTCATCAAGAGTAATAAACTTACTTTTGTCTCCTGTCATGTGTTTAGAGCAGCCATTGTCCAAGTACCATTGACTTTTCAGATCTTGAGCAGTTAGAGCCAGGTCACATTTATTCACCTTCTTTATCCACTGGAGGCCTCCTTTTGTTTGGTATCTTTTGTGAGGTGATGAATTATATCTTCTTAGAGAACACTTGGAAGGCATATGTCCAACTTGTTTTCATATACATCATTTGATCATAATTTTTGCAGAATTATGAGTATGAACAAAATTTCTTTGATTCATAAACCTCCTTGAGGTGTTAAACATTAGCCTTTGTCCATACTTTCTACATTAAATTATTTTATGACCAAATTCCTTACAATAAAAGCAGTAACCATAGAAGCTATTTGCATACCTGATGTAAGGTTGTTTCTTCCATTTGTTTGTGTGAGGCAGTCTCTTCAATACTTGCATATTTTTCTGGTTTGAATTACTCCTCCTTGCATGAAAATATGCAGCAATGTGTCCCAGCTTATGGAAAACATAGCAAGTGGCATTCTTCATTGAAGGGAAGGATCTCCTTTGATGGTTTCCATATTCAAGGGTCTGAGTATTTATTACATTCTTTGCTACTAGTAATTTCTTCTGATTTCTTTCTTCCTTGTTGCAGATTTCTTCTGTTGTAGGAGTTGTTTGAGCTGCTTCATCTTCCTTCTTTTCTTTTATAAAGATAATCTCTCTGTCAACCTTTTCTTTTCCTTTACTTGATTTCTCTTCATAGCCTATTCCAGTCTTTATCATAGGGGATCTTTGAGCAACCAGGATTTCATTCAACTTACTAGAGCTTGTTGTTTGAGACGAGTTTACAACCACATTTCTTTGAGCATTTTATATTTTCTTTCTGAGGCATATTACTTCTTCTTCCAGCTTCTCTTGTTCTCGGGTTTTGTCTTTGATTTGCTGAAGTAACATGTCTTCTATATTTTTGGCTTCTTCAAGCTCTACCTTCAGCTGCATGAGGACTTCTGAGTTTTGTTCTTCCCTTACATACTTGAGAAGAATGTCCTTTTGTTTTCTGCATTTCAGTTTAAGTCTTTCAATCTCTTCCAGAGCACTTCTTAGCTCCCCCTCAAGGTCGACTTCCCCTTCTTCTTCTTCATATTCTTGCAGGATTCCTTCAAGTTCTTCTATGGCCATCAATAATAATTCAGAGGTTCCTTCTTCACTTGAGGGTTCATCTGAATCTTCAGATGTACTTCTGTATTGTTGAGCATAGAAGGATTTTCTGCTGAACTTCTTTCCTTTCTGCCAGTTCTTTGATTTATTTCTCTCTGGCTCTTGAGGCTGATTCCTTACTTTCTTGTGAGGACACTTAGCAGCATAGTGTCCAACTCTTCCACAGTTAAAGCATTTGAAAGGAAGTTTACCTTTTTATCTTCCTGAGCCTCTATCCAATTTATTGACAAACTTTGCCTCTTCTTCATCCGAGCATGAGCATATGTATCCCTCTTCTTCTTTATTCTTTTCTGTTTTAAAAGTTGCTTCCCTTGTACTTGGCTTCTTCTGTAGGAGCCTCATTTCATAGGTTGTTAGATTTCCAAGTAGTTGGTTCATGGTCAAGGTCTCCCAATCAGCTGTTTCTTCTATTGCAGATACCTTTGGATTGAATCTGGATGGAAGAGATCTTAGAATTTTTTGTACAATTACACTTTCTGGTATTTTTTTCTCCAAGAGCTTTCATATTGTTAATAATTTCTGCATTTTTTAGGAAGAAACTGGCAATGTATTCATCATCATTCATTCTTAAGTTCTCAAAATGGGCTCTGTAGACTTGAAGTTTGGCAGCCTTCACTTTCTTGTCCCCCTCATGTATGTTCTCAAAAGTATCCCATATTTCTTTGGCAGAGTCTTTGTGCATTACTTTAATAAACTCCGCTTCACACAATCCATTCAGGATGGCATTCATGGCTTTTGCATTAGCCACAAACTCTTGTTTTGTTTCTTTCTCTGTATCAGTTGCCTTTGGGGCATATCCTAATTCCACATGAGCCCAGACTTCTATTCCTAGAGACATTATGTATGTCCTCATTCTGATTTTCCAGAAAGCATAATTTTCACCAGTGAAGAAAGGGGCTTTGTTGGTTGAGTATCCTTCTTTACTAGTCATCTTGGGAACCTAGGATCTCCTTTCAGCTGTTAGACTAGTACTAAGGAACCTGCTCTGATACCAATTGTTGAACCCTTAATTAAACTGAGAGGGGGGGGTGGTGAATCAGTTTAATACATACATGGACTTTTAAAACTTTCTCTTAATACTTATTTACACCTTCACTTCATGATCAACTTAATATGTGAACAATCTTTATTAGTGAGCAGCAAGTCTCAAACAGATTTGCTAATGTAACAACAGTCTTAATATGTGAGCAACAAGTATTAAGCAGATTCAATAAACCACATCAACACATAGACATCATGCATAGAGACACCAGATATAAGTGGAAACCCATAAAGGGAGAAAACCACATCTTATTATTGTTGTGATGCGAAGGCAAGCTCCAACTCCCTCTCACCACTAATTTTTTGTAGGCACCAACCTACAGGAGGCTCCTACCTTAATTCTGCAAGCTACAACTTGCAAGGAAGATCCAACTCCCATCAATTTTCTGCAGGCACCAACCTACAGGAGGCTCCAACCTCAGTCAGCTACAACTGACATCTATCAAGCTACAACTTGATAGGGAAGCTCCAACTTCCTCACTCTTTCAAAAGAGAAACAATTGTTGATTTACCTTGGATATCAGCTCTGCCTTGTTCCAATTGCTCCGCTATTCATCTATTCTCATATCTACCATGTATCATCTCTGCATCTTCTCAGATTCTCTATTAGCTTCTCCTTCTTCTCTGCTCAGCTCCTCTTTCTTCTCTGCTTCACTGCTTTATTTCTGCATTATTTTTACTCACTCTTTCTCTCCCTTCTCACTCTATCTTTGGCATTTCAAAATGATATTACTTATAGAATTTTTGATGACTGTTTGTTTCCTTCTAGGAATTCGAAATGAATGGTCATACACCTTGGTCTTCTGCCTCCTCATTTCTTTATCCAACTCAATTTAAAAATCATAATAATATGTACACAATTTCATGCTACAGTGGGATTTTGTCTTTTCTTTAGGATACTTGCCTTTGCATCACAAACAATAAAAAATAATTACATCATTTACATTTACATTCTTAATTTCATATTTCAATATCACTCACCCCTTTTCAGTTATATAACTCAATTTCACTCAGCTCCTTTTCTGGATTTTGGATTTATTGGCTTTGTCCTTTTTTTTTTGCATTTGTTGAGTGATTGTTTTGTGTACCTTGATTTACTGTAATTGTGTGCACCTGTGAATGTATACCTGTCAAACCTGTAATATATGTGAATCTCTGTCAGACCAATACTTTTATCCCTGTGTTTAATCACCTGTTCACCGTGCTTTTGTGCACCAACTGCATATATAACTGCTTCTCAGGTTTATTCTCAATTACATATACATCTGGACAATATATATTCAGAAAAGAGAGTATAGTGACACTTGATGCAGCAGGGTTACCACAAAGCCCCGGTTCAACATCACAGTCCTGGTTTAGCTCAACTTTTTCATCAGATGTGTGTACAATTGCATTCAAGTTTTATGCCCAAACGAGAGATCAATTCGTAGGCGGCAGCACGGTGAACACGTGCAGGTTAAACAGCGCACAGGTTGATTGGAGATCGACGGAGGTGGGGTCAAGAGCGTGAGAGCAAGACTGATAAATTTCCCAGTAACACTGCCGATCACACGTTGACTCACCGATCAACGAAGTTATGATGAATCGCGGGCCTTCACTCCCATTTTGATGTATTTATAAAATGGGAGCCTCTAAATATTTACCTTCTTTGTGCCAACTCCACCATGCACCACCGCTAGCGCGCCACCAATTCACCACCCTTTATAATAATGTTATCACCAACGGGATTTTATATTAATAGCCAACACTCTATGAACCAATGACTTGGAATAACCCCGTGGCTCCGGGCCCTACCTCTACGATAAATCGACCAATAAAACGTTCGTATCGTACCTGGCCTAACCTCCACACGCCTTTGTTAAACTTTGAGCAAGTTCTGCGAATGATCACCGTCGGATATCGAGCCTCCAGATCAACGGTGTGTATCGATTTCGCACGATGTCTTCAGTCGATGTATTATGCGCGAAAGCGCACTTTAAAGGGCGGTTTTGAAACGGTCCACAGGCCACGTGTCGATTCCTGTATGGAATCGTTGCCCATTCCTCCAATACCGCTTTTCGATGGATGGTGGTGCGGAAAAAACCATGGTTTCACTCCAACCCACCGTTACTATTCACAAGTCTCGGTTCCGCTCCTCTCCTCCGCTCAGGGTTTTAACGCAAATTCCTTCGCATTTCAATTATTTATATATAATTTTTTGTTTCGACTATGATTCCGCCTCCAACGCAGAGTTCCGCTCCTTTGACTTTGGTTCCGCCTCTGACTAGAATTTCAAACAGTGAATGCTAACTGATTCAAACGCCCGGAATGTTATGTGTAACGCCCGGATGTATGAAAGATTCTCGGAATTTATCTATATATGTACATATTTTTGAAATAACAACGGTTTCTTTGCAATGACATTTGTGGCTCTGCCTCTGTCGCTTCTGTCACTCTGCCTCTGCCTCTACTGCTGTGATAACAGCTCTGTCTCCGTATTTGCTTCCTCTGTCTCTACCTTTCTCTTCATTACCTCTTTGCTCCATTGTCTGTCTTAGTCTCCTTGTAACTGTTCCTGTTTCTACATCTGCTACCTCCTTTGCCATCAATGACAATATTTCCAACAAAGTGGCTACCATATAATGGAAATCCAAATCAAATTCGGGTATACCCTGAAAAATTCATGAAGCATACAGTCACCGATCTTGAAGGAGTAAATGAGTCAGTAGCATTCAATAACAACATTATTGGAAACTACTTAGCAGAGTCATTTTTATGAAATTTCAATGCTCAACCATCACCTTTCTTTGATAACGGAGTTGTTTCTCAAATTGAGAAATTTTCCTAGATAGATAGTTCCAAGTGTATGAATTTTGTAGATAGAATAGTAGTTAATTATTTATTTTGGACTCTTTATTTTGACAGTTCTAAATCTGAAGATGGTACATGCGCTGGCTATATTTTAATAAACCCAGAAGGAGAAAAAACCATGTTAGTCTGCAGACTAGAATTAAATTGTACAAATAATATAGCTAAATATGAAGCATTAGTCCAAGGTTTGTACAAAGCCATTGATCTTAATATCAAATATATGAAAGTCCTAGGAGATTCATAAATCATTGTTAGATAGGTAAGAGATACCATTCATTGTAATTCTGGACATTTAAATCATTACCAATCATTAGTCCAAGAATTAACCATTCATTTCTTAGCCTTCAACATTTCTTCCGTACCTAGAATGCAAAATGTTAGTGCAGATCTATTGATTAATATATCATCAAAGTTAATTTCGTCCCAAGAGTTTAGTCCCGATAGATTTTCTATTGAATTAATTTTTAGGCCATCTATTCCTGATAATATTACCAATTGGAGAGTATTAAATAATGATTCAGATATCATAAATTTCTTAACATCTGAAGGATCGTATAATAGTCAAATTTTGGATGAAAATGAACATGACATTTAGATTAAGAAATAAAAAGATGGAAATCCTATTCCTAAGTTTGTTGTCAAGTCAGAATACCTATATGATCTGAAATATAGGTTTAAACGAGTTACTAACTCAAAAATTCAAATCTCTACCTTAATATTTGAGTTAGTAAATCTAGGAACTAACGAAAAACCTCAAAATGTCAATCTAGGTCTTGGTCTATCTTCCGAAGAAAGATTATCATTTATCAGATTTTTTAGAATGTAAAAAAGTGTCTTTTCTTGGGATTACACCGATATTAAAACATATGAAACTTCTGTGATTCAACACAATTCCTATGATCTCTGAAGAAAAGCCTATACAACAAAAATTGAGGAAGATTCATCCAATTTGGAAAGTCAATAAAAAAAAAACTGAACATACTCCTCAAGGAAAAAATCATCTTTCCAGTCAGGCATTCTTAATGGGATCAAAGTTGGTACCTGTCAGGAAGAAGAATGGCGATATTAGAATTTTCATTGATATTAGGAATATAAAAAAAGTTTGTTAGAAGGACAAATTTCCATTACCAACCATGTAACAAGTACTACAGACAGTAGCTGGTTCTGAACTTATGTCCTTTTTAAATGGATTGTTGGGATATAACCAAATTCTCGTACATCCATATGATAGATTAAAGACTACATTTAGGACTAAGTGGGGAACTTACGCCTATCAAAAGATGCCATTTGGATTAATTAATGCAAGCGCAACTTTTTAGAGAGCTATGGAGACAACTTTTATGGGGCTCATAAATAAATCATTGGTTATTTATTTAGATGACATTACATTCTTTTCTAAACAAGTAACCAATCATGTAAATGACCTAAAACAATTCTTTGATCGATGTAAAAGGTATGGCATCTCATTAAATCCAAAGAAATAATTTTTTGCATTAGATGAAGGAAAAATTTTAGGATTCATTGTGTCAAAAAGAGGTATCTATATTGATTCTGAAAGAATTGAAGAGATTAAAAGAATTCATTTTTTTCATAACAAGAAAGATATGTAGCCATTTCTTGAGAAAATTAATTTTGTTAAAAGGTTTTTCCTTGACTTTTCACAAATATTTTTACCATTACAAAACACGATTAAGAAAAATTCAATCTTTAAATGGGGAAATAATGAAAGAGAAGCATTTGATTTGATGAAACAATCCATTGTCAATGCTACATTCCTAACTACCCCCAATTTTCTTAATTCTTTTACTTTATACACTTTTTCATTAGATACATCATACGCTACTATTTTAACACAGCTTAATGAACAACAAATTGAAGCACCAATAACATTTTTCAGTTCCAATTTGCAAGGTGCAGAACTAAATTATTCATCTATTGAAAAACAAGCATTTTCTATCTTTAAGGCTATAAATCATTTCAGGCCACTTCTCCTAAAAACTCGCACCAAAATTATAGTCCCATTCTTTGCAGTGAGACAACTATTAATGAAAATAGAATTAGGAGAGAAAAGGGCTAACTGGGTTACCGCTTTACAAGAATATAATGTAGAAATTAGACCCTCTAAAATTGTTAGAGGTCTAGGTTTTCACAGAATGCTTACAGGAGCATCCCATCTATCATCAGAAGAATATTCAGGTAACAATGTGCAAATATCAGAGGTAACCCTCAACGATGCCCAATCTCAATACGTTGATCTCATATTTTATTTGAAGAATGGATATGCTCAGATCTAACTCGGTTACAAAATGAAACGAGCTTTGAGATTAAAAGCTAGTCAATATGAATTAATCAACGATGTATTGTTTAGGATAAATTTTTATTCTGTACTACTAAGATGCTTAGAAAAATCTGAAGCATAGAAAGTCTTGCAAGAACTCCATGATGGACTAGCTGGAGGAAATTTTGGAGGAAATACGACAGCACACAAAATCTTGCATGCAGGTTCCTATTTCCCTACACTTTTCAAAGATGCTCATAAATATGCAAGAAAATGCAAAGTGTGTCAAAGTGCATCTGAAAGTCAGAGGAAGCCAACCTTCCCATTACAACCAATCAATATCGAACAACCAGTTGAACAATGGGGATTAGATATAATCGGTGAGATTGTTCATAACTCTTCCAAACAGCATAGATATATTCTCACAGCTACATATTACTTTATTAAATGGGTGGAAGAAATTCCATTAAAGGTAGCCAACACTGGAATATCATTGATTTCATCAGCCAATATATCATAACTAGGTTTGTCTTACGTACTGCTTTAATGTTTGACAGCGCATCTTACTTCTCAGGAACTGCTATGATGGAATTTGTAATTAAAAGAGGTTTTAAACTTAAGTATTCTACAAATTATTACCCTCAAGGAAATGGTTTAGTAGAATCCACAAACAAAAATTTGATTAGAATAACCAAAATAATTGTTGATCAAAATCAACGAAATTGGCATAAGTCATTAATCTTTGCTCTTTGGGCAGACCGAATAACTCATAAAGCTTCTATTGGCACTTTTCTGTTCAATCTCGTCTATGGAAAAGAAGTTGTACTTCCTACGAATGTAGTTATTCCCTCTCTTTCCTTAGTACAATTTATTCATGAATCTCCTTCTTCTTCTTTACAACTTAGACAATGTCAAATTCTTAAGTTAGAAGAAGAAAGAGAAAAATCTAAATATACTCATGCACATCATCAATAGATATTAAAAGCCTCATTTGATTCAATTTCTGTTACTCCAAAAAAAAATCAAATTGGTGATCTGGTATTGAAATGGGACAAAGCACATGAGGAAAAATGTAAACACACGAAGTTTAAAAAACTCTGGCTAGGTCCATTTCAAATAATTGAATAAATAGGCCCATCGACATTCTTATTGCAAGATATATCATGAAAAAAAGATTCTTTGCCTGTTTATGGGAAGATTTTGAAAAAATACTTTTCATAGGAGGTAACCCCTTCTATTCCATGTATACTAGTGTCTTTTTCTTTTCCTTAGAAAAATAAAAGTTTCTAGTATAAATTTTTGGCTTTTCAAAATAAAATCTCAGATGATCCTTTTGATTCATCGCTTATAGAAATAAGAAGTGTTAAGGAAACAATCGAAAGATTTGAAAGACAAATATATTTTATTTTCACTAAAAGATGCAATTTCACTGAAGTTATTTATTCTCTGATGAACTCTCATCCTTATATAGCATGATTATTCTATCATCAATCAAGAAAATAAACTTTAACATAGTAAAGACTCTTTTACAAAAAATCAATCTAAAACTCAACATTATCATACAGAATCCTCAAAAGGACCAATGATTCACCCCATCTAAAAAAACTTATTAATTTTTGAACGAAATTAAAAAAAAATTATAACTAGAAAAACTTAAAAGATAATAAGTCTCATCACGAGCTTGTTTACCATGTTCATAGGGAAATAGTTGAATTTACATCACCAATAATGCCTACCAAAATAGGGTAATGGCTTGAGATTATATCAAGAGGAAAAGGTGTCTCATCAAGAGCCATCTTGATGAGTTTAATTACAACTAGTGAATGGAATTGCCATCATTTGGTTACCAAACTAAGACAATGGCTTTTAAGTAAATAAAAATATGATACAAAAAGAAAAGTTTCAAAAAGTTAGAATTTATTTTTGGAAATTGTAAGAAACATTGGATGGGATAGTGAATCATTGCTGGGTAAAAGTTAACCCTGCCAAAAGCTTAAATTGTTTATTGGAACAGAGGCTCTACCTGTGATAAAGGAGTAAATATATATAAAGTTGATCTGTAAGAGCCACCTGGTTTATCTTTTCAAACTGACTAAAGACTGATATAGATTCTCATACTTATATCTTTAAAAGAGGGATTCTTATGAATTATAATTAAGAGAAATTTCATTTCTTAGTAAGATATTATTGGTTTGAAATTCATTCCTACAACTATTTTGTTTCAAAGAAGTTTTAGAAATTTCAAAAAGTTAGTCAAAGATAGCTGATTCTCCCAAGTGAATCGCCAATTGTTATGTTATACAACATCCCCCATTTATTTTAATAAATGGGGACACTTTAGAAATAAATAGGAAATTTATTTTTTAGCTTTAAAGCAAAAAACTTATATTACTTAGCAAGCTTTCTGAAGATAATGAACACAGGGAACGATGGCCCAAGGAGAGTGAAATTGGGCAGCAAAAGGAGAATAAATAAATTAAAAATAAAAAATTTAACCTTTTTCTTTGAATAAATTATTTATTATTAATAAAAGTTTAATCATTTTAATTTGTTTTTAATTAATATTTTATTTCTCACTAATAACTGACTAATTTATTAACTAAGTAATAATGGTTAGTTTTCAACGGCATTGGTTAGTTGTTTTGAAGATGAACACCATTAGATGGTTCGAAACATCGACCAAATCCTACTAATGTGATTAATAATGATTAGCTTTCAACGGCTATATCTTGGCATTGATGCATCTACACTATTTATTCATTAAAATCGATTATCATTTTAACCATATTAGATGGTTCGAAACATCAACCAAATCCTAATAATATGATTAACCACAATAAATGGTTCGAAACATCGACCAAATTTTAATAATGTGATTAATTCGAAAAAACATTTTTCTAAATAATAATATTATAAATTAAATTTTATCTATTATATAATAAAATAATTAATATTTTTTTTATAAAATTTATATATATACAATTTATAAAACATGTTTTTATGATAAAATATTTATAAAATAAAATTTCAAAAATTGATTAGTAAACACTACTATAATAAATATTATTCTTTTTGTTTTTTTGGTTCATTATGAAAATAATTTAATTTTTGTATTTTTGGTTCATTATGAAAATAATTTAATTATTTAAAATATTTGTTTGAAAATGATTTATTTAAAATATTATAATGATTTTGATATTTTATTTTATGTTAAAAAATAAAAGCATAATTATAATTTACTATGACCTTTTAATTATAAAAATAAAAATAAAAACACAACTATAATTTATTATAATATTTTGTGAATTTTTTATTTTAAGTTTTTTTTAGATAATTATTAATTACTTAAAGTTAATTTTAATTTATTAAAATTTATTAAAATTAATTAAAAATATATAATTATATTTTATATAAAAAAATTAAAAATTAATTTTACTTAAACTAATAAATTGTAAAAAGGCATATATCCAATTTCATTACAACAAGTGTTTGTAAGCATACTTTTTGAGGAATGCGTAGATGTTCTTGTTATTTTATGTTTAACTGCTTGCCAGCTATATGACATGGAAAAGAATGTACTTGTTATTTTCGGTTCAACTGTTTGCCAGCTAAATGACGTGGAAAAGAATGTACACATGTGTTTTGTTTGTTCGGTTTTATTTTTTTCACAAATTTACACATATTTATAGAACACTCACGCACTTTTAAAAATAACATGTGTGAATTACTTTGTCCATTTAAAAAAAACAATCATTGGGTCACATTGTTTCCCATAGACCTTGCACACCTCAAGCAAATCAGCTAGTCTTATATCTTTGGCTATAGGTTAATAAATGTGGTTGGGCAGTGTATGCACACTGTTAAATTTAAACGAACTTAAATTTAACAGTGAACATATACTGCCTAACTGCATTTGTTATCCTATAGCCCAGGAAATATGTATCACTAAGCAAATTGGCCATTGTGTGCACACACATTTAAAGAGAGCATATATGCATTCCTTTGTTAAAAAAATTGTCATGGGGTCATATTTTTCCCCATAGACGTTATAGACCCCTAGAAAATTAGGGATTAAAACGCACACACTCATCGGCAAAAACCTCCTCCGCGGTAAAGGTATTTTTTTCTAACTTCCTTTTCTTCATTATTTTCTTTAAATGTATAAAAAAATAAAAAATAAAAAATTCATGTGGATTAATTTAAGCACAATCACCACGATGAAAACCCTGAACCCAATCAACAAACCAACCTCGCAACAGAGCCAAAATAAAAAATAAACTTGAAGGAAAATCCCAATACAAAATCCCAAATTAAAAATGATTTAAATGAATTAAGAATATTGATTGAAAAACTCAAGCAAAAAGAGAACCATCATGACTCTCATTAGCTACATCCCTAGATACTATTATTTCCTCCATTAATCATACCTAAGGTCAATTGACTAGTAACACTAAATATAATTCGAGGATGAGAGGGTTGTACTCCATTGGTATTAGTGAAGAACAAGTTAAATAATTGAATATCACCAAACAAATGATTCTGAGGTTATTTATTAACCCAAGAACCAACCAAACGCATACTTTGAGGAAGAGATATCTCATCATGGATTGGTGCACATTCAGTCCATGGAAAGAGAATTGGATGAGTCCTTGGTTTATGGTTTTTGATAAACCTCCCTCAAATAATAGGGATATTCCATTATATTTTCTTTGGAAAAAGTGGGTTGAGCTCATAATTAGTCTCCATGTTAAATATTCTGACATGAGTGAAGTGGCACCACATTTATGCTCACATTGTGGGCATCCTTGCCATGGCATGATGGAGGGTCTTATTTAGGAGCAATTTATGGATCAAGTTAGTATAGTTTTCATTTGATGCTAAATAACTGGTTATATATTTGATTGTACAATTAAAAAAAATTCAACAAACATAACTTTAAATTACTTATTTTTTACCTTTGCTTTTTTTCATGTACAAATGCTACAAGAGGATATATAAGCCACCATTAAGACGGGAAGATGTTAGTTCCCCTCATATTAATGTCTCCATGGCTATGACATTTAATATTGTGTCACCTCAAATACATTATTTAAATGTCTTTATCATTGTCTAATTCAATGATAACTTATTTGGTAGAAATTAATCTTAATTTTGTTGTCTTTCCATAGTTGTCCACTTGAGAATCTGAGAAGACATCTCCACCTAGGATTAACAAATCAAGTCAGACCCAGGTATCATATGTTACATTATATTTACTTTGTTGGAAATTAGGAAAATATTGAGGGGGGAGGGGAGGTGGGGGAGGGGAGGTGGGTGGGTGAATCAGTATTTTACAAATTTTAACAACTATTTGTTCAATAAAACACATTCAACAACACAATAGTGCACCAATCACATAAAGCTTAAACAAAATATATTTATGTGGAAAACCATACGTGAGAAAATCACAAATATTATTTTAATTTTTATGTAAATTCAAGCACCAACTTTAGTTTACATTAGATTTTCTAGACACCAACCCCTTTTCTTTGCAAGCACCCACTTGCTAGAAGCACCAACCCGCTGGAGGAACTAATCCCTTGATCTTTATAGGAACCAACCTAAAGGAGACCCCAAATCCCTTATCTACAAGCATTAACTTGCAATAACCACTCAAATATCTCTTTCACGCATGTTTAGACTCAAATATATGGCACCTTAATTAAAACATCACTCTTACAACAATCCTTATTCTCGGATCTACTTCCTTTTTCTTAGATATTTTCCAATTAATTTCTCAACAATTCAAACTGCAATATTTCTTTGACATAGCAGCTTTAGATCTCAACCAATTTTCCTTCTCGACCTCTGCAAAACACCCCTCTGCATACTTTGCCTCAGATATTTAATAATTGACTTATCACCTCTTTAGATCTATATTCCCTTTTTTATGAAACATCTTCATATATCGTCACAATTGCACTCACACTATGCAGATTACACCTTTGCTTGTTTTCAATAATATTTCTTCAACTTAGCATTTAGTTTTTATTTATTTTGTTGAAGTGCAACTTCCTCTTGTCATTCCTCACTTTGCTATTCTACACATCCACAATAGTTTTTTTCATTGATATACATCAGAACCAATAATTTTTACATCATTTTATTTTTATTTAAAAACATATAAATCTCTAACTGATATGAATGGAGTATATTAGTGTTGTTTTGCTAATTACTCTTTCAAATTATGAATTCAATGTCTTATGTGTGCTTAAAGGTTTAAGTTTTCTTACAAATTATCAAGTCTCATGAGTGTTTTTCATGTCAATTTAGTGAACAATTTAACATAAAATCAAAGGTTGAACAATATAAATTAAAGTACAGAACATAAGCATAGGTATTTGATGGAGTTCACCCCTTCTAGGCTACATCTCCTTGGTCCAATTTCTATGGATTGAGCCTCTATATTATGCTCAAATTGTCAAATTAACCTATTTACAATGCTCTTCTGCTCCTGTAACCTGCACCAATAATTCCATAATGGCCAAAAATGGTCATCTAGCCTCTTTCTGCACCTAAATTGGTCGAAAAATTCAAAAGTTATGACCATTTACATTTTCCCCACTATTTCAGGCCCTAAATTAGCTAACTCCAGCTAAACAGGTAGTCTTCGCCAAATTTGGGGGTTTTCTATATTATTCTGTCATTAATGTTAAGTGGTAGTTTAGTGATAATTAAGCGTATTTTAGCGTTAATCACACGCTTTAAACTAATCCACAATTAAAACTAGATTAGGTGCATTTAAGTAGGGTTAACTTTAATAAACATGGTTTAAGGTTTTAATTGCACATTTAAGCAGGGTTAACTTTAATAAACATGGTTTAAGGTTTTAATTGTGCATTAACCGTTTGGTTCCATTGGTGGTCTTGGCGCAACGGTCATGTGAATCGGGGGTTGGCCCCTGCGTTCCCACACCATATTACATTTGAAATGTTAAATATATGTGGGCACCGTTGATTGTTAAGAACCAATGTGCAGGTAGGTCGGTAAGGCATGGTGCTGGCAATGGAGAGGTGGTGGGGTTGAACCTCGACTCCTCCGCCCAAACTTTGAACAAAAATTTTGCACCGCCTTTCAACCTTGTGGGAGGGGGGGGCACGTGGCGGCCCTAGGCTACACCACGTGTCCTCACCCAATTGGCCCGAAATGAACCAATGAAATTTCACCATGACACACAGAATTCAACCAATACCATGCTACCACTTGGCAGCTCACCATTCATCAGAAAAAAATGCAAAAAAAAAAAAACCCTGCACAGTCAGTATGCCACGTCAGTACTACGAACTGTTGATTGGGCATATGTCTCTCATTTTTTTTTAAATTTTGCATGTTTAGCAAAGCGAACAAAACTCGTTTCTGGGAGCATACGGAGACCAATTTTCATGAAACAAAGTGCGTCGGATTTAGAATGACGAGCACTTCATGGTCGTTTTCTGAGAACTTTTAATTTTTAGCATAAAACTGAGCCCCTGATCATTCCTCCCCAATGGAAGCTTTTGGATCCCAAAATATCATATTTAGTTGTTGAACAGGAGAGGGTGCAGTTCCCTAACCTTCCCAATTTCAATCCATTTTGTCTTTGAAGGATTTGTTACTTTAAGCCCCACTCGAAGATAGTCGAAACTTCCTCTTGTCGATTTCCTTGTCCTCTTGTC
Organism: Pinus albicaulis; assembly: GCA_034641835.2. NCBI lineage: Eukaryota > Viridiplantae > Streptophyta > Pinopsida > Pinales > Pinaceae > Pinus > Pinus albicaulis. Next base: position 28,467,627 of record CM076584.1, on the reverse strand, counting down.
AAGTATGGTGTCTTGTTGTAGCTCAACAAAGAAAACTGGAGAAAAATATTCAATAAATGGCAGCTGAACATTCTCTCATTGATCTTCAATCAAAGGAGGTTCATATAATCTCAAATTTTCAACATTAACAACTAAATAAATTTTCATGTTTGAAGGCAAATCAAGCTTGAAAGCATTGTTACCAATTTTTTCCAGAATTTTGAAAGGACCATAATGGATTGGTTTCAAATTTTCACCTTCTCCTTAAGGCCTTTCCTTGCTAATGTGAAACCAAACTTCTTCACCAACTTGAAACTTATGATCCATCTGATGTCTGTCATGCCTCGCTTTATAATTTCCTTGAATTTTCTCTAGTTGATCTTGCATTGTTTGATGAATCATCTGAATTTTATTTATGAATTTCTTTGCTTTATCTATGCCATTATGTACATCGATAGCTACATCTTTCCCAAAGATGAAATCCAATGGCGACTTTGGCAAGTAACCAAGACATGCCTCAAATGGCGATGTTTGAGTAGAAGAATGTTTTTCACGATTGTAAGCATGTTGTATGTAATGCAACTGTTCATCCCACAAATTAGGATGTTTGCTGCAATATCCTCTAAGAATATGAATGAATGTTCTATTAACCACCTCGGTTTTACCATCTATTTGCGGATGAAAGGTTGTACTCTTATTCAACTTAGTGCCCACCAAGTCCCACAAAATTGACCAAAAATTCCCAACAAATCGAGAATCTTGATCACTTACAATAGACGTAGGCAACCCAAAATGAACCCAAACTTTTTGAAAGAAAAGATGAGTTGTTTGTTCAGCTATAACTTTCTTTTTACATGGCATCAAAATACACATTTTTCTGAACCTATCCATAACTACATACAAATAATCATGACCTATTTTCGACATAGCAAGACCTCCTACAAAATCCATAGAGATACTCTCCCATGGATGTGAAGGAACTAGAAATGGTGTGTACAATCCTAACTTCCTATTACTAGGCTTACTGACTGCACATAAAGAAAAACCTTTAATAAAATGTGACACACTTTCAAGCATACGAGGCCAATAACAATACCTCTGAAGATTTTCCATTGTTTTTCTTACACCAAAATTTCCCGCAATAAGAGAAGTGTGTGCTTCCCTTATGACATTCACTCTCTCACTCGGTGGAATACAAAGCTTGCCCAAATGATACAAAAAGTTATTATGAACATGATAATCTAGTTCATCAACTTGGCGACCTTGACTCAAGTTTGCATAAACATCTTGAAAGTCATTGTCAGATGCATATTTTGTAATGTAAATTTCATGTAAAACATAAGTATTTTTGAATAAAGTAGCTACATTAATAATAGGCCTATAAATCATATCAAAAACCTTGTTGTATATACCTTTCTTATACTTGAAGACCAAGTGGAATTGTTGCAAGAATCCCATCCATCGAAAGTGCCTTGACTGCTGCAATTTAGTTTGTGATTTCAAGTATTGCAATGGTTGGTGATTAGTGTGAATGATAGTTTCCTTTCCCATCAAATAATGTTTCCATTTATTCACACTTTGAACCAATGCATATATCTCTTTGCCATATGTAGGATAATTTATCACTGCACCATTAATATTTATGAATGGAATGAAATAGGATTACCATGTTGTAAGAGGAGTGCGCCCATGGCATAGTCACTTGCATCTATTAGAATCTCAAAAGGTTTGTCTCAAGTCTGGTAATGCTAATATTGGGCTGAAATGATCTTCTTCTTCAAAACATCAAGTTCTTTTTTGCTGAATGCCTCCCCACTGAAAGACTTTCTTCACACTTGTCAATGCATGTAATGGAGCTAAAATAGAGGAAAAATTAGCAATGAACTTCCTCCAATACTGTGTTTCTCCTAGGAAAATTCTTACCTTCGTGGCTAACTTGGGTGTAGGCCAATTCACAATGACCTCTACTTTAGAGGGATCTATATTCAGCTCACCTCTTCCAACAATATGTCCTAAATACAGTAAAGAAGTTTTACCAAATTCACATTTCGACATCTTCAAAAAAATTTGTTCTTTTCTCAAGGCATAAAACACCTTATTCAGATGCATGACATGTTATTCTCGTGATTTTCTGAATATCAAAATATCATCTAAGTATAAAATGACAAACTCGTCTAGAAATGGTATTAATACATCATTCATAACTCTCATGAAAGTAGCTGGAGAATTGCACAGACCAAAAGGCATAACACGCCACTCAAACAATCCTTGTTTAGTTTTAAATGTGGTCTTCCATATTTCCTCTTGAGTTATTCTAACATGATGATAACCATTTCGTAAATCTAACTTAGTGAAATACTTTTCATACCTCAATTTATCAAGAAAATCATCAATCCTTGGGAGCGGATAATGATTCTTTATCGTTATTTTGTTGAGTGCTCGTAAATCCGCACACATACACCATGTTCCATCCTTCTTGGGCACCAATACAATTGGTGAACCACATGGTGAGGTAGATGGACGAATGATACCTTTATTCAACAATTATTGGATTTGCTTCTTGATTTTTGCACTTTCCATTATTGACATGCGATACATGCCAATGCTAGGGAGTGGAACATCCTACTATAGCTATATCTCATGTTGGATTCCCCTCTTGGGAGGTAACCCCTTTGTCTCTTGAAACATCTCGCCATGCTAACTTACCACATCAAAAAAATCAGATTTTAATCTATCATCATGTTGTGCTATGCAACAACTTCCCCCCATTTTGATTTTTCAAAATAATCTAGACCTTTGATAAATAAGAAATAGGGACCCTTCTTAAAAATATATTTTTGTTTTTTATAAAAACCAAAACTCCAAAAAAAACATTACCGCTTTTATTAAATAAAAAACACAAAAAACTAAATAAAAAAGAAATTAATAAAACATCCTTATCGCAAATTGCATTTTCGCATAAATCTTTTCTTATCAAAAAGTTAAAATAATAAAACAGCGAAATCTTGATTTTATGATCACCGATTTAAAGTTTCGCAAGCGATATTACAAATCGCATATAGTGGATTTTTCGTTGTACAACTTTAAGCAATTCTGATTAAAGTTCTGATTCTACGATTTTGCGATAATGCAACTTATGCGATATTATGATTTTGCAATATCGCAAAATCGCATATCGCATAAACAAAAGGTAAATACGCTTCATTAAGACAGGTTTAAAAGGCGCGATGTGATGGATTTGACAGGTTTGAATAAATTTTTATGCAAAGATAAATCATGTCAGGAAATATTAATTGTGTTTTATCCTCCCAATGTAAACAGTTATTGATTCGTTATGATTAATTAATAATATAGCTGTTTCTCGGATTTTTCTTTCAAAATAGATCATTTCAATAGATCTTCCATCATTCGTTCATTTACTTTGTCTTTAATAGGGATTTCCTTTCAAGATATGTCCATCCAAAAAGTGATTCAGAAACACGACAAAAAAATTGTTGCAGAACTTGAACAAACATGAATTTTGCCTATAGTCTCTGATACTGTCTGCACTGCCGATGGAGGAGCTACTAAGTGGCAAGTTATTTACACTATACTCTAAGACGAAGAGCCAGAAGTAGTATAAGTCACGGCGATTGCCGATGATGCAACACCCTCAAATTTATAGTTAAAATATATTTCATGCTCGTTCCTCCATAGGATAGCAGCAAGAGCTACTCTTCTTCCATATACTGACATGATTAGGTGGGTGCTTGACAATTCAATAATCAAGGACAGATAGTTAAGAACCTGCAAGGATGAGATTCTAGGTTCTGTCACTTGCAAATCCTTATAATTTTGCAGCAGCAATGCTATGCAGATTATATGGTCTACCTAATAATACCAAGTTCTCGATAAATTGGCTTCCCCTAATTGACTCCTATGTTAATTCCCTCATAATGGATGACTATCCTTTGTGAGAATCTAGTTAAGGCAATTAATGAATATCGCCAGACAATAAATTCCTCCTCCAAATCTGTTACCCAATTTTTTATGAGTGCTTATATTTTTTATGCCATTTTTTTTCTACTAACTTTCCAGCTATGGGATGGAAATGGACTTCTAAAGATCCTACCCCAATACATTTGAGTCATAAAGAGATATGGGAGCATAATTATGAACCACATTTCCATAGGCTGTGTTAGGGAGTTGTATTACCATTACATCAATTTATGATTCACACAGTGTGCCCTAGGTTCACTAAGGAAGCCCTAGTAGACCTTCAAATGATAGGCCCATGTTTTGCTGAAGAATCATTTTCATATATCAGAATTTTTGGAAGCTCCGCTCCCCACGAATTCTTCCTTTATATGTTTTATGTTGGAGCACCTAATCCTACATGGGTAGGTGTGGAATGCGAAAAGTCACAATGGAGTCCAAGTGACCTTGGAATGTGAAACCAAGAGTCACACCATTGTACTATAAATGCACATCTTTGTATAATGGAAAATAAGAAAGCCTCACGCTTATCCTTCATTGTGTGTTGAGTTTCATGTGTGTGTGTTTATTCTTCCTCATACACCATGTGTGTGTTTAACATGGTATCGGAGCTGAGAAGTCCATAACCAGCTCAACCTTGAGTGAGCCATTTGTGTTTATGGCCTGTGCATATCTGCAAAAATTCTTGGCATTTTTGCAGCACTCAAAGATTTCTGCAGCATTCAAGAATTTATTTTGAGAAGAGCAGCGTTCAGAAATTGGCAGCATGGGTTTTGAAGAGAAGCAGCATTGTGCATCTGAAGGTTTTCTCACTGCTCATTTTTCCTTTTAAATTCTGCATTTTGAAGAGCTGCTGAAATATTATTCAAAGTGGGTTTTTTGAAGAAAATTTCTGAGTTTTTTAAGTAAAAATTTTTGAGTTTTTTAATTGAAAAGTTTTTGCAATTCTGGGTTCTTCTGTTGCTGGGCTATTGGAAAAATTTCTGCAAAATCTCCAATTCTACTATACATTTGGAAAAATTCTACGTTTCTCCGGCTTTTCTCTCTCTGCTGTTTTAAAATTTAAAATAAATAAATAAAAATAAAAAATCGATTTGAGCTCCAGGCCTCTCGGCCTCCCTCTACGCTCTACAACTCGACCTTCCCACTATTCCAACCAACCCCCCTCACTCCTCTCACCCACCTTATTTCTGCCTAAAACCCACCGCCCCTATCACCTCTCCCCTCACTCAGCTCTCGCTGCCCAAACCCCCCTCACGCCCCTCTCCATACACTCCCTACACTACATCTCTAGCCTCTCAGCCTCATTCCTTACCTAGACCTCACCGCTCTCACACAAGTCTCCATGGCTCGTTCTTCTACCCTCGACCTAGATCTAACCGGCCCCCTCTTCCTGCACTCTATACTTACCCACTATGCCCCACCTCCCTCTACGCTATGCCCCACCCAATGCACCTGCAAACGCCCTTCCATAAGCTACCTGCCCCCCCCGCCCTCCACCTAAACTTACGGCACCCTAAGCTACCCACCCGATCCTGCTCACTCCCCTTAAAACTCTCGACCCCGCTTGCAACCCTCAAGCTCGCAAACTGCACTCCCTTACTCATTCGCTCAACCCTCCCTTTCGGGCCCTCCCTCACAGCTCGACCCCACGCCTGAACCCTCACTCACAGCCCAACCTCACAACTCTCAACGCACCCAACCCTTTACTCCCTCATCCCCGTTGGCTCTCACGCGCCCCCCTCTCCATCTCACGAATGCCCCCCCTCTCACACAACTCAAACCTTTCCACTACCCCTACCGTGATCCTAATTCCACTAAACTTACGCTATCATCACCCAACAACCATTAAATTCGGCTTTTAGATTTTAAATTTTCAGTCCTAATTCCCACGATTTTTAAATTCGACTTTTTTATTTTGTTAATTAAAACACAACAGTTCCCTTCCCAACTAAAATTCCCTTCCTTCACCTTTTTTATTTTAATTTAATATAATTTAATTAAATAAATAAAAATAAAAATAAAAAACAGCAGAGAGAGAGGAAGAGCAGAGAGAGAATATGAACAACAGAAATGAAGGAAATGGCATATGAAGAAGATGGACTGAATACATAGAGAAAATTGCAGATTTGACATTGTGTGATTTGTGGCATAAGGGTGATTTTCTGAAGAAATTGACATTTGAATACAAGTTGTTATTGGTGCAAAACAACTATTTGAAGAGAATTCAGCTACCTCAAAGGCTTCTTGCACGTTGTTTTTGTTGCACCTTTTTGCAGAAATATTGTATTGAACTGACATTATATTGCCTCTTCATTCATAGTTGGAATCAATGAATTTGAGTTGTTGATGTAAGTCATTGTTGATTGTCCTCCATCATTTGAGGAGAAGATTTTGTACTTTGAGAATTCCATAGTTGGAAGTTCTCTTGAGTCATTTGTATTTCTTGAAATTAAGTTGAATCACATTGTAAACGGGTGCATTTTCGGTTGAAGCCGACACCCTTTCATTTTTTGAGCCTAATTTGTTGAAAATGGCTAAAATCAATGAGTAATTAGAGTTGTTGAATAACCTCATTCATTCAAATGTTGATGATATGATAAAAATGAGCAAGAATGCTCTTTGTAACATTCAAAGTTGTTTTCAAGATGCACAAGAAAAGATTGAGTTTTTGCAGTTGGAATCTCAGCTTCAACAAGATAAAATTTAGCAAAAGAGTCACCATTCTAAACTTGTTTATGTTCAGAATATTGAGAAGGACTCCCATCAGTAGCAAGTCAGTAAAGTTGAAGTTGATTCCCATTCAGTTCCTTGTAGAAGAGCAGATTTTCATGCAGATGCAACAGCTCAGCCTGCACTTCCTAAGCCCATCATCAGACCTTAGGAAGAGCTTGTCCACAACAAGCACCGAACCAGTCTTGGATATGACAAGGATGTGTCCTTTCATATTCCAGACTACTCCATGCCCATCATATTTCAGAGTGCCGGATTCTTGTATGACAGTTCACTTGCAGTTGTTCCAGATCCTGCTCCACAACAACAATCACAGATTGTAAAATGCCAACACTGTGATCGATTTGGTCATATGAAAGATCACTGTTTTGATCTTTATCCATTCAAGCACTGTGGTCGGCACACCCATTCTTCATACAGATGCTTCAGAAAAAAGCCTCCTGCAAGAACCAAGATTCATCTTGGATGGATCGCTTCTTGGCAATGGGCATCAGCAGCCAAGAAGATGTTTAAGACACATGTCAGAATTTGTTCTTAGATATTGAGCAAACTTGCAGTTGATTTTTCGCCATCATCTCACCTTGTCCTTGTCAATCTCACCTTGTCCCTGACAGGGGGGGAAATGGTGTTCATGTACAAGTTTTGACGTCAGATCAAGTGAGCCTGAGCCACAATCTCTCATTCCATGTTCAGATTTGTAGCCAAAGACACAGTAGTTCAAGCGAGCCTAAGCCACAATTCGTCATTCCAGATTCAAAGATGTAGCCAGAGACACGGATGCCCATGAGCATGCCTTCGGTTGGTGGATAACCTTAAACCATCATCTTTGGTTGGTGGATAACCTAAAACCATCACAGGTAGTAGACTTCCCTTCTTTTAGGTCGAAGGTCTCCCTTTCATATATGAGGAACACTTCCTCTAGCAGAAGCCTTCAGCTTCTTGCCAGCTTTGGTTGAGTTCCAGGAAATGCTTAAAGAATTCCAGAGTTGTTGGTAATCCTAAAACCATCACAGGTAGTAGACCTCCCTTCTTTTAGGTTGAAGGTCTCCCTTTTTTTATGAGGGACAATTCCTCTAGCAGAAGCTTTTAGCTTCTTGCCAGTTTTGGAAGAGTTCTGGGAACTGCAACAAGTTTTGCGTTCCAGTGTTGGTGGTCATCCTTAAACCACCTCTTTTTCCAACATTTCAGAGAGTTGATTCAGCCCAAGTGCTGCCATGTATACTTTGCAGATTTGTATTACAACTCTTTTCTTGGACTCACACATACCCCTTCGGATTAAGGGGGATGTTGGAACACCTAATCCTACATGGGTAGGTGTGGAATGCGAAAAGTCACAATGGAGTCCAAGTGACCTTGGAATGTGAAACCAAGAGTCACACCATTGTACTATAAATGTACATCTTTGTATAATGGAAAATAAGAAAGCCTCATGCTTATCCTTCATTGTATGTTGAGTTTCGTGTGTGTGTGTTTATTCTTCCTCATACACCATGTGTGTCTTTAACATTTTAGATAAGTTGATGGCAAGAAAAATTTCTTACCAAACTGTTGGTAATGGACTCACTAAATATTTGAAAGACAGTAAGAAGTCTTTAAGGCAAAGTTTCCCAATTTCATGTCGTTCATTCACACTCAGCAATTTTAATCATGCATTGAAAGAATGTCAGAAAATTCAGCTTTTGAAGCTCCCTGTTTTACCCTCTAGACATTTCGAACCAAAAAATATTGCTAACAAATTTACTTTGTCAATCAAACTCAAACCTATTGTACACACTGATGACAGATTTGAAGATATTTTGCAATCTGCTGGGACTTTTGAAGAAATCCTAAATTTTGTCAAATTGAACTTGAATCCAGAAGAAGTACATAAATTCAATGAATTCAGAGAAAAAAGACTCAGATGAATCCCTTGGGATGTTTTGATTACCAGTTATACGACTAAAGCAAGCCAAGAAATCAGAGCAGAACAAACAGATTCACAAAATCAAATTGAATTAGATAAAATTTGTACTTCATTCAACAATACATTAACAAATACTCTAGAGGCATCATCTTCACTGAAAAATACAGAATTCCAAACTCCACAAGGACAAATAGTTTCCACAAAAGAAATCATTGAAACTCTTGAGATAATCTCCCAAGACACAGAAATCATTCCTGCAAATCCTACTGATGATATTATCCTCAAAGTGACCGATATTCCCCCACTAGATGTATTCTACAGCCCTCTTCATAAAGTTGTAGTAAGAAAAGAAATGAAAAGAAGAAGGATTGAAACACCTCCAAGAAATGAAGTTATGGAAGTAGTATGGAAAGATACTCCATCAAATCCAATTGAAAATTTAACTCGGCTATCTCAATTCGCTGGTGCATACGCCACTGCAACAATGGATAAGGCAGCAGAAGTATCTATTTTGGTCCAAGAAAAGGATGACAAAATCATGGAACTATAGCAGTAGCTAGATGAAGAAAGAAACAATTTACATCAGAAAGTGGAACAACAACTCCTCAGAGTACAACAAGAGATGAAAATGCTTAAGATAAGTCATAAAAATTATTAGTTAGTTTGTTTTTATATAATTTTAATTTTTAGCAAGTAGATACTGAAGATGAGGAAGGTTGTTTGAAACCACCTCATAAAATATTTTGTATAATCTATATTTTTGTAAGTATTTAGTATAGTATTTAAACCCTTCTCATGGATTTAGAGAAGGGTCTAGAATTTTATTGAGAACATTTACAAAGAATGCTTTCTTGTAAGTAAGTTTGTAGATGCCTTGATGAAATAATGGAACACGACCTTTTCAGTTTTATATTATTTTGTTGATCAATGTTGATGCACTTCTGTATTCTTTGAAAGACTTATTGGTAGAGGAATTGAATGTGGCCTATTATCACTAGTTAGATGAACAGGACGGTACACATCTGGTACTATTATCATGTATGCTAATTCTGTTTTAAATATTAGTGATGAATCTAGCTTTCATGAATTATATATGAAATCGATTATTTCTGTTTGAAATATCAGTTTCACTATTATACGATATAAATATAGAAATTAGTTTGTTTTATATATGATCATCAGATATATGCGATATATTTTACATCTTCTTTTGATTAACTATTTCTCAAGAGAATCATCTTACAAAATTATTAATCCTATTAAATCTGTGATGATCTAAATCATCACAAATTGAATAGATATCATTTTAGATCGCATCAATTGGTATTATCTCGGGTTAGATTAGATTAGAATTAATTCAAAATTTTGCATTCTAGAATAAATTTGTTTTAGTTTTTAGTAATTCTTTATGCAAATCTTTTGAGAGAAATCCAAAAATCATACAAAAACCCAAATCTAGGAAACTGGTCCCATTAAACCCAGTCGGAGCCACTATCCCAAACGAAAAAAGAACTTATTTAAGGTCCAGACTGGGTGGTTATCTCCTTTGTTGTTGCCACAGATTTCTGAGGCCTCAACATTTTTGGGGCTAGAAGGAGGGCCTAACTATGAATGGCATATAAATATAAACCTCAAACTAGAAGCCCTCATAAGAGTCGATCTCCCCAAAAGCATCCTACAACTTCCCAATCAAATTCTAAATCACCAACTCAGAAATCGGAAATTGTTTAAACTTTTCCTTCATCTCCTGAAATATTTCAACAGTCATCTGCTTCATAATTCACTCTTGAGTCTCCCAAAGTTTAGTCTTTAATCCAGAAATTAGAAGGAATATCAATTTCTACAGAAAATCCTGTTAACCCAAAAACTTCTGAAGAAAGCGCTACTTCTCTATTTAGAGAAACTGGTATTTTGACCAGATCCAAAGGTGAAAGACTTGGAATTCCTCCTTTTCAGTTTCCAATTGAACCACATCGCAAAAAAGTTTCTATATCTAGATCTAAGTTAGATACGAGTGAAGTCACATCAAATTTCTCTTCAGCTACTTCTTTATATCCTCTTACTCAATCTACATCTTCTTATTCTTCCATTTCCTCTACTCAAACAATCAATACTATCATAAGTAGTATTGTTCTAGTTGTAAGTTCTTCATCCATTCCCTATACTTCTAGATATACTTTTGTATCTTCACAAACTTCAAATCCAAGTATGGCTAATTAGCCTTGGACGAATCCTGGTGTTGTATTGATAGCAAATCCAAATCCTCTTTCGGATCATCCAGAAAATGGTTACCTAAATATAATATCCAGATGATGGTCTTCCTACAGAAGAACATATCAATAATTTTATGTTAGCCATGAATCTGAATGGATTTTCTCATGAAGATATCGTAGTCAGATTGTGTCCTTATACTTTACAAGGATCTGCAAGATCCTGGTACTTTTCACTTCCAGCAGGATCAATTGTTGATTGGGCAATTTTTAAACAAGTTTTCCTTGCAAAATTTGGAGATGATAGAACTGTTGCATCTTTAATCAATGCCCTTTCCAATCTAAAGATAAATGTTGGGTGTGGAGCATGATTATCTTGTTTATTTTGTATCACAGCGTTGGACCCATGTACATTAATGGGGCGGCAACGCCGCCTGTAATTAAATGCTTCCTGGGGGGTCTAGGGGGGCAGCTGTGAATTTATGGAGCCCCCCTTGGCGGGGGGTTTCGAGGGCAGTGCCCCCGAAGCTAAAAAAAGATGTAAAATTTCCTTGTAAAAGTATAGTAATTTCTAGTCAATATAAGCTGTTCATTGGGCGGATGATCTAACGGTAGAAGTTATGTTTAGTTTAGGGTTTTTTTCCCTAGAAGGCAACCCCTCTCTTTTTATGAGGGTATTGTATTGCGACTGTGTATGGTATGAGTATTTCTCGGAGCGAGAAACAGATAGGGAGACTGTGAGAGAGAACAGAGCATATTACAGTGGAGCTGTTGTAGGTTGTGTCTCTTCATTTTGCTGGATAATAGAAAGGAAGGACTGGCTGTTCAGGGTGGACGTAGCCCAAACTGGGTGAACCACGTATATCTATGGTTGTCTGGTTTTATGTTTTTTGTGTGCTTGTGTTTTCCACATTTTTTATGTGTTTCATTGCTCTGTAATATATATAATTTCCTAACAACTGGTATCAGAGCCGAAGGTCTATTTGGCTAATAAACTCATAGGAAAGAAAGGTTCCTGGTTCGAGTGGGAGAAATGGCAGAAGATGGTAATTTTGGGGTCGAGAAATTTAATGGCCAAAAATTCCCACTGTGGAAGATGCAAATGGAATATTATCTATATCAGAAATATCTGTACCTACCATTGAGTTGAAAAACAAAGAAGCCGACGGCTATGACAGACGCAGAATGGGAGATTCTATATAGAAAGGCACTCAGAACAATACAGTTGTGCCTTGCGGCGTCGGTAGCCTTCAATATTTCAAAGGAAATAACAACCAAGGGTTTTATTAAGGCATTGGTGAAATTATATGAAAAACCCTTGGCCTCAAACAAGGTATTTCTCATGAAACATTTATTTAATATGAAGATGTCGGAAGGTGGATCTGTTGCAAACCATTTAAATTATTTTAATACAGTTACCAGTTAGTTAAGTTCTGTAGGGGTAAAATTTTATGATGAAGTTAGGGCTCTTTTATTTTTGTGCTAATTGCTACAAAATTTGGAATGGTTTAGCTATGGCCATTAGTAACTCTGTCTCTAGATCTAGTACTTTAAAGTTTGATGATGTTGTCGGTGCTATCCTTAGCAAGGAAATGCGACAGAAAAGCTCCGGTGAGACATCGGGTAATGATTTGAGTGCAGAGTCTAGGGGAAGAAAAATGGAAAGAGGAAAGAGCTCAGGATATCACAGTAAATCAAGGAAAGGTAGATCCAAGTCCAGATTGGGAATAGTGTGCTAGAAATGAGGAAAGAAAGGACACCTAAAGAAAGACTGTAGATCTCGGAAGGGAAAAGAAGGAGATGCACAACAAGAAAACAATCATGAAGCAAATGTGACAGGTGATGTGTTACAAGATGATTTGATTCTTTCTTTTGAAAATGTTACTGATTCTTGGGTTGTAGATTTAGGGGCCCCATTCAATGCCACACCTGATAAGAAATATTTTCATGACTATGTTCAAGGAATTTTGGACAAGTCCATTTGGGTGATGATAAACCCTGTAAAATTGTTGGAATGGGTAAAGTTCTTGTAAAAAAACAGAATGGAAACCAATGGATATTAAAGGAGGTAAGGCATGTTCAAGATCTGAAGAAAATCTGATTTCAAGAGGGCAGTTAGGCGGTGAAGTTTGTGTGACGACTTTCACAGATAAAACTTGGAAGGTCACCAAAGGAGCCCTGCTAATAACAAAAGGAGAAAATGTTGGTACATTGTATTTATGCAATGGTATTTCTAACTGTGTTAATGATTTAACTTCCAAAGGAACAGATGCATCATTATGGCATCATAAGCTCAGACACATGAGTGAGAAGGGGATGAAAATTATTCACTCAAAAATTTGTTGCCGAGTTTGAAGAATGTTGATTTGGATTTCTGTGAGAATTGTATTTATGGAAAACAGAAGAGAGTCAGATTTCTCATAGTTGGGAAAGAAAAGAAGAGCGAAAAATTAGAGCTTGTACATACAAATGTATGGGGACCTGCTCAGGTATCATATCTTGGTGGCTCTCGTTATTATGTTACTTTTATTGATGATGCAACTAGAAAAACTTGGATTTATTGTATTCAGAATAACTATGATGTATTTGATACTTTCAAGAAATGGAAAGATTTGGTTGAGATTGAGACAGGAAATAAGTTGAAGTGTCTCAGATCAGACAATGGAGGTGAATATTGCAGCAAAGAGTTTGATAGGTACTGTTTAGAGCATTGAATTTGCAGAGAGAAGAAAATTCCAAGAAAACCACAAGAAAATGGCGTGTCAGAAAGGATGAACAGAACAATCATGGAGCGTGCAAGGTGCATGAGATTGCATGCAGGATTGCCTTTACAATTTTGGGAAGATGATGTAGATACTGCTATTTATCTAATAAACAGAGGGCCTTCAAGTTCCTTGGATGGTGGTATTCAAGAGGAAGCATGGACAGGTAAAAAGGTAAACTACTCTTTTTTAAAGCCTTTTGGTTGTGAGGCCTTTGTCCATATTAATAAAGAAAATAGAACAAAGCTTGAGGCAAAATCAAAGAAATGTACCTTTATTGGATATGGTGTTAATGATTTTGGTTATCTCTTATATGATTATGAAAATCACAAAATCATTAGGAGCGGAGATGTAATATTCAATGAAAAGGTCTTGTATAAGAATCAGTTGCAGGAAAAGAAACAGGAAAAAGAAAGCAAGGAATACGCGGTTCTTGATGAGATATCTGAAAAAGTAAAGGTGCCTGAAAATAATAATAATCAACAACCATAGCAACAACAACTACCACAACAACAACAGGCACCTCAAACACCTGAAAGTGGTGTTAGAAGATCTACCAGGATAAGTAGACCCCTTGAACGATACTCTCCTTCATTATATTATTTATTGTTGACTGATTCTGGTGAACCTGAATGTTATGAAGAAGCAATGTAGGTTGAAAGCAGGAAGAAGTGGGAGCTAGCCATGGAAGAAGAGATGGACTCCTTAATGCATAACCAGACTTGGGACTTAGTCAGGTTGCCTGCAGGTAAAACTACATTGCAGAATAAATGGGTTTACAGGCTGAAGGAAGAAGATGGAGGAAAACGAGGTACAAAGCTAGACTTGTGGTGAAGGGGTTTGCACAGAAGAAAGGTATTTATTTTGATGAAATATTTTCTCCTGTTGTTAAAATGAATTCAATCAGAACTATTTTAAGTCTTGTAGCAGTGGAAGATTTACATCTTGAACAGTTAGATGTAAAGACAACATTTCTCCATGGAGATTTGGAAGAAGAGATATACATGCAGCAACCAGAAGGATATGAGGTAAAAGGGAAAGAAAAATTGGTGTGCAGGTTAAAGAAGAGCTTGTATGGTTTAAAACAGGCTCCAAGGCAGTGGTATCTAAAATTTGAAAAGTTTATGTCTGAACAAGGTTATACTAGATGTCACTCTGATCATTGTGTTTATCTGAAAAAGAAAAATGATGGCAGTTATATTATATTGTTATTGTATGTAGATGACATGCTTGTTGCAGGGTCTAACATGTAGGAAATAAATGTGCTCAAAATAAAATTGGAAAATTCCTTTGCAATGAAGGATTTGGGAGCTGCAAAACAAATCCTTGGTATGAGGATAACTAGAGACAGGAAAAATCACAAATTAACACTGTCTCAGAATGAGTACATAGAAAAGGTGTTGAAAAGATTTAATATGCAGAATGCAAAACCAGTTAGTACACCTTTTGCTAGCCATTTCAAACTTATTAAGGAGATGTGCCCAAAGACCCAAGAAGACATGGATTATATGTCTAAAGTTCCATATGCATCAGCAGTTGGAAGCTTAATGTATGCAATGGTCTGCACAAGGCCTGATATTGCACATGCAGTGGGAGTTGTAAGCAGGTACATGAATAATCTAGGAAAATAACATTGGATGGCAGTAAAATGGATTCTCAAATATTTGAGAGGTACCACAAATCAAGCATTATGCTTTGGTGGTTCAAACATTGCTCTACATGGATATGTTGATGCAGATATGGCAGGTGACAGAGATAACAGGAGGAGCACTACAGGATATGTATTTACTGTAGGTGGAACAACTGTCAGTTGGGTTTCAAAAATCCAAAGTGTTGTTACACTTTCAACAATAGAAGCAGAGTATGTTGCTGCTACAGAGGCTAGTAAAGAAATAATTTGGTTACAAAGGTTTATGGATGAATTGGGTAAGAAGCATGATATGGGCACGTTATACAGTGATAGCCAAAGTTCCATTCATCTTGCAAAGAACTCAACATTTCATTCCAGGACTAAACACATACAACTCAAGTACCATTTCATACAGTCAGTATTGGAATATGGACAGTTGAAGCTAGAAAAGATACACACTAGCCAGAATCCTGCAGATATTCTAACAAAAGTTGTAACCAGGGAGAAACTGAGAATATGATCAGTTTCAATTGGTATTCAAGGATGATGATTAATATGAGAAACAACCAAGTCCAAAGAGGAGTCATTGTCTATAAAATGAAGCAACAGTGGAGTTGCTACAATCAGTCTCCAAGTGGGAGATTGTTGGGTGTGGAGCCTGATTATCTTGTTGATTTTGTATCACAGCATTGGACCCATGTATTGTAATTAAATTCTGCCTTGGTGGTCCAGGGGGGTGACTGCAACTTTATGGAGCACCCCCCTAGCGGGGGGTTTCGGGGGCAGCGCCCCTGAAGCTAAAAACAGATGTAAAATTGCCTTGTAAAAGTATAGTAATTTCTAGTCAATCTAGGCCGTTCATTAGGTGGATGATCTGATAGTAGAAGTTATGTTTAGTTTAGGGTTTTTTGCCCTAGAAGGAAACCCCTCTCTTTGTATGAGGGTATTTTATTGTGACTGTGTATGGTATGAGTATTTCTCAGAGTTAGAAACAAATAGGGAGACTATGAGGGAGAACAAAGGATATTACAGCAGATCTGTTGTAGGTTGTGTCTCTTCATTTTGCTAGATAATAGAAAGGAAGGACTGGTTGTTCAGGGTGGATGTAGCCCAAACAAGGTGAACCACGTATATCTGTGTTTCTTTGGTTTTATGTGTTTTGTGTGCTTGTGTTTTCCACATATTTTATGTGTTTCGTTGCTCTGTAATATATATAATTTCCTAACAACAAATTCAGGTGAAAGGATCAAAGATTTCAATTCCATATTTAACAAGTTATTAAACAAGATCCCAACTGCTTCTAAGCCTACTATTGATGTACAAATAGAATGGTATATTTATTCCTTACCTTCTAATATAGATATTTTTGTAGATAGAGCTGGTAAAGCTACCCTTTTAGAGAACATGAAAGAATCCCTCGCTGTAGAGAAAAGAATCTTGGAATTACAAAAACGATCAGAAATAGAAGACAAGAAATCAAAGAAAGTCTCATTTAATCAAGATGCTAAAAAGAAAGTCTCGAAAGATCCATTTGATCTTGAAATTATTCAAAAAGTATTAAAGACTATGTAAAATGACATGATTGAAATAAAGAAACAGGTTGTTGAAACGTCAGCTCCTAAGAAATCATTTCACCCATTTAAGAAAAACCCTTCTTCAACATCTCAGCCTCCAAATTTGATTTAAAATGCTAAATATGATTAAGATGATGAAGATCCCTCACCATTTGAACAAGAACCAGAGTCTGAGGAAGAATTTGAACTGAATGGGTTATGGTATTTCATTCTTGCCTTAGAAGAAGAAAGAGAAGACATGCTTGTGTCTACTAGAAGCAAAAATTCTCCTGATTCAACTACATCAAGTCAGAAACAGAAATCTCCATCCACAAAGGAGAAAATAGCAGTAAAAAAATATAAAACTATCCAAACAGATCCTATCTCATCTGATCCTATTACTACTTTTAAAACCTTGATAGTTTCAGATACATTGGAATACAATATAGTTGAAGATATGAAAAAGACCAAAATAAATATTTCACTACATGAAATGACCAAACTCAAACAGCAATATAAAATTTTACTTAGAGAACTCAAGGTAATTCATGTAGATCTTATACAACCACCAATTATAGCCCAAGCTTCTAAAGATATGGGAAAACCTCCATCATCCCCAAATAAAGTAAATCCTAATTATCTGGTCTTAATTGGTGATAGATCTATTTCTCACACTCCTCATTTACTTTTGACTTATGAGATTTTCAACAAAAATGTTTATAATTGTCTTATTGATTCAAGAGCTTCTTCAAATATCATGCCAAGAACAGTTTGTACAAAATTCAACATCACTCCTCAAAAAAATGATGTACATATAGTTCAATTGGATAGAACAAGAGTCGAAGTTATTGGAGAAATGCTATCAGTATCCATTAGATTATCATCCAATCCAAAGGTGCTGCAAGTAATTGATATTTTGGTTGTAGACATCCCTGAATTTTATGGTCTTATTCTAAGCAGGGATTGGTCTGAAAAGTTACATGGATATTTTGCTACCGATTGGTCACACATGTGGTTACCATACAATGGTAAACCAAATCAAATCTGAGTTGAACGTGAAAAATTTATGAAACATACAGTCACCGAACTAGAAGAAGAAAATGAACCTATAGCTTTCACCAATAATATTATTGGAAACTATTCAACTGAATCGTTTCTTGGATCTTTCAATGCCCATATTTTACCTTTTGTAACAAACACTGCTATTTCTCAAATCGAAAACTTTTCTCAAACAGACACTTCTAGATGCGTTAATTTTAGCAATCAAAATCCAGAAAAGTCTTTATTTTGGACTCTATACTTTGATGGTTCAAAATC
Source organism: Pinus albicaulis (assembly GCA_034641835.2). Lineage (NCBI taxonomy): Eukaryota > Viridiplantae > Streptophyta > Pinopsida > Pinales > Pinaceae > Pinus > Pinus albicaulis. The sequence continues at coordinate 28,449,565 of CM076584.1, read as the reverse complement.
AGAAGATGATGCGGGAGAAGGTTGTGTTTTAATCAATCCATAAGGAGAGAAAACAATGCTAGCTTGCAGACTTGAATTTCAATGCACAAATAACAAGGCCTGTTTAAAGCTATTGGATTGAATGTTAAATATTTGCAAGTATATGGAGATTCTGAAATAATTGTTAGACAAGTTAGAAATACAATTCATTGTATTTCTGGACATTTGAAACATTGTCAAACTTTAGCTCAAAATATTACTTCTCATTTTACTGCATTTAATATCTCCACAATTCCTAGATTACAAAATGCAAGTGCTGATTTACTTGCTAATGTAGCATCTAGACTTATACCATCCGAAGAATTTAGCCTAGATAGATTTTCAATTGAGTTAATTTTCAGGCCTTCCATTTAAGATAATGTAACAAATTGGAGAGTATTCAACAATGATGCAGATATAGTAGACTTTCTTACATCGGACAGAGCTTATGAAGGTCAAATCGTAGATGAACATGAACATGATTTACAGATTGAGGATAAACAAAATACAAATCCAATTCCTAAATTTGTAGTCAAAATGGAAGAACTCTATGATTTAAAATATAGGTTTAAGAAAACTACCAATTCAAAAGCACAGAGTTCTACTCTAAAATTTGAATTGATCAATATTGGTACACCAGAAAAACCTCAAAACATCAACTTAGGTCTCGGTTTAAAACCTGAAGAAAGGATGTCATTTATTAAGTTATTAAAAACATATAAATATATATATTCATGGGATTATTTAGATCTTAAGACATATGATACTTCCATAATTTAGCACACCATACCTATGACCTCAGATGATAAGCATGTTCAAAAAAAAAATAGAAAAATCCACTCAAATTTAGAAAGTCAAATTAAATCTGAATTAAATAAAATGCTCAAAGCCAAAGTCATTTTTCCCGTTAGACATTCGAAATGGGTGTCAAACATGGTCCCAGTTAGAAAAAAGAATGGAGACATTAGGATTTGCATAGACTTTAGTAATTTGAACAAAGCTTGCCAAAAAGATAATTTTCCCTTACTTACCATGGAACAGATATTGCAGTCAGTTGCAGGATCTGAATTGATGTCTTTTCTCGACGTATTTTCAGGATATAATCAGATTATGGTACATCAAGATGATAGATTAAAGACAACATTTAGAACAAAATGGGGAAAATACACATACCAAAAAATGCCTTTTGGATTGATTAATGCTGGTGCTACATTTCAACGTGCTATGGATATAGCTTTCAAAGGACTAATCAATAGCTCAGTTGTCATATACTTAGATGATATTACTATTTACTCTAAGCATAGAAGCAATCATGTTAATCACCTTAAACACTTTTTTGAAAGATGTAGAAAATTTGGTATTTCCTTGAATCCAATCAAAGGAAAGTATTTACAGAAACCTATTTATGAGAAGGAAATGTTAGCAATATTGCATGCACTAAAGAAATGGCGAACTTACCTAATGGGAAGACACTTCAAGATAAAAACTGATCATGATAGTCTTAAACACTTTTTGGAACAAAGACTATCTTCAGAAGAGCAGCAAAAATGGGTCACAAAGATGTTGGGTTATGACTTTGAAATAATCTACAAAAAAGGAAAGCTTAATGTTGTTGCAGATGCACTCTCAAGAAAGAATGAAGAGGTGGAAGCATTGCTTTGTGCCATTTCTATTATCCAACCAGATTGGATAACCGAAGCAAGAGATGAATGGAATAAGGACATAGATGTATGGACACTCATTCAAAAGTTGCAGCAAGATCCTAGTACATCTGATACATTTAATTGAAAAAATGATTCCTTATGGTACAAAGATCGCTTATATCTTTGTAAGAATTCCCAACTAAAACAAAAGATTCTTCTGGAATTGCACACTTCTCCTTTAGGAGGACACTCAGGATTTTTAAAAACTTACCACAGGGTGAAGAAAGAAATTTTTTGGGATGGCCTTAAATCTGATATTCAAAAGTTTGTGGCAGAATGTTTGGTTTGCCAGCAAAATAAAGTGGAAACAATTAAGACCCCGGGACTTCTACAACCTTTATCCATTTGAAGTCAACATTGGGAGGAGATTTCAATGGATTTTATCACAGGTTTACCTAAGTCCGAAGGAAAGAGTGTCATCATGGTGGTAGTTGATAGAATTACCAAGTATGCACACTTTTGTGCATTATCTCATCCATTTAAAGCAAGTACGGTTGCTACTACATTTATGGACAGAATTCAAAAGCTACATGGAAGCCCAAGGGTTATTGTGAGCGACAGAGATCCCATTTTTACTGGAAATTTTTGGACACAGTTATTTTCTTGTTTGGGTACTCAATTAGCTCATAGCTCATCTTATCATCCTCAATCTGATGGTCAAACTGAGATAGTAAATAAATGTTTGGAAGGATATCTTCGTTGTTTTGTATACGATAAACAAACACAATGGGTCAAGTGGTTACCTCTCGCTGAATGGTGGTATAACACTTCCTTCCATACTACAGCAAAAATGACCCCATTTATGGCACTTTATGGATATCATCCACCATCAATCACATCATATTTAAGGGAAAATTTGAAAGTTCAAGCAGTGGAAGATCACATCGAGCATCAGCAAGAAGTTCTCCAACTCTTAAAGGATAACCTGAATTTGGCACAAAATCGAATGAAACAACAGGCAGATCAACATCGCAGCGAGAGAAGTTTTGATGTAGGAGATTGGGTATTTTACGGCTACAACCATACAAACAAATGTCCCTCAAGCAAGCTAAGAAGGATAATAAATTATCGCCAAAGTACTATGGTCCTTACAAGGTGTTGCAAAAGATTGGTACTATGGCATACAAATTGGAGCTTCCTACTTCTTCGCGAGTACATCCAGTTTTCCTTGTTTCATGCTTAAAGAAGGTTATAGGAGAAAATCTTCCAGTTCAAACAATATTGCCAGAACTTGATGAGGAAGGAAAAATCATATTGGAACCAGAAGCGGTCATGGAAACAAGAACTCGACAACTACGGAATCGATCAATTTCAGAGTATCTCATGAAGTGGAAGAACTTACCCACTGAAGATTCTACATGGGAGGATGAGAATTTTATACAGAAGCACCCAGAGCTACTCAAGCATTGAGGACAACACTTTTTTGAAGGAGAGGGGCATGTTGGGTCCCTATATTACTAGTATAGTCCCTTATTGTTGTTAGTGTAACCCCCTTATTGTTATTATTGTACCCTTGTAACCCCCATATTGTTATTATTGTGCCCTTAAATTATTATTGTTAGGTCGGCTAGGATTACATTGTGGCCCCACTAGGATTACATTATGGCCCCATGGACTCCTATATATAGAAAAGAGGTTTTGTAAATTGTATCATCCAAGAATTTTTCATTTATGTAATGTATTGGAGGTTTCCCCCTTGAAGTGGCTTATTTATAAGGCATTGATATCTCTTTTCTTCTATTTTTGGCGCTGGTTACACAACATAAACACAATTAACATACTCTCTGTTGGTCAATCCTGGAACAACTCCTTGTAAACCTAGTTATCTGGAGTAGTGCACCCTCTCCGTATCTTGCTCGCGCCGATGGCCTGTTTTTGGTCTAGGGTTGTGCCAATCGGTGCTAGAATGAAGCTAATACTCACGCTGATCCCCTTCTGGGAATTTTTTTAAAAATGGAAGTGAAGCTCCAAGATTTGGAAGCTTCGTGGCAGAGACTTGGTTGTTTGTTCCTGAGGATAGAGTCTAGTTTCTCCCTTTGGCCTCTTTGTTCCCACTGTTGGGGCCCTTGTTTTGAATTTTGCATGAAGAAAGATTTTGGGTTGCGGATCAACACGTGGCAGGTGCAACAACGGTAGGCAGCGGAGCTGACGAGGTTGCGAAGGAGCAGGAGATAGGTGACGAGGTTGGCGCAGACAAGTGCAGATGAAGGAAAGATGCAACAAAGGATAGATAGTGGAACTTCTGTTCAACAGGAAGAAGCCGAAAGCAGCCGAGTGAGAACACAAGAGAAACTAACAGTCGCGCTAGCTGGTGAATAAATAGGTTGTCACCCAGCAGCAAAAGGGTTAGAAGAAAAGGTAAGAGAGAGAGATTAGAGTAGAACGAGGCTGAGGAGTAAACGCCACAGGAGAGCTCTGTCCTAGTCTTGACATCATTGTATTTCCTATGTCCCCATAGGTCTGTTATTGCTGTAGTATCTCTCTCTATCCTGTGGGACCTTTGTAATTGAATCTGGAAGCTCATTCTGTCGAGCGATGTAACACTTGATTCTTCCTAATGTTTATTAATATATCTGAAGGTTGCTGGTATATCGTATGTCTTGAATGTGTTGCATGATTCCTGTAGTACTTTAAAATTTTAATGGATTATTATCTGCATGATGTTCTGAGAGATCTTCTATATATGGTGTTATGTAAGTGTACGATTCTGCGTTAGCTTTGAGTTGCGGATCCATATACTGATACCGGTTTGTTCCCCTCCTTCATGTGGTCGCGGCATGCCTCGAGTGAGACTCTCTGCTCTTCGGAGTAGGGTGAAAATGCCAGCGTGGCGCTAGAATACAACGGACTCCCTTGTTGGCCCAATCCCTGAACCTGGGTCTTGCCCGTGAGACTTGTTTCCTCGCCAACAAATGGTTCTGTTGCCGGGACCATAAAATTCATCAGGGGAACTAGATCATGGTATCAAGGATCTTTGAAGGAGAAATACATAGATGGTGGGATAACCACCTGGACCAGTTTATAACTCGGAAAGCTCAGTTGAGAAGTCAAAAAGAGAAGGCGGTCATAAATCTAGTTCTATTCTCTGACTCTGCCAGCAATACCTACGAGATTTTATGGGGGAAGTTCCCTAGCGAACTCTATAGCTGGTTGCGGAGGTTGCATACCAAAGTGACTAAGGAAAAATTGCGTAAGATTAACCGCAAGTGGGTGCACGGAGATCTGGTGGCCCTTCATCGATTGGATACCGAGTTGACCCGAGTTGTAGATTTCTGGGTAGAATCTACCTTGGATGGGTATATTGTGGAATTTGTAGCGGAGTGCTACCAGTATTTCTCCAGAGAATAAGCTATATTCCGATCCGGACTAAGGGGGAAGCTGCTGAAGGAAATTCCATTGTGGATTAAGGCTCTGATGGTGGACGAAGGGCTGATGGAGTTTCAGAAATTAGGAATGGAAGCGTAAACCTCTAGTGCTGGGGGAAGGGCTTGAGGGACAAATGCTACATGAAATGTGAAGAGAGGGGGAGTAGGGGAATGGATGCTGAAACTGCAAGGAGGTTGAGGGAGTGACGTGCACATCGGAGGGCGCAAATCACCGAAAGGTGGCGAGAGAGGGTGATGAGGGATTTGGAACAACAGGGGAGTAGTCGTGATCTGAAAATGGATTATACTTGAAAAGGGTGCAAGGTATCCATTTTCATTTATGTAAATGAGTGCAAATACTCCAAATTTTAAATCTGAAAATGTGAGAACTTCTTATTTATAATACAGAGATAGACTGTAGGGGCATTTACCGGATATGTCACCTTTCAAAGAAAGGATGAATCCAGAAGCTACCTGGCCCTCTTACAGACTCTGCCTAAAGAAATAATAGAAGTAAAACTAAGACTTAATTAAAATGACCTTACTCAAACTTGTCATTATGATGAATTTTTGCTTGGAAGAGGTGTATGTCTTTTCTTTTGTTTACGTGTTTTAAGTTTATTTGTTTTTTCTGAAACTTAACATGTATATCAGCAACATAATTCAACCATAGAATAACAAAACACAACAGAAATATAATATAGGAGTTCACCCCAACTCTTGGGCTACATCTCCTTTGAGCTTTGTTAACATGACTAGACTCTTTGGGATTAAGGTACTTAAATTATTTTACAAGCTCCACACTTAACCACAATGAATACAAAAATGATTCAAAGGGCTGAGAATACCATTTTAAATCCCTTTAATGGCTGTCTAATTCCTACAAAAAACTTTAGGCTTCCATGGACACACATCCTTCTGTCGGTGCACTAAGCTTCTCTGAGCTTCTAAATGGCACAAAATCCCTCAGATTTCTATTTCTGTCCCTGATACCACTACTGCTACATCCAATAATGATCATATATCAAATACCAACTGATAAATTTCTTACATTAAGCACAACATCCCCAAAAATGGCTCTCCTCCACGATTTTCCCAAGGATGCCCACGACTTCATATCAACTTCTAGAGCTTTAGAAGTACTCAAAATGATCTAAAAAAACTTCCATTGGTTCCAGGATGACTGAATAGTCAAGATAGAGTTTTTTTTCATCAAAAATGGCCTTCGGCTGCTCCGGTTTCGCCTACACACTCTGTTTGGAAAATGGCCTCTAGAACTTAAATGAAGCTTTTCGGTTTTCTAATGTTCTTAACAAGCTCTAAAAACCATCTAAACAGATTCAAAAGGCATTAAATAGCTAAGAATTCCTATTATTTTACCTTAAACAGAGAAACACAGTCCAATACACAACCTTCTCTTTCCAGGCCCTTATGGATCCTTCATCTTACTCGATGCTTAAACCTCTGAATATGACCTCTGTTAGATTTCAGACCTGCTCCATTGAGTCCAGAAGGTCGAAGAGACCCAAAATAAATAAAAAATTCTCTCCAAAAGGATCTCCCATGTGAAAGATATACTCAACTAAAGTTTTTGCCCAATGTTAGGCAAAAATCCCACAAAAAGTGGGCCACATTTAGTTAACTGTGGATAAACTTGGAGTTCCGCCTAAAATGGAGAAAACGGCGCTAAATTTGGCGGGAGGTTAGGCCAGCATTTAACGTTACGGGGCATGTGACTGCACCCATTGCAACAAATTTTGGTGCCAACGATTATCGTTAACCGTGGCATTAAAGTCCTCCGAAACCGCCGCCTTTAAACATGTGAACACCATTGCCTTAACCATAAAATTTAATTGAACCCCACCAATTGTGGATGCTGCTGGTTAATACATACGATCACATTTAATTTTCCGCTCCAAATAAATGCTACCATGTTACAAATCCTTTACCATTAACTGCACGTGACTTTTAAAACTATGACATTTGCCAGATGTAATTCCGCCCTTTGACATTTCGTGTTCCAACATAATATCACACGTAGCCCTTTAATATTTAACCATATCCTTTGCATTTGCAAACCATAACCCGTATCATTTGTTTTATACGTTGCCTATGTTTAAAAATTTGATCAATATGAATTTTTAATTAATATAATTAATATATATATATATATATATCTATATATATATATATATATATATATATTAATATAATATATGATTTTTTTTTTAAAATCAAATAAAATATTAAAATTTTTAATATATATAAAACATTAATTAAAATTTTAATATATTAAAAATATTTCTCCACATTAAAGTCATGAACCCATTGAGCATTACTGGTTATTAGGTGATTTCAAAGTGCAACAACTTCTTCATACGGTATTGGATTTGAGTGTCGTTCACAGCGTTGGGATCGTATTGTCGAGGCCTATCTGGTCGCTTAGGTTCCAAGTCAATTTGAGCACTTTCATTTTTGAGCTTTTTCCCCAAGCTCAGATTTGAGCTCCTGATCAAGTTGAAAGGATAAAGAGGAGGCACCTCGGAAGATAGTGGACATGGAAGGCCAGGTGGGTCCCTAGGAGATGGGAGGGACCGTTGAGGGAGTGTGGTGGGTGCATGGGAGCCCATCCAGGAGGAATAGAGAGATGATGTCTGACGAAGGAGATGCAAACACGCATCCCGAAGAAGATTTCGATGTCGAGTGGTACGTCGCAATGTAGCAGTTATTCCAAGAAAGGATGACATTCATATCTCCATGTATTTCTACCCCCCAAAGTTTGAATAGCGCGGGTCCCTACCTTCCCCTGACACTCTATAAACCCCTAAGTGATATTTTTGTTAAGTTAAAAGAGTTGAGTCGATTGAATAGTAGTCAGTTGTCAGCAGCAACGCATGTTAATAGTAGCATTACCAATGGTATACTTATGCAACTAGGACTCGGAGGGTTCATTCTAGTTACACCTCCACAAGTGAATATGGCGGGATCATTCACCCGGTACCTATAATTTTCTGGGCAGGGTAACGACAATGTGGAACATCAATGGTACCTCTATGAAGCCATATGGAGGGCTAGGCAGACGCAGGATGCAAGAAAGATGATCGAATTCCAAACCACGCTAAGAGAAAGGGCATTACGCTGGTTCATAAAGTCGTCAGAGGCCCACCAGAATCCAGCGATTGCGGATTTCAAGGGGGACTTTGTCAGAGAGTTTAAGCTACCCCAAACGGACAAGCAAGGTCTGTTCAAACTATGGGAGATCAGGTAAAGAGAAGGAGAGATTTTTTGGGAGCTGATGTGTAGGTTCAAAGATGCGATCGGGAAACTCAGCTACCCGATTGACCCGAATCATCAGAGGGACTGGTTCCTCAAGGCTCTGCTTCCATTAACGCGAACCCCCCTCACTCAACAAAAGATCAACAACTTGCAAGATGCATTGGAATAGGCTATGAAGATAGAGGCAATGGCGGGCTACCTGCAAGAATATAGGGGTGGAGCAGCCTCGCAGGACCCATCCCTACTGGGACTGCAACATCAGATTGCCAATTTTACCGAAAAACTTAAGGAGATGTAGCCCATAAGACTAGACAGGCCAAATGTCTGGTGCACACATTGCCTGGTAGAAGGACACGTGGTGATAGAGTGTCCTCGGTTGTGAAGCCAAGGAGTGGGGACCTCAGCAACGACACTGTAGGGGGCTCCACCTATCAGAGGAGTTGTGCAGATAAAATTGCAAGGGGTCTATCCGCCGCAACAACCGTATACCAGGTTCCCAAATCAGCCGACCCAAGCTACAATAGAGTATTGTGAAATTTTTTGAACAGTGAATCATCAACCTCGGATGTGTCCGATTTTACATAAGTACTCCAATGTTCTGAACAACGTGTATTGTGAGTTCTGCGCTTCGACGACTCATAGCACTGAACAGTGCAAAGCTCTATATGCATTGGCAGACCGATTAGATTGGCCCTCCTACAGAGTGAATGAAGCTCCCAGAGGCAGAGGAGGTGGTATGAGGGGAGGTTGTACAGGAGGACGGGGTCCGCTGAGATGCTACAACTGTGATCAAGAGGGTCATGTGGCCAGAGAATGTCCCCTACCCAGAAGACCGTGGTGTTCCTAGTGCCGCATGAACACACACGCGACAGAAGACTATCCTGAACTTATCAAGAAATGGGAGGAAAGAGTAAGGCAGAGAGGCACGAATCTGGTGAACGCAGAGCCTAGAGGGACAATGACTCTGGAAATGCATAACATAACAATAGTTACGCGAGGAGGAAATAAAACGGGGGAAGATGCACGTGAGAAGGATTCGATGAGGGTGATCAGGCCAGCATCACCGAAACAACTGATAAGGCCAGAAATGCAAAAGAAAGATTTTCAAGAGGATGTAGAAACTTTTGCCCAGCTGGGGGGAGACAAAGGTATTGAGTTATCTGTGAAGAAAGAACCCGGAGAACAGAGCACCATAGGGGCTCTGATCAAGGAATGGTTCCACCTATTTCTCAAAATTGTTGAAAATGCCTCAATGCGGGAACAACTCAAGCATACCATGGAGGAAGTGTTGCAGGGGAACACAAGAGCGAGGGAATCCCCAGACCCAACACCATAGTATGTACAGCAAGTAAATCAAAACAAAAGAAGAACGAGAAAAGAGTTCTGGTTAGACACGCAGGATGCAGGATTCCAGATCAGGGACACGATGCTCAACTTGGGATCTGACGTCAATATCCTACCTCGGAAGACTTGGGAAGCTTTAGGGTGACCACGGCTGACTTATTCGCCGATCCAACTCAGGATGGCAAACCATTACTACATTGTGCCGATCGGCAGACTCGAAGAATTCAAGGTAGACATCGCAGGGTTAAAGACCTACACAGACTTCAAGGTAATAGATATTATGGGAGACAAATATCTGTACCCTGCATTGCTAGGGATCGAATGGGATTTTGAAAACAATGCCATCATTGATATCAAGAAGGAGTTAATGATTTTTGAATATGGGGAAGTTAAAGTCACTCAGCCTCTAGACCTATATCAAGGTCCGAGATATACAAAAACAGTGGATAACAGGGAAGATGCTCAGCTGTTGGACAACCTCTATCAGATGACAGCAGGGAGGAGGGAGGATTACATTAACCCGACAACAATCGGCTCCATAAGCCGGCGAAGTGTCCAGAGCTCGTAGCTGGGCTCAGAAATATCTTGGGAGGACTGGCAGCAAGGCAGGTACGAGACCAGCACAAGGAGATGCGCCAGTATTGCAAGAATCCATTGGATTGGGGCTGAGATAAGGGAATACCCCACCTTGTCCAACATGCAAGCAGTAAATAACTTCATTGCAAAGGTAGAAGATAAGGTACCGGAGGAGAAAAGAGTACCACTCATGGACGTAGCATTACAGTCCACCTCAGCCAGGTGGTGGAAAAATCACCGCAACTCCCTGTTGCGGTGGAGTTGTGTTGCGGTGGCTTTGAGGGCGCGGTTTAAGGAAGATGAAGGACCTCGAAGAAAGTGAAGGTACCAAGGAAATTCTGATCCAAAAGACCATCTAAAAGGATGTTAGGAGAAGTGGAGAAGTGTGGGATATCTGGAGGAGCTGTGGGCACATCAGTTTGTCCACTCCTTGGATACCATTCCGCAAGCCTGGTACTTAGAAGAAGAGAGGAAGAGTGGGACCAGTTCCTGGCAGGAGGTTGAAGACAAATTTGTTTAGTGCTTCTCATTTAAGGGGAAGACAGACCCGATATCCCAAGCATTACAAGCCATAAAAGGAATATTGTTTTTTCTCGATCAGAGCACAGAAGGGAGGCCATTGGTGCTAAACCCCAATGGCAGACACAAGTTGGCTTGCCAAAGGATTGATAGCGAGCCAGAGGATGAAAATCTGGAGGATCTGAGGCACCTGATAAGAGCCTACCACCGAAGGAATACATCTACTTCCACTGAGGACTAAAAAGCTAAACATCGGCACGGAGGAAAAACCAAAATTGTCTACAATTGGGGACTACTGGGACGAGGAGACGATGAAGGAAATTTTTAGTCTCCTCAAGGAATACGAAGACCTATTCCCTTTGTCGGTTGTAAGTTTGAGAGGGATCAAAGGGGATCTCGGAGAGATGAGGATTATATTGAAGCCGGACGCCAGGGCAGTGAAGCATCGACCTTATCGGCTGAACCCGCTGATAAAGGAGAAAGTCAAAATAGAGATCGATGAAATGTTGGAGGCAAGCATAATTTTCCCTGTGGAAGAAGCAGAGTGGGTGAGTCCCATCGTCATTCAAAATAAGAAGGACAAATTAGAAATCCGTGTCTGTGTAGACTACCGAAGTTTGAACAATGCCTACATCCATGACCCATTCCCCACCCCATTCAGTGACGAAGTACTAGATAATGTTGCGGGGAATGAGCCATACTCCTTCACCAATGGGTTCTCAGGATATCATCAGGTGCGCATCATGGAAGAGGACAAGAAGAAGATGATGTTCACCACAGAGTGGGGGTCCTTTTCATATCACGTGATGCTGTTTGGGTTGAATAACGCACACTACTACATTTGGCGGAAATTCCGACACCTGTTTCCGACGCTTTTGACCAAATGTCGGAAATTTTCCCAAATTTTTTCCATCCCGCCCGAAACCGTCGCTATACCGACGTCTATAGAAAAATGTCGCAATACCGACACTTTAAAACGTGTCGCAATTGCGACGTTTAGAGGAAGACGTCGCAATTGCGACACCATGGCCCAAAGCGTCGCTATTGGGACGACTCTAAACATCGCAACTGCGACACAATGTCTAGGTGTCGCCATTGCGACGTTTGGAGGTACCCGTCGTAATAGCGACACCTATTCCGCCGTCGGTATAACAACAGTTATTTTTGCGCTACATAAAAGTACCAAACTTATATGCGCGCTACATAAAAATTCGAAACTTATATGTGCGCTACATAAAAATGATTTTATTGTTTCGTATTTGTCGCAATAGCTACATTAACATTTGATATCATGCGCGCATTCGCCCTCTGCTCTTGCAGAACAGCATTTGCCCTCAGCATTCACGCTCAGCTCTTGCAGAACAGAATTTTCCCTCAGCATTCGCCCTCAGCGTTCGCCCTCAGCTCTTGCAGAACAGCATTCGCCCTCAGCTCTTGCAAAATGGTAAGTTCTTACTGCAGGCCCTTCCTCCTATAGTAGGGTTGACTCTATTTGGGTTTTTTGGTCAATTCCATTGGATTGTGTTAGGTTGTAGGGTTCTCTCTAGATGTCAAGAATCAAGATTAAATACCCTCTATTATCTTCATCACCCAATACAAGATTTAAATTTTTCCCAAAGAAACGCTTATTAATTTGGCAGCCATTATTTCTCCCTGCTTTAAAACCCTACATTTAAATGAAAACAAGCATTGCATTTCAACTACAAAAATCTATTAGTGTTCAAATGTACATGTGTGCTACATTAACGTCTGATATCACGCGCGCATTCGCCCTCGGCTCTTGCAGAACACCATTCGCCCTCAGCATTCGCCCTCAGCTCTTGCAGAACAGCATTGCGGCTCTTGCGGAACGGCATTCGCCCTCGGCATTCTCCCCAGGCTCTTGCGGAAACGGCCGGTCGCCTGGATTCGCCTCGGGTCATACCGGAGAACGACGTCGCCTTGGCTCTTGCGGGCTTGACATTTGCCCTCGGCATTCGCCCTCGGCGTTCGCCCTCAGCTCTTGTAGAATAGCATTCTCCCTGCATTTTCCCTCAGCTCTTGTAGAACAACATTCGCCCTCAGCGCCCTCGGCTCTTGCAAAATGGTAAGTTCTTACTGCAGGCCCTTCCTCCTATAGTAGGGTTGACTCTATTTGGGTTTTTTTGGTCAATTCCATTGGATTGTGTTAGGCTGTAGGGTTCTCTCTAGATGTCAAGAATCAAGATTCAATACCCTCTATTATCTTCATCACCCAATACAAGATTTAAATTTTTCCCAAAAAAACGCTTATTAATTTGGCAGCCATTATTTCTCCCTGCTTTAAAAACCCTACATTTAAATGAAAACAAGCATTGCATTTCAACTACAAAAATCTATTATTGTTCAAATGTACATGTGTGCATCACTTGTGTAGGGTATTCCTTTTCCACTTTCACATTATCCAAGAATGTGTGCAGTATAGTTCATATTTTTTTTTATTTAGATTGTCTTGAAAAAGGAAAGGTAAATTATTTCCCATGGAAAAAGAAGGTTTTCCCATTTTATAGGTTGTTTGGACTTACGTGGAAAAATTTATGGTATGCCTTTCATATTATGTAGTTTAAATTTGAATTAACAGATTATTCTACATGAAAATATAATTACCTATGTGATGTCCTTCATCACTAATTAAGATTATAGGGTTTCAATTTCCTAGACTCTAACTCATCTGATGCTAAATTCTAGGTTCTCATTGGTGGATCACTCTTCCATTGATTTCCTTTCCCTCTGGATCTTGTCATACTTTAAAATTCATCAATGATACATATATTATTTCAGGTATCCCAAAAGGCTTTATAGTAGAACATATTGTGAAGTTTTTTTGACACTTGAGGATTCTTTTTAGAACTTCAACGTGGTCTATGCTATCGAGTTATATATCAAGCAACTTGTCCTTAATAACCACACTATGAGGTAGGTTCAACCAGTTTGAACTTTTTGGGACATAGCATGTGAAGTTGTGTGATGAGTCCATATCACAGGTCTATTATGGTGAAAAAAGTGAAGACACGTAATGATAGTTATTATGTTAACATTACTAGAAACATTTTCGAAATTATCCATGCTATCAAGATGTCAAAATTCCGGGCATTAGGTGTCAATACTCGTAGCTAATAGATAATAATAATAATATAAAAAAATCACAACTTTATTCTTGAAATATGATTGTTACACATTGTTAACCTAGTTCATGAGTTACTATCACCCAAAGATTGCAAAACAAACTTAAAATATAAATTAAACCAACATGAGAATCCAACTAAGGGTTTCTCGACAAAATCATGCCATAACCTGGCATTTTGAAACCCAAATTTGAATCCATCATAAGTAATACAATGCAAACTTAGATGGATTTTCAATGCATGTTTGAATGCTACACTTATTCTCTGTCTAGATATCATTTTTTAAATGGAACCATTAGTCAAGCCCACAGTCCTTTTTATGTGAAAAATTTCAGCTCTATTTGAGCTCTTTTTTGCTCCACCACCTCCATAAACCAGTGTTACACGGGGTCTTGCCCCCCCACCTAGGGGTCTAGATTCCTCACCCCCTCGCGCTCCGGGGTCTTGGGGACTTCTAGTGGATGTTTCCCTCACGCCCCCTCACGTCCCCTCACCGCCCCTTTTAGTTTATGGTTTCGTGTTAAAATTTGATGTGCCACTTAGCATATTTGAGAATCCAAGTGATTCTGATTCGGATGGTGACATGGTTGATCTTGATATATTCGTGCAGAAGTTGGATGCAGAGACTAGTGGGGCATTAACTTGAGCATTTATGCTCATTTATCAATATGATGATATCATTTGATATTCATATGTTATGTTTTATGTTTTATGTTTCAGACATAACTTATTTGCGTTTAAGTTTTATGTTTCAGACTTGAGTTGTAAGCTTCAGTTTAAACTCTATTTTGAATCTTGATATAATATGTCATATGATATCTTAAACTTTATTTTCATTGTACATTGTTAGTAGTTACATTAATGATTATATAGTTACAAACTTACAAACTTACATGCATGATTGTATGATGTATGTTTTAACTTTAACTTTTAAATTTGTTTCAATTATATGATTCATCATTCATCGATTTGTAATTTTATCATTTATGATTTATCTTTCATGATGCAAGTGTATGATGACTGTATATACATTCCTTGCAAAAATATAGTTACATTTTAAATATTAAATTTTATAATTTTGTAATAAAACGTCCCCCACGTTTCCACGAAAATTATATGTGGTGGTGGGACTAGGCTTTTGCATAGGCAGCTCAGCGCCTCCCTAATCCTCAACTCCACCTCCATGGGGGACTTGGTGGAACATTGCCATAAACATATGCAAACATATATACTGATCTTGGAATTTAATGCATGTATGTGCCAATGTTCCATAATCTTGCCCCATCATCAATTTAAGAAATTTCCATTGAATATCAAATTATGGAGGGGGAACTTTTACTATTTGCAACATTTGGTAAATCGGGGACCATCTTGATATGGGTGAATGAGAACTATAGATATTTGGAAAGTATATTAGACCTTTTCCTCATAGCCATGAGTCTTGCTCAGTCATCCATCTAAAAATTTGTCTTTGTTCATTCTCACCTTGAAAGTTGCAAAAAATTATGCCCTAATTGAAACGACACTAAATTTGAAAGATATAATAAAAATGCAAGCTAGAAGTGCCCTATTAATACAAAGGGAAAACCTTCCTACCTACCCTAACTGAGATAAATTTTGATTGAATAGGAAACGTGATATTTCCTATGGAGTTGATCCAACAACTTGTTAAATGTATGGGACTAAATCATGCATTTGATTTCCAGGGAAACATGCGCATGAAGAGAAAAAGTGCAAAATTAATGGAAAATCCATACATGCCACTTATAAAAACTACACCGAAAGGTCAAAAAATACTTAAGGCCTTAACTTAATTTGAATCCAAAAATGACAAAACAGGATTAGTGAAAACGCGAGAGTGGTGTGGGTGAACAACATAAATAAAAAGTGAAGATACCTTTCCCCAAGATGCCTTTGTCACCGTTGTATGAAAACATGTTTTCCTTTCCCTTTATACATGAAAGTGAATGCATTATAGGTATGGTGTTTTCCCAGAATAGGAGAAGCCTACTTAAATATATCATTCGTGGATTGAATGTTTGGGTGCCTTAATGTGCAATGACATGTTTCCAGGACTGAATTCAATGCAAAGCATATTTGAAACTCTAACTCTGTCTTCCGGTGTCTTATTAGAAATTATTTCAGTTTTCATTTTGTGTTTTCAAGTTAGATATTGTTTTCAAGTTTTTACATTTATAATTTTATTGCAATGTAGCAGACTGATCAGAGCAGTGCAGGAACAACCCCGAGACGGGATGATCGCGGAAAGAGGCCAGCGGAAGAACATGTAAAGTGCCAGCATTGCTCTATCTTTAGGTATTTTAGTTATTTACATAATTGAAATAATATTTATTTTGTTCAAATATGCAGACACCTAGCCATGGTACGCCTGATGATTCTCTCTTTGAGGAAGAGCTTTCTTCATCCCTATCTCCAGTGTTGTTGTTGCAAAAAAAGGCACGAGATGCAAGGTCGGAATTTAATGCTTTGATAGACGCGCCTCAAACACCTGAAACAGAAGAGAGGATACAACATCTTATGAGGCAGCTAGAAAGATATCAGGTAATAATAAAAAGTCAAAAGGATATTTTTTTTTGTTCTGCATGAGATGAATTGTGATAGTTTGATTTTTAATTTTTACATTGACTAAACTAACAAAAAGTTCTTTTGTATGTAGCGTTTTCTGGCATTTGCTGAACCCGGTGTTGGTGGTAGTGGGACAAAAGGGCAAGAGATTGCCCAACAACCCTCTCGTACACCTTCTACTCCTTTAGGTGCTAGCCAAGAAACACACCCTGCCCAAGCAGACACCCAGCCAACTACTGAACGTGTTGGCAATGATGAGGCTGATATGGCCAACTACATTATTGCGTTTTCTGGAGCTACACGTGTCAGCTCCACAGGGACCATTAATGGCACGTTGTTGGTGAACGATGAGGGTGTCCCTATAAAGCATGTACAACTCCCAGGTAAATTTTAATATTTTAACTATTTCATGTACTTTATCTAAAACATATTTATCATGATTTTATTTTTAAATTAATGATAATATCTTCTTTTTCTTTTGGTTTTATTCTGTGTAGGAAACAATGAGTTCTACAGGATTCTGGAGAGCCATGCGTTGGTAATTTTTGGCCCAACCATACGTACAGGGTGGAATTCCCAGAATTCCAACCTGAAAAAATAACTTCTAGATTATCTAGAAGCCCTTTTTGGGGTCGGCACATTTGACAGAAAAGCGGTGGCTCAGGTAGCCGGCAAATATTTGAAATATACAAGGGACACCTATAGGACGCAATTGCAATTTAACCCTAGATATGAGCGTCCTCTCGCAGTTTCAGAGAGTGAGTGGAGAGCACTCATCCATGACGGAAAAGAGAAAAGGGCAAAGAAAGAAGGAAAAATGCCAACTGGACCCGCAAGGTAAATTACAACTTTAATTCAATAGCTTTAATTTTCTTTATTTCTAAAATAAAAGTGTGCTACGTCATATCTGACTTCAATCTTTTGATGCTAGGTTGCCTGACACCTCAAAGGCAACCAAAGCTAGGATTGAGAAAAAGGGCCATCACAAGCTCGGCCAGGGTGGCTACTTGAAATTAGCTGCAAGAATTGTAATTAAGTAGCTAAACATCCTATAATTAATTGTATCGCCTTCCAACGTTTTTGTAATCCTATCAGATATGATTAAAAATACACAATCATATATAATGTAGGGTGATGACTTTGGAACAATAACTACAGAGGAAGATAAAAATATTGCTTTCCGTTTTGGCTATCAAGCTGTAGTTGAACGTCGCAGAAGCTTGGGGCAAGTCCCAAGATCTACAATGCCTGATAAGGTAAAACATTAACCTTTCAATATTTTTGTTTTCGTCCATAAATTTAATGTCTAACAAATTTGTTTAAATCAGGGGAGCAACACTACCGATGAGGTAAATAACCCAGTTTTAGAGCCAGATGTAGATGATCCTCTCGTGCAACCTGATCATTGTAGTGGGGACCAGGCCGACAATGCTGCTATCAGTGAGGGCCGTGACGGTAATTAATTTCCACTTATAATTTTTCTAATTATACCTTGATGGTTGTCCTTATAACGTTTTTTGTTTAAATGACAGAGAATGTTTCCCTTGAGGATCTTACCACCAGAGAGGAAGACAGGGCAACAGTCCCAACGGCGACAACTGGTGCACCGGGTAAATAATCTCATTGCAATTTTTTTTATTAATATTACCGAACTAGTTCAATGATATTTAAAAACTGATAATTAAAATTTAATTATTATCTGTTTTTGGAGGCGATGCCCCGTCACTGGATGAGACCAGACATCGTGATAATGCAACTAGGTCAGCGGCGACAACTGGTGCACCAGGTAAATAATCTCATTGCAATTTTTTTTATTAATATTACCGAACTAGTTCAATGATATTTAAAAACTGACAATTAAAATTTAATATTATCTGTTTTTGTAGGCGATGCCCCATCACTGGATGAGCCCGGACATCGTGAATACGCAACTAGGTCAGCAGTGCGAGTTGAAAGGCACGAAACAGGAGTAGAGCACGATGATATTGATGATGTAATTATGAGCTTTAAAAATAGGAAGAAGAAAAAGAAAAATTGACAATGTAAAATATTGTATTATTATAAGACAAACGTTACCATACTTGGAACGTTTTTTTGCGTTATATAAAAAACTCATTTATCATACTATTTTTATGTCAAGCATTAATTGCAATGTTTCCTTGCGTACTTTTTGTTGAATTTTTTTTTATTAGTTATTGAATATTTTTTTTTATGCTCATGAAAGTAAAAAATGAAATATAGATTGGGTATTGGGGAATTGAGAGTGATGTGAGGCGGGGGGGGAGGGGCCATAAGAACTTCCACCTTCACGTGGTTGGCCCTGTTTAGTAGAGAATAATTTATTGGAGCGATTTAATCTTGGAGCAAACCTCCCTTGATCCAGCGTAGCAACAAAAAAGTCACTGTTGACTTAGTTGCTACTCTTTCAGATCGTGGGAGGCTTGTTCCAAGTTCATGCGACTCCAATAAATTGTTCTTAAAATGAAGAGGAGCTTATTCAGGTATGTTTTGAAATTTTCAACATATGTTCTAACATTATCATAAGAATGCATCTTAGAGTAAAAAATACTACATCAATTACTTGTATTTATTGTATAGATAATGATGGATTTTGATTGACTTGGAAGTGCAGGTACAAATCCTCTTGCATCATGAGCAATACAACTTGTCAACCAAGGTCATGTCCAGGATATTTTTGCTTGTGCGCTTGACCAGGTTCGTAATGTCACATTTTGTAAGTTCCTTTACAGTTCATAATTCAATATTAAGCTTGTTCCTGATTATTATCTAGGTTTTTTGTATGTGTTTTTTCATCTATTTGATTGTAAGCAACTATGCATGTTTCCTGTTGTTCACTATGATTTCTCCCATTACCACTCCTAGGATGAATCCGACTTTATTGTTACATAGGTTACTTTATTGTTACTATGATTTCTTCATTTACGATTTCATAGGTTACATCATGTAAAGTTGTCAATCTCAGGTTGGTGATGAGCTTTAGTTCTCCAGATTTGGGGCTTTTCTGATATTTTTTCCCTCATGTCATTCCTGCATCACCTCGTTGTTTGAGCATGCCAATTGTCTACCACTTGTACCAATTGGCACATGTCAATCTCTGAGTGGTGCCACATTTCACCTATTTTCAGTGAGAGTTTAGGGTTTCTCTAACATAGCTTCAGAAATCCGATTGAGTGCCTGCTTGAATATTGTCACATAATACTTATAGTTTGGATTGATGAGCATGTTCTGAATGGTTGGTTGATTCATAAGAACCACCCATAAATCTCCCTTCCTCTAACACACAGAAAATAAAAATTTCTTTGACAGGAGACAGAGTTTCAATACTTTGAAAACAAACTTCTATTCCCTTCAATAACTCAAAAAAAACTATTACACTACTTCCTCACTGAGAGGGATTACAAAATTATGACTGCTACAAAACGCAGTGCATAAAACCAACTCACTGTCTATTCAAAACAAACATACTCTGTCTCTAAGACACTCTGCTGTGTTTTTCCCTTTCGCACTGCTGTGCATACACACTTAAAAAGTTACACTCAATTTTTCACTTTTTACACACTGCTATGTAATAAAAAATTTACGTACTGTCTATAAAAAAACTACCAAGCTTTTTCGACCTTTTTATTTTTATATGCCGGAACATATAAAACATATTATAATAAACTCTCTTTTAAAAAAAATAAAATTAAAACTAAATTCTATGGCCCACCTTTCATTTCGCATATGATATATATATATATAACATATGTATATATTAAACTATCAAAACATTAAAGAACCCTTTCCGTCGGACTTCAAAAGTCTAAATAGATTGAATTTCAAACCAAATTCGCGTTCCAAAATGGGATGCTGACGTCTACCTAATTTTAACTCGAATTCTCAATCCAATGTGCCCTATAAAAAATTTGGGTCCGGTTTTCAGGTTTTCAGATTCCCTTCAATTTCATGCGATCCAATATTAATGCTCCACGTGTCCTCCTTTTGAATTTACAAAACATGTTGGGTAAATTTCTGTTTGTTTAATTTCTGGTTGGTGAATTGCGTTAATGCTGGTTGTTGTGTTTAAATACAATCCTGTACAGAAATATGGCTGCGGCCGTCTACAAAAAAAACTTGTAGGAATTTTAAATGCTGAATTAAATTTCTGGATGGCATGCAAGCAACCTCCAAAAAAAATGTTGCTGCTGCATCCATCCTTCTGCTGCAGCAGTTGAAGTTAAAATTCAACAGCACAGGGTTTAATAAGTGAGGGTGTAAAGGTAACTTTTTGTCTATAGTATTGGATTAAGATCATCTATTCATTTTGTAGGGTCTTATGGTGTTTGGTTTTTTAGTTTTGGGTTGGGCTTATTGAGTCTAAGATAGTTTTTGAGTGAAGAAATTGCTATCAGGTATTAAAAAATTTTGGTTCTTTTGTCAGAATTTATGAGCTTGTTAGGAAATACAAAACTGACAATGGTTGTATCTTAAATTTGTGGAAAATAATTTGAAATGAAACCTTTTTGTTTAGGTTGTTGCAGTAGGTGCAAACCCCATTCAAATTACTAGGGGCATTGACAAGACAATAAAGGCCCTTGTTTCGGAACTCAAAATTTTGTCAAAGGAGGTAAACACTTGCCTTTTGAGTAGGATGGTTTTCCTTTTTGTTGATGGTTTGGTGTATCTAATTGAATTAGTTGCCTAAGGTATTTTTGGTTGCAAACTCCTTTTCATTTTTCATACAGTATTAGCCTTGTGGAATACATTTGATTGTGTGGTCTTGTTAGATCTACAACATTTGTAGTTGTTTAGTCTTATGGCCGAGGTGCACTTTTATTATGGAAATAGTTGATGCAATATTGTCATTTAATCCTTACTGTAGGGTAGCATGTTGAGAAGTTTTTTGTGAAACATTTGGTATTCAAATGACACTTGATCCTATACAGCATCATGCGCTTGACTTCAAAATTCATATTCAAAGTGTGCCAGACAATTCTTGCAAAATTTCAAATATTTAGGTTGTTTTAAACCATTATCTTTTTCATGTATTGGATGCTGAAAATGTGAAAAAGACTTTGGTATGAAACCAACTGGTGAATAATTTCAGCACAACAACCACTTCCAAGACATGATTTAGAAGTAGAAAAAATGTGCTTATGAAGCATAGAAAGATATCCTTGATGCATTGTCAATGTTTGGTTAGGGTTATTTTTGGAGAAAATAACTCCTTATTCCTAGAATAGTGATCTTCAATACAAGTAAATGCCAGAGAAGAGAGATCATCGTGTGACGCAACAAAACTGAAATTGGACCCCGAAGGAGAGCTGGTGTGTCTACAATCGCTCTGTCAGCATTTTCCCTTGGTTTACCCCGTTCTTTTCCTCCAGCCTGAGTCTTAATTGACTTCTTCTTTCTTCGGGTTTATTTATCAAATTAGTAGAATTTGATAAATAAATACTATCCACAATGGTTGGACTTTAATTTATATTCCCGACTTTATATTATCTCCAATCCTTATAACCAATGTTTAACTTTCAACACTTTGTATTTATACTCCACGTTTCTTTTTAAATAAACAACTTGTAATGAACTTTCGGCTCTATATTTCACCACCCAGCCTTACAACAATCACGCTCCAAACTTATGCTAATTATCCGCCAATCATTTAATTAAACAATTTCATTATACTCCGGCCCCACCTATATATATCAATAACCAATCAAACACTTGTATCGTACCTGGCTATCCTCCGCACACCTTAGTTAACCTCCGGGCAAGTTCAACGTGCGACCACCGTCCGATGGCCCTTCTCCAAATCAACGACTCTTGGAAATTTCGCTCGGCTTCCAACGTCGGGCTTTAACGTGCGATGGTGCGGGTTAAACGGTGGTTTTCCGGGGGTCACTTCGCCACATGTCGCATTCCCTATGGAATCGCTCGCGAATAGGAAATACCGCCTACTCCACAAAAGCGGTGCGATATGGGCAACCCGCTTTTGTGATTCCGCTCATGGTTTTGGTAGAGGGCTTGACCACGGGTGCATGTCTGGTTCCGCTATCCTTTTGTTTGTTAACTCATGTCCAATCCTCGGGTCAGGTTCCGAAAGCACAAAAATTTTGTCTCTTTATTAAGCGGGATTTTAATATGTGTATTATCAAAGAAAACCAACACAAATTTTATAATATGGGATCAAACAAAATTGTTCTTAAGTCGAGCCCGCTGGACTTCAAACGACGATAAACCATAATTCAAACCAAATTCGCGTTCCAAAATAGCCTGCTGACGTCGGCCAATTTTGTGACGCGAATTTCTTATCAAATTTTCCCTAATATTTTACGGGTCCGGATTTCCACTGCGCGAGCGGCCCAAACAAAGATCCGCTCCAATCAATTTTTGCCACGTGTCCTCAATAAAACTTGCCCTGCTCCCGGCTGCGGGTGCATTCGATGGCGTTTAAGGTGATGGGACATGGATATGGCGATTTCATATCAATCGCATTAACATTTAACACTGTTCAATTAAGTTTTCACATCAAATCTACATTAATTAATTTTTAACACTGTTCAAGATCGGACCTCCACTCCTCTGAGCGATTCCGCACGCTCCAATTTGATCCGGCCTTTGGCTCTCATTATTAATGATCAGAGATTCATTATGACGGGCGTCCTTTGATTGCATTGCAGACGGGTCGACATACAAAATGGCGTTTAGCCATGGTTTTTCAGACAAGCCGGTTGCTGGATTACACTGTCTGGTAACTGTGACGATAAGGAGAAGTGGCCAGCGGAACTTCTGCCTAGACTTTGCTGCATATTTCCATTTCTCTCGATTCTGTCTCTGTCTGTCTTCCTCTGTTAATTGGAATTCTGCTTCTTCGTCTCTTGTGCCCACTGCGCCTGAGATTTCACCCATGCCTCGCGTGCGTCATAGGATGCGTTGCCGTAGGGGGAGCACTAGAGGTCAATCCCGGCGCGCTCCCTCCAGCACCTCAACAGAGATGACTTCCGGCCAGTCCAGTGATTATTACTTAGGTGGATATCCAAATACTAGGAGTGGGCGGGGTCGGCTTGTAGCATCTGGCCACCGTATGGATTCCCCTGCTCCTGGCTTCCCCACCGCTAGTTCACCTTCTCCCACGACGCGCACTGCGCAATTTTCCTTTGATTGCTCTCTCAACCGCCCGCGAATCACAGCTGTAGTCACTGTGGTCTTCCGCGAGGAGGCCCAAACAGAGGAAGAATGCACCCGTCCGGCGGGTCTGAGCTCGGAAAAAGCCGGCCAGCATTCGGGCCTTCAGGAGGGGAGCCGTGGCATGCATCTGGAGGTAGCACCTAGCGATCCTGGACCTTCCGAAGGATGGTGCCGAATCGTGGAGGAACCAGCGGAGGAGTAGTTTGGTTAATTTGTTTTTCTTGCTTAGCAGGCCCAGTTAATTGGGCTGCTTTTAGTTTATTTTACTGTGTTGGACCTTTAAGTAATATTTTTGAATTCTGTAAATTAAACGTTCAAGACTGGTTTCCCCGTATGAGGGCAGTCTTCTTAATTTTTTGATTTTTTGATGACAAATTTGCCATGAGTATGGCCGGGCAATGTTTTTGACTTCGGTGTAATTTTATTCGCAATGTTAATAGATTAACTTTACTTAGAATTCTCACATGATTAGCGTTTTTCTTGATCTGTTCAAGGATTTTGGGTACTTTAATTTGTATTTGGAACAATAGACGTCGGTACTCTATCTGTTGCTTTACTGTTCTACATACTGCTATTTCACTTTCTTATAGATGCCTCGGGCATATGTGGATGCTTTCTCAGATTGTCGATAATCTCCATGTGGACCGTTACTGGATTTTATATCATGTCCCTGTATGTGACATGGGGTATTTTTCTATCATTGTCTGGGGTGGGACTTCCACTTTTCTGGATGGATATTTGGGTTCCAATCTTGAGATGTGAAAATGTAATGACTTCATGGACTGTTTTACTTCATATAATATATTCAAAACAACGTTTTTTCTCTTGTGAAAAAAAAATGATTAATGTTTATCATTCTACCTTCAAAACTAGCGATGCTGGTCTATGTTGCTAGTTTATTGATATGGTCTGATGGTCTTTTTATATTTTGGACATATCACACTCCTCACATGATTAGCATTTTTTTCTGTTCAAGGATTTTGGGTACTTTAATTTGTATTTGGAACAATGGACGTCGGTACTCTATCTGTTGCTTTACTATTCTACATACTGCTATTTCACTTTCTTATAGATGCCTCGGGCATATTTGGATGCTTTCTCAGATTGTCGATAATCTCCATGTGGACCGTTACTGGGTTTTATATCATGTCCTTGTATGTGACATGGGGTATTTTCTATCATTGTCTGGGGTGGGACTTCCACTTTTCTGGATGGATATTTGGGTTCCAATCTTCAGATGTGAAAATGTAATGACTTCATGGACTGTTTTACTTCATATAATATATTCAAAACAACGTTTTTTCTCTTGTGAAAAAATAAAATGATTAATGTTTATCACTCTGCCTTCAAAACTAGCGATGCTGGTCTATGTTGCTGGTTTATTGATATGGTCTGATGGTATTTTTATATTTTGGACATATAACACTCCTCACATGATTAGCGTTTTTCTCTGTTGCAGGATTTTGGGTACTTTAATTTGTATTTGGAACAATGGACGTCGGTACTCTATCTGTTGCTTTACTATTCTACATACTGCTATTTCACTTTCTTATACATGCCTCGGGCATATTTGGATGCTTTCTCAGATTGTCGATAATCTCCATGTGGACCGTTACTGGGTTTTATATCATGTCCCTGTATGTGACATGGGGTATTTTTCTATCCTTGTCTGGGGTGGGACTTCCACTTTTCTGGATGGATATTTGGGTTCCAATCTTCAGATGTGAAAATGTAATGACTTCATGGACTGTTTTACTTCATATAATATATTCAAAACAACGTTTTTTTCTCTTGTGAAAAAAAAATGATTAATTTTTATCACTCTGCCTTCAAAACTAGCGATGCTGGTCTATGTTGCTGGTTTATTGATATGGTCTGATGGTCTTTTTATATTTTGGACATATCACACTCCTCACATGATTATGATTAGCGTTTTTCTCTGTTGCAGGGTTTTAGGTACTTTAATTTGTATTTGGAACAATGGACGTCGGTACTCTATCTGTTGCTTTACTATTCTACATACTGCTATTTCACTTTCATGGACTGTTTTACTTCACTGTGGGTTTTGGGTACTTTAATTTGTATTTGGAACAATGGACGTCGGTACTCTATCTGTTGCTTTACTATTCTACTTACTGCTATTTCACTTTCATGGACTGTTTTACTTCACTGTTGTAGGGTTTTGGGTACTTTAATTTGTATTTGGAACAATGGACGTCGGTACTCTATCTGTTGCTTTACTATTCTACATACTGCTATTTCACTTTCATAGACTGTTTTACTTCACTGTTGTAGGGTTTTGGGTACTTTAATTTGTATTTGGAACAATGGACGTCGGTACTCTATCTGTTGCTTTACTATTCTACATACTGCTATTTCACTTTCATGGACTGTTTTACTTCACTGTTGTAGGGTTTTGGGTACTTTAATTTGTATTTGGAGCAATGGACGTCGGTACTCTATCTGTTGCTTTACTATTCTACATACTGCTATTTCACTTTCATGGACTGTTTTACTTCACTGTTGTAGGGTTTTGGGTACTTTAATTTGTATTTGGAACAATGGACGTCGGTACTCTATTTGTTGCTTTACTATTCTACATACTGCTATTTCACTTTCATGGACTGTTTTACTTCATATAATATCTTCAAAACAGCGTTTCTCGTCTTTTAAAATTTTAAATTTTTTTTTTAAAATTGAACCCTCCGTCGGTCTACCGACGCCTTGTAGACGTCGGAACTGCGACAACCCAGAAACGTCGGAAGAGAGGGGCCTGGCAATCGCCGGAAGATGATTTGCTTCAAACGCTTCTGACCACATATCCTCAAGATTAAGACATTCTCCGCACGCCTAAGAGTGACGTCCAAAACGTCGGACCACGTTTAGTCGGAATTGCGACAGTTTACAAGCATCGGAAGAGCGACGTCCAAAACGTCGCACCACGTTTAGTCGGAATTGCAACGGTTTACAAGCGTCAGAAGAGCGACGTCCAAAACGTTGGACCATGTTAGGTCGGAATTGCGACGGTTTACAAGCGTCGGAAGAGCGACGTTCCAAACGTCGAACCACATTTCATTGGAAGTGCAACAGTTTACAAACGTCGGAGGCACGACGGTTTGTGAGACGTCGGAAGAGTGACGCTTGTTCAGAACGACGGAAGAAGTGTCGATAGTGCGACACTTTTTACGTGCGTCGGAACAGCGATGGCATGACAAACCACGGTTTTTCTGCCCCCGAACTGTCGCTCTTGCGACGACTATGTGTCGGAATAGCGACGAATTGGCCGTTGGAATTTCCGCCAAATTCTCTAGTGGCACCTTTCGTGTTTTCTAGGATTGTCATAGCTACCTTTCGGGAATATATTCATAAGTTCCTGGAAGTCTACATGGATGAATGGATAGTCTACAGCTTGATGAAGGATCATGCCACCCTGCTACGCATAATGTTCGACCGGTGTTGGCAACTGCAAATTTCGTTGAACCTGAAGAAATGCATCTTCGTGATTCCGTTCAGAATGCTCCTAGGACATGTGGTGTGTAGGTAAGGAGTCTGTGTCGACCCTACAAAGGTGGCAGTAATCATCAACATGGAAGCACCAGAAACCGTGAAGCATTTGAGATCAATACTAGGGCACACAGGCTATTACAGGAGATTCATCAGAAACTATGTGAAGATAACTGCTCCTTTGGAGAAGTTACTACAGAAGTCAAAGGTGTTCCTGTGGATGGATGACTGCAGATTCGCTCTCGACGCTTTAAAGGAGAAGCTGGCAACTGTGCCCATTCTGGTTCACCCAGATTGGGATAAGCAGTTCCATGTGCATATTGATGCTTTCGGTATTGCACTTGGGGTTGTCTTAGCGCAACCAGGAGAGACGAAAGTTGACCACCCAGTGTACTTTTCTAGCCACAAGCTGTCTAATGTGGAGAGGAATTACACCACCACGGAGAGGGAGGCACTATCAATGGTGTACTCACTCCAGAAGTTCCACCACTACCTCCTAGGAGGTAATTTCAAATTCTTCACTGATCACTCTGCATTGAAATACCTAGTCAATAAGCCAGTTTTCGAAGGAAGGATATGTCGATGGCTCCTACTCTTTCAAGAGTTCACCTTCAAAGTGATTGTTAAGCCCAGGAGGCTGAATTTCGGGTCCAATCACTTATCCCGGTTGGATACTGGAGAAAATGAGGGCTCTCTAGATGATCAGTCGCCTGATGCTGATCTTTTCCGGGTAGAAGCCATACCGGATTATTTGGCCAAAATTGCAACATACCTCACCACAAGGTAGTGTCCACAGCACTATACCCGGTCCAGAAATGACACCTGGTCATCCGATGATGCAGGGGAATTAGACACTAGCCAGCAATGTAGGAGGTTTGTCCACATGTTGTGGCTAGGAGGGTTCGAAATCCTTGAATTGTAATAGCTAGGTGTCAATACCTCAGCTGACTATTTTTATTTAGATTAGTTAGGATTGGTAGAAGTCGAATAGTTGGATTCGATCCATCTGTCAGTTCAGTTATTTTGAATAAGTTGTAATTAGACCTTTGATTTCTAGAACGGTCCTCTTAGAGGAACCGAAGAGTCATATATTGATGTATATAAGTTTCATTCCTCGAATGCAAAAAGAAGAGAAGAGGAAGAGAGATTTCCGCAATAAACGCTGTGTGTTAACAATTGTTTCCAGTTAAATGATTTCAAAGCCTATTTTCCATAGAATTGTCTCGGATCCTTATTTGTGAAGAAATTGTTTAATTGTGAGGCGATTGAACACTGGTCTGTATGGAATCGTTGAGTATGGTTGTCGCATAATTTCTGCATTTCTTTGGTTATTTTTTTTCCCGTGAATTGTCCAAATGAGCTTTGTGAATTAAATCCCAACCCCAGACGAATTCTGTGTGTAAAACCCTGGTCGTTGAACCTTGTTTAATGGTAATAGAAATCCCGCTTAATAAAGAAAATTACGTTTGTTTGTTTTTAATTGGAAATTCCTAACCAGGGTCAGAACCTGAGTTAACAGAAGGAGAGTGTACGAAGGAGAATGCAACCCCGACGTGAACCCTGGTTAGTCACTATTCAAAACCCACGAGTGGATTTACGAAGAGGGATTGCCCATATCGCACCGCTTTTGGTGAGTAAGCGGTATTTCCTAGTTGGGGAGAAATTCCATAGAGTGTTCGACACGTGGTGAGGTGGACCCATGGAAAACCGTCATTGCTGCGCGCCATCGTGCATTAAGGTTCGACCAAGGAAGCCGAGCGATATCGTGGAGAGCCGTTGATTTGGGAAGGGGCCATCGGACGGTAGTCGGTTGATAAAGATGCGCGGATGATAACCAGGTACGGTGCGTGAATTTTATTGGACCACTGATATATATGTGGGGCCAGGCCGAAGGTCTATTGTAACGTCGGTTGGTTATCAAGTGTCGGACTATTAATATAAGGTTCGGAGATATAATTAAATTAGCAAAGGTTGTGGATAATGTTATTTATCAAATTCCATGAATTCGATAAATAACCTCCGAGGAAGAAAATATAAGAAGACCGCGTGGAGGAGGAACAAGCAAACAAAAGGGAAATGCTGACAGAGCCACAGCTATAGTGACCATCTCTCCTTAGGGGTCTGAAATTCAGTTTTGTTGCGTCATCCGAGCTGCTGAATACCAACTGATTGCGGGGAAGCTGTATAAGTTGGGGCTTGACGAGATTCTGCGAAGGTGTGTCCTCGACCATGAACGCGTAGCCGTTTTGTGGGAATGCCATAGCGGCATCGCAGGAGGACACGTGGGGGCGAAACCCATAGCTAGGAAAGTGCTACAAGCTGGACTATGGTGGCCAACTGTCCATGCCGATAGTAAATATTTTGTCAAGAAATGTGATGTTTGTCAGAGGATAGGGAAGCCCTCTCACAGAGATGAACTCCCACTGCACCCGGTGAATGTATTACAACCATTCGAGAAGTGGGTTGTCGACTTCGTAGGGCCCATAACACCTGTAGCCAGAAATTCAAAGGCCTGGTACATCATCATTACCACAGACTACCTAACTAGATGGGCCGAAGCAGTGGCGGTGAGGGATTGTACAGTAGAAACTGCAGCCTGTTTTATCTTTGAAAACATCATCAACAGATTTGTCTGCCCATTGAGCTTAACCAGTGATCAAGGTACACACTTCATTAATGAAATGATCAAATCACTGCTGGGCACCTTTATGATACAACATCACAAAATCAGCACATACCACCCACAGGCCAATGGAACTGTCGAAGCGTTTAAAAAAAATCTTGAAAAAGGCTTGACGAAGATCTGCAATGCGAAAAGGGATGATTGGGATGAACGTCTACCGGCTGCAATGTGGGCCTACCGAACAATAGTGAGGCACTTGATGAATCAAAGACCTTTCCAGCCGGTGTATGGCTGCGAAGTTGTGATTCCAGCCGAGTTCACCATACCGAGTGTTCTGATCGCCACATCCCTAAAGTTCTCAGAGGAGGAATCACTACAGGAACGCCTGCACAAATTACAGGAACTTTACGAGGCAAGGTTCCTTACTAAGTTTCATCAAAAATCCCATAAGGACAGGCAAAAGGCATGGCATAATCGACACATTAAGAGCAAAAAGTTCCAAGTTGGTGGCAAGGTTTTGCTATATGATAGCAGGTTTCAAAAATTTCCAAGGAAACTGCAGATGCATTGGTTGGGACCATACTACATCGTCAATTAAGGATTCCGGAGTAGTTTGGTTGGCTCAATTGGACGATACTGTTTTACCTGCATGGGTGAATGGCACACGCCTGAAGCCTTACAATGACTAAGTTTCTTTAGCTTTATTTCAATAACTCTCGCAACCGAGAGAAATCAGTAGAATAGAGTAGTTGAATAACTCTCTCGCACCCAAGATGAGCGTAGGTAGTGTCACTTGTCCATGCATAGGTTGTCAATAACAGCTGGGTTGCAGGGACCGTAATGCAACTGATTGTGGTCGGGGAGGGGCACATCCAGCAGGCCATCCACGTAGGATAAGAAAACGTGTCAAGTGTCAGTCCCTATCATTTCGTCCAGTACTTGTGTCAGTCCGTAGGATCACTAGTATTTTGCAAAATAAATTTCCATAATTAGAAGTAACCTTACATTAATAATTTTTCCATAATTATAAGTAACCTCAGTTGTCGCGTCTGCCCATTTCCCCAAACCACCGTCAGCAGATGTCAGAACACACCTCAGCAGGCAACTAATCACACAATTATTGCCGCGGAGGAAGCCAACAAGAATTAATTAGTTATGGGGACTCATCAACCTCACTCGTGCTGGTTAATTACATAACCTACATGCAGAAAAGAGAGAGAATGCCAGATATTTCCAAGTTAGAAACATCTCAAGGAGCAAGGAAGGTTGTGAGCGCAGAAGAACAGGGAAGGTTGCAAGAGGTAGAGAGCCAGGGACACATTGGTGAAGCAGTGATACAGGTGTACCAGCGCAGAGCGAAGATGGCTAGAACAATCCTAGCAGTTGTCGAGCCTGAGACAGATGAAAGAATTGAAAAAATGGAGTCCCTAATTGGGAAATATGATAGTGCAACTTTGATAGACTCGGACCTCACAGACTGGTTCGAATTCCCGGCCATGAAGCGGAAAATGTATATGGAGGATTATCTTATGGCAACCGGGACTCCTGCATCGAGAACACAGCCAGAATTCTGGGGCCTCTGACAATCAACACTACTGAATCTAAGAGACTTGCCAGTATTTGGCACCATGGGTGCTGCCATGCAGTGTACAAAAATCTTACTCAGTCGGATTCAAAACGACTCATTGTGGTTGGGGAAGGAGATCCCCATATGCGCAGAGGATATTCACCGATTGACAGGATTATCACAAGAAGGCAGGGAAGTCTCGACCACGTTCCAAAAAGTATCAAAGCGGGCTAGGAAGGATGGAGAGCAGAACCTATACACCAAGTATGGTACACGGCGCGAAGGCAAGGGAGCTAGGATAGACCTGATTGATCAGCCCAATATTAAAGTTGCATGCTACCTCATCGCTAGAAAAATGATGAGGCACTATCCGAAGGGAGAGTGCACCCTAGACACCATCTCGGTGGCAGAGCACTGTATCCAGGGAACGCATCTCAATTGGTGTTCATTCATTCTCCGTAAGTTGTTTGAGGCCTGCGAGGACAACTATCAGAGTGATGGGATTCATATACGGGTACTTGATCATGGCCTTCACCATGTGGAAATGGTCCTTCCCCGACAGGTGAACACCAGCTGAGATACTAGACAGCCAGCCACTAGTAATGAAATACACTCCCTGGAGGGTATCCAGTAACCCAGGTTCGAAGGAGGCCAATGAGGAGGGATTCTGGGTTTGGTATTGTATGATGATAGGCATGGTCACGAGCCAGCAGCGAATACCGGGGGTTCTACTAGACAAATACAACGAACAGGTCTGGTTCGGGGTCACACACAACCACACTCTCCTCAGGCCAAAAGGTACACTGGCGATGACTTTTGAAATGACGCCCCTAAAGCTGCACATTGATGAAAACACCTTCCACTTGGAAGTCTGCGGATGGCCAGGAGTACAGATGGAGGTCCGGGAGGGGGAATACATCTATGACTTCACAGGAATGATGGTTGTGCTGCTACCAGGAGAGACACCAGAGAAAACAGTAGCCATGGTGACGGGACTACAGTTGAATCTAGTCATCAATCGGCTAAATGACAAGGTACACAATTTCAATCGTACTGTTCAAAAGATAGCCAATGTGTCTCCTGAATTCCCTACCTTTAACGAATTCCAAGCCTCCCAGTTCACCTCACTCCCCATCACGACTCCTATTTTCACCCCATTGCCTAATATTGTGTTTACTACACCAACCCCAGTGCCCACAATGCTGGTGCGAAATTCAAAATATGCAAAGCCAGTCGCAGTGCCAAAAGCAAAGAAACCCAAGGTGGAAGTCTACAGCTCCATGGTTGACCTCACTGGAGAGGATCAACCGTGACAGAGCAGCTGGGGAGTTCTGATCAGAGAATAACCCCTCATGGAGACCTTGGTAATTAACGAGCTTCCACCCCACAACCCACTTTTTCCACTTAACTTTCTGAATATTCGTACCTCCACCACCAACAATTACCAATCACCACAATTCACCTTGTTCCAAGAACCTAACACCTCCGCCCCATCCACTTCATCTGCCACCGTGTCCGACCCCATGAACAGAGAGAGGACTAGTGGGGACCTCGAGACTGAAGTTAACTCGGGTACTGCAGAAGTACCAGTGGTTAGCCAAACCCTAGCCCCCTAAGTCACATTTACTAAACTTATCAACCAGGTTGAGCAAGCTATAAAAGACAGAGCTGACCAACTTCCAGTTCATACACCAGAACAGCCAGCTCACTCGACCCCCCCAGACACAGGAGTAGCACCTGAATCACGGCCCAACGTCAACATGGGCGATTCTAGCAACCAAGCCAAGAATCCAACCCCACTGCTATCACCAATAGAACATTCGACCAAGTCGGTAGCCAACAGGCAACCCTTATAGGCGAGGTTGCCAGAGCAGGGTACGTTAGGAGCAGAAAGCATGGAAACATGGGGGATGCCCCAACTGTTCCACTTCATACAACAGGAAACACAAGTGGCCGATAGGCTCCACGCCGAACTTCAACAGAGATGTGAGCAGCAGCATCAATAACTCATCACGCTCAATGAAAAGCGTGATTAGCTGTGAACTGAGAAGGGGGTCCTATAGCAAGAAGTTGCACAGGTGACTCGAATCTTTCGGGACATCTGGCCCACTGTAGCGGCCTACGACACCCATGTACCACCACTGGAAGTCCCAAAAGATGTTGTGGGAGACCGAGCTATCCACATAAAGGTATCATGGGACAACCTTCGGTGTGAGAACATTGAGCTCAAAGCAGATCTAGCGGCCCGCCCAGCTCTACCAGACCCCCAGGTCACTTATGCCAACCAGATCACAACACGACAGGAACAAGTTGAGAAAGTGTAGGAAGCCTTGAGTACTGCAGCTCGGGAAGCGTATGACCTACTGAAGGGTCTACAAGAACATACGACGGCCCTAAATCTCAAGACCCAACCCTTGTCTCTATAGCTTCAACAAATCAACCAAGAGATTCAGAATGCAAAGGACCCAGTCAGCCTTGATCCGTTATATGCCGCAGCAGACAGCCTGGAAGTCCAGATTCAGCAGACAGAGGCCAGTTTAGCAACGGCCAAGCAGGCCCTCTGGGAGCTTAGACAACCTATCATGGAAAGTGCTCAGAATATGCAGCAACTGGTCGCTCAGGCTAGCACATAGGTCTCAATCGTCTTTGGCAAGCTCTCGACTGAAGGGGGAGAGGAAGTCATCACTTGAATTGCAGCCACAACTGAACCAATTCTGTAGGAGTGGCTGAAGGCTATAGCTTCCTTCCAGCAACTCCAAGTCGCGACCCTTGCAAATTTCCCTGAGTTGGGGCCCTTGTTTGAGAAAAAACTGGATGGACAGCTCGCAGAACAGAAGACGGGAAAAACCGGAGCCATGGAGGTGGAGACGGTGATCTACGATTGACTCGAGATGAGTCAAGATACTGTGGTCGGGGCTTGTTGGGGCCCTTGTTTTGAATTTTACATGAAGACAAATTTTGGGTTGTGGATTAGCACGTGGCAAGTGTAACAACGGTAGGCAGCGAAGTTGCCGAGGTTGCGAAGGAGCAGGAGATAGGTGACGAGGTTGGTGCAGACAAGTGCAAATGAAGGAAAGATGTGGCAAAGGACAGACAGTGGAACTCGTGTTCAACAGGCAGAAGCCGAAAGTAGCCGAGTGAGAACACAAGAGAAACTAAGAGTTTCGCTGGCTGGTGAATAAATAGGTCGTCACCCAGCAGCAAAAGGGTTAGAAGAAAAGGTAAGAGAGAGAGATTAGAGTAGAAAGAGGCCAAGGAGCAGACGCCACAGGAGAGCTCTGTCCTGGTCTCGACTTCATTTTATTTCCTGTGTCTCCATAGGTCTATTATTGCTGTAGTATCTCTCTCTGTCCTGCGGGACCTTTGTAATTGAATCTAGAAGCTCATTCTGTCGAGCGATGTAAAACTTGATCCTGCCGAATGTTTATTAATATATCTGAAGGTTGCTAGTATATTGTATGTCTTGAATGTGTTGCATGATTCCTGTAGTACTTTAAAATTTTAATTTCTTATTATCTGCATGATGTTCTGAGAGATCTTATATATACGGTGTTATGTATGCGTACAATTCTATGTTAGCTTTGAGTTGTGGATCCATCTACTGATACTGGTATGTTCCCCTCCTTCATGTGGTCACGGAATGCCTTGGGTGAGACTCTCTGCTCTTCGGAGTAGGGTGAAAATGCCAGTGTGGTGCTAGACTATAGTGGACTCCCTTGTTGGCCCAATCCCTGAACCTGGGTCTTGCCCGCGAGACCTATTTCCTTGCCAACACCCACAAAAGTGGAACCACCCAAAGGGATAACCCATTTCCCCACCTAAAGTGAATCCATGATCCCTCCTCCTTTTGCTATATAATGGGAAATATCCCATAGCTCTGCTAGTTAGAACATAGATAATAGAACAGCAGAGAGACCTTTGTTGCTATAGGCGTTGAGCGAGAGTTGGGACCTTATACCCTCATATCAAGTTGAAGAAGTGATTTGGAGATGTGCCTAGATCAAGAACCATTGAGGAGAGCTGCGACATTAAGGCACAGGCTGTAACTCCCCCTCTTTATCTTAATATAATATGATTGGTTCGTGCTTTCCATTCTTGTCTTAATATGTGATTGAATTCTTAGTTTCCTTGATCAAATAAGTAGGTTGTATATGCACTATATATGTTATTCTTTCACATTTGCTATCATTTTTATCCTTTGTGCAGGTAACCAAGCATCAATATCGGCGAATATCTGACCACGGAACACGAAGGACCAAGGGACTCAAGTGAGAATTAGCATCAGAATGAGGTAAGTCATATATTTGCAACCTGTATGCATTTTAAATCTAGGGAAGTAGGTTCTGAT
Organism: Pinus albicaulis; assembly: GCA_034641835.2. Taxonomy (NCBI): domain Eukaryota; kingdom Viridiplantae; phylum Streptophyta; class Pinopsida; order Pinales; family Pinaceae; genus Pinus; species Pinus albicaulis. The sequence goes on along the minus strand of CM076584.1, from coordinate 28,413,802 downwards.
TGTTCCCTATTGTTACTAGACCTAATCTAGGGCTAGAGGGATTGTCTCTGTTTGCAAAGAGGATTTTCCTGCATAACACTAACCCTAGGAGATGAAACGCCAAAAGCTTGTAGGCCCTGTTGGGGTAAGTTGGAACATCAACTTCCCAGGGTTGTAACTTTGGCTTATGATCTTTGCTTGGATATCATAATACCTCGTTGTCAAGAAATCAAAGATAAGGCCAAAAAAAACTAGAAAACTAGTTTTGGACTTTTTCAGTATCTATGTTTTCCCTAAAAACGGCTCTGGAAGTTTAGGACCCGAAAATCTGCCAAAAATAGTAAATTGCGCTACAATTAAGGAAACTAAAAAACTGAAAGAAACAGTGGTGGGGATCCAAGTGGAATAGGTGGGTGGCCACAAATATCCACCTAGATCAGTCATCCCCCCCTAGGAAGCAATGGTCCCCATTGCGTTGAGAGCCTCCATGAGGTGAGGAATTTTTTGTTGAACTTGGTCCCTGGTGAACCACTTGCCCTGGTGAAGGAGTTGGAATGATTTGATAGCTCGATATAGTTGGATCCTCTAATTTATGATGTTCTTGATCCATGTGTCCATGATCTGATTAGTTGTGGCATGTTCCATGCAGTCTGGGTTTAACTCTGTGGGTGTGAGTTGTTTTGCAATATCGGATGTGTCCAATAATGGTGGAAAGTATGGCCGGAGGTGGTCCACATTGAACAATGGGTGAAAACCAAGAAATGGGGGAATGCTGAGCTCAAATTACTTATCTCCTCTAGCCTTGGTGATGGTGTATGACCCATATTGGAGCCTATGAAGCTTGCAGCGGGGTCTAACGAGGCGCTCATTCTGCAAATGTAGCCAAACTTTGTCACCCACCCGAAACTTGTGTGGCACGCAATGTAGATCATGTCACTGCTTGTACTTAGAAATGGATTTTTCCAATATGTCATGGAACTTCTGGAAAACATGCTTAATGCACTCAATGAAGTTATTAACCCTATCAACTTTAGATTGGCCATGAGCTGAAACTACTTGAGTAGCTGTAAATGGTATGGCCACATCAATGGGACATAGTGGCTAGAATCCCAACCCCACCTAAAAGGGGTTGTGGCCAGTTGAGCTATGGAGAGCTCAATTGTATTTGTGTTGGACATAGGGGAGGATTTCATCCCATGTGCGAGGATGGTTTGAGTTGTACATAGGAATATTGTGTACGATCATCCTGTTGATGACCTTTATTTTGCCATTAGTTTGGGGGTGGAAAGTCATGGACTTTGTGAGCTTGGTATCTAGAATCGACTAGATACTTGAACAAAATTTACTTAGGAAATTGTTGTCTCAGTCTGAGATAATGGACCGTGGGATCCGAAAGTGCACCCACACTTGTTCAAAGAAGAGTTTAGCAGTAGCCTCTACTGTGATATTTTTCTTGTAGGCCGCTAGAATGACCATATTAGAGAATCTGTCGACGACCACAAAAACACAGTCATTTCCATGCTTAGTAGAAGGAAGGCCCGAAATGTAATCCATGGAGATGGATTCCCAAGGTCGACTAGGGGTAGGAAGCAGAGTATATAGGCCTTTCTTATTGATGGTAATTTTGGCAAGGATGCATGAAATGAAAGATCTAATGTACTTCCAAACATTGTGTTGAAGTTTAAACCAACATAAATAATTTTGCAGTACTGCCACTATCTTCTCCACCCCAAAATGTCCAGCGACCCAACTGTAGTGCACCTCCCAAATCATCTTGGGACACTCGCTTGAAGGAACAAAAAGGTGTCCCAAGTAGCATAACAGTGCATCCTAGAGGTGAAAATTTGGACTTATTTGCCTTCCAAGAGTGTCTAGCATGTGTTGCAAAATTATGGATCGCTTTTTGTAAAGATGCAGCCATCACGAAGTCTCATGCCCACAAGAGACGAGCATAGTGGTCAGTGCTACGATCAACTGTCAGTTGAGGTATTCTGCAACATTTTTGGTGCTACCCTTCTTGTACTTAATTTTCAAATGGAACTATTGTAGATATGTGGTCCATTTATGATGGTGATCATTCTGTAACTTCCCTTGTGTTTGTATGAACTGCAGGGGTTAATGGTCTATGTGGATGACGATTTCCTTCCCCAGAATCCAATGCTTCCATTATCGATAGGCCTACACAATGGAATACATCTCTTTTTCATAGGTTGGATACTTTAAAACTATGTCTGAAAGTGTGTCACTGTGATATTCGAATGGATGCCCCTTTTGAGTAAGAACTGCATCAATAACATAGTTAGAGGCATCTATCTCGATCTCAAATGGATGTTGCAGGTCTGGTAATGTGAGGAATAGTGCAGATCAGAGTCTATCCTTCAACTTGGTGAATTCCTTATGTTGGGATTCAGAGCAAAAGAGATTTTCTTTCACTCCTACCTTGGTGACTTGACTCAAAAGCCAAGTGATATCAGAGAAACCCAACAGGAACTTGCGGTAGAAGTTGGCAAGACCCAGAAATTTGTGGAGCTCTGTTAGAGTAGTTTGGGTTAGCCAATATCGAATAAGTTATATCTTGGTTGGGTCCACATGCACACCCCACTCATCAATTATGTACCCCAGGTATTGAACTTGGGTCATGCCAAAAGTTCATTTCTCCAAATTGCACACAACTTGTGTTGTTGTAGTGTCTGGAGGACCTGTCGAATGTCATGGAGGTGCTCCTCCCAACTCTGGCTGAAGATTAGGATGTCATCCAAATACACCACCATGATTGAGTTGTGTAAGGTTCGCAAGATGTCATCCATCAGCCTCATGAAGGTTGTGGGGGCATTCATCAACCCAAAGTGCATGACCAACCATTTGAAAAGGCCCTCCTTGGATTTGAAGGCGGTCTTCCATACATTGGAGGGTTTGATAGGTACCTGCTGATAACCAGACTTCAAATCAATATTACTGAAATATTTTTCCCTATTGATTTGGTCCAGCAGGGGATAAATATGTGGGACTGGATACCTATTCTGGAAAGTAATATTGTTTAGCGCCCAATAGTCAATACAGAGTCTCCAGGTCTCGTCCTTCTTATGTAACAACACGATCAGGCTCCCATAGGGCGATGAACTTGGCCTAATGTGCCCTTTCTATAGAACCTCCTAAATCTGCCTCTTTATTTCACCATTCTCTATAACATAGCGTGATAGATTGGTCCATTGGTTAGCGGTGCGCCTAGGGTCAGATTGATGGAGTGCTTGACCTGAAAGTGTAGAGGTACCCCCGCGGGTGAGGTGAAGATGTCCTTGTACTCTCCATGACCTTGTCCATCTGTTTTTTTCATGCGGAGGAGAGCTTCCTGGAGTTTGTGGTCACAATCTTCTTCTGGCCCTGAGGGTGAATCATAAGGAAAACAAATTTCCAGGTCTAGGAGATGATCTTACTGCATTGATTCGCAATTATCAGAGACATTGAGGTAGACGATGCAACCTTCGGTAACTAGTAAAAATTATTTTCCAAAGTAATAATAATAATGCAAGGCCTAAATTCATACAAAGTAGCTTCCAGAAGTATCTTTGGTGTAATAATACATCACAAACTTCGAGAGGAACAAGATCACATAATACCTCATCTATGAAGGGCTTGATGTTATAGGGGAGGAGACACTGTTGGCTGACGTGGAGATCTCATCCTTGTTTAAGCCACTCGATGGTGTATGACTGCGGGTGTGTTTTGGTCGATAGGCCTAGTTGATTCACAACCTTTGATGAAATGAGGCTCTTTTGGCTCTTTTTGTTGACAATGAACTACAGCAGAGAACCCTTCACCCACATGTATGAATGGAAGAGGTGTTCCCCCTCCTCTAGATCTTCGGGCTCATCCTTTTGGACCTTAGTGGTGGCAACCGTGGCACTAAGCTCCACATCAATAATTTTATTCCCTATGTCATTCCCCTTATCGGGTTCTAACTCGGAGTCAGAGTATGCATCTAATTTGGAAGCCTTTAGCTTGACCTCCAATGAATTCTTAGCTTGGCACTCACTCATGTTGTGAGTGGAGCTCTTATGAAACTCACACCACTTAACCGTGTCCTTCTTTGTCTTCATGGTGTTTTTCTTTGCTTGTGGTTTTGATGGGTTGTCCTAGTTCACCTCGCCTTGGATTTTTCCTTTGTTCTATGGTTTGGGGGAATCTTTCCCTTATTTCGGCTTTGCAGATCCAAATTCATGCTTCTTCTGTTTAAACACCTACTTGATCTTGAATACATATTGATAATCGGCACCAAGCGAGGAGATGTCTAGGAACTACATTTCATCCTGGATGTACTTATAAAAATAGTTGTGGTACTTGAGTACCGAATGCCGCTCGAAATCCTTGATACCTAGCTTCATGAGAAGGCCATTAAATCCATTTGTGAACTCTTACAAATCTTAGTCCCTTCCTTGTCGCAATGTGGTCCACTTTATGTATTTATATTCATAGCTACCGACAGGGTAGTATTGTTCCTTGATGGTGTCTGGGAAATAATTCCAAGTGGGTGCGGCTGAAAACAATGAGGATTCCCTCTCGTCCTTTTGGTCATAGCAGGTCTCCCACTAGTCTTTGACATGGGGGGAGGCTTTCAGGAGTGCAAAGTTAATATTTTCCTGATCATAAAATTCATGAACTGAAAAGTGTCCTTCCAACAAATTCAACCATTTATCTATGACTTTTGCATCTATCTAGCCTTAAAATATGGGTATGTAAAAGTTAACTACTTTAAAAGGAGTGGCGTCTCTAGAGTGGTTTACAGATGAAGATGCATCACATGTGTGTAGTCATCGAAGGATCTGAGCAAAGTTATCCATCATCGTGTTCCTATATTTATTGAGGACCTCCTTGAGAAATATTTTGAAAGGATCTTTTGCTCCTCGTCTTTCTTTTCTTCTGCCATGGGAGGTCGTTAGGGTTTGTGAGGTTGATATTGAAAAGGTTCAAGCAGATCAAGCCCTAACTCCTTATACCCCAACCTCATTGGGGACATGAAAATAAAAAACAAAAAATAATAGACCGCTCAGATACCATTGATCCAAACTTATGCAGGAACACAATAGGATACATATATAAACATAAATACTTAAGTGTAGCAGGAATAAAACTTCATTTCATTAATATCAAAGAATTGAAATATGCTTACATACAGAATGGAAATAAACTAGCTCGGGCGATGGTATATTATCTTTGAGAAGAGATGTGGTGGCTATGTGCCTATGAACTATGTTACAATGAGGCTCGATGACCTTTTTATCTTTACGAAAAACTATAAACCTTAAAAATCAAAAATCCTAACCCTAGGAGATGAAGCACCAAAAGCTTGTGGGCCTCGTTGGGTAAGTTGGAACGTCAACTTCCCGGGGTCATATATTTGGCATAAAATCTCTGTTTGGCTATCATAATAACTTGTTTCAAAGATATCAAAGAGGAGACCAAAAAAAAATGGATATGTTGGTTTGGGACCTTTCTAGTCTCTCTATTTTCCCTAAAAAACGAATTTTAGTCGCTCAAAATGGCTCTGGAATTTAGGACCAAAAAAGTGCCAAAATTAGTAATGTGTGCTACAATTAAGGAAACTGAAAAACAAAATGAAACAGTGGAGGGGATCCAAGTGGAATAGGCGGGTGACCACTAATATCCACCTAGATCAATTGATCTATATTTTCTTATATTTTGTGAGTTGGTTGCAGAACATTTGGAATCAGAGCTTTGGATTCTAGGGTCTTGCTTCTTAAAACAGGTCATCTTGGAATTTTCGCTATAACATTTTTTTCTTTTTAGAATATGAAATGGAAACCAGGAAATATAATCAACTCTAATGTCATGGAAAATCTTCTGAAGAAATAACAACAAGGTGTGATTGCAAAATTATGCTCACTACATGTTCAAACATTGAAATCGTTTATTTCTCCATATCTCCAAAATGTCTTGGACAATCATTCCAGGGTGTTTGAGACTCCCAAAGGCCTCCCACCTATTTGTGATCATGATCATGCTATTCATTTTATTCTAGGAAGTGTTCCTCCAAACATTAGTCCCTATAGATATCCTTATTACCAAAAGAGTGAGATTGAATGTTTGGTTGTAGAAATGCTAGAGGCCAATATAATTCAACCTATTCAAAGTTCTTTATCTGCTCCAGTATATTGTTGCACAAGAAGGATGGATCATGGTACATGTGTTTGTATTATAGGGAGATCAACAAGCTCACTATTAAAGATAAATTTCCCATTCTTGTCATTGATGAATTATTGGATGAATTACATGAAGCAATTTACTTCACCAAGTTGGATCTTCGTTGAGGGCATCATCGAATAAGAATGAAGACTGAAGACATTTTGAAAACAACATTTATAATTCATGATGGTCATTATGAATTTTTTATCATGCCTTTTGGGCTTACCAATGTGCCTTCTACATTTCAAGGTTTGATGAATTCCATTTTCAAACCTTTCCTTATAAAATTTGTGTTAGTAATTTTTGATGATATACTAATCTACAACAATCTTGGAAGGATCATGTTCAACCTGTTGACAGGGTGCTCAAACTATTGGAGGAGAAATAATTATATGCAAAAACCTCCAAATTTTTCTTTGTAGTACAAGAGGTGGAATATCCTGGTCATATTGTATCTCATGAGGGTGTTAAGGTAGACCCTAACAATATTAAAGCCATTAAGGAATGGAAAATCCCCATAACCATAAACCATCTACAAGTATTTCTTAGGTTGATAGGGTATTATCGCAATTTTGTTATGAATTATGGGAGAATAACAACACCTTTAACAATATTACTGAATAAAGATGCATTTTATTGGATTCCAGAAGCAACTAAGGCCTTTGAACATCTTAAAGTGGCAATGTGCCAAGCACTGGTCTTAACTACGCCATACTTCACAAAAATCTTTATTATGGAATGTGATGCCCCAAGAAATGGAATTGGTGTTTTTTTAATGCAAGAAGAAAGACCCATTTCTTTTGAAAGTCATCTAATGATAGGAAAGTATTTACAAAAAACCTACTTATCAGAAGGAAATGTTGGAAATACTACATGCACTTAAGAAATGGATATCTTACCTAATGGGAAGACACTTCAAGGTAAAAATGGATCATGATAGTCTTAAATACATTTTAGAACAAATTTTATCTTCAAAAGAGCAGAGAAAATGGGTCACAAAGATGTTGGGTTATGACTTTGAAATCATATACAAAAAATGGAAGCACAATGTTGTTGCAGATGCACTCTCAAGAAAGGAAGAGGATGTGGAAGCATTTATTTCTGCAATTTCTATTATCCAACCAAATTGGATAAACGAAGCAAGGGATGAAGGGAAGGATGAAAAATAAGTGTGGTCACCCATTAAAATTTGCAACAAGATCCCAATACTGATACATTTAGCTGGAAAAATGATTCATTATGGTACATAGATCACTTATATCTTTGTAAGAATTCAAAACTCAAACAAAATATACTTTTGGAATTGAACACCTCTCCCTTAGGAGGGCACTCAATATTTTTAAAAACATACCACAGGGTTAAGAATGATTTTTTTCTGGATGGATTCAAATCTGATATTCAAAGGTTTGTGGCGGAATGTTTGGTTTTCCAACAAAATAAAGTTGAGACAATGAAGACCTCGGATCTGTTACAACCTTTGTCCATTCCAATTCAACATTGGGAGGAGGTTTCAATGGATTTTATCATAGGTTTACCCAACTTCAAAGGAAAGAGTGTCATCATGGTGGTATTTGATAGACTTAACAAGTATGCACATTTTCATGCATTATCTCATCCATTTAAAGCCAGTGCAATTGCTACTGCATTTATGGAAAAAAATAAAAAGATACATGGAAACCCAAAGATTATTGTAATTGATAGAGATCCCATTTTCACTTGAAATTTTTGGACATAATTATTCTCTTTTTTGGGTACTCAATTAGCTCATAGCTCATCTTATCATCCTCAATCTAATGGGAAAATGACATAGTGAAAAAATGTTTGTAAGGATCTCTTCATTTCTTTGTATATGATAAACAAACACAATGGGTCAAGTGGTTACCTCTGGCTGAATGGTGATATAACACTTCCTTCCATACAACAGCAAAAATGACCCCATTTATGGCACTTTACAGATAGCATACACCATACATCACATCATCTTTAAGAGAAAATTATAAGGTTCAAGAAGTGAAATATCACATCAAGAGTCAAAGATAATTTCTCCAACTCTTAAAGGATAACCTCACTTTAGCACATAATCGAGTGAAACAACAGGAATATCAACATCGCAGTGAAAGAAGTTTTGATGTAGGGGACTGGTAGTTTTATGGCTACAACCATACAAAGAAATGTCCCTAAATCAAGCTAAGAAGGATAATATATTATCACCAAAGTATTATGGTCCTTACAAGGTGTTGAAAAAGATTTGAACTATGGTGTTACACAACATTTTGTCACCGTCCCTGCAATCCCCATCCCGAACATCGGAGGACCATTTTTGTGACTTCTGTGTAGTGTCATGCCTTGAAAAAAGTGTCATTTCATCAATTTCCATGAGAAGAACATTTCCTCTGTTGACTATTCCTAGAGTAGACTATAAAAAACATATTATTTTGGGTCGGCGTTGGCAGACAGTTATGGCCTCGCACCCATAGAGAAATTAGCACTGGGCCTTGCGCCCATTGGCGCTCTATCTCAGTGGACTGCCCACGCTGAGTTATTTTTGGAAATTTTTTTAAAACATAAGCGTCAAACATCTTCCTTCCACCATATGAGGGATCCCAACCTCCTGCTCCTCTCCTATAAATACATCTCTCTCACATAGTTGCAACTAGCTGAACATTTTTTACAATAGCTGAAATGGTTGAATCGCTGAACAATCTGATATAGCTAGTGTGAGATAGAGCAAAGAGAGACCTATTGTCGAGAGAGAGTCTAGGATTATTGCCTCAACAAGTCCAATTCCCTGACGAATGCTTGAGACATGTTTTGACTGGAACCGCTGAAGGAGGCTGCAACGTCAAGGCTCTTTTGGTTGTAAACTCTTTCTCTCTTCTTATTAATACATGACTGATGTTTTGGTTCCCATTTTGCATTTGATATGATTAATCTTGTGCAATACATTTAGTTCTTCTTGACCAATTAAATAGTTATGAATGAAAGTATTGTTTCGTATACTGCTATCATCCTCTAATCCTTGTGCAGGCACCTGAGTACCACTGTTGAAGGACCACGACGTGTCAAGATGAAGATCAGGAGACTGCTGCCACAGCTACGACAACTGCATTGGAACAAAGGTAGGACATCTATCCTAACTCAGTTTCATTCATTAACTAGGAAATGACGCATTAGCATGTCCTCTTGCTGCTAGACTGACCCTAGGGATAGAGGGGTCGCCTTTGTTCGCAGAGGGGATTTACCTACACAACAATTTGGAGACTCCACTGGGGAAGTTCCTAGCATCGATCCAAGTATAGTGGTGCATGATATTCCTACCTAACCTGGTGCGAAGCCTGTTCACCAGCGTCTTGGTCCTGTGCACTCTACAAAGGTGGCTGCTATTAAAGGTTAAGTTGAAAAGCTTCTTTGAGCTGGTTTTATATATCCGATTCCCTTGACAGAATGGGTTTCCAATATTGTTCCTGTGGATAAGAAATAGGGTACTATTCGGGTTTGTGTCGACTACTGTGACATTAACCGTGCTTGCCCTAAGGATAATTATCCCAATCATTTTATTGATCAGATCATTGATGACTGTGCTGGGAGTAAGATATTTTCCCTTATGGATGGGTTTTCTAGGTACAACCAGATTGATATTTTTCCGACTGATCAACACGAGACTGCCTTTATTTGTCCTTGGGGTAATTTTTCCTATAAAAATCTCCCTTTCGGTCTTAAAAATGTTGGGGCTATGTTTCAACGAGTAATTTCGTATGCTTTCCACGATATCAAACGCTTTGTTCATCCTTATCTGGATGACCTTCCCGCTCATTCAGCTAAGCGTAAATACCATCAGATTTTTCTTCACTGTCGATGCTATAACATGCTGCTCAATCTGCATAATTGCATCTTCTGTGTTGAATTTGGTAGACTCTTAGGGTTTATCGTTTCCAAAGATAGGATTCATCTCGATCCACTCAAAGTTGAAGCTATTGTTTATCTCCCCTCTCCTTCCTACTTACATCAATTGCAGAGTCTGCAGGGGAAAGCTAACTTCCTGCGCCATTTTATACCTAACTATGTTGAAGTGGCCAAAGGATTTACGTGATTACTGAAGCAAGCCATCCTATTCCTCTGGGATGAGATCACCAAAAAGTCCTTCGATGCACTGAAGACGTTGCTAGTCAATGCTCCTCTCTTGTGTCTGTTAGAGTCGGTTTCTTCATCCCTCCATCAGAGATCAAAATCTCTTTTGTTGCATTTCATTTTAGGTGTCTCATTCAATTCAGTCATTTGCATTCCATTAGGAGCATCGATCGTCTGATGGAAGGGTCTTTTCACTCATGTCCCTCAATGTCATGTACCTGCTGGTCCGTGTCTATTCATCAAAATCAATTTTAAAGTCATTTATAGTTCTATTTTGGTCTCTTAGTCAGCAAGAGTCATTTCAGTCATTAGGTCTAGGGTTTCAAAAATTTAGTCTTCAAAGTGTCCAATAATGCCAGCAGGAACAGAGGGAGGTTCAAAATAAGTTTTCATTTCAAAAATTTCATCGTTATAATGTAAGATCTTGACTTTTCTTCAAAACTCTGTTTTGAAGAAAAATCGTCAATTTCGTCTTTTGTAATAAATGCCATGTATATTTTCAAATTTTTTCAGTTGTGAAGATGTTTAGGCGCAGCCCTGGTCGCCTTTTCCAAATTCCATGCCAGTCATCCCTGCAAAAAATAGACAAAAGTTTCGTCATTCAGCTCAAAAAAAAACTCAAAGGAAACAAGCAAAACAGAGTTTGTATTAAAAAGTGAAAAGTGCCAAAGTTCTGCAACATTACAAAAGTGGGTTACTAAATGAAAAAATCAAAATCTTTTTTATATATAAGATATGTTCCACATTCAAATTTCATTTTCACGCCAAAGATAAGAGAGAAGCCAAGTCAATTTTGGAGGAGAGAAAGCTTGTGTTTGAAGCCAAGACTGTGTATTGGAGTTGCTGCACGGCGCATTGGGAGAAGGCACGACGCACAAGAAGGTCGCGGCGCATACAACCGCACATCACTGTGTATTTTTCAACGTGCGCGGCGCACATGCTGATCGCAGTGCACTGGGTTGTGCGCGCGGCGCACAGAGCCGACAAGCAAGAATTTCACCACTGCTTCATGAAATTTTAAATCAACTCAATTTTCCTCACTCCAAGTAAGTTTGTAAGGCTTTGAATTTATATTATCTTGTGTTTGGTGTTGTTTGGAGGGAAGAATATAAAAGTTTGAAAGTTGAAAACATAAACCCTATCATTTGGTGAAAAAAATGCTCCTTAGGGTTTGAATTTGAGTGTTAGAATTTGACTTTGGTGCCTAGTAGTTCAAATCCCATTTCTCACATGTGTTTCCCTTTCCCATCGCTGTCATATCATCATACAGTCCATCCCTTATTCCCTCACATTCCCAAAATCTCTTATTCCTAAAGTCTTATTATCCTTATCCCTAAACCCTACCATTCCCTATCATTATCCCTCTCCCATATCATTTGCAAAAATTCCTAAATCCCAAATCCCCAAACAGTCAAGTTACTATCCTCACACTTCAATTTTCACTTGACAAAGCTCCATTATACCCACTATCTATATTTACCACAGTCCTTTCCTATTTTGGCACACATTTGGCAATTGGAGGAAAATACACCAAATTCTTATTTTCACCTCATACAGATCAACATACACTTGACATACACCTTATAACACCATGACGGACACTGAGTCATCATATGAACAAGACAGTGATTCTACCACTGAGCTGCATGCACCGAGAAGGCCTCGTAAAGGTGGAAAACATGTGAGAGAAGAGCCCACTTCATTGACTCAGTTGCAGGCCTGCCCACTTGCCATGGCATATTTTCGAGAGCAGTCATGTTATCAGTACTATGAGATGATTGCTCGGATTCAGCATCATCAAGAGTTAGCTCGGTTGTTTGTTTTACATTTGCATGATGGTCAGGTAACTCTTGCTGGTGTAAACTTCACCTTGACACCAGAAACCATTTCTCAGGCAACAGGAATACCAAATGTCGGTGAAGAGTGGAACAAGAGAAAACAGGTGGAAAGAGTGCATTATGAACCTTACATCAGGCCTAGCTATGTGAGACAGCTCAGCAGGGTATTCCCATTCTGGTTTCTGAAGGAATCCTATGCGCCTTTGATGAGACTCATTATCCGATACTTCAGTTGTGAGGGCCAGTTTTCATGCCTCTATGCATACCGCATCAGATTATTGATGCATTTCACGAGAGTGAGGATGATGAACATTCCGTATTTCATGTGCCAAAACATCGAGAAAATGACCACTCTCGTGTGGAAGAGGACTCCCGAGCAGCAGTACAACAACATTTATCACTACGCGCTCATCAAGATCATTGTTGTACATCAGCTTGGATTGCAGGGCATTGCATGGGAAGATTTCATTTCCCGTGACTTCTTCACAGCCCCTCAACCTCCTCTGGAGATCGTTCATGAGCCAGGTGAACCTTCACATCAGTTTGAAGGTCCCGAGATAGATCCTATTGGTGTGCCAGTGTATTTCACTTATCAGAGAGGCACGAGAGTATTGTTTGCAACAACTCGACGAGTACTATCTCCACCTAGGGTGGAAGGGGTCTCGTTTCCATCATCAGCAGCACAGGTACAGGTACAGGACAGAGGAAAGAGGCCCATGCAGGAGGAGGGCCCTTCAAGAGGCCAAGATACTGATTTCATATTGATTGATGAGGGTTTGAGCTCTCCAAGCTCAAAATTGAAAGAGATCATTCAGGAGAAGAAAGATGAGATCGACACATTGAATGACAAGTTGCAGAGAGCTCATTGGATCATAAACTATCTGGAGTAGCACAACAAACAGTTGGAGGATCAACAGACGATCATGGAGTTGCAAAACATCTGTGAGAACCGGCAAGCTGCCCGAAGAAGCCCATCCGAGATGACACCTATTGAGCGTGATTTCAAAGCTAATAGAGAGACTTGGCTTGAGAGGGTCAAAATTCATCTTGAGAAGTTGTTGGAGAAGGAAAAAAAGGAGAAGAACATGCTCAGGCACATGAAGAACCATTATTGGGCACGCACGCATGTTTGCAAAGCAAAGATTAAAATCCTGAAGGCAAGGCTAAGGAGGGCACTGAAGTGTCGCAAAAGGCATGATAGGCTCCAAATATTGGCCAAAGATTCTTTGGCTGAGCATAGAATTTGATCAGGGACCTTCAGCCCAAATTTCAAGGAATTTGGGAAAAATTTTGTCAATTTTGAATTTTTGGGTCACAAAACAGGTTTTTCTGCCCGACGCGTAGCGCCACTTGGCGCGCGCTTATAATTGGAAACTCTTCAGGGGAAAAAATTTGCATTTCTGGATTTTTTATTAAAATTTATGCATGCTCATGTATTACCTAAGGATTTCATCAAGTTATGGGTTGCCTAAAGGGTCAAAAACACCCTAAAAATGGCCTTTCTGCCACTTTTTGCACACACGGGAAGAATTTTTAGGAGATTGCACGTTTTGAGGGGAAAATGGCAACCAAATAAAAAAATTCCACTTGGGTTGGAAATTAGACAGGTAGGGCTTTCCAAAAAGCTATCCTGAGCTCAATTTGGACTTTGGGAAGGGCCTCAAAATCAGCTCCAAACTTTTGCTACGCATACAGATTCCAGGCGCGGTGCATAGAGGAATTTGGCCTATATTTCACTCAGCTGCTCAGAATTTCGCCTAGTTTTGGCTAGTTTCACTTTTTCATGTAATTTTTTATGTACCTTGATGTAATTTTGGCACATTTTTACTCATTCTAGAAGATTCATTCACCAAAAGGTGAAATGTAAGTGAATGGATCAATTTCCTAGCATATAAAGGCAAGTTGTTTCATGGCCTATTTTCTAGTTCCTAGTTTAGATATGGTTGAAACAGCTCCTAGAATGATGATCTAGACCCCTAGAGGCATGGGGAGGAGTTAGGATTATCTATATTATGTATTTTCTCAGTCATTTTCAGGGTTGGACACTTGGGATTGCTTGGCACTTCATTGTACATTTCATCTCTGCAATTTTGGCAAAGGAATAGACCAGGGTTTGCAACACTTTTTGGGATCCATGTGGCTCTGTGTTTTGATGGTTTTTTTCTCTATGTACTTGTAATTTCACTGATGTTTATGTGTATCATTTCCTCTCTCCTTTCTTCTTAGATTAAACAAATGAGTGTTAAAGGTGGAATTCAATGGGTTGCTCTGCTCTGCCTTTAGTTTTGTTTAATTTTTCATGTTTTCATCTGTTTGAGGAGGACTCTTGAGACCCTATTTCCCTCTTCAGCTCCTTACCGATCTGATCCATCCATTCACTAAATCTAAAGCATCAAAACAATTTCCTTCCTTGCCCCAATCAGAACTCTGCAAAAACTAGGCCTAATCCCCGCACCCAAAACTGCCTTTCCCTTTGATCCAACAAAAACCCTCAAAAATCAAAATCAAACTCCTTTACTTATATACCTAGCCTAAAATTAGCTTTTATTTCAGTCATATCAAGCCCTATTGATTACTTTTCGCTGAGATTGACCCGGAGAGATCCCTCTCCTGTTCTAGTAGGGCTAGCTACCAGACTGAGTGTGGTTTTATGTTACCCTGAACTCTACCTTCCTTCAGCCTGAAGTAGATTTAGGCAATATCAGTGTCCTCCAAATTATCATCACGATTACTCCCTCTATTTGGCTGTTGCATTTAGCATGATTTCCATGGTTTTGGTACAAGATGATGATGATGGTGACAAGCATGTAATTTATTATTTAAGTCACAATATTCTCGATACTGAGACGTACTATGCCCATGTCGATAAGTTGTCGTTGGCTAATGTTCAAGTTTTTCAACGTTTTCGTCACTATATTTTGTTGCACACAGTGGCCATGATTTTTTATTGCAACCCTATGACCTACATATTGACTCGTCAATTCCTAGGGAGCAAATACTCAAAGTGGATCGTTATCCTCCAAGAGTTCGATTTGGAGTTCACTACTGCCAAGTCAAAGAAATCATTGGTTTTTTCTGATTTGATCTGCTCTCTCCCTTCTAATTCTGCTCCATGTGGTTCCGAGGAATGCATTCCGGATGACACGCTTTTTCTTATTAGTACCTTAGATCCTTGGTACAGTGATATCATCGTATATCTTCAGACTTCAACCTTCCGATCTCAGTTGATGAAGGATGCTCATCAACGCATCCGCCATCAATCGCAACCTTATCGAATAGTCAGAGATACTCTCTACCGCATTGGAGTTGATTCCATTCTCCACCAGTTTTTGAATCTCTAGGAGGCTGAAAAGGTTCTAAATGATTGCCACAGTGGCGCCTTTGGCGGTCACATGTTTGGATATGCTACTGCATAGAAGATTCTTCGTGCTAGCTATTTCTCGCCCTCCATCTTTAAATACTGCATTGTTGTTGTCCGTAAGTGTCATGATTTCCAGATCTATTAGCGCAAGATGCGCGTGCCGCCCTCCCATCTTCATCCTATCATTACCGTTGGTCCCTTTGCGAAGTGGGGCATCAATTTTATGACGTGTAACCCTCACTCGACCTGGGGGGCATGCTTATATTATCGTAGCCATGGACTACTTCACAAAATGGGCCGAAGTAATGCCTATACTTATAGCTGACGGTAAGACAACAACACAGTTTTTATTCAATCATGTAGTTACTAGGTTTGGTGTCCCTCAAGCCATTTTTAACGATCATGGTTCCCATTTTCTTCATTACATGGTGGCTGAGTTAACTTCCAAGTTGGTTCTGCGTCACGAAAACTCAACGCCGTACTACCCTCGGGCCAATGGCCAGGTTGAATTCGTGAACAAAGTTCTCATCACTATGCTTCAACGTACGATTGGGATGCACAAATCAAACTGGAATCTAATCTTTGTTTTCAACTCTCTGGGCTTACCGAACCTCAGTGAAGGATGCTATCAGATCCACTCCATTCCATCTTGTCTATGGTCTAGAAGCTACCCTTTTGATTGAATGTGAAATTCCTTCTCTAAAAATAGTTGTCGAATTGCTGCCTAATACCTCGCCAAAAGCAAAGCGTCTTCTATATTTAGAGAGGCTTGATGAAACTCGTTGTTTTGCTGCTCTTGTCATAGAAGCACAGAAAAAGTGGTTCAAAGCTCATTTTGACCAGTTAGTTTCCCCTCGTTCCTTTATAGAAGGAGACCTCATCCTCCTGTATGACCAAGCTCACGATAAGCTGGGGGCAGGAAAATTTCAACCCGTGTGTCATGGGCCCTACATTGTTAAATGTGTTTTGCAGAACGAGGCGTATGAGCTAATTGCTTATGAAGGTCATCCTCTAGATTAGCCCAGAAATGGGTTGTATCTTAAAAAGTACTATGCATGAGTCTTTTGTGCATGTTTCTTTGTACATAGGTGTTTTTTCTTTTTTGTACATTTTTGGCTTGGTGTGCTTTGTGAGCATTTTCCTGCTTATTGGATCATTTCTTATTGTGCATATGTCTATTACCCCTTATGTTAGTTTCGCGGATGGTGCTTCCCGTAGTACCCGAAACCTGTCTTCAGTAGCCTGGGTGATTTATAATCCTACTGGTGAGTTGATATACTTTCAAGGTATCTTTCTAGGATGAACTAGAAACAATGTCGTTGAATATAGTGTTGTTATTGAACTATTAACCGAGACCATTTCTCTCGACATTCATGCATTGATTGTTAACCTAGACTCACAACTTGTCATTCTTCAGCTTAATGGGCATTATTCTGTTAGAAATCCTCACATATTAAGGTTGTATTTGCGTTTTCGTTAACTGGAAAGACATTTTGGTCACATTACATATCAATATATTCCTAGACGAATGAATGATTTAATTGATACCGTAGCCAATATTTTATTAGATATACATTTGCGTCATTTGTAAAAACATCATAATCAATTGACAAGATCCATACAGGAAAATAGATGTATATATATATATATATATATATATATATATATATATATATATATATATATATATATATATATATATATATATATATGCATCGAGTGTTTTCATCCACGTGGATCATAAGTTCAAAAAATATGTGTGTTTCGGTTACATCCTGAGACATCATGTCTCTCAAAAAATATGCAGAAATAAAAACCTAGGAGTCTAGTGACGCTCATGATAGAACTTCACTGCCCGTACGAGCTGCCTCAACAAGCGGTGAACACAGTTCGACACCCCTATAGTGTATCTCTGGTACGTGCGAGGAACATCAACGAATCTCGCATAGTCAAGGATCCCATGGGAGATTCCCTTCAAGTTGCGTATGATTTCCTCCTCCTCGCCTCCCTCACCATGAGGGGCCACATCAAAATCACGAGGAAGTCTCCATGCTATTGGAGACATGCCTGCAGGTCTTTTTGGGCCAATATCTGCAAATACATGGATTCATGTCAGAACATGCATAATAAAAAAATCATAATACTCATCAAAATGAAAAATGAGTCTTACCCAATGCTTCATCCCAATCCTCTCCTATTGGGAGTGGGAGATCTGCATCACCGGTAAAGTCTATGCCAGAATAGGGCCATTTCTCCATGACAATCATCTATCGATGGAGCCACTCAAAGAACTCCAGTCTCTAGGACATCTGTTGACCGCCCAATAATCTTGGCATCAAAGCCTCCCAACAGACCATCCGTGGCTCTTGGGTTGGTGGTGTCAGAACTATAACCTCTTGACGTTGGAAAATTTTTAATCGTTCCAAGATGAAAGGTACCAAGATGGACCCATAGCTGAACTGCTTCAATTTACCATTCTTGAATTTTGTCAGCTGGTGTTTTATGTTGATTTTCACCACCTCTACCTAGTTGTAGAGATTTGGTTCCATGCAATCCACTTCAAGAAGTAACTGTGTTTTTTTGGCCTCATGTGGAGCCTGAACTCCAGCAGCTCACGTGATGGTGTGCAGCACTACTCTGAGTGTCAGATCAGGAATGGTTTGGATATCCACCTTCTCGCTTTTGGATACTTTCTGTGCTCCTCAACACACTCTGTCAATAACCATACTCATGTTTTCCATTATGGTCTGAGTACCTGTCAGGATTGGTACCGTCCCCCTCCGCAACAATCTGGTTATGGAGTAGACATCTAAGACTTCAATATCGAGTTCTTGATCATGAATGATGAATATTTCCTTATCAATGCCCCAGACACTGATCAAGTACTACAATAGCTTCGATTGAGCTCTGAGACATGGTGCCATGAAGAATTTATTAACCCTACATTCCCTGAGAATGTCTATACATCTCACATTTCCCATGGTTTCCTCATCTTCTTCACTATATTCTCATTCTTTCCATTCGATCACCATTTTTTTTTCTTTCACACCTGCAAAAACATCTATATGGTTTTCATTAGTCAAATAATTTTCTTTTGAAATGTTTAAATTGGGCTTACTTGTTGGAATTTCAAGCTAAACATCGCAGTTGCGGTTAAACAGTCGCACCAATTGGCGTGCCTCCATTTTGATTCAAGGCCAGTTGGCACAAGTTCGTGCCTGATACCCGCGCCGACTGCCGCGCCCTAGTTTTTACAAAAACCCCCCCATAGATCTACAAAATGGGTTGTAGGCAATGAAAATTATATCAAAATGCAGGGAACGATATGAGTTCTTACCTGGAACAGACGGATTCACTATTACCCTTCTATATTTTCTGTTGTCAGCTCCGCAAAATCACAGTGAAAAAGGGTAAAAATTTCTCACAAGAGGTAAATGTGAAAAGTAATTTATTTTTTTACCATTTTTAGCATTTTATAAACCTTTCGAAACCCTAATTAGGTTTTAAAGCACATTTTTCAATTATTTCGCTATTTTATTTTGAAAAATGGGTTTTACGTGTGTCTCTTGTGCAGCGACAAGTCCTCAACGTGACAAGGATGAAGTGACGAGTTGCATTTTATACTTTTTTGGACTTGGTAAAAACACAAAAAGTCACCCTGGAGTCATCTTTCAACTCTTTTCTCACTCTCAAAAAATTGAAAAGATTGTCGGGACTCTTGTCATTTTGAACTCGTTAAAAGGCTGTGAAACGATATCTACCCAATATACGTTTACCCCTTTTCGGGCTGGGATAGATTATTTACGAAAAAGGAATACCTTAGCCTATCGTGACTAAGAGGTTCTCTCAAACATAGTTTTCTACGTTTTCGGATCTGTGAGACTACCTACGAAAAGGGACCCGTTGGAGTTTTATTTTCAAACTCTTTAAACATGAAAATATGTCGAGTTGTTCCTTTGTCAGGCTCATTAAACCTAAATGACATCGAAAATCTTCACCATGACGTAACCGAGTTCCTCCTTCCTAGTGCTCGTATAATGTGCTAGGATGGATTTGTCCAAAGGAAAAATTTATATGACGAGCATATGCTATCCCCTTCAAGCTTGTTTCCAAAAATAATTGGGGTACTCACCAGCAATGGTGGGGGTAAATGGAACTAGTTCTCAGTCATGTCAGCAGTATGTCGCTCTTGAACATGACACTCATTTACATTCGTGTCGGGTTGGGGACATCTCATTTCGTCATTTTTTCCTCCATGGGTTTGGGTAATCTGTTTTGAACTCTCATCTTCTCTTTGCCATGTCATCATGACCTCAGATCCCTTGATGTCAAATACTGCCAAATTCTGGAGTCGTGTCTTTGATATGTTCAAGAGAGGTTTCCTTTTGCAGTTTTCAACCTCTGATCCTCTTTTCGGTCCTGATTCACTATCATATTATTCCTTTGTCTCATGTCGAAGATGTGGGAAACATTATGGCCCTCCTTCAACCAGGTCACTTCCTGTCGACTTCGGCTCATTATCCAGGAAGTTAACCTAGAGACTCCCTTCTAGTACCTTGGATCTTGCATGCCTCAATGGAAATTTCTTCGCATTCGAAGACAAGTCCTCATCATTGGCCCTTGATCGTGTGATTCTACAAGTGTTCAACGCCAGCTCATTGTTCACGTTTCGTGGATTGTACTTTTTGTACCTTGAGAACCATTGTCATTATTGGTGGTTGGCTGGTAATCAGGTGAATTTCTTACATGTTTGACTTCAGCTCACATATTCGCATGCTTGAATTTGTACTTTTTCAGGTCGAGATGGAGCGCAAGACCTTGGGTTTTGTCTAATAAAATCCAGGTTGCGAGATAATTTGGTTTATCATGACTATATGCATGACTCTTTCGATTGGATGGTTGTGACCATACCTGAGTCTATTTATTGATCCTTCTTGCTGGATGGCTACGACCATACATCATTCTATTTATTGATCCTTATTGCTAGATGTTGTGTCCATACCTCTAATCTCAGTTTTATATGTACTCTATTATGGATGGCTGCGCCCATGCCACATGTTCATGTATCAGAGATATCAGTTGTACTTGTACTTGTAGGTCTTTAGACGATGGTGTTTGGTTTGAACGCATTCTCATAAAGCATTTCACTCCTCCCTCTCTCTCGGACCTCATGCTTTAGGGGGCATCCGTTACACATAATTTTTTCACCATCCCTTCAATCCCCATCCCGAACATTAGAGGACCATTTCTGTGACTTTTGTGTAGTGTCATGCCTTGCAAAAAGTGTCATTGCATCCCTTTCCATGAGAAGAATATTTCCTCTGTTGACTATTCCTGGAGCAGACTATCAAAAACATATGATTTTGGGTCGGTGCTGGCAAGCAGTTATGGCCTCACGCCCATAGAGAAATTAGCACTGGGCCTCGCACCCATTGGTGCTCTGTCTCAATGGACTGCCCACGTTGAGCTGTTTTTGGAATTTTTTTTAAAATAGAAGCATCAAAAATCTTCCTTTGGCTTCTTGTTTCCTACATTTGAGCAACCTCCCAAAGGATAAGGCCTTCCTTCCACCATATGAGGTATCCCAACCTCCTCCTCCTCTCCTATAGATACATCTATCTCACCTAGTTGCAGCTAGCTGAACATTTTTTACAATAGCTAAAATGGTTGAATAGCTGGTGTGAGATAGATTAGAGAGAGACCTATTGTCGAGGGAGAGTCTAGGCTTATTGCCTCACAAAGTCCAATTCCCCGATGAATGCTTGAGACGCATTTTGATTGGACCCGTGGAAGGAGGTTGCAACATCAAGGATCTTTTGGTTTTAATCTCTTTCTCCCTTCTTATTAATACTTGACTAATGTTTTGGTTCTTTTTTTTCGTTTGATATGATTAATCTTGTGCAATAATTTTAGTTATCCTTGACCAATCAAATAGTTATGAATGCAAGTATTGTTTCATATGCTATTATCATCCTCTAATCCTTATGCAGGCACCTGAGTACCACTGTTGAAGGACTGCGATGTGTCAAGACGAAGATCAGGAGACTGCTGCCACAGCTACGACAACTGTGTTGGAACGAAGATAGGAAATCTATCCCAACTCAGTTTCATTCATGTTGGCGCCCTTGTTTTGAAATGAAACATTTTTGTGTTGCGGAGAACAGGTGGCAGAGCGCAACCACGGTAGACACAGAGTTGTCACGGTTGTGAAGAAATGAAGAAAAGGTGGCACGGCTATTGCGGAAGCAAGTACAAATGGCAAAGGGAAGCAACAGAAGACAATCAGTGGGATTCCCAGCAATCAGGGAAAGCAGCAAACAGCCGAGCGAAAAAGAAGGAAGGACTATCAGTCGCGCTGGCGGTGGAACAAATAGGCAGCCGGAAAGCGAAGAAGAGAGGTTGGTTCAGGAGGGATCGAAGAGAAGTAGCCATAGGAAAAATATTTTCATGTTGTTCTGCTCTCTCTCTCTCTCTCTCATTGTTCTGTTCTATGTTTTGTAATGCGATTGTAAACAGTTCTTCCAGGCACGCTCTGAGGAGTGATGCAATAGTGTTTTGTTGTTAATGAAACACTTTCTAATATAAGGTTGTTGTTCTAAGTTCTATCTTTTGTTATGGTTTAGTGGACATGCAACTATTTTGAATTTTTTGTTGTCATTCTTATCAAGTTCATGAGTATTGTTATCTATCTTGTATTTACACTTATTTGAAGTACTTGAGTTATGGATGGTTTGTGAATTTTCCATGTCTGATCGATACCTAATCCAACCCCAGCCTTAATAAGGTCAGGACACACCTAGGGTGAGACTCTCTGTTCCTCGAAGCAGGGTGAAAATTCTGGCGTGTGCTAGACTACTGCGGTAACCCTTGTAGGCCACCTTCCTGAACCTGGGTCTCCCCTTGAGACCTCTTTTCTTGCCAACAAATGGTTTCGTTGCCGGGACCTGAAATCTCATTCTGGAGTTAGATCATGGTATCACGAATATTCGTTAAAGAAATACGAAAGTGGTGGGATGACCATCTAGACCAGTTCATAGCTCAGCAAGCGGAAGTAACACAGCAAAAAGAGAAGATTGTTAAGAACCAGATTCTATTCTTTGAGTCCGCTAGTGACATCTATGAAATCTTTTGGGGAAAGTTTCCAGAGGAGCTCTACAACTGGTTGCGGAGATTACATACCAAGGAAGTCCTGAGAGGTTTGCGGAAGGTCCGTCACAAGTGGGTGCACTCAGATCTAGTAGCACTCCACTGGCTAGATACCAATTTGACCCGAGTTGTAGTTTTCTGGGTGCAATCAACATTGGAAGGATACATAGTAGAGTTCGCAGCTAAATGCTACCAGTCTTTCTCAAAAGCGGAAGACATATTCAAATTAGGGCTGCGTGGAAAACTGTTGAGGGAGATCCCCCTGTGGATCAAGGCTTTGATGGTGGACAAAGGATTGATGGAGTTCCAAAAGTCTAAGATGGAGACATAAAAATCCAGTACTGGGGGAAGTGACTAAAGGAGAAATGATAAAAGTAAGTTGAAAATGGGGAATAGGGATATGGATGCCGAGACCTCCAGTAGGTTAAGGGAATGATGAGCACATTGGAGGGCGCAAATCACTGAGAAGTAGCAAGAAAGGGTGATGAAATAATTGGAAATACAAGAAAGGAAAAGGAGAGACAAAGGAGAGGCGCCTTAGACAACGAAGTAGATGGAAGTTCAGGCGAGTTCCCAGGATATAGGGGGGCCCACCAACGAAGTGTGGCAGGTGTATAGGAGCCCATCCCAAGCAGAAAATGGAAAGGAGTATGATAGAAACGACGCGTGCCCTGATGAGATGTCCTATGTGACGTTTCATGTTTCGATGGGGCAGCTATTCCGAGAAGGGCTGACACCCATAATCCCAGGTAACTCTATTCCCAAAAATTCAAGTAGCTCTAGTCCCGACCTTCCCCTGGTACTCTATCAACCACTAGGTGAAATTTTTGTTAAGATATGGTAATTAAGTAAGTCAAGTAGCATTCAATGCATAGCAGTAACACACCCTAGCAACAGTACTGGTACTACCATTTCACAGTCGGGAGCAAGGGGATTTTTTCTAGTAACCCCCACACAAGGAAGCATGGCAGGTTTGTTTACTCGATACCCAGAGTTTTCTAGGAGAGGTAATGACGATGTGGAACAACACTGGTACTTCTGTGAAGCCATATGGAGGGCTCGATAAACACCAAACACATTTAAGTTGGTATAATTTCAAACTACTCTCCGAGAGAGAGCTCTACGTTGATTTATAAAGTGGTCTGAGACTCATCAGAACCCAGTGTTAGATGATGTAAAAATGAATTTCGTGAAGGAATTCAAATTACCCCAAACAGATCAGCAGGGTTTATCAGAGATGTGGGAGATCAAACAGCGAGAAGGGGAAACTACATGGGATCTAATAAGGAGATTCGAGGATGCGGTTGGAAAGCTCAGCTACCTGATTGATCCCAATCACCATAGGGATTGGTTTATCAAGGCCCTTCTCCCACTGACAAGAACCTCACTGACACAGCAAAAGATCGAGACGTTGCAAGATGCATTAGAACAGGCGATGAAGATAGAGGTCATGGCAGGACTCCCGCAAGAATTTAAAAAAGGGGCATCATCTCAAGACCCTTCCATACTGGGACTACAACATCAAATAGCTAGCTTGACATAAAAACTGAAGGAAATTCAACCCATGTGTCCAGCGAGGCCAAGTGTATGGTGTATGCACTGTCTAATGGAAGGACATGTGGTAACCGAATGTCCTTGATTGCAGGCCCAGAACACGGGAACGCCAACAACAGGGGCACTGGGAGCTCTGTCAGCAGGAGGGGTTGCACAGATAAACACCCAAATATTATATCAGTCGCAACACCGATACACGGGGTTCCTCGCACAACAAAGTTTAGCGACGACTAAGTATTGTGAAATCTACAAAAGCATGGGTCACTCACCCCCCCTATGACCCATACTGAAAAAGTACTCCAATGTCCTGAAAAACATATAATGTGAGTTTTGTGCATCTACCACACACAACACAGAGCATTGTAGAGCTTTGGATGCTTTGGTAGAACGGTTAGACAAGCCTTCATATAGAGTGAACAAGGATCCTAGAGGACGAGGAGGAGGCATGAGAGGAGGCTGAGCAGGAGGAAGAGGACCAATACGATGCTACAACTGTGACCAAGAGGGCCATGTGGCTAGGGAATGTCCACTTCTTAGAAGACCCTGGTGCTCTCAGTGCAAGGTTAACATGCACGCAACAGAAGACTGCCCATTTCTCATTAAAATATGGGAAGAAAGGGCGACAAATCTAGTAAATGCAGAGCCAATTATAATAGAGGCTCAAGCCATGCAGAACGTGGCTATAGTGACATGGGGAGGCAAAATAACCGAGGAATATGCGCAGAAGATGGACCCGATAAAACTAGTAATACCAACATCTCCAAAGCCAACATTCAAGCCAGAAAACCAGAAGAAATTATTTTAAGAGGTAGCGGAAGCATTTTCCCAGCTTGGGGGACAAAAAGGAATTGAAATGCTGCAACTGAAGGAAGAGGATGGAAACCTAGTCAATTCAGGTACTACAATTCAAGAGTGGTTCCGTCTATTTCTAAAAATTGTTAACAACGCACCAATGTTGGAGCAATTAAAACGGAACCTGGAAAGAGTAGTACAGAAGACCACGGATCCAGGAGAATCATCTGGCATAACACATAAATATATACAAAGAGTGAAGAGGAATAAGAGAAGAATAGGCAAAGAGTTTTCAGTGAATAATCAAGTTGCGAGATTCCAAATTAAGGACACAATGCTTGATCTAGGGTTTGACGTAAACATCTTACCTAGAAAAACATGGGAAGCATTGGGAAGACCAAGGTTAACATACTCACCAATTTAACTTCGTATGGTGAACCAGTACTGCATTGTGCCCATAGGCAGGCTGGAGGAGGTCGAAGTCGAAGTTGCGGGAGTAACGACATACATGGACTTTGAGGTCATCGACAATATAGGAGACAAAGATCCCTATCCAGCATTACTGGGGATCGACTGGGCTTTTGAAAACTATGTAGTATAAGATTTAAAAAATGAACTGATGATATTTGAGGATGGAGAAGTCAGAGTCACCCAGCCGCTCGACCTGTATCAAGGTCCCCGATACACAGAGTCTATTGATAATAAAGAAGATGCTCAGCTTCTCAACCATATTTATCAAATGACTGCAGGAAAAAGGGAATATTACATCAACCCGATAGTGAGAGGATCGGTGAGTTAGAGGAGCATCCAAAGCTCAGACTTGGGCTTCGAGATAGCCTGGTATGACTAGAAGCAAGGGGGATACGAGACCAGCACAAGGAGATGCACCACCATTAGAAGAATCAATTGGATCGGGACTAAGGTAAGAGATTACCCAACTTTATCCGATATGAATGTTGTAAATACGTTCATTATCAAAATAGAAGACAATGTACTAGAGGATCATAGGGTCCCACTCATGGATGTGGCCTTGTAATCCACAGCTGCAAGATGGTGGAAAAACCACCACAACTCACTGTTGCGATGGGACAGAGTTGCAGCAGCACTGAAAGCCAAGTTCAAGGGAGAAGAAGGACCCCAATACACTCAAATATTTCAGGGGAATTCATATCCCAGAAAGCATGTGAAGGAGTGTGAAGATCAATGGAACACTACAAGATACCCAAAGCAGCTGTGGGTCCACAAATTTATACACTCCCTGGATAGGATTCCACAAGGCTGGTACCTAACATAGGAGAGGAAAAGGGGAACTGCCACTTGGAAAGAAGTTACGAGGAAATTCACACAATGCTTCTTATTTCAAGGGAAGACAGATATAGTCACCCAAGCATTATAGGCCATCAAAGAGGTACTATTATTCACAGAGAATTAGAATGAGGATGAGAAACCACTCATGAACCAAAGCATCCGACAGTTAGTAACCTGCAAGAAGATAAACAATAAGATGGACAATGATAATCTAGAAGGATTTATACATCTCTACTTCAAAGAAACAGAGGGAGAGAAAGATATTCAGGAGGACTCGAAAACCGAGGCAATTCATTTTCTTCCCCTCAAAACTAAGAAAATTAACATTGGGACTGAGGAGAAGCCCAAATTAGCATCAATCGAGGACTACTAGGATCCCTAGACGACCAAGGAAATCTTAAGTCTATTACAGGAATATGAGGACTTGTTCCTGTCATCCATAGCTAAATTGTCAGGAATCAAAGGGGACCTGGGAGAAATGCGCAAAACAATGAGGCCTGATGCAAGACCAATCAAACACAGACCCTATCGGTTGAATCCAAGGGTAAAGGAAAAGGCTAAGGTGGAAATCGACAAAATGCTAAAGGCAGGGTTGATATTACCAGTGGAGGAAGCAGAATGGGTAAGTCCCATAGTCATACAGAGCAAAAAGGATAAGGCAGAAATCCGAGTATGTGTTGACTATAGGAGTTTGAACAATGCCTGTATACATGACCCATTCCCCACTCCATTCAGTGAAGAGGTCCTAGACAATGTTACGGGGAACGAAGCATATTATTTTATAGACGGATTCTCAGGGTACCATCAGGTAAGGATAGCTGAGGAAGATAAGAAAAAGACAACCTTCACCATTGAATGAGGCTCCTTCTCATACCACGTAATGCCATTCGGGTTGAAGAATGCGCCGCAGTATTTTCGCGCATTTTCATAGCAGCATTCCGCGACTACATCCACAAATTCCTGGAGGTTTATATGGATGACTAGACCGTCTAAAGCCTGTTAAAAGACCATGCCATGCTATTGATAATTATATTTGATAGGTGTAGACAGTTACAGATCTCATTGAACTTAAAGAAGGGCATCATTGCAGTGTCGTTTGGAACATTGTTAGGACATGTTGTATGCAAACAAGGAGTCTGTGTGTATCCGGAAAAGGTAGCAGTGATAATAAACATGGAAGCCCCAGAGACTATGAAATAGTTGAGGTTAGTGTTAGGCCATACAGGTTATTACAGGAAATTCATCCGCAACTACGCGAAGATAACAACCCCATTGGAGAAGTTGTTGCAGAAATTGAAACAATTCAACTGGACAGAGAGTTGCACGACGACCCTAGACACCTTGAATGAAAAATTGGCAAATGTGTGAATATTGGTTCATCCGGATTGGGACAAGCAATTTCATGTCCACATTGATGCCTCGAGCATCGCACTCAGAGTAGTTCTAGCCCAACCAGGGGACACTACAGTTGATCACCTAGTGTAATTTGCAAGTTGGAAACTATCAACAGCGGAATGGAACTATACCATGACAGAAAGAGAAGCATTAGCAATGGTGTACTCCCTCCAAAAGTTCTTCCACTACCTGTTAGGAGGAATGTTCAAGTTTTTTACAGACCATTCAGCTCTGAAGTATCTAGTGAACAAACTAGTTTTGGAAGGAAGGATATGCAGATGGCTCCTACACTTTCAAGAATTCACCTTCGAGGTGATATTCAAACCTGGGCGACTGAACGTGGGACCAGACCACCTGTCAAGGCTCGAAACCAGAGAAAGCGAAGGATCTCTGGAAAATCAGTTACCAGACGCTGATCTTTTTAGAGTAGAAGCCATCCCAGAATAGCTAGATCAAATCGCAACCTACCTAACAAAAGGATAGTGCCCAAAGGAAAATACCACAGTACAGAAGAGACACCTAGTAGTCCAAGCCGTAGAGTATCAACTCATTCCAGGACACTTGTACAAAATGGGATTAGACCAAATCTTACAACAATGTGTCCTAGACCGCGAAAGGGAGGATGTACTATGGGAGTGCCACTCTGGAGTTGCGGGAGGACACGTAGGAGCAAAACCGAAGGCTAGAAAAGTACTACAAGCGGGTTTATGGTGGCCGACAATACACATTGACAGTAAGGCATTCATAAATAAATGTGATATCTGTCAGAGGACAGGACATCCATCGCATTGGGACGAGCTTCCACTACACCTATTAAAATCACTACAACCATTCGAAAAATGGGTAGTTGACTTTATAAGGCCGATTGCACCCACTGCAAGAAACTCACAGGCCCGGTATATCATCAGCGCAACAGACTACTTGAAAATATGGGCAGAGGAAATGCCGGTGAAGGATTGCACAACTAACACAACGACACAGTTCATATTTGAAAACATAATCAGATGATTTGGATGCCCGAAAATTTTGACAAGTGATAAAGGGACGCATTTCATCAATGCATCCATTAAGTCCCTGCTCGAAAGCTTCATGGTACAACATCACAAGAGCAACCCTTACCACCCACAAGTTAATGGCATGGTAGAGGCATTCAACAAAATTCTCGAAAAGGGACTAACAAAAATCTGCAACCCTCAACAAGACGACTGGGACGAATGTATACCAGCAACTTTGTGGGCATACCGAATGACTATCAAGAGGCTCAATAACCAAACGCCGTTCTAGCTCATATATGGGCGAGAAGTAGTAGTACCAGCAGATTTTTCAATACCTAGCCTCCTAATCGCAACCTCAGTCCAGCTATCAGAAGAAGACTCCCTGAAGGGTAGATTACAAGAACTGCAAGCGCTGGAGGAAGACAGGTTTTTAGTAGAATTCCATCAAACTGTCCAAAAGGAAATATAAAAAGCGTGGCACGATCGCCATATTAAACACAAAACTTTCAAGGTTGGTGGAAAAGATTTATTAAATGAAAAGAGGTACTAAAATTTTCCAGGGAAACTACAAATGCATTGGCTAGGACCACATCACGTAATCGATATCAAAGAGTCTAGAGTAATGTGCTTAGCACAGCTAGATAGCCAAATAATGCCAGGATGGGTGAATGAGACATGCCTGAAACCCTACCACGAGTAAGTTCCGCATTTCATTTCAAATAAACTCTCGCAACCGAGAGAAGTCGGTAGGGTAGGTTAGGCTAGAATAGATCGAGTCAGTAACTCTCTCTCACTTGAGAAGAGCCTAGATAGGATTCCCAATAAAGATATTTTGTAGCATAAGAAAATTTCGGTGTTGCGTTGCGGAGACCGCAGTGCAACCGAATGTGGTAGAGGGGGGATCAAGTCCAGCGTGTTAGCCACGTCAGAAGGAAAAACATGTCAAACGTCATTCCATCATCATTACACATAGTACCCATGTTAGTCAGTAGGATTATTGAGATTTGAAAAATAATTTCCATAATTAGCATCACCCATACTACAATAAATTTTCCATAATAAGCCATAACCATCACCCATCGCGTCTACCCAAAACCTGAGGCCACAGTCAGCTTTGTCAGAACCCACCTCAGCCAGGTAACTAATCACACGATTATAGCCATGGGGAAAGGCAGGGAAAATTAATTAGTTATGGGGTCTTATCAACCTCATGCGTGTTGGTTACTTACATAACCCGCATGACAGAAGGCACGAGAATTCCGGAGAAGTCCGAGTTAGAATTAGAAACAACAAGCGCAGCAAGGGAAATGTCACCAGAGAAAGAACAAGGAAGGAGTCCAGAATCAGGGATTCATAAGGAAAGAGAAGGAATAGTGCTGCAAGTGTATCAAAGAAGATCTAAGATGACCAGGGTAGCACCAGTAGTTTTTGAGCATGAGCTCGATGAGAGGATTCACAAGATGGAATCCCTGGTAGGCAAATATGACATTGCCTCGTTGATTGATACCGACCTCATAGACTCCTTCCAATTTCCAGCAATGAAGAAACAATTCTACATGGAGAATTATGCAACAGAGGCGGGACAGCAAGCACAAAGAGTACTTCCAGAATTCAGAGGTGTTCAAGAATCCACAATACTGAACCTAAGGAACCTGCCAGTGTTTGACACTACAGAATTTGTTGTGCAATGCACCAAGTTTCTACTAAGCAGAATTCACAATGGGTCACTCTAGGTGGGAAGAGAAATCCCAATACACATAGAATACATTCATAGATTGACCAGGTTTTCACAGGAAGGGAGAGACATCTCCACATCCTTCCAGACGGTGTCCAAAAGAGAAAAGAAAGCAAGGGACATGGACTACTACAAGAAGTACGACACCAAAATAGGGGGGAAAGGAGCTAAGATAGAATTAATTAAAAACCCAATGATAAAATTTTCATGCTACTTGATTGCAAGAAAAAAAATGAGGCATTATACCAAAGGGGAATGTATGCTAGACATTATCTCAGTTGCGGAGCATTGTCTCCAGGGGGCACAGCTGAATTGGTGCTCGTTTCTGCTTAATGAGTTGTTCAAAGCATGCGAGGGCAACTACATGAGGTCCACGGGATTCATCTACGGTTACCTGGTAATGGTGCTAGCCATGTGGAAATGGACATTTCTAGGAATAATACAACCATTGGAAGTGGCGCCAGGCCAAACACTAGCAATGAAGTTCACACCCTGGAAAAAATCAAGAGACCCCAGCTCAAAGGAGGTGAACAAGGATGTTGAGATTGAAACAAGATGAAGAGCTTAATGGAAATAAGTCGCCTTCACTAAGTGGGCCCGTAGGCTATTTTTGGCGTAAAGTCTATTTTTAGACATATGGATCATATTCTATGAGTTGCAGGATGCTATTTTTGGAGGGTTGGTCAAGTTGGAAAAATAGATGGACTTCTATTTTTAGACATATTGGGCGGAATCTATTTTTAGATTGCCAGTCTAAAAATAGATATGTCGAATATTATTAGCTCTTAATAATATTTGGACTATAAACATTATCTTATTCTCTTGGAGCACTTCGGTTAAGTGCACAGATGTGGCACAGGAGCTGACAGAAGGAATTACGCTATTCCTAAGGGTTAAGTGGAGCTATTGCATGGATACTTCAGTTAGAACTCATGTGAGAGAGTTTGGTGGAGTTGATTGAGGAAGTTAATGGAGTTGTGTTCAGTTTAACTAAGCTAAACATAGTTGAGCTATTTGTATCTAGTCTAACTGATTGATACACCAGTGAGAGTGGTGTGAATTAATTAATAATTAATTCACTAATTATAAACTCATTAATCAACTAAATAATACATTAGTTAACTTCAGTGCATGGACAATTTCAGTGGAGACCAGTGAAGAGATAGGTGAAAGAGCAGTGTGACTATCAGTTGTGACTATATTGTTGCATGATTTGCAACAACCAATGATTGTAGATGCCAATGAGGATTGCGCAGTACAAGCCAGGTGGTTCGAAGTTATTTATGAGCCATTCTTCAGCATTGATTACACAGTAGAGGCAGGCTATCAGGTGGTAGAGATTGGAGCATGTGTTTTGCTAGATCTAGCTTGATTAGTGTGTAGCAATTGGAGATTGTACTGAGAGCTTGTGAGGAGCTTTGTATGATGATTGTTACATGATCTCTATGACATATAATATACAAATAGTTGGGGGTTTTCAGCTTTAAGCTTTCCCATGAAATACTGTGTTCATATGTGTGATTGTTTATGGTTTTAATGTGCGCATGAAATTGATTTTATTTCCGCATGTAATGATCAATGGTAGAAGAGATTATGTATTGTGCATGAAGCTAAAATAGTGTGTGATCAGGAGAATCTCGGTGAATAATATATTAGTTATTCAAAATTTCTACATGGTATCAGAGCGATATTGATCATTGGAGCAATTGCAAAACATTGAAGCGATTGAGTTTTGAGCTGGTGGAATTCGAATTTGCAGTAGTGTTTTCTTGGTGTCGAAGTTGAGATGTCTTTCAACGGATTGCAATTGGAGTATGCTCTTGAGGGCAGCTAGAATTATATTTCATGGAAGGACAGGATGGAGGCGGTGCTGGATGACAATGGGTTGAAGGAGTTCATAGATGCAGAAATTCCAAAACCTACTTCTAGTGATGCTTCCGTAATTGACACATGGCAAAAGAAGACAACAAAGTGTCGAAGGATTATGTTGGAAGGTGTGAAGGATCACATAGTGTCCAGCCTTCATGGTAAAGCTTCTCCATTCTTGATGTGGAAAGCTTTGACAGATTTATTTCAAAGAAAGAGCGACCAGAGAAAGTTGGCGCTCAAGGATAAACTTAGGAACATAAAAATGGAGAAAGGCGACAGTATGCCCAAGTACCTCACAAAGTTCATCCAATGTAGGGATGAGCTAGGAAG
Organism: Pinus albicaulis; assembly: GCA_034641835.2. Lineage (NCBI taxonomy): Eukaryota > Viridiplantae > Streptophyta > Pinopsida > Pinales > Pinaceae > Pinus > Pinus albicaulis. Next base: position 28,381,171 of record CM076584.1, on the reverse strand, counting down.
TGTGGGGGTTAATGTTGATGACAAGTACTTGGTGAGCTTGGCTCTCCTTGGGCTTTCGAAGATTTGGCATTCCTATCAGGACATTGTCAATGGTTGGGAGAAATTGCCAGGATGGGAGCGACTTTGGTCGGATCTTGTGCAAGAGGAGATAAGGTGAAGTACCAGGGACGGATCTTCATCAAAGAACTCAGATGAAGAAAATTTTTCTTTGGTTGCCAAAGCAAGGAAGGGTAAGATCAAGAATAATGCTTCTCAATCTGGTGCGAAAGGCAAGAAGCAGGACATGTCCAAGGTGAAGTGCTTTCACTGTCACCAACACGGACATTACGCCACTAATTATCCACAAAAGAAGAAAAATAAGAAGGCTGCTGGATCTGCAGCTGAAGAGGCCTTAGCCTCGCAGTTTGAGCTAGATTTTTCTCTGATCGCATGCTTGGTCTCAAGTGTGATGGGTTCAGTGTGGTTTCTTGACAGTGGTGTGTCTTTTCATATGACTGGAGACAAATATTTTTTTACTGATCAGGATGAGAAAGATCTTGGAGTGCACATCGAGATGGGCGATGATGGTAGATACAGTGCGACTGGTATCAGTACCATTTCCTTTGAGAGGGAGTCTGGTAAACCCTTCTTATTGAAGGAAGTGATGCATGTTCCAGGATTCAAGAAGAATCTGATCTCTATGGCGATGTTAGAAGACAAGGGATATGATGTTGTCTTTAGTGAGGGAAAGGCTTTCCTGCGTAGTAAGGAAACTGGTGAGACCCAAAGGATAGGGGTTCGAGTTAAGAACCTTTATCAATTACAGGTAGATGGCTGTGCAGCAATGGCAGGCAAGGCAGAAGGAGTGGTGAGCCAGGATGATGGCGAGCTGTGGCACTGGAGATTGGGCCACCTTCACCATGGAGCTTTGAAGATACTGGAGCAGATTTCTACTGGGCTTCCTAAGGGTACTCTTGCGCAGTCAGATCAGTGCAAGGGATGTACCTTAGGAAAATTTGTCAAAGCCACCTTTCACGAGAAGGATAGTCGTGCCACGACGATCCTTGAGAGAATTCACACAAACGTGTGTGGACCTTTCTCAGTAGCTTCAACAGCAAAGCATAGGTACTATGTGATATTTGTTGATGATTTTTCTCGGAAGTGTTGGATCTTCTTCATGTAGAAGAAGAGCGAGACATACTCAAATTTCTATGATTTCAAGGCACTGGTTGAGAAAGAATCGGGGAAGCAGGTGAAGGCTCGTAGGAGCGACAATGGTGGTGAATTCATCTCTGGCGAGTTCAAGGACTTTTGCAGCGCAGAAGGAATTCGAAGAGAGCTCATAGCACCTCATAACCCACAGCAGAATGGGGTTGCAGAGCGAAAGAATAGAATGGTTGTGGGTGCTGCACGAGCGATGTTGCATGATCAGGGCCTTCCCATACACTTGTGGGATGAGGCATGCAACACTGCGGTTTATGTGCAAAACCGTTGTCCTCACAGGATACTTGGCATGAGTACACCCGAGGAGGCGTTTTCTGGTAAGAAGCCTGATATTTCCCATTTGAGGATTTTTGGTTCACCTGTTTACATTCATGTGACAAAGGATGCTAGGAAGAAACTGGAGCCAACTACAGAGGTTGGGATATTTTTGGGGTACACTGATACATCCCACAACTATCGTGTGTATTTTCCAGATAGTCGCAAGACTGTTGTGCGACAAGATATCAAATTTCATGAGGAGAAAGCCATGAAGTGTTCACTTGAGAGGGAGCCACACTTCCATGCAGATGAGGAGCTATTAGTTCCTAAGGATGAGTCTCTGGATGTGGATCAACCACAAGAGGAGGTTCATGGAGTGGAAGAGACCACTCATGCAGCGCCAACCATCAAAGGGCGGAAGCGCACTACAGAAGCTAAGCGACTAGCTCAAGATGCAGAGAAGGTTGTAGGAGCACCTACATCACAGCGCAAATAGACAGAGTCACCTAACCGGTATACTGGATACATGGCTCTTATGAACAAGTGTATCATGACAGAGCCATCCTCTTTTGAGGAAGCTATGGAGGATCCCACATGTGTAGATGCCATGGTGGAAGAGTATGATTCGATTGTCAGAAACAGTGCATGGGAGATTATCCCAGGGCAGGAAGGGAAATCACTGGTGGGTTCGAGATGGATCTACAAAGTGAAGCAAGCAGCTGACGGGAGTGTGGAGAAGTACAAGGCAAGATTTTTTGCTCGAGGCTTCTCACAGATTGAGGGGAATGATTATGAGGAAGCCTTTGCACCTGTCGCAAGGTATTCTTCCATACGGACGATTCTTGCTCTCTCAGCACAGATGGGGTGGCACATTCATCAAATGGATGTGAAGACTGCATTCCTCAACGAGGTGATTGAGGAGGAGGTGTACATAGAGCAGCTCGAAGGTTTCGAGATCTTCAGCAGCGAGTTGCATGTGTGCAGGCTCAAAAGAGCACTGTATGGTTTGAAACAAGCACCTCATGCTTGGTACACACGGATAGACAGTTATTTCACCATACTTGCATTCTCCAAGAGTGAGGTGGATCTGAACCTATACCAAATTGTGGTGGAGGTTAAGTTGCTGATCATTGTAATTTATGTAGATGATTTTATTTTGACGGGTGATGAACTATTGATACACTCATGCAAGGCTGATCTTGCAAAGGAGTTTGAGATGAAGGACTTGGGCCTCCTTCATTATTTCCTGGGATTGGAAATTTGGTAGCGCAGTGATGGACTGTTTGTTTCTCAAGGCAAGTATCCCTGGGAGATACTGGAGAAGTTCAACATGCATGGCTGCAAGCCTGTTGATACTCCTCTTCCTGGTGGATGGAGGAAGGAGGATGCTACTTTGGCAGAGGTAGTGGATGCCACTGTTTATCGACAGTTGGTGGGGTCACTCATGTATCTGGTTAATACATGACCTGACATATGCTATGCTGTTAGCCAGCTTTCACAAGCTATGGTTAAGCCTACCAAGCTCTTTTGGAAGGCAGGTGAGCATGTATTGAGATATCTCAAAGGCACATCGGGATATGGATTATGGTACAGACAGTCGGATGAGGTGAAGCTATGTGGCTTCACGAATGCAGATTGGGCAGGGAGCCCAACAGACAGAAAGATCACATCTAGAGGGATTTTCAGTATCGGGTCGACAACAGTTTCTTGGTACAGCAGGAAGCAGAGATCCGTGGCTCTCAGTTCAGCAGAGGCTGAGTATATGGCAGTGAGTTTGGCTGCATGCGAGGCTATATGGATGAGGAAGATCCTGGTCGGGTTGTTCGGTTCACACTTAGATCCTACTGTTATTTATTGTGATAATCAGAGTTGCATTAAACTCTCAGTTAATACAGTATTTCATGATAGATCTAAACACGTTGACATCTGGTATCATCATATCAGATATTGTGTGTAGCGGAAGATCATGTTACTTTCATACATTCCCGCGGAGGATCAAGATGTTGATATCTTAACGAAGGCGCTCACCAGGAGAAAATTCGAATACCACAGAGGCAGGATAGGGGTGGCAGATAATCCTTATCTTGTTGAGAGGGAGTGTTGAGATTGAAACAAGATGATGAGCTTAGTGGAAATAAGTCGCCTTCACTAAGTAGGCCCGCAGGCTATTTTTGGCGCAAAATCTATTTTTAGACTATGTCTATTTTTAGACATATGGATCATATTCTATGAGTTGCAGGATGCTATTTGTGGAGGGTTGGTCAAGTTGGAAAAATAGATGGACTTCTATTTTTAGACATATTGGGAAGAATCTATTTTTAGATTTCCAGTCTAAAAATAGATATGTCGACTATTATTAGCTCTTAATAATATTTGGACTATAAACATTATCTTATTCTCTTGGAGCACTTCAGTTAAGTGCATATATTTGGTACAGGAGCTGACAGAAGGAATTACGCTATTCATAAGGGTTAAGTGGAGCTATTGCATGGATACTTCAGTTAGAACTCATGTGAGAGAGTTTGGTGGAGTTGATTGAGGAAGTTAATGGAGTTGTGTTCAGTTTAACTAATTTAAACATAGTTGAGCTAGTTGTATCTAGTCTAACTGATTGATACACTAGTGTGAGTGGTGTGAATTAATTATTAATTAATTCACTAATTATAAACTCATTAATCAACTAAAGAATACATCAGTTAACTTCAGTGCATGGACAGTTTCAGTGGAGACCAGTGAAGAGATAGGTGAAAGAGCAGTGTGACTATCAGTTGTGACTATACTGTTGCATGATTTGCAACAACCAATGATTGGATATGCCAATGAGGATTGCGCAGTACAAGCCAAGTGGTCGAAGTTATTTATGAGCCATTCTTCAGCATTGATTGAGCAGTAGAGGCATGCTATCAGGTGGTAGAGATTGGAGCATGTGTTTTTCTAGATCTAGCTTGATTAGTGTGTAGAAATTTGAGATTGTACTGAGAGCTTGTGAGGAGATTTGTACAATGATTGTTACATGATCTCTATGACATATAATATACAGATAGTTGGGGGTTTTCAGCTTTAAGCTTTCCCATGAAATATTGTGTTCATATGTGTGATTGTTTATGGTTTTAATGTGTGCATGCAATTGATTTTATTTCCGCATGTAATGATCAATGGTAGAAGAGATTCTGTATTGTGCACGAAGCTAAAATAGTGTGTGATCAGGAGAATCTCGGTGAATAATATATCAGTTTTTCAAAATTTCTACAAAGGAGGCATTCAAATTCTAGTACAACCAGATGGTGGATGTCGCGATGAGCCAACAACGAATTCCACGGACCTTGTTAGACAGCTATGCGGCGAAAATATGGTTTGGATTTAACCATAAGAAAACTTACATCCGGTCAGCATGTGTGTCGGAGTCAACCTTCAAGATGAGGCCGCTGAAATTCCAGATCGATGAGCAGGATTTTCACGCATAATTATGCTCCTGGCCCGGAGTAGAAATGGAGATCAAAAGCGGAGTCTACATCTACTCATTCGATGGCATGCTGCCAGACACATTTCCAAGGGAGACATCAGAGGAAGCAATGGCTAGGATTTCACGGCGACAACTGACTCCGATCATCGAGCAGCTAAATACCAAGGTACAGAGCTTTAACCGAGTGGTCCAAAGTTTAACTAGTGATTCTTCTGTGTTTCCTACATTTACAGAATTTCAGGCAGCAAATGTTGCATCCTCTTCTATCCCAGTCCCCCTAGTCACCACCCTACCATTAAACTTGTTCAATTCACCACCAATAGCAACCCCAACTCTCATCAAGAAAAGTAAAGTCTCCAAGCCACCCATAGCCACACCCAAGGCTAAGAAGGTGAAAGTCACAATGTCTAGCCAAGGTGTTGATCTAACAAGGGAAGATCCAACACAACTTATGAACACAGGGGTCCCAATTAGAGAAGAGCCCATTACAGAGCCCCAGATGACTCAGGAGCTACCCCCAATAAACCCATAATCTTTTCTAAATGTCCATATATCACCTCCTCACACTCAGCAATCATCAGTCACCACAGCATTCACTTCCAAAGATCACCCATCTCGCACACCCTCCACATCAGCCACCATATCTGACCCAATCAGGGTACAAACTAAAAAAAACGGAGATGCCGAGATGGAGGTTAAATCGGGTACAACAATATTACCCAAGTTTAGCTAAACCCTGGTTGGACCAGATTCTTTTCAAGAAATTTTAAGCCAAGACGCACCTTTTGCTAAAGACATAACAACTCAAACCGAAGAGCTGAATCAACTTCAGAAGGAAAGCTTGATACTTCAGCGAGTCCAACCCAATATAAGCATGGGTAACCCTAGTGATCCGGCCCCACAACCAACACAACCGCAGTCACTACAGGAGCACTCAGCCAGATCCATTTCAAGCAGTCAGCCGCTCCAAGAACGACAACCGAATCAGGATATCTCAGAAGCCAAAAGTATGCAGACCTGGGGAACGGCTCAATTGTATAATTTCATTCAATGGGTTGTGTAGCAGGCCGAAGGGCTCCATGCATAACTTCAGCAAAGGTTCGAGCAACAACAAGTACAAATTATCACGCTTACTGAAGAGCGTGAATAGCTGAAAATGGAAAAGAGCCAACTACAGGGCCAACTGGACATGGTGACCAAGGTATTCTAGGATCTCTGGCCCACAGTGACAACCCACAATGATCAAATACCCAGAGACATGGTAGAAGACAACATAGTTGGATGATCCATTGACGTTCGTGTGGCCTGTTCGAATCTCAACAAAAAAAATAGGGACCTGAGAGCAACATTGGAGACTAGGCCCGCGCTATTGGACACGGCCATCATTTACATAGAGAAGATTGCAGAATGACAGACACAGGTAGCCGGGATATAGGAAATTCTGAGTACTGCAGAAAAAGAAGCATATGACCTACGGAAGGGTCTACACGAATGCTCCACCTCCCTGACCTTGAAGTCATAGCCAGTTTCAGCAAAGCTACAACAATTATCCAAACAGATTCAGGAGGCTATAGACCCGGACGGCCTCGACCAATTTTATGCTCAAGTGGAGGAGCTCTAAGTCCAAATACAACAGATTGAAGACCATTAAGCCACAGCCAAGCAAGCCCTACGAGAACTCAGGAAGCCGGTGAAGACCACGACACAAAAAATACAACAAAAAATAGTCGTCGAGGCCAACACTAAAGTCCCTAGCGTCTTCGGAAATCTACCAGCAGTCGCTAGGGAAAAAGAGGTTGCTCAGGTCACAACAAAAACGGACCTGCTTATGCAAGGATGGCAGCAGTTCATTGACATTTTCCAACAGCTGAAAGATTCCGCACTCACAAAGGTCCCAGAGTTGGGGCCCTTGTTTGGGCACGCAGAGGAAAAGGAGCAGATAGAATGGGCCAAGGGGTCAAGCGGACCAATGGAGACCGAGGCGGCAGGAAACAATTTACTCGAGACGAGTCAATAGGATGTGGTCCGGGCCTATTGGGGCCCTTGTTTTGAAATGAAATAGTTTTGTGTTGCGGAGAACAGGTGGTGGAGTGCAACCACGGTAGACAGAGAGTTGCCACGGTTGTGAAGAACTGAAGAGCATGTTGCACGGTTGTTGCGAAAGAAGGTACATATGGAAAAGCGAAGCGGCAGAAGACAATCAATGGGATTCCCAGCAATCAGGGAAAGTAGCAAATAGCTGAGAGGAAAAGAAGGAGGGACTGTCAGTCATGCTAGCAGTGGAATAAATAGGCAACCGGTAAGCAAAGAAGAGAGGTTGGTTCAGGAGGGATCAGAGAGTAGGAGCCATAGGAGAGATTTGTTCATGTTGTTTTTCTCTCTCTCTCTCTCTCTCTCTCTCTCATTGTTCTTTTCTATGTTTTTTAATGCGATTGTAACCAGTTCTACCAGACACACTCTAAGGAGTGATGTAATAGTCTTTTTTTGTTAATGCAACACTTTCTAATATAAGGTTGTTGTTCTAAGTTCTGTCTTGTGTTATGGTTTAGTGGACATGTGACTATTTTGAATTTTTGGTTGTTATTCTGATCAAGTTCATGAGTATTGTTATCTATCTTGTATTTACACTTATTCGAAGTACTTGAGTTATGGATGATTTGTGCATTTTCCATGCCTGATCGATACCTGATCCAACCCCAGCCTTAGTAAGGTCGCGGCACGCCTCAGGTGAGACTCTATGTTCCTCGAAGCAAGGTGAAAATGTTGGTGTGTGCTAGACTACTGCATTAACCCTTCTTGGCCACCTTCCAGAACATGGGTCTCCCCCTGATACCTCTTTTCTTGCCAACAATTAATTAACTAGGAATCAGCGCATTAGCATGTCCTCTTACTGCTAGACCCACCCTAGGGCTAGAGGAATTACCTCTGTCTGCAGAGGGAATTTACCTACACAACAATGGCATACAAATTGGAGCTTCTGCAATATTCTTGAGTGCACCTAGTTTTCCATGTTTCATGATTAAATAAGGTTATAGGTGACAATCTCCTAGTTCAAACAATATTTCCAGAACTTGACAAGGAAGGAAAAATCATATTGAAACCTGAAGCAGTCACAAAAATAAGAACTCGACAGCTACAAATTCTATCAATTTCATAGTATCTCATCAAGTGGAAGAACTTACCCGATGAAGATTCCTAATGGGATCATGAGAATTTTATACATTGAGGAAAACACTATTTTGAAGGAGAGGGGCATGTTAGGTCCCTATAATACTAGTGTAGAACCTTATTGTTATTGTTAGTGTATCCCCTTTATTTTTATTATTGTACCCATGTAGTCCCCATAGTGTTATTATTATGTCCCATAGAATCCCATTATTGTTATCGTTGTGCCCTTACATTATTATTGTTATTCCAGCTCTGATTATATTGTGACCCCTTTGAATATTTTATATGGAAAGGAGGTTTTTTAATTTGTATGATCCAATAATTATTTATTTATGTAATGTAAAGTAGGTTTCCCCCTCGAAGAAGCTCATTTCTAAGTCGTTGATCTATCTTTTCTTCTATTTTGTGAGTTGGTTGCATAATAGTTTCCCTATGTTTTTTGTATTTATTTCATAGCCTTTAGAGTGAAAAGTGACCATACCCATGGATGCACATTTTACTCACACTCAACAAGTTATGTTTTATTGCATCGACAAAAAGAACATTTCGAGACTTGCCTCTTCCATTTTCCAAGCTAATTGCACCTTTTCCCATGATCCTTCCCAGAGCTTCATTTCCAAAGATAAAATTGTATGTCTTATCTTCTCTTAATGATAGGAATTTACTCTTATCACTAGTCATACATTTGGAGCATCCACTATCTACATACCAATGGATGTCTTGGTCCTAAGCACATAAGACAATGCCACATTATTCTTGCTTTTCAACCTTTTTATTTTTTTCGATGTTTTTGGTTCTTATACTTTTTTGATATGAGGGTTTGATATGATTTTTATTTCTCTGCATTTACCTTCCTTATGCCCATTGTTACACTTATAACATTAAACATTATCTAGTAAAGTAGCAAAGGGATTGTTTATTCTTGTATTACTCCTATGAGGATTGATAAATATTTTGTCCCTAATTTTTTAGGACTGATAAGATTCATTTATGAAATAGTTACCTTTGAGATATGCCTACAGTGGAAAACCTTATGACCAAATTTTATGCATGAATTAAAATAATCATAAAAGATATTTTGATACGTGGAAGTAGATGGCCTTTAAGGGAAGGATATTTTGATTCTTTGTTGATTGTCACAATGAGGCCTCTACTAATTTTTGAAGTAAAATTTTTGGATGTTTGAATTGTGTGGTTGTTGTAGAGGTAAATACCCTCTGCGGACAGAGGCGATCCCTACTAGCCCAGATTGGGTCTAGCAACAATCGTATCACGCTAAGGCGCAGGTTCCTAATTACAATAAACCAACTTGCGAAGAAGTCCTACCTCAAGTCCAACGCTGTTGTTCGTAGAGAAGATGACGCTCCTGTTTCCTTGTTCCAGCAGATCACAATCCTCTCGCTCACTGCGATCGAACACCTGCACACACAAGAAACACGACAAACACAAGCATAAAACCCGATATATGCAATTATGTATTAGTCAGAGAAGACACAACTCATGATCATAATGAACAATACGAGTGGAACCATAACCAATAGTCCTTTATCATTAATTCATCAAAGGAAAATACAACCAGGCTCTGACGCTGAACCTTCCTTCGGCGGGTCGTCAGTGTAATATGTCTCAGTAAAGCTTGTCGGGAATGGGGACAAGCCTCTCTCTTCGATCGTCAATCTCCTCGCTATAGATTTGGCACTATGAGGACTATCAAAGCTCTTGCAGCATTCTTTAGGCTATGAAGGCTCTTGGAGATTAGCTTGCAAAGGGAAATGGCAAGCTTATATAGATGGTGGAAGGGGAGTTAGGATCCCTACAATCATGGGATTGGCCCTATCATCAAGGAAGCTTCCATGAGAGGTGGAAAACTACTTCCTCTACATGGAGATCCGGAGCCAAATGTCCCAACTCAATTTAGAGACCAGTTCAGGAGTTGGTTAAAGTCAATCTTCCGCCATTTATTTTTTAAAAACACCCTTTATTAAGCCTGGCGCGAGTGTGACTCTGAGACAGAGTGCCAATTGGCGCGCCCTCTTTGAAGAATTTCCCCCATTGGCGCGAGTATAACACAGGCTAGTCGCGCCAAGGATGAAAAGGCTATTTTTAGGGTTTTTCACAAGGAGATGTCTTCAGGGAAATGGAATTCCATGTCTAGGGGAATGCCATGAAAGTGTTTTCAGGTTATGTCACTGCTCACAGGTCACGGAATGAGCCCTCCAGTGTGTGGGATGGGGAATTGCAGGGACGGTGACAAATTGCTGTGTAACAGATGCCCCCTAAAGCATTAGGCCCAAAAGAGAGAGAAAGGGGTCAAATTCTTTACGAGAACGTGTCCAACTGAAAACACTGCCGTCAGAAAACCTGCGTAGAGAAGTACAACTGATATCTCAAATACATGATATATATGTGGTATGGGCGCAGCCATCCATAGCAGAGTATACAATGATCCAGATCCAAGGCATGGACGCAACCATCCATAGCAGAGTATACTACGATCCAGATCCAAGGCATGGACGCAGCCATCCAGTGAGGATCGATAAATAGACTCAGGTATGGTTGCAGCCATCTAGTGAATGAGTCATGTAACTAATCATAATAATCCACAAAATCACAGCCTGGATTCCAACAGAAAAAATCCAGGGTCTTGCGCTCCATCTCGACCCGAAAAAAGTACAAATTCAAGCATGCGAATAAATGAGCTGAAGTCGAACATGCAAGAACATTTTCTGATTACCAGCCAATGATGAAAGTTGTTAACAGACACGAAAGGTACCACCAATAATGACAATCTCCCTCAAGGTACTATAGGTACTATGATCCAGGTGGATATTGGTGGCCACCCGCCTATTCCACTTGGGCCCCCACCATTGTCTCTTTCAGTTTTTCCGTTTTGGCATAACTTACTATTTTTAGCAGTTTTTCGGGTCCCGAACTTCCGGAGCCGTTTTGAGGCCCTAAACGACGTTTTTTGGGTATGAAAGCGCCAGCAAATTTTTTGATAAAATTCGTCCGACAGCTGTAGTCCTCGGATAGAGCTTTCTAATGATGTATCATATGCGTCAAACGGAGATAGTATGCCAAAGTTACGTCCCTGGGAAGTTGAAACACCAATTTACCCAAACGGGGCCCATAGTTTTGGCGCTTCATCTCCTAGGGTTAGGTTTTGGGATGTTTAGGGTTTTCCATTGTTTCTCAATAATAAATAGGCCCTCGAGCCTCATTGTAACGTAGTTCAGAGGCCTGTAGCCGCCACATCTCTTCTCAGAGATAGCTACCAGTGCCCTAGCTAGTTTTATTTCCATTCTGTCTGTAAGCAAATTTCAGTTCTTTGATATTAATGAAATGAAGTGTTATTTCCGCCGCATCTCTGTATTTATGGTTATGTGTTTATTCTGTTGCGTTCCTGCATAAATCCGGATCAGTGGTATCAGAGCGGTCTGCTTTTTCTCGATCCTTCTTTGCATGTCCCCAACGAGGTCGGGGCATAAGGAGCTAGGGCTTGATCTGGTGGAACCTTTGCAAGATCAGCCTCGCAAACCTCGACGGACGCCCATGGGGGACGAAAAGAAAGATGAGGGAGCAGGAGATCCTATCAAAATATTGCTCGAGGAGGCCCTTGAAAAACAAAGGAACGCGATGATGGATAGCTTTGCTCAGATCCTTCAACGGCTGCCCACCGGCGGCGCATCTGCATCCAGTAGCCACTCTGGAGTTGCGACTCCCTTTAAGGTACAAGTAAATTTTGACATTCCCATATTTGAGGGTCAAATAGACGATGCCGTAGATAGATGGTTGAATCTATTAGAAGGATATTTCTCTGTTCATGACTTTTCAGACCGGGAGAAGATTATTTTTGCACTCCTCAAAGCTACCCCCCATGTTAAGGACTGGTGGGAAACCTACTGTGAGAACAAGGACCAGACAGAGCCCTCTCTGTTCTCGTCCGTACCAACTTGGAATTCTTTCCGAGACGCCGTCAAGGAACAGTACTATCCCGTGGGGAGCTATGAGGACAAGTACATACAATGGACCACGCTGCGACAACAAAGGGATCAAGATGTGCATGAGCTGACGAATCTGTTCCATACCCTGCGCACAAAGTTGGGCATCAAAGATTCAGAGAAACATCTGGTGCTAAAGTATCGCAGCTGTCTGCACAGATACATTCAGGAGGAAATGGAGTTCCTCGACATCTCCTCGCTTGGTACGGCATACCGGTATGCTGCCAAGATTGAGCAGAAATTCAAGCAGAAGAAGCGAGACTTTGGATCTGCGAATCAAAAGCAAGGGAAAGGTGCTTCCAAACCGCAAAACAAAGGACCGAGCCAAGGCATGGCGGCTAAAGACAACTCATCGAAGCCACAAGAAAAGAACAGCACCGCGAAGCCAAAGAAGGACACGGGAAAGTGGTGTGAGTTCCATAAGAGCTCCACTCACAACACAAGTGAGTGTCGGGCCAAGCAGTCGCTAGTGGCCGAGATGAGGGCTTCTGAGTCAGATGCATGCTCCGACTCCGAATCAGAACCTGAAAAGGGGAATGAAAAAGGGAAACAGATTATTGATGCGCAGCCCAACGCCACTGTTGCCACTACAAAGGTCCAGAAGGAGGAACCGGAAGATCCAGAGGAGGAGGAACGTCTCTTCCACTCCCAGATGTGGGTAAAGGGCTCCCCTGTACAGCTCATTGTCGACAATGGGAGCCAAAAGAACCTCATTTCAGCAGACGCCGTGAAGCGGTTGGGCTTGCCGACCACAGCTCACCCACATCCATACACCATCGGGTGGCTTCACCAAGGACGAGATCTCCGCGTCAGCCAGCAGTGTCGCCTTCCCTATAGCATCAAGCCCTTCACGGATGAGGCATTATGTGATGTTGCTCCTATTGATGTTTCTGATGTATTATTAGGACAACCATACTTGTGGAAGCGTCATGCTGTGTATGAGTCTCGACCTCGTGCTGTTATTATTACTTTGGGAAATAAGTCGTACAGGATACCAGAGGTACCACCTCCTACGACTATCTCTTTGGTTACCGCAAAACAATGTAGTAAGCTCATTTCCCAAACCAGGAAATTCGTTTTCCTGATGATCCGCCCCCAGGGCAAGAAGAAGACTGTGGCCACGACCTCCAGACAGGGCCCCTCTGCACGACAACAACAAATGGATAAGGTCGTGGAGGAGCACGGGGACATCTTCACCTCACCCACAGGGGTTCCTCTGCACTGCCAGGTCAAGCACCCGATTGATCTGACCCCAGGTGCGCCACTACCCAATGGACCGATCGATCGACGCTCTGTTCGGGAAAATGATGAAATCAAGAGGCAGATTCAGGAGCTGTTGCAGAAAGGTCACATCAGACCAAGTTCATCGCCCTGTGGGAGCCCGATCGTGTTGGTACAGAAGAAGGATGGGACGTGGAGACTCTGTATTGACTATCGGGCGCCGAACAAGATCACTGTCCGGAATAGGTACCCAATCCCACGGATTGATGACCTTCTGGACCAACTCCAAGGTGCAAAATATTTCAGTAAGATCGACCTGAAGTCTGGGTATCACCAGGTACCAATTGAACCCTCTGATGTGTGGAAGACCGCCTTCAAAGCTAAGGAAGGCCTTTTTGAATGGCTGGTCATGCCTTTCGGGTTGACGAATGCTCCCGCAACCTTCATGAGGATGATGGACGACATCTTGCGGCCATTCACCAACTCATTCGTAGTGGTGTACTTGGATGACATTTTGATCTTCAGCAAGACTTGGGAAGAGCACCTTCATCACATCCGACAAGTCCTCCAAACACCGCGGCAACACAAGTTGTGTGCCAATTTGGAGAAGTGCACGTTTGGCATGACCCAGGTTCAATATCTGGGATACATTATTGATGAAAGGGGGGTGCATGTGGATCCAGCCAAGATCCAAGTCATTCGGGATTGGCCACCCCCGACTACTATAACAGAGCTTCGCAGCTTTCTGGGTCTTGCTAATTTCTACCGTAGATTTGTGTTGGGATTCTCTCATATCACTTGGCCCTTGAGTCAAGTCACCAAAGGAGGAGCGAGAGCAAAATTATTTTGGTCGGAACCTCAACAGAAGGCGTTCAAAGAATTGAAAAATCGCCTCTGTTATGCCCCAGTGCTCACCTTACCAGACTTGCAGCAGCCATTTGAGATCGAGACAGATGCCTCTGACTATGCTATTGGGGCAGTTCTTACTCAACAGGGACATCCAGTGGCATATCACAGTGAGACATTGTCTGACACAGTTCGCAAGTATCCCACCTATGACAAAGAAATGTATTCCATTGTGCAAGCCTGTCGACAATGGAAGCATTACATTTTGGAGAAGGAAACAATCATCCACACAGACCACCGGCCCCTGCAGTTCATACAGACACAAGGGAAGTTGCAGAATGATCGCCATCAGAAGTGGTCCACATATCTGCAACAGTTTCATTTGAACATCAAGTACAAGAAGGGTAGCACCAATAATGTTGCAGACTGCCTCGGCCGACCACCGATCGTGGCGCTCACCACCGTGCTCAACTCTTGTGGGCACGAGACTTCTGATTGGCCGCTTCTCTATGAGAGTGACCCAGAATTCGGCCACACTTACAAGGCACTCTTGGGGGCACGCAAGTTCCAAATTTTCACCTCCAAGATGCACTTTTATGTCACCTGGGACACCTTTGTGTTCCTTCAAGCGAGCGTGCCAAGATGATATGGGAAGCACACTACAGTCGAGTCGCTGGGCATTTCGGGGTCGAGAAAACAGTAGCAATCCTGCAGAAATATTTCTATTGGCCGAACCTTCGAAAGGATGTCGAGAAGCACATCAGATCCTGCACTGCTTGTGCCATTGCCAAACCGACCATCAAGAAGCAAGGCCTATATACTCCTCTACCTACCCCTAGTCGACCTTGGGAATCCATCTCCATGGATTACATGTAGGGCTTGCCTTCTACTAAGCAGGGAAATGACTGTGTTTTTGTGGTCGTCGACAGATTCTCGAAGATGGCCATTATGGCGGCCTGCAAGAAGAATATCACAGCAGAAGCCACTGCTAAACTCTTCTTTGAACGAGTGTGGGTGCACTTTGGAATCCCACAGTCTATCATATCAGATCGAGATAGCAGGTTCCTCAGCACATTTTGGTCCAGCCTCTGGTCAATGTTGGACACAAAGCTCACCAAGTCCACAGCTTTCCATCCCCAAACAGATGGCCAGACAGAGGTCGTCAACAGAATGATTATACACATTCTGCGCATGTACAACTCAAAACATCCACGCACATGGGACGAGAGCCTCCCCTATGTACAACACAGTTATAACCGGGCTCTCCACAGTTCAATTGGCCATAGCCCCTTTCAGGTGGGCTTGGGATTCCAACCACTATGTCCCATTGACATAGCCATGCCGTTTGCAGCTGCTCAGGCCGATTCAGCTCATGTCCAGTCTGAAGTTGAAAAAGCAAGTAGCTTCATCGAGCGCATTCAACACATCCGCCAACAGTTTCATGATATATTGGACAGAGCCAATGCGAAGTACAAGCAGCGCCATGATCAACACCGGGTGCCACACCACTTCCAGGTGGGCGACAAAGTATGGCTACATTTGCAGAAGGAGCACCTCACTGGACCTCACCGCAAGCTTCGCCCGCTTCGATACGGGTCGTACACCATCACCAAGGCTGTAGGTAACAATGCCTTCAAGCTTAGTATTCCACCATTCCTTGGTCTGCACCCAGTCTTCAATGTGGATCGCCTTCGTCCTTACTTTCCACCTCTACTAGACACCTCGGACATTGCAGAACAACTCACACCAACAGAGTTAAACCCAGACTGCATGGAATAGGCCACCACGGATTGTATCATGGACATGCAAATCAAGAACACTCGTCAACAGCGGATCCAACTGTATCGGGTTGTCAAAGCTGGCCAACTCCTGCACCAAGGAAAGTGGTTCACCAGGGACCAAGTTCAGCAGAAATTTCCTCATCTCATGGAGGAACTTAACGCAATGGGGACCATTGCTTCCTAAGGGGGGAGGAATGATCCAGGTGGATATTGGTGGCCACCTGCCTATTCCACTTGGGCCCCCACCATTGTCTCTTTCAGTTTTTCCGTTTTGGCATAACTTACTATTTTTAGCAGTTTTTCGGGTCCTGAACTTCCGGAGCTGTTTTGAGGCCCTAAACGATGTTTTTTGGGTATGAAAGCGCCAGCGGATTTTTTGATAAAATTCGTCCCGACAGCTGTAGTCCTCGGATAGAGCTTTCTAATGATGTATCATATGCGTCAAACGGAGATAGTATGCCAAAGTTACGTCCCTGGGAAGTTGAAACACCAATTTACCCAAACGGGGCCCATAGTTTTAGCGCTTCATCTCCTAGGGTTAGGTTTTTGGGATGTTTAGGGTTCTCCATTGTTTCTCAATAATAAATAGGCCCTCGCGCCTCATTGTAAAGCAGTTCAGAGGTCTGTAGCCACCACATCTCTTCTCAGAGATAGCAACCAGTACCCTAGCTAGTTTTATTGTCTGTAAGCAAATTTCAGTTCTTTGATATTAATGAAATGAAGTGTTATTTCCGCTGCATCTCTGTATTTATGGTTATGTGTTTATTCTGTTGCGTTCCTGCATAAATCCGGATCATACTATAGGTACAATCTACGGCATGTGAATCAATGAACTGACGTCGAACACCCGTAGAATCACTCGATCGGAGGCCAATGATGAAAACCTCACGTCGAACGCGAAGAACCTACCATTGAGGCATGCAAGCTCCAAGGTACCAAAAGGGAGTCTCTAGATCAGCTTCCTGGATAATGAGCTGAAGTCAACAAGAAGTGACCTTGATCGAAGGTGGGCCATAGTGTTTCCCACATCATTGACACAAGACAGAGGACCATAATGTCTTTGTGAATCAGGATCAGATGAGAATCAGAGGAAGGTTAAAATTTCCAGAGGTCAACTTCTCTCGAACATATTGGTGGCACGACAGTGGATTTGGCAGTATTTGACATCAAAAGATCAAAGGTCATGATGACGAGGGAAAGAGAAGATGAGAGGTCAAAAGGGATCACCCAAACCCACGAAGGCAAGTGAAAAATGAGATGAGATGTCCCCAACCCAACACGAATGCAGACAAGTGCCATGTTCAAGAGCGACATACTGCCGACATGACAATGATGCTGGTTCCATTTTTTCCCCACCCTTTCTGGCAAGTACCCTAATTATTTTTGAAAACAATATTGAAGGGGATAGCATATGCTTGTCATATAATTTCGTCCTTCGGACGAATCCATCCTATTACATTTAACGAGCCCTAGGAAGGATAAACTTGAATATCGTCATTACGACTAGATCCAATGTCATCAGGTTTTTACGAGTCTGACAAAGGAAGAACTCGGAGTCTTTTCATGTTTAGAAAGTTTGAAAAGACAACGGAAAAGTAAACTCCAACAGTCCCTTTTCATAGATAGTTCCTCAAATCCGAAAAGGTAGAAAACTATGTATGAGGAAACCTCCTAGTCGCGATAGGCTAGGGTATTCCTTTTTCGTAAATAATCTATCCCAGCCCGAAAAAGGGGTAAACATATACTGGGTAGATGTCGTTTCGTGGCCACTTTAACGAGATCGAAATGACAAGGGCATCGACAATCTTTTCATGTTTAGAGAGTCAGAAAAGAGCCGAAAGATGACTCCAAAGTGACTTTTTTGTGTTTTTACCAAGTCCAAAAAAGTATAAAATACAACTCGTGTCACTACCTAAGTTGCGTAAAAAAACCTGTCGCTACACATAAAAGCAAGTGTAAAATCCATTTTCAACAAAATATATTAAAATACTGAGAAAAATGACATTTAAAACCTAATTTTTGACCTGAAAAGTTATAAATAGGCTTCAAATGGTAAAACAAATTTACTTTTACTTTTTACCTTACTTGGAGAGCAACAATGGTCTGTTTGTGTGCAAGCTTGCGACGGTGATTGCGACTGATCCGGGATGTCATTCAGCTCCTCGTTTGTTCCAGGTAAAAGGCATTCCCTTAAGCTCCATTTTAATCCATTTTTTATTAGTTTCCATTGTACAATCGATCTCTGGAGGATAATTTTAAAAATTTTAGGGCTCTTCCATTAGCATGGGTATCGGGCACGGACCCGCGCCAATAGAATTTTACTCACAAAGGGGTCGGACCAATGGCGAAACATAATTTTCCGCTTTAGATTTCCAAATAGTGAGGCATCCATCTGGATTTTCAAGCATGACAGAGATCTAACAAGGGTTTTTTGATCATGTTGATGCAGGTAACCAAGCACAATGGTTATTGAATGGAAGGAGAGGGAACATGGGGAGGAAGATGAAATGGCTATGGAAAACAAAGCCTGTATGAATGCACTTAAGAACTGTGGACTCAAAAAATTCTTCCTTACTCCATGTTTACGAGCTCAACCTGAGCTGCTACGGTACTTGGTCAGCATATGGGACGAAAATGAGGAAGTATTTAAACTTCAGGACCAAGTGTTGGAACTTGAGGTTTCCGACGTATATTTCATCACTGGGTTGTCGCGCAGAGGCCCAGTGCCCATTTCGATAGGCAGCAGACCTTCCGGAGAAAATATGGAACAAGTAATGGCGAGGGTGTGCCCAGGGGCACGAACTGGATCGGGAAGCGGGAAGGTGGACATCCACACTGTCCGCGATCTAGCACTCAGAGTGGTGCTACACACCATTACGCGGGCTGCAGGATCGCAGGCACCGCATGAAGCAACCAAAGCCCAACTCATACTAGCCTCCGAGTGTATGAGTCCTACACTGTTCGATTGGGCTACATCGATGACAACCAACATAAATAGGCAGCTAACAAGATGCAAGCAAGTCAAACTAAAGAAGTTTGGCTACGGTTCCATTTTGGTGTCGTTCATCCTGGAATGACTACCCATTTTCCAGGGCCAAGGGACCATAGTTTCCGAACAGATATCGAGAGAGCCGAGGATGGCTCGCTGGGCAGCACTTATGCCCAGATCAGGAGGAGGCCAACAGATGTCCTGGAGGCCGGAGTTCTTTGGGTGGTTACAAAAAAAACTGATCGTGGTCGAAGATTGGCCCTATGATGGGACCGATTTCACCGGAGATCCCGATCTTCCGCTCCCGGAGGGGGACGATTGGGACGAGGAGTTGAGTATGATACTCTTTTTGATTTTTTATGTATTTATGATTTTTTGGTAATACATGTCCGTTCTAATAATAGTTTTATGTGTATGCAGATGTCGGCCCAGAGAGGCCCACGGGCATGTTGCCCATTTTGCGGAGGACCCATGCCGTACATGACCCTCAGGCTGAGGGTGGTGAAGGCAGCGAACTGATCCAGAACTTGGAGGGCATCGCCCGAGGGATCCCAGACTATGCACGGCTAGCAGATGTTCCACTAACATACCAGCAACACACTGTGGGGGTGCCTAGTCGCCTCCACCGACTACTGAGACGCTTAGTGCGCGCGGTGGCGTGTTACCACAAGCACCATGCAGATTAGACATCTAGGGCTTTTCCTGCATATTTTTTGAGAGACATGTCGTCTCCGGTTGTATTAAGATGAACATGTATATTTTTTTATTTCATGTGATGCACACTTTGTAAAAATTTCGACACACACACACACACATATATATACCTATTTCTGGATCGATCTCTTTACATGTGATGATGTTTTTGTTTATAAATTGCGCAAATGTCTATCTAAAACCAAATTAGTTACTACATCTGTTAATGTATTCATATGCCTGAGTATATTTTGATATGTGATATAATCAAAATTCCTTTCCAGTAAATGAATACGCAGATACAAACGTAAAATGGATGGGTTTCTAACTGAATAGTGACCATTAAGCTGTAATACTACAAGTTGTGAGTCTAGATACACAAGTAATTCATGAATGCTGAGGTCCACAGCCTCAGTTAATAATTCCAATACGGCACTATATTCCGCAATATTATTTGTAGCAGGACCCAGACACACACCTTGCAGGTTAACCAACTCACCAGTAGGATCGTAGATTACCCAGGCTACTGAGGACAGATTCCTGGTACCGTGGGAGGCACCATCCGTGAAACCCACAAACAGAGTAATAGACATCTGCACGATCAGGAAGATCCGATCAGCAGAAAGATGCTTACATCGCACACCACACCACACATGCACACAAATGAATATACACACCTATGTACACACACCACACCAAAAATAACTTCAAGCGTAGTATTTTTTAAGGTACAGCCCATTTCTAGGCTGCGCCAACGGAACTCCTTCATAATCAATGAGCTCATAAGCCCCATTTTTCAATACACATTTCACAATGTAGGGCCCATGCCACGTCGGTTGGAACTTTCCTGCTCCAAGTTTGTCATGCGCTTGGTCGTATAGGAGGACGAGGTTCCCTTCGACAAAGGAACGTGGAGATACAAATTGATCAAAGTGGGCTTTGACCCGCTTCTTCTATGCTTCAATGACTAAAGTAGCCAAGCGGCAGGTTTCATCCAGCCATTCCAAATACAAGAGACGCTCTTCTTCAGGAGAAGTATCGAGCAAAAGTTCCACAGCCAACTTTAAGGAAGGAATTTCGCTCTCAACCAGAAGAGTTGCTTCCAGACCATACACCAATTGAAAAGGTGTGAATCCCATCGCACTCTTTGCTAACATCCGGTAGGCCCATAGAGCTGAGAACAATTGGAGATGCCAATTGGACTAATGAATACCAATTGTTCGCTGAAGCATAGTGACCAAAACTTTGTTCACAGCCTCAACCTGGCCATTTGCTTGGGGGTAATATGGCGTTGAGCTATCGTGTCGTAAGCCCAATCTTGATGTCAGCTCTGTAGAAATTAGCTAAATAAATCACTTATTCAATGGAGATTAACCCGATTACACATCAATTTCGAATTGCATGCATAACACATAATCTCATCTACAATTAATTGTCACATGCGGAAATAATAGAAGCGATCTTCACATCAAATCAATCACACATTAACTCAGTATGTATGGGGAAAGCCTATAGCTGAAAACCCCGCAGCTATTGTGTATATTATAATGGAGAAATCATGTAACAAAACAAGTACAATACTCCTCACCAGTACTCAGTACTTTCTCATAAAGTCACACACAATCTAGCTTAGTTTTGAACAGGTTACTGGTTCAAAACTCCCCGCCAATTGCCTTGCCTCTATTGCGCAATCATGGCCTGTATATGAAGAGATCAAGGTTCGAATCCCCTTGGCTTGACTGCGCAATTGTCATGGACAATTCCTCCAAGTGTAATGCAAATCCCATGCAAAACTGATCCTCCAACTGATAGCTTTACTCACCCTTTCATCTACCTCTTCCATTGGTCTCCACTGAACTGATCATGCACTGTAGTGAACTGAAGTGTTCTTGAGTTGAATAATGAGTTAATATTTAGTGAATTAAATATTATTTAATTCACTCCACTCATATCTAGTTGATTAGTTAGTTAACTAATCCCAACTAGTTCAACTAAAACAAACAGAACACAACTCCACTATATGTCCCGTTAACTCCTCCAAAACTTCTGCCACTGAAGTCTAACTGAAGCCAACCATGCAAGATGCCATCAAACCCTAGGAACCACGTGATTCCTTGTGTCAGTTGCATGAGCCACCTCCATGACTCAAACTGAAGTGCGCCAAGAGAGTAAACTGCTGTTTATAGTCAAAAATATTATTAAGGGTAAATAATATTTGACTTCCATATTTTTAGGAGATCAGTCTAAAAATAGTCTGGGTCCTAAAAAATAGGGTCACATCTATTTTTACCGACATGTCGCATCCATCAAGAATCTCCAAGTAGAATTCCCAAATTATGCTCCGTATGTCTAAAAATAGACATAGTCTAAAAATAGACTTTGCGCCAGAATTTGCCTGCGGGCCCACTTAGTGAAGGCGACTTCATTTCACTAAGCTCCATCATCTTGCTGCATTCTCAACAAGCTATTCCATCATGTAATCTCGAAAGTGCGTGCCATGATCGGTAACAATGGCCTGAGGGACCCCGAAACATGCAATAATGTGGTTGAAAATAAACTGGGCAGTTGTCTTACCATCAGTGGCTAGTGTAGGCATCGCTTTGGCCCACTTAGTAAAGTAGTCGACATCGACGATTATATATGTATGCCCCCTGGCAGAATGAGGGTTACACGTCATGAAATCTATGCCCCATTTCGTAAAAGGGCCGACAGTAATGACAGGATGCAAAGGAAGAGGTGGCGCGCGCATCTTGCGCTGAAAAACCTGACACGCATGACATTTGAGGACTACAACAATACAGTCTTTGAATATCGATGGCCAGAAGTAACCTGCACGTAGAATATTCTGGGAAGTGGCATATTCGAAAATGTGACCACCACAGTCACCACTGTGGCAGTCATTCAAGACTCTTTCAACCTCTTCCAGGGTTAAGCACCGACGGAGCACTAAATCTACTCCAACCCGGTATAACGTATCTCCTACAATGCGATAGGGTTGAGACTGATGCCGAATCCGACGTCGGGCATCTTTGGTCAACTCAGACCGAAACGTTGATGTTTGAAGATACACTATGATGTCACCGTACCATAGGTCGTGAGTGTTGATAAGGAAGAGTGTTTCGTCCGAGATATGATCCTCGGAATGAGATGGGGTGGAGTCTGTCGGGTGGGAGCAAATGAGATCCACAAAAACCAGTGATTTGGTCGACTTAGCAGTGGTAAACTCTAAGTCGAACTCCTAAAGGATAACGATCCATTTGGATTATTTTCCCCCCAGTAATTTCCGAGATAGAATATATGTCATGGGGTTGCAATCTGAAACCACGGTTGTTGTACGCAATAGGATGTAGTGGTGAAAACGCTGCACAACTTGCACTATGGCTAATGCCAGCTTCTCGACGTGAGCGTAACGTGTTTCTATGTCGAGAAGATTTCGTGATAGGTAATAAACAACGTGTTCATTGCCATCATCGTCATCCTGCACCAAAACCATAGCTATGGTGCTAAATGCGGCGGCAAAATATAGAGTGAAATCACGGTGATAGTTTGGAGGACGAAGCAACGAAGCATTAACAAGTAACGTCTTTAGATTCTCGAAGGATCATTGAGCAATCTCGTCCCAATGAAAGGGAACGTTCTGCTTTAAAAGACGCGTTAAACCTTTGGCAACTTCTGCGTAGTTCGGGATGAAGCGTCGAAGGAAATTAGTTTTTCCCTGCAGACTCTACAATTGATATAACGAGGAGGGTGATGGGAGATTGACAATAGCCTTGACTTTTAGAGGGTCGAGGTGAATCCCGCCCTTGGAGACTATGAATCCCAAAAGACGGCCAGAATCCATGCAAAAGATGCATTTATGAGGGTTGAGCCAGATATTATAGCGTTGACAACGAAGGAAAATCTGGCGGAGGTGTTTGGGATGGTCCTCTCACTGAGCTGAGTGAGCTGGCAGATCATCCAGATAAGGCTGAATGATATGGCGTATGTTGTGGAATGTGTAAGACATAGCACGCTAGAAAGTAGCTCCAGCGTTCTTCAAGCCGAACGAGAGCTTTTTATAAGCAAAGGTACCCCACGGACAGATGAATGCAGTCTTGTGTTGATCGGAAGGTAAAATATTTATCTGATTATACTCGGAAAAGTCGTCCATCAAGGAATAAATCTCACTCCCAGCACATTCGTTGATGATTTGATCTATGAAGGGGGTGGGATAATTGTCCTTAGGACAGGCTCGATTAATATCACAGTAATCAACAGAGACTCTTATAGTGCCCTGTTTCTTATCTACAAGGACGATGTTTGAGACCCATTCTGTGAGGGGAATTGGGTAAATGAAGCTCGCGTTCAAAAGTTTTTCAACTTCTACTTTAATGGCAGTGGCTTTGCGAGGATGCACCGGGCGTAGGCATTGGCGCACGGGTTTCGCACCGGGGTAGGTAGGAATTTCGTGCACCACTATACTGGGATCAATCCCAGGCATCTCCTCATAGGACCAAGCGAATACATCTCTGAACTCACGAAAAATATCAGTATAAACTCGTATCTCATCAGGAGAACAAGTCACTCCCACATGTATATTCTCGACTATCCCCAGTTTGACGGAGATGTCGATTGGAGTGGTTTGAGTAATGTTGCTCAGGTTTCCTTCCGAAAGGACCTCATGTGTCAATATAGGCATCTGGAGAGGCGGAGTGGGAACCTGAGATGCAAAACGCTCTAGACAGTCTGACATTGCCCCCAGGCTGGGCATGAAGGAGGAACGATGATGTCCATCACTCCAAGGCAGCTCCTCAAGAGACATTATTTCAACAATGGCTTCGTCATAAGGGAAAATCTCTTTAAGAGGATCATTCGAGTCAGCCTCGCCGAGCCAGGGGGATTGAGAATAGATATCTAAAGCCATGCTCGAGGGGGCATGTTGAGAGGGAGGAGGATCGGATGCGGCGACGATTTCACAGTAATTAATCTCTACCAGAGTTAAGGGCATCGATTCTCCAAAATCAGTCACCTGTTCAGGCGAAGGGATGATCCATGGGTCGTTAAACCTAGAGACCATATTAACTTGAACGGTGTGCGGTGGCAGCATGGGAAAAATACCCATGAGGACAGGGTCCTTGAAGATACCAGGTCCTACACTGTCAGGGGGATTATGGATCTTATCCACGTAAGGAACGTTGTTCTCAGAGGTGGAGTTGAAGAAAGACAACTGATCCACAGTAACTATTTTTCCCTCATGAGGAAACTTAAGAAGTCGAAAGAGGGTGGATGGAACACATAACATGGCATGAGTCCAACTGCAGCCGAGAAGCAGATTGTGGTTAAGCTTGGCGTCAACCACTTCTACTTCTACATTGACTGTATTCCCCTGTAACGCAATCGATAAACTCTCGAGAACACCCAGGGGTTTGGATTCCTGACCATCGAATGCCTCTAAGGCATTGGGAGATGATGAAAGCGCTGGAGAGCCAATGGCCTTCTAGCAAGCGGATGACATGACACAGGTAGAAGCACCTTCATCCACAACGGCCCTATGAATGTTAAGACTGTTGATCCTGACTTGGATCACAAGAGAAATTTGATGCGGAAATCGAGGGGTAAAGTTTTCTAAGTTGAAGGTGAGAAGACTAGAATCGGCGAGATCGATTCCACTGATTGCAGACAACAGAGCTTTCCGTTGTGAAGGGAAACTTTGAAGGACTTCCAATGCGGACATAGAAAAAGGCGCCTGAGCCAAATCCTCAACAATACTGTAGTGCTGGGCGGCACGGGCATTTGGATTGTTGTAATACCTTCGTAGAACACCTTTAGAAGGTGGCCTCACAACAGGTTCAGCAGTAAGCTTCTCAATTTCCAAAGAACCAGAGACAGAAGGAGGAGGTGGGCCATCCACAACTTCCTTCCCGGCTGCCTGACGCGATCTAGCGTAATCCTTCGAACGCGTGGCAATTGAGATAGGTGCAGCACAATTCATCATAAAGACCTGGGACCCAAATGGGGCAGATGGTGAGGGCTGCTCAACCATCTGGGTCTGCTGAGACGGGAACAGTTCTTTAAGAACTGTCGGAGTCCCTTTGGAGCCTTTCAGGAGTTGACTAATTTCAGATCGTCGAGGACAACATTTAGTATAATGATCTCCACAGATAAGGCAGGGGTACTTCGGTTTACGTTGGGAACCGTCATTAGTACAAGGTTTAGAAGACTCTGACTTTGGGGCATCGGGTTTGGATTTTCCTTTACCCTTCTTCTTTCCTTTGGAGGCTTTTTCTGTAGGATTAGCCTGAAAGGCGTTAACCTCCGCAGTTTTGCCAGAATCTGGAGGGGCGGGAAGAGCAGAATGATTGGACGAATTGGACTTCTACTTCCCATTCAAATATTTTCGAGAATTTTGAGACACGAAACCAATAACACCATCCACCGTCAGGGTAGGTGGAGCTTTAGAGGTTCCTGGGCGTGGACCATTAGTCAAAATATCATACAGCGTGCCGAACTGAGAGCATACCAGATCAAGATATTGGGCACGCGCAATGGCCTGTTCCTCAGTCACACACGCCCCCATAGCAATATCTTGAGCGATTTTGTTAACGAAGGACGTGGTGAACCAATGAGTTAGTATTTGATCAGGTATGTCAAACTTGATCAGCCTGCGACGACGTCGCCACTCATGAATATGATCGGATATGAGAGTGGCTTTATCCTTTTTCAAGGAAGTCAAGAGATGCATCCCAGCTTCGTAGTGAACCGTTAACTGAAAGTGGGTCAGAAAAGCCATTGCTAAAGTATTGAAATCCTGAAAGATGCCACGAGGTAGTTCAATATACCACTTAGCGGCAGCACCGGTAAGAGTGCACTAGAAGAGACGTAGACGAATTGAATCATCAACCCAAGAATTAGATGAACAACACAAATGGTAAGTCATTACGTGAGCTTGGGGTTCTTCACCAGCTTTACCTTCAAACTTAGGGCAGTCACCGGGTACCTTGGTCGGAACCGGAGGCCAATAAGGATTATGAAGAATCGGATCATTGGTTAATTTAGAAATGTTCGGTAACTCCAAAGTAGCCAATAACGACAATTGCGGATTGAACGGCATGCCAGGCCTTTGATAAGGACTGGTACTTGTACTCCATGCTGGTTGAGAATATCCTTGCCCCCATGGGTTCTGTCCAACAGGATTCTGACCGTAGGGGGTATAGGGTGTATAACCAGTCTGATTCGGTTGCTGGTAACCAGTGTACGGGGCTTGATAACCAGAGTATGGACCCTGATTATATGTCGACCCCATTTGAGCAGTCTGTGGATTTGGCTGCTGAGTATAGGTGTAGCCAGGTTGTTGAGTGTAATAATGGGAACCTTGGGGTGGATTATAATTCGGTTGAGATTGACCGTGAGGGTAGTAACCACCTTGAGGTTGAGCGGGCTACTGATAGGTGGGACCCTGTTGAGGGCGATAATTAGGATGCACCAGTTGATTTGGTTGTGGCATCGAGTAAATCGGTTGTTGAGCAGGGTTGACAAGATGTGTAGGCTGGCCTGGTTGGACAGGCTAGCTAGGCTGAACGGGCTGACCTGGTTGAACAGGATGCCCTGGGTGAACGGGCTGACCTGGTTGAACAGGTTGCTCTGGGTGAACAGGTTGTGCCGGTTGTGTAGGTTGACCTGGCTGTTGTGGAGCATTAGGTTGTGCTAGATGGGCCGGTTGGCCTGGTGGTGGGATGGAGCCAGGTGGTGGCTGGTAACCAGTTTGACCTGCAACAGGACCATAAGATGGTCCTGGCTGATGTGTAACATTTGGAGCAACAGGATACTAAGGTTGCATGGGTTGGGAAGGTTGGACTTCCCCCCCAGGACCGTATACCGGCCCGGGTTGGTACCCTGGTGGACCTGTGAGTCCTTGAGGTTGCCCCGGTTGGACTCCAGGAAGAGGCTGCACGAGTTGACCTGAAGGGTTGTAATACTGTCCTTGCGGATCGTATAATGGCCCTTGCTGGCCTACAAGGTAACGTTGCGGGTCATAAGGATAGCCAGGCTGGCCCGGAGGTTGGCCTTGAAAAGGTTGTCCTTGCGGGTTATAAGACTGCCCAGCCTGGTTATACGGTAAACCCTGAGCATGAAGTTGAGCCTCAGGAGCTGGTAAATGTAAAGGATTCCCATACTCATCGTACTGATATGGAAAAATGTACACGGGTGTACCATCCTATGCATAATGCGAAAAATACGAGCGGTTGGGATCTTGAGAGGATTGGCCGACCTCGGGGTTCGATTGTTGTAAGGACAATCGATACTCCTCAGGAGAGATGTTCTCTGGCATAGCAGAAGCTATATAGACGTCTTCGGGAAGTGATGTGGTCCTTACAGACTGAGTGGTAACAACAGGTGTAGATGCTAGCAGAATGACTAGATTCACTCATATTTGAACCTGCCACTAGATCTCGTAACAGACGGCGAGGACTAGGAGGAATAACAACATCTAAAAAAGGCGAACCCAATGTAAGAGGAGGTAAATTTTCCCCTACTCCAAATCCATACCAAGGATCGACTAAGGGCCAATTGAACTCAACTGGTCCTCCAAAGGGAAGCTCAGATAGAACCGGTCCCCCGTCGGGAAACTCGGAAACGATGGGCTGCTGAGGTTCAGCAGAGGATTGAGAAACCTCTGATGAATCTTCCATATATGGACTACCAGTAGACGAAACTGAGGGTTCTGCCACTGTGGTAGTAATGACAAGAGAAAAAGATCAAACACACACATGGGCTGAAAAAGAACCAAGGCACACAATCAAACAACCAACAAGCAAAATCTAACAGGGAGTGTGATCGCGGGTGATTTATTTTACGACATTGAAACTTAGAAACTTCACCGTTTCATGTTTTAAGAGTCGAGAAACGGATGAAAGATGACTCTATCTCTTTCAGTTTTGAAGCAAGCATGAAAGGACAAGCGCTTGGTGATCTTTTCAAATTTAAAGAGTCAGATAAGATCAAAATGACTGCTCAGGAATACTAGGCAAAGGGTGTACCAAATAACCGTGAACTGCAATATACACCTTGGTTTCAAAATGAAAGAGAAATCAACCAAGGACTTAACGTACGTGCAGGTAATCTCCCCGAATGTTGTGTCTGGTGTATCATGGGTATAGGGCGGCAGACTCAGCTTACTATGGATAAAGGATAGAAACCTAGTGGGGTCTCCCATTATATACGCGACGGTATGGGGAGCACAAGTCCGTACTAGTGATGTCTAAAGTCAAGAGGCGAACGACAGCTACTAGGTTAAAAGACGCCAGAACACGTCTCTAGCCTAGACCTCTAAATATTTCGTTAATGTTTCAATGCTGCCTTAGTGTAAATTGAATAAATTTTAATGTTTATCTTCAATTATGTTTCAGTTTTCAGGCCCTAGCGAGTGTTATGTCTCAGATTCTCCTAAATGCACACTACATGCCACAGTATATCATTTCATTCGATGAAAGCTAACTACGAGAGAGTTAAGAGCTTTTCACACAACAACAAAATGATCAGACAAAAACCAATGACATCTCTAATGCAGCTAACGGAAACTAAAAAATTTTCTTTCAAAGTTACTAATCACTAATAACATCGAAAAGATTTAATTCGCACTAACTAATCCAACGCAAAAGAGATTTTTTTGTATTTTCAATGTTTAAGGGCAAAATGCACCAACAAAATGAAAACTAATGAGACAAGCAATTTGAGAATCAAAAGAAAAAGAGAAAAAGAATCAAATTTCACTTAATGCAAGCACACAATCAGATCTCAAATCGACAAAAAAGTCCCTCAAATCAAAAGACACCCAAAGACTCAAATGAACCATGTGATCTGGGCCCAAAATGAGACAAAGCGGAATTCGAATGAAGAAGAAGCCAATCACTCGAATAACGCAATAAAATGATGAACAACCACCAAACGAATGTAGAGAAGTAATCACAAGGTTGACTAAACAGATAAACACCAACAACTCCCAAGGGAGGCTCGACGCACAATAACACCTAGATGCCCTAGGGCTAGAATGTAAAATCGACAGAAAAGGGCAAACAACCAAAGGAAGAAGGTCGCAGTCAGTCAAACAAGGCTCCAGAACAATCAAGCAGTCGAAAAAACAAGACCAAACACCCAGATCAATCTCAGAAGGCTCAAAACACAGTAAACCCTAGCACCTTACAGTATTGGCGCGACTGTAAGGCTGAAACTAGCACCATACTAGAATTGGTGCGAGTAATACACTGACAACATGCGCCAGTGGGCGCGACTTTCACACTGAAAAGCGTACCAGTAGAGTTTACTAAGGAAAAATTAAAAAATAAGCAATCCAAGAAGTAGACCAGTGATGTTGGAGCTTAAACCAAAAGCCAAAGACACGAAAAGAACCAACCAAAAGAGTTGATCAAGCAAGCAAAGTCAAGAATTGGCCGAAAGACAAGACGATACTCCAAGTGTTCAGTTCATAAACTAAACCGAATATTGACTGAAGCAGCATTCATCTACTTTCGCTAATTCAAAGCAAGAGTGTTTCGAAGGCTATCTAGCTAACTTCAGGCTCCGTCTGTAAAGCAAACAACAAGCTAACTCCCCAGTGGAGTCACCAATTTGTTGTAGAGGTAAATCCCCTCTGCGGACAGAGGCGATCCCTACTAGCCCAGATCAGGTCTAGCAACAATCGTATCACGCTAAGGCGCAGGTTCCTAATTACAATAAACCAACTTGCGAAGAAGGCCTACCTCAAGTCCAACGTTGTTGTTCGTAGAGAAGATGACGTTCTCGTTCCCTTGCTCCAACAGATCACAATCCTTTCGCTTGCCACGATCGAACACTTGCACACGCAAGAAACACAACAAACACAAGCGTAAAACCCGATATATGCAATTATGTATCAGTCAGAGAAGACACAACTCATGATCATAATGAACAATACGAGTGGAACCATAACCAATAGTCGCTTATCATTAATTCATCAAAGGAAAATACAACCAGGCTCTGACACTGAACCTTCCTTCGGCAGGTCGTCAGCGGAATACGTCTCAGTAAAGCTTGTCGGGAATGGGGACAAGCCTCTCTCTTCGATCGTCAATCTCCTCGCTATGGATTTGGCACTATGAGGACTATCAAAGCTCTTGTAGCATTCTTTAGGCTATGAAGGCTCTTGGAGATTAGCTTGAAAAGGGAAATGGCAAGCTTATATAGATGGTGGAAGGGGAGTTAGGATCCCTACAATCATGGGATTGGCCCTATCATCAAGGAAGCTTCCATGAGAGGTGGAAAACTACTTCCTCTACGTGGAGATCCAGAGCCAAACGTCCCAACTCAATTTAGAGACCAGTTCAAGAGTTGGTTAAAGTCAATCTTCCGCCATTTATTTTTTAAAAACACCCTTTATTAAGCCTGGCGCGAGTGCGACTCTGAGACAGAGCGCCAATTGGCACGCCCTCTTTGAATAATTTCCCCCATTGGCGTGGGTATAACACAGGCTAGTTGCGCCAAGGATGAAAAGGCTATTTTTAGGGTTTTTCACAAGGAGATGTCTTCAGGGAAATGAAATTCCATGTCTAGGGGAATGCCATGAAAGTGTTTTCAGGTTATGTCACTACTCACAGGTCATGGAATGAGCCCTCCAATGTGCGGGATGGGGAATTACAAGGACGGTGACAAATTGTTGTGTAATAGTGGCTTTCCCTCATTTTCTACTGTTGATTTTTAACAATGTTGTCCTCAATTTCCTTGCTGCCATTTTCTCTTGTTTGTTGCTATTGTGGTCGATTATTTTCATTTCCACGGTTTTATGTCCTTTGAGGGCTTCAACATAGATTTTAGGTTATTTTCCTTCTTCTTTCCTGGTGCTTGTATCTCCTCCATAACTGAGACCAATTTTAATGAAGGGGATTCTCATTGATTTGAGCTTGGGTCTTTCATAATTATTTTCTAATAAAAACATCTTCTTCCTCTAGCTTCTCACATTCCTTCCCCTTCTCTTTTGTCTATTCTAAAAGAGTTCCTTAAAACTTATTAGCTTCCTCCAACTCCACATTTAGAAGAATAAGAAATGAATCCTCAGTTTTATCATTTTATTTTCCATACTTTACCAACAACTCTTTCTACTTATCATTCCTTTCCCTATGTATTTGTATTTATTCTAAGGCACTTACTAGTTCACCTTCCATATCTACTATAACATCTTCTTCAACTCATTTGTATTTATCTTTCCCTTCATCTTAGGTTTCTTTGGGCATGAGCAT
Organism: Pinus albicaulis; assembly: GCA_034641835.2. NCBI lineage: Eukaryota > Viridiplantae > Streptophyta > Pinopsida > Pinales > Pinaceae > Pinus > Pinus albicaulis. The sequence goes on along the minus strand of CM076584.1, from coordinate 28,349,300 downwards.
AAAACAATTTGTTCTTTCTTCATCAAAATACTATTCACCCTCATCCTCTGAGGACTTGTTGTCCTCTTGGGTATATAAGTTGTTCTTCTTGAAATTGTTTTCCTTCTTGAATCTCTTATACTTATCCTTTTCTTCATTTTCATATTCATTATTTTCTTTCTTATGTGGGAATTTATATGGATAGTGACCTCATTTTCCACCATTGAAGCATTTGAAAGGAAACTTACCTTTGTATTTATCGGATCCTCTCTTTAATCTTTTGAAAATGTTGGCTTCTTCTTCATCAGATCCATATCTTAAGACTTCTTGATCTTCTTTGGTATTCTTATGAGATTTGAATGTTTTTTCCTTTAATGTAGATACATGTTTCATGGTTCTCATCTCATGGGAAATTAATGTCCCGTGCAACTAATACAATATTAATTTACTAAGATCTTGCATCTCCTCGATGGCCAATAATTTGGCATTGAATCTAGTAGGAGATATTAACATGTTTTGAAATATAATGGAATCATCCACAATTTCATCAAGACCTATTATGGTGTTAATATTTCATTTACATGAAAAATTAATGGCTATGTACTCATCTTCATTTGTCTTTAGTGATTAAAATTGAATTCTATAAACTTGGGGTTTAGCCTTCTTTACCTTTCTGTCGCCTTCATAAAAATTATTTATCTTATCCCATATCTCTTTATTTGTATCATAATGTATTCATTTTACAAATTAAATTTCAAACAATCCATTTAGAATTTCATTCATTGCTTTAGAATTATTAGAAAAATTGATCTTAATTTTTTTGGTAATTAATACAAGTAGCTCTGCATAGCCATCCAAAATTGCATGTTAGGCATATGCACCATGGGACATTAGATAAGTCCTCATTCTCACCTTCCAAAAGGTATAGTTTGTTCCATTGAACATAGGATCTTTGTTAATATGGCTACCATCTTAACTAGCCATGTTTTGTATTGGTGTTGAGAAGTGGTTGTCATTGATGTCATGTTAGGTCATTGATGATAGGAAATATCAAGTTCAGAAATAGATTTATGAAGCAAGATTATTGAGCATTTAAACTATCAAGTTTAGGAGGAGCATGGTACCTGTTTTAATGTGTGTTTTTCCCTAACTAAGGTCAAGGATGCATACATTATATTTGAGGGAAAATATTTTTTAGTTCCTTAGCTCCAATGTGGAAAATACATTCTCATTTGGATAGTCCTATCTAAGAACTTTCCAATGGTATATTCCACTTGATCTAACTCCAAAAGAGTGACGAGAAGTTAGGTGAAAATTTTGTGTGGCTCCAGCTCCTCCTAGTTCCAATGCGCACAAAACAATAAAAAATTTCAACCCCCAAACCTTCCTTAAAATTCAAAAAATATTGTGGGGGAGTGAATTTTAGTTATGTCCATTCAATATAATAATCCATTAGATTTAAATGGCACACTTGGTAGAGATACAAATGGATTAGTCGCATATGTGACAAGTTTTTCACCCCCCCCCCCCACCCCAATCTGGATTTATGCAGGAACACAATAATATTCAGAAATAAGCATAAAAAAAGAGATGTATGTAATGAATAAAATAATATAAATAAAGATTAATTAGTTAATTAGTATTTTAGAGTGCAATCTTTTGTGATCCATAACATTTTAAACTCTAAATCTTCCGGGAAATCACATGTGATTTCCCAGAAGATTTAGAATTTAAAATATTTAATTAGTAATTGGGTTGAAAGTTCATGTCTCAGCAGACATGGCCTTTCAACCTAATTACTAATTAACTAATTAATCATTATTTATATTGTTTTATTCATTACAATGTAGCGGAAATAAAACTCCATTTCATTAAAATCAAATGAGTGAAATATGTTTACAGACAGAATGGAAATAAATTAGCTAGGGCGATGGTAGCTTATCTCTAAGAAGAGATGTGGGGGCTACATGCCTCTGAGTTGTGTTACAATGAGGCATGAAGGCCTATTTATTGTTGAGAAACATTTGAAAACCCAAAACATCCAAAAATCTAACCCTATGAGATGAAGTGCCAAAATTGTGGGCCCTGTTTGGGTAAATTGGTACATCAGTCTTCCTGAGGATGTAACTTTGGCATACGGATCTCCATTTGATGCGCTCAATGCCCTTTTAGAAATATCTATTTGATGACTACAAATTTTGAGTGAGAAAGATGGTCTATGATTCATTTTTCTCCCATTTTTCCCAAAAAACGTCGTTTAGCACCTCAAAATGGCTCCAAAAGTTCAGGACCCGAAAAAATGCTAAAGATAGTAACTTGTGCTGAAACTGAAATAATGAAAGAACCGATGGTGGGGGTCCAAATTGAATAGGTGGGTGGCCACCAATATCCACCTATATTATTCCTCCCCCTTAGGAAGCAATGGTCTCCATTGTGTTGAGTTCCTCCATGAGATGAGGCAAATTCTGCTGAACTTGGTATTGGATTTTTCGAAGATGTCATGTACCTGCTGGTAGACGTTCTGGATGTGTTCAATAAATTTGGTTGCTTTATCAACATCAGAAAATACATGTGTGGATTCTGTCTGTGTGGTCGCATGAGGTATGGCAACATCAGGCAGCGGTGTGCCTGGGGTCAGATCAATGGAGTGCTTGACCTAACAATGTAGAGGAAACTTTGTGGGTGAGGAGAAAATGTCCTCGTATTTCTCCACGACTTTGTCCATATGATGCTGTCGTGCAGGGGAGCCCTATTTCAAGGTTGTCGCCATAATATTATTCTTTCCCTATGGGCGAATTGTAATGCAAATAAATTTCTTGGTTTGGGAAACAATGTTACTGTGTTGTTTTGTAGTAGTCAAAGAGATGGCAGGAGGCGGTACTACCTCCGATATCCTGTACAATTTATTTCCCAAAGTAATAATAATAGCACAAGGCCTAGACTCATACAAAACATGTCGCTTCCACAATTATGGCTGGCCCAATAATGCATCAAACACATCAAGAGGAGCAAAATCACACAATACCTCATCCATGAATGGCTTTATGTTGTACGGGAAGCGGCACTACTAGCAGACGCGGAGATCTCTTCCTTAGTGAAGCCACCCAATAGTATATGACTCTAAGTGTGCTATGGTTGGTAGCCTGAGCAGCTTCACGAACTTTGATGAAATGAGGTTCTTTTGGTTTCCACTATCGATAAGGAATTGCAGTGGAGAACCCTTGACCCACATCTACGAATGGAAGAGGTGATCCCCCTCCTCTAGATCCTCGAGATCCTCTCCTTGGAGCTTGGTGGTGAAAAAAATGGCACTGGGATCTGCATCAATGATCCGATTCCCTTTTTCATTACCCTTGTTTGGTTCTACCTCGGGATCAGAACATGCATCTGATTCGAGTGCCTTTAGTTCGGCCACCAATGAATGTTTGGCTCGACACTTGTTTGTGCTATGAGTGGGGTTGTTATGAATTCGAACAACTTCCTCGTGTCCTTATTTTGATTTGTCATGTTTTTATTATTCGCCTCACTTTTTATTTTCCCCTTATTCTGTGATTCAGGGGTGCCTTTCCCTAGCTTCGGATTCGTGGATGCAAAGTCTCGTTTCTTTTGATTAAATTTTTGCTCGATCTTGGTGACATAGCGATATGTCGTGCCAAGTGAGGTAATTTTGAGGAACTCCATTTCCTCTTGAATGTATTTGTGAAAACAACTACGATACTTGAGCACCAAATATATCTTTGAATCTTTAATAACCAACTTTGTGTGCAGTGTATGGAACAAATTCGTTAGTTCATGCAAATCTTGATACCTTTGATGGCACAGCATGGTCCATTGGATGTATTTGTCCTCATAGCTCCCCATGAGGTAATATTGTTCCTTGATGTCATCTCAGAATGAATTCCAAGTGGGTGTGGCCAAGAATAGAGAGGGTTCCCTCTCATCCTTTAGCTCACAATAGGTTTCCCACCACTCTTTGACATGGGGGGCGGTTTTGAGGAGTGAAAAAATAATATTTTCTCGGTTTTAAAGAAATCATGCACCGAGAAATACCCTTCCAGCAAATTCAAACATATATCTACAACGACTGCATCTATCTAGCCTTCAAATACAAGAATGTCGAAGTTGACATGTACCTTGAAAGGAGTAATGCCTCTAGAGTGGCTGCAGGATGTAGATGCGTCGCTGGTGGGAAGCTGTTGAAGGATCTCGGTAAAGTTATCCATCATCCCATTCCTTTGTTTCTCAAGGGCCTCCTCAAGCAATATTTTGAGAGGATCTCCTATTCCCTCGTCTTTCTTTTCTTCTGCCATGGGAGGTCATCAAGGTTTTGTGAGGCTGATCTTACAAGGATTCAACCAGATCGAGCCCCAACTCCTTATACCATGACCGCGTTGGGGAGATGCAAATAAAAACAGAGAAAGAGTAGATCGCTCTGATACCACTGATCCAGATTTATGTTGGAATGAAATCATATATAGAAACAAACATAAACACAGATCTGTAGTAGAAATAAAACTCCATTTCATTAAAATCAAATGAATGAAATATGTTTACAGACAGAATGGAAATAAACTAGCAGGGAGATGTAGCTTACCTCTGAGAAGAGATGTGGTGTCTACATGCATGTGAACTATGTTACAATGAGGCTCAAAGGCCTATTTATTGTTGAGAAACAATGGAAAACCCTAAACATCCAAAAACCTAACCCTAGGAGATGAAGTGCCAAAATTGTGGGCCCCGTTTGGGTAAATTGGTACATCAATCTTCTCGAGGACGTAACTTTGGCATAGGATCTCCGTTTGACGTGTTCAATATCTCGTTATAAATATCTATCTAATGAATACAAATTTTGAGTGAGAAAAATGGTCCACTACCCATTTTTCTCTCCGGTTTCCCAAAAAACGTTGTTTAGGGCCTCAAAACGACTCCAGATGTTCAGGACCCAAAAAAATGCTAAAAATGGTAAGTTGTGATGAAACTAAAAAACTGAAAGAACTGATGGTGGGGGTCCAAATTGAATAGGTGGGTGTCCACCAATATCCACCTGGATTACCCCCCCCCCCCCTTCTTTTATTAAACATCAGGCAGGCAAGGGGGGCCCAAATGATTCTCAACTTCTAATCTCATTTATAAATTTTGGTATGCCTTAGAAGGAATCTACAAATTAACAAAGAACAATGTGTTGTGGAAGGAATAAAAATGATATGGAAACATGAGCTATAAATCCAAGTGGCGATAGTTGGAAATGACATAGCAATAGTGATGATGTGGCACATTATCAATGTGATACATGGCAGGTGGAATTGACCATTTTGGGTGTCCAAGTGGCCTCTTTTTGAGTGAAATGTGGCACCACCCAAAGGACACCATCTAGCAGGATGATTTCACCATAATGACAACATGAAATCAATAATACATGGCAAAGGAAGAGTCACCTGTATTAGTATATGACATGGAATTCATATAGTAGGTGGTAGAGCTTGACTGGTTGATGAAGATGACTTGGTAGCTAAGATGATGAATTGACATCATAAGGTATTTGGCTACTTAATTAAGGCTTAATTTATGCTAATTAGGGTTTATCCTTAATCCCTGACTGCAGGACCCCAGATGAATGTGAAGTATGATTAACGATATGGCTCTGGGACCGAGGGATCAGAACTTGGTGATAAGAAGATGTGTCTATATACATATTTATGACATGGACGTGATGTAGGAAGTACACGTGGCATAAAAGGTGATGTGGTAGTGACATAATAGGATTTGCGAGCACGATGTTGAATTACCCAATGATTTGGTTAATTAAGGTATAAACTAAACTAATTTGGGATTAGTCTTCATCCCCGAACTCATGGCCCTAGATGGTTTGTGAATTTTTTTTAAATGAAATTTCCCAGGAGTTGAGGAACGAGATGGAGAAGTCAATGGAAATTGACGAGAATATTAGTAGCAATGCAAAGGAGTATGTTTTAATGGCCAAAATAATGGATTCAGATTTAATATAATTTAAGGTCAAAGTTTGATAGGTGTCATGGTTCCATATGAAAAGTCATATAAGAATCTAGATATTTGAAATTTATGAGTACGCACATTTTAGACAAGTTATGAAACAACCAATACCATATTGTAGTTTGAAGGGAAATTGTTATAGCCTTTGGTTGTGGCACTAGACAAGCAAGTTCCAAGGGGCCCATTAGCATATCGACAAGCTATATCACTTGATTTAAAAGTGTCGTGTTGAGGCATTGTAGCCCTATGTGTTATGCTATTGATTGATGAGCTAATTCATAGTCTTGATTGAATTATTAGATGGTTGGATAGAGTAGATCCAACGTTATTGAATGGAGAATTGATCCATAGTCTTGATGATTTTAGATGCAATCAAATAGTCATGATTGTTCATATAATCGAAGGGAGAATTCCCATGGGTAAAACCATGGACTTACAACTATGGTATTCAACACACTATACTTATAAAAGAAAAATAAAAATAACATAGTAAGGTTAGTTGTTCTAAAGCACATTTGAGGCTGAGAAAAAGAAGAGTACCTAAAATGAAAAATTTAAAGATGTAGTGTGATGCAAAACATGTGTATGTGAGTCGAGTGAATATAGAAAAATAAACTCAAGTGTATAAAGGAATTATTCAATAAGTAGAAGTGAAGGATTAAGCTGAAGAATTTCAGAAAAGAGAACATAATTGGATTATTAAGTATTTCAATATTAATGCTAAAGAATATATAGTTGTTTGAGAGTTGTTGTAGTAAATTCTCAAAATTTCTTCGAGACAAATATGCCTTAAGGTCTAAGTATGAAAATGAATGAAAGATGGATTTTCTAGGCAATGAAAGTTGGTGATTTCATATCATGATGTGGGTGATTCCTTCAAGTTGGTGCATGGAAAGAGCAGAAGGTTGGCACCTTCAATAGGTTGGTTCCTACAAATGTGGGCATAAGTGCTACCAACAAGTGGGTGCTTGCAAATCAAGGGATAGGTGTCTCCTTTTAGTTGGTGCTAGTAAATTTGATGTTACAACATGTTGGAGCTTGCATTTGCATAAATAAATAAATTGTGGTTGTCTCCCTTTATGGTTTTCTACATAAATGTTTTGTCTCATGTGTGCCTATTGATTGATTTACGATGTTGTGGTGTTACTTTTTGGTTATAACATAAATAATCTTAAAGATAGTTTACAAATACATAATAATGATTCACCGCCCTCTCAATATTATTCTGGTTCCTAACAATTGGTATTAGATCTAGTCCCTTTAGCAACAATTTAACAATTGGAACGCATATCTAGGAAAATAACTAACTAGGAAGGAAGTTCCATCAACAAAGCACCCATGTTCACTGGAACAAATTATGCATTTTGTAAGGTTTGAATGTGAACCTATTTAATGTTCCTGGTGTAGATGTGTGGGACACAATACAGAAAGGTTATCAACAACCATATGTGATGGTTAGTAAATACTATAAGTTGGAATTCACTGAAAATGCTAAAGCAATGAATGTAATCTTAATTGGATTTCCTGAATCCAAGCTAGTTAAGGTCGTGCACTAAAAAACATCTAAATATATATGGAATAAGATGATGAGTAGTTATGAAGGTGATAGTAAAGTGAAGAAAGAAAAATTCAAAGGCTATAGAACGTAATTTAAAGCATCAAAGATGAAAGAAGACGAAGACGTAGCCAAATTTATCCTTCGAGTTGAGGAAATAGTGAATAACATTAGACGACTTGATGAAATTGTGAATGACTCCTTTCTAGTTCAAAAGGTGTTGATATCTTTGCTATCTAGATTTGATGTCAAGGTGTTAGCCATAGAAAAGATGCATGATCTAAATATGTTCATGTTGGATCAATTGCATGGAATGTGGATAGCCTATGCAATACAAACTTCAAAAGGAAAATCTATATCAAGGGAGGTTGCATTCAAAGCAGATAGGAAGAGCAAGGAAGAACCAAAAGAATGTAGTTGTGAATTTGATGAATAAGAAGAAAATTTCATTAAAAGGTTAAAGAGAGGAATTGGAAAATACAAAGGTAAGTTACCCTTCAGGTCATTTAATTGTGGAGAAGTACGAAAATATGAATCAAAATGTCCTTACAAGAAATAAAATCATGAAAGTGACCTTAAAGAAAAGAAAAAATATAGGAAAGTAAAAATGAAAAAGAAACTCGAAACGAAGAGTTTGCGTACTCAAGAAGATAGCCATTAGAAAATGAAGATGAAGATGAGAAATATGAAGAAAGGACAAAAGAAACAATGAAAATAATGAAGGATCGTATGCTCATGGCCCTAGATAATCTAGATTATTGACAAATGAGTTTGGTGAAGAAGAGGTAGAAGGAGACCTGGAGGGTGAGATGATCAATACACTAGCAGAAATCCAAAGGCTCAGAAAAAAACAATGAAAATAAAAAGGAGATGCTTGCAATATTTGATAAAGAAAAGGATGAAACAAAATATTCATCACTTATTCTTCTAAAAGTGAAGTTGGAAGAAGCAAAGAAAGTTGAAGATACTCTATTAAATAGTTGAAAGAGAAAAGCAAGGAGTGTCTCCCTTAAAGAGGGAGATATTGTATCCCTTAGAAAGGAATTAGAAAAGGTTAATGGTTAGCTGAACCAGAATATACAGTTTATTAATTATCCAATAAGATAGATGAGTTTCTAAATATTCAGAGATCTCCTCTCATCAAAACAAGTATAGGTATTGGGTAATTTATTTATCAGTTAAATTATTTGTCATTACATTTTTCAATTTGGTATCGTAAACTTGTGAATTATATGGCACAATATATGCGAGTATTTTAAATTTCAATCCTAAAATAAATAAATTGCAATGAAATAAATTTATACTCTACAAAAATAAATAAAATGACATGAAATGAAATATTAATCTAGAAAAACATTGAAGAAATAATCTAGGAAAATATTGAACAATTAATCTAGGAAAGCATGTAAACTTAATCTATGAAAACATGGAAATTTGTAATCTATAAAAGTGAGTAAATTTAATATATTAAAGTGTGTAAATTTAATCTAGGAAGCATTTGAAATCTATTTGTATGAAAGAAAACAACTCTAATCACAAATCAAAACCTTTTAGAATTTAAATCTTTTATTTTATATATTTTATATTTTTCAAACATTTGATTGCAATATGGGAAAGAATGAAGTGACAATTAGAAACTTGAAAATAAATCATCTAAAACAAATAAATAAATCAAATCCTAAGTGATCATTGAAATGTAAATTATTTATTAATTAAAAAGATTAGAGAATTGTTAGAGAATTATGTTGACTTAAAAACTAGATTGATTTAGGTTCAAAATGAGTGATCTCTTTCTTAATGTGATGGACACTTTAAATTCTTTTTCTATTGATATATTTGTTGGCTGCAACATGAAATCTGAAAAAATTACATTTTAAAGATCCTCGGATATCTCCAAAAATATGCATTTTTTTGAAGAAATTACCATGGAGTAACTAAATTGGCTCATTCTGCACAAAACCCAAGTTTTATTTTTTCAAGATCTGACTTAGTTTGTTCAGAAACTACATCAGAAATTGGCTGCTCAAAAATTGTTGTTAATCTAAATCAGCGTCTTTGATCAAGTGTTGAAAGATCGCAATTGCAACATTAAACAAAGTGTTTGCCTTTTTTTGCTTTGTAGGTTACAATGGAAATCACTTCCTACATGTGAAAAAGAAAGGCTAGAAAAAATCATATTTGTATTATAATAGAAAAAATATGGGAGTGGGAATTCTGCAAAGTGATGGAAAAAAAACACTAAAAAAACATAATTTCAACTTCACTGAAGTTTGCATGGCTCCTGAAGTGAAGTCTATGTGCGGAAACATAATTCCACAAAGTAACGGAAAAAATTATCCAAACAAACATAATTTCAACTTCACTGGAGTTTGCATGGGTTTTGGACTGAATTCCATCTGGATTCTGCAGAAACAGAGCCATTGGACTTTGGACAACTACTGGAGTGATGTCCCTCTGTTAGTGGATTTTGGATGAATGTTTATATTGAATACTATTTTAGCAATGAATTTCTGATAATAAGAATTCTAGTATGTATTGATAATAAGAAATCTAGCATGTATTGAATCAATTTTGCTTGTGGATTTTGGATGAATGTTTAGATTGAATACTATTTTAGCATTGAATTTCTGATAATAAGAAATAGAACATGTAATATTCATAAATACAAGTAACTCTGGGAAGTAGTAAATGCAAGTAAGCTAAATAAGCTATAAATACAAGCAAGTGGAGTAGGCAATAAAAATATCTTCAGGTGGAGTTATGGAAGATTGGTAGGTACAATTTGTAAATACAAACAACAAGAAGATGGGGAGTTGATTTGAATTAGAATTGGAATTGTTTCTCCTATATGAATAGAAAAATGATTCACTACAACCAAAACCTTTTATTTTCAATTCCCACTACTGGATATGTAATTTCAATAAATAGGCGATACATGCATGAAGTCCATAATAATAAAATTCTAATCCTATAAAAATTATAATATTTTGTTTCAACTATCTTGATAGGTGGAACTTTACTAACATTATTTTCTTTTAATTTTCATGGTAGGTATAAATATGAGTAATAAAGAAAAAACCATACAAATAATGACAAGTAAGACATATTATGGAATGTTTCATCACTTTCAATTGAAAAAATCCAAAACACTTTTCATTCAATTTTTTTAAAACCCTAAATAGTATTTATATTATATAAATTTGTGTTTGGCTTGAGGAAAATACACCAGATATTACATAGAAACTTCTTCAAAATTCTTATCATTTTTCTCTTATCCAAAAGATATGCTAAACTTTTCTACTGAGAATATTGTTAGCAACAAAAATATGTTTTTGTAGTTGTATACCTTATAGAATTTCCTCAACAAAACACAACATATACAAAACATAAAACTACTATTTGATAATAAATTATTTGATGACTATTGATCTAGACTCATGAAGGAACACAATAAAATACAGAAATGAACATAAACATAAAGATGCAGCGGAAATGAAACTTCATTTCATTAATATCAAATGATTGAAATATGCTTACAAACATAATGTAAATAAACTAGCTAGGGTGTTGGTAGCTTATCTCTAGGAAGAGATGTGGCGACTGCAAGCCTCTGAACTGTATTACAATGAGGCTCGAAGGCCTATTTATTATTAAGAAACAATGAAAAATCCTAAACATCCAAAAACCTAACCCTAGGAGATAAAGTGCCAAACTATGAACCTTGCTTGAGTAAATTAGTACATCAACTTCCCGGGGACATAACTTTGGCATACGATCTCCATTTGACGTGCACAATACCTCGTTAGAAATATTTATCCAAAGACTACAACTTTTGAGTGAACAACATCAATCAAGGACCCATGTTGCTCCTGATTTTCTCAAAATAAAGTCGTTTAGGGCCTCAAAACAGCTCCCGCTTCCTGCTTCGTCTCAAGTGCACCCAATTTTCCATGTTTCATGCTTAAAGAAGGTTAGAGGTGACAAAATTCCAGTTCAAACAATATTTCTAGAACTTGATGAGGAAGGAAAAATCATATTGGAAGTTGAAGCAGTCACGAAAACAAGAACTCGACAGCTACGAAATCGATCAATTTCAGAGTATCTCATCAAGTGGAATATCTTACCCACTAAAGATTCCACATGGGAGGATGAGAATTTTATACAGAAGCATCCAGAGCTACACAAGGGTTGAGGAAAACACTTTTTTGAAGGAGAGGGGCATGTTAGGTCCGTATATTACTAGTATAGTCCCTTATTGTTGTTAGTGTAGCCCCCTTATTGTTATTATTGTACCCTTGTAGGCCCCATATTGTTATTATTGTGCCCCATAAAAAGGCACTATTGTTATTGGTGTGCCCTTACATTATTATTGTTAGGTCCTAATTATTGTAGACAAGGGTATTGGTTTTCTAGGCTTATTAATTTGAGTAAGCATTTGGGTTTTTGAGTTTGAGAACTTCTCTTCCCACATACTTGGGTATTTGATACTGGTCTAGTCAAAGGTCAAAGGTTGTACTTGTCTATATTTATCTTTTTCTACCACGTTGTGTAGGTGCAAGGTAGTTTGGATGGATTTTTTCAAGGGGGGAAGAGTATCATTTCCAAAGCGAACAATAACCATTGATTTCAACTGGATTATGCGAGAATTTATAGACATGTCAAAACTAGCAGGAAGAATATAAGTTTTCAATAGATCATGGATATATGGGTCATCTAGATTTACTAAGAACTTAAGAAAGATGGTATAAAAAGTCGGTCCATCATTAAGAGGTGTATAGAATCCTCATATCAATGCATCGAAGAATTTATTGTGTATGATATCAATTACACAACATAAAGAGGAGACTGATAGGTATGGTCTAACTAGAGGACCTAAACCAAATTTGAAGGCTCCCATATGTGCATACAAGAAGCCTTGTCTCTTGGCCCAATATATGATATTGTTATCTATGAGGTTTATATTAATTAGATCATATTAGGGATACAAAAAATGTCTTTTGGATGTGTCTTGATGAAGGAATGAGAAATATAATGCCAACATTTGAACTTAAAGACATGGATTGGATTAATGGGTGGTGGCTCCCAATTCTCTATGGAATTTTTTTCATCTATAGATGTTAGAATCCTATGTGAAATAGTTTTAGATGGACTAAAACTTCATAGTTTTGAAATTGATGTCATGGTAGAACCATTTGAAGTAATTTCTACGTAATTTACTTGATCCAATGATGAATCCATAATGGTAGAGATATATTTTAACACAGTTCTAAAAAATTAAAAATACTAAATATGAAACAACCTCAAGGTCTTAACGATGCCTCACTTCGGCATAAACAGACCAAAACAAGATTTCCTCACATCCCAAAATATTTCATAACAACAACAGTGTGCTTACTTGATTATAGAAGTATGAATATCTTTGACACTATGAGTTTGAAATTATTTGTATATTATTATTTTTTTAAATTATATTAATAAATTTGGTTTTTTAATTATAAGAAAACAATTTTACGTTTATGTTTATGTTTTGTTGGGTGTGGAGCCTAGTTATCTTCAGGTCTTGTTTCAATTGTGTTTGGATCCTATTCATTGACGAGGAGGTGTGGAGGGGATTTCCCCCCACTAGGAGAGCTTCCAGGGGAGCAACAACGATTCTTTGGAGCCTCCCCCTGTCTGAGGTGCCCAAAAAGAAAAAAATAGATAAAAAAATTTCCTTGTAAAATATTGCAGATTCTTTGGAGCCTCCCCCTGTCTGGGGTGCCCAAAAAGAAAAAAATAGATAAAAAAATTTCCTTGTAAAATATTGCAATTTCTTAGTCAACCTGGGTCATTTATTAGGAGGAAGATCCGACGTTAGAAGTTATGTTAATTTAAGTATTTTTTCCCTAGAAGGAAACCCTCGGTTTATATGAGGGAATTGTATCGTGGATGTGTATTATTATTATGTGCAAGAAAACAGACTGTGTGAGAGAGAAGAAAAAATTAAAACGGATTTTTTGTAGGTTGTATCTCTTAATTTTACTAGATAATATAAAAGGAAGAACTGGTTGTTTCTCCGTGGAAATAGCCCAAATTGGGTGAACCATGTATATTTGTGTCTCTCTTACTTTTTGTTTTTTTTTTGTTTTTTTTTGTTTTCCCACAATATTTTATGTGTTCCATTGCATTGTTATTTAATTTCTAACATGCTTAGTTCATTTTTCAAATAAAATGAAATTTTGTCATTATATATTTATTATTTTTTGAAAATTTATATCTTTTTTCAACTCTAAAATTATATATATATAATTTTAATTTTCACAGTAAATAATTCTAAAAATAAAATACAATTATAAAATGGAATGACATTTTTAAATGGTGTTTTATCCAAAATGTCTGAGGGAGTTTAAGTTATTGAATATGTAGATTTGAATGTACTTATGCATTCAAATATATATTTTAAAATACAAAATATCACAATATTTCTTAAAATTATATGGCCAAATATAAATTAGACTAAGCCATATATATATATAATTTCAAATTGTAATTTTGAATAAAACTTAACTAAATTAGAAAAAATTAAAGTTATCAGTTATTAATTCACCCCTTTAAATGTATATGCTTAACAAAATAAATCAGGTCCTCATAAATTTCCTTTTTAATAATATATTGGTTGTTTGTTCTTAAAGGGAAGTTTCAATCTGATGTTGAGTATTGTGCCTCATCCAACAAATATTTGGCAGGTTTTATATGAAAAACATATATACATGAAAAACAAGCAATGGGGAGAAAAATTGATGTCATCAAAATTACCAGGCGACGCGGTTCAAAATATTACAAGGAGATCTGGATGGAAAGTTTGAAGAATAGAGAATGTTTGGCAAAGATAATTCACATATATTTTTTCTTCTTCGTAATGAGCTCCTTTGTTCATCAACAACAACTTAATTTTCCAGTATTTTAGGATATGAAGCCGAGGCCATTCTAAGAAATTCTTCCATGTATTGTTATTCACATGACAAATGGGAGAAATTCTATTGTTTTTCACAAATCCAACTTTGAACCCTTTCTGGGTCCCCCAAGAACATCATTGCAGACTTCAAAACCCTCGCGAGTTTTGCGAGAAGAAATAGAAGGCACCATGTTGTCTCTTTGTAGACAATTCTAGGCTCGTGAACTATAACAAAGAATATAAGTAAGGGTTTTAATTGAATTGGGTGACCAATTCATTAAACCTTTAACACTTATATAATCCAAATATTTCTAAGGAGTTCAAAGGGATGATTTTCATTCATAACAACATAAAATATTTGAATTCATTTTGAAAGTGGAAAAGGGAGAAGATATATGGAAATTAAAAATTCAAACTGAATACTTATTGTAGATGTGTGCAGAATAATTCTACAACCAAACATATATATATATATATATATATATATATATATATATATATATATATATATTCAAGAGATGACATAAGACAACAATTTAAAGGTGCACAGAAACTAATTCAAACAAACTGTTTAATTAGCTAATCTCCATAATGATGATAACTTTGCAGTGGGTTGTCGGGAAATTTAATAATTAACTTAGGCTTACCCTAACTCCTATGTTAACTTGAATATATGATTAAAACAAATATGAATATACTAGAAAAACTCACATGAACACAAATTTTGTTAAGACTAAAGTCAGAAAAATTTCATAATCTTCAAAAACTTTCAAAAGAGTATAATAATGTATTTAGATTATCACAAGGGTTCAACCCTTCTTACTTCGTATTAAAAAACTTTTACAGAGTATAATTCAAAAATATTTAATCTAATACAATCCTTTACAAAATAAAATCTCATCCAAAATGATTTGGATATATCAAATTAATACAATATAAAAATAGACTTTCAAAAACTGGTTTGCATAATCAACACTCTATTCAAGTGCGTTGTTTGTAACAACTGTCTGAAAATATGTTTATGCTATTTGTGCTCCTTCTTTAGTTGTACTAGCACCTAAAAATATGTATTCAACTCCTGTTGTTCTGTGTTTTTACCCTAAAATGTTACATTCAGTTTCAACCTATAAGCACGAGTAACTTGTCTCATCTTTTATCATATGGAATTGAGAATTTAATCACTTTCCTATACACTTCATCCACTTCTATGTACTTTTCAAAAGTTTTCCTAGTAATAAATAAATGTTAAATTTCATGTTGGATAAATAATTCATATTTTAGGCCTTCAATAAAAGCTTTACCACTTATGATTCCCTTTACTTTAGCAAATTTTGACATGTCTTCTGTTATTTCATGAAATCTATTCGGTAATTTTCTAGTGGAGTCAATTGGCCACTAGAATCTCTTGGAGGTGGAAGTCCATTTTTCTATAGGATGGGAAATTTCCTGTGAAATTTCTTTATCTGCACTTTTAAGTTTTGGCATTTATTTTCTAATTGTAACATTAAATTGTAGAAATTTAATACAAAATGCATGTATATCCTAGATTCTCCTGATCTAACAATATGCTACTGTTAAATACAAAATCGCTTCTACAAATCTTTGCAGAATTTAAAACACAATCGCTAAGTACAATGTCATGAAGAAAGATCAATCACACATAACACAGATAATTTACCGAGGAAATATTATAGCTAAAAACCCCACTATCTTCTATTGTGTATTATATCATGGATCATGAAACAATTACATACAAAGCTCTAATCCAAGAGCTCTCAGTACATGAGCTAATTGTCTCACACTGTCATAAAAAATTGGCAAGTTCCTTAGCCAATTTACTGTCTCCAGATAGCCTGCCTCCACTGTAAAATCCCTGAATGAGTGTAATCTTGCTTGCCTTCACTGCGCAATCCTCATGGGCACATCCAATGTATGTGTGGTTGCATGTGTGCAACTGAATAATGTCACAACTGATATTTTAATTCCCTTTCACCTAGAACTCAACTAGGTCTCCACTGGATTTGACATGCATGCAATTAATAATAATAAATCTTTAGTTGCATGTGAGACCACTGATTGTGAATTAATTAACAATTAATTCACTTGATCTCTCACTAGTGTATCTTCAGTTACAACTAGCAAAACTAAGTTTAACTCACTTAAATGAGTTAAACTACTTTACAACTTGCATAACTGCACTTCCAACTCTCTTACAACTTCGAATCACTCAGTTACAACTAAGTCAATCTGCATGTCACACCAACCAACCACTTAAATCGAAATTCATTTAGCTAACTGATTTTCCACTTCAGTTAACTATTTCCAAGTTCTCATTGAGAATAGAATATAATTTATTGTCCAACTAATATTAAGGGATAATAATAGTAGACATGCAATCTATAAATAGAATTTTCACATGTACATCTATAAATAGAAATACACCTAAAAATAGCTTGAGGCTCCATCCTTGTGTAGGTGCCTCATTTTCACTAGGATCTTCTTGTTGAATCTCAACATTCCCTCTCAACAAGAAAGGGATTATCCTTCACCCTGATCCTATCTCTTTGGTATTCGAATTTTCTCCCAGTGAGCACCTTCGTCAGAATATCTGCATCCTGATCTTTCGTGGGAATGTAATAAAGTAACATGATTCTCCTCTGCACACAATCTCTAAGATGATGGTATCTGATATCTATATGCTTAGATCTACCATGAAACACAGGATTAATCGAGAGTTTAATGCAACTCTTATTATCACAATGAATCACTGTCGGATCCAAATGAGAACCAAACAAACCAACCAAGATCTTTGTCATCGAGATAGCCTCACATGCAACTTGACTCTCTTCCATGTATTCCGCTTCCACTAAACTGAGTGCCACGGATATCTGCTTCTTTCTGTACCAAGAAACAATTGTAGACCTGATACTAAAGATCCCCCTTGATGTGCTCTTTCTGTCTGTTGGACTTCCAACCCAATCTGCATCTGTGAAGCCATGCAACTCATTAGGGAAATTTTGAGGTCTAAAATAGGCCTCCTTAGAAAAATGTACCACCAAGATAAACTTTATAAGAACCAATAATATTCAATATGATGATGTCAAACATGGGGGATGATTCACATTTTTTAAGTAAAAGGGTACAAAGATAAAAAAAAATAAAAAAATAATAAAACTACTTTTTCAACTCGTATTTTCAACTTATCTCCCAAAGTTTTTACTCAAATTTCAAGTGGGTGTACTCGTTAGATGCAAAATTTAATTCCTCATCCAAGGAGTACCCATATTGCATACTTTCGTTGGATCCTGCTACACGAAAAATGAGAAATACATGAAAAAAACGTGATTACTTTCACGTTTTTCATGTATTTCTCATTTTTTGTGTAGCAGGATCCATCGAAAGTATGCAACATGGGTACTCCTTGGATGAGGAATTAAATTATGCATCCAAAAAGTACTCCCACTTGAAATTTGAGTAAAAACTTTGGGAGATAAGTTGAAAATACTAGTTGAAAAAGTAGTTTTTTTCTTTTTTCCCTCTAAAATTTGATGATGTAATCAAATCTTATTTTATTATTTCCACTATTATTTTATAATTTCCTTAGGATGCCCATTTTACCTCAAAATTCCCCTAATTTCACTCCATTGGTCTGTCTATACCATAAACCATACTCTGATGTGCCCCTCAGGTTTCTCAGGACATGCTTACCCTCCTTCCAAAAGAGCTTGGTAGGCTTAATTATAGCTTGACTCAGCTGGTTAACAACATAGCAAATGTCCGGTCTCATGTTCACTAGGTACATTAGCGAATCCACTAGCTGTCGAAAGATAGTAGCATCCACTACCTCTCTAGAAGTAGAATCCTCTTTCCTCCAGTTTCCTGGAAGAGGAGTATCCATGGGTTTGTAGCCCTCCATGTGAAACTTACCCAGTATCTCCCTTACATACTTGCCTTAAGACACAAAATTTTCACCATCTTGCTGCCATATTTCCAATCCAAGGAAATAATTAAGGAGGCCCATATCCTCCATCTCGAACTCCTTTACAATATCCTCCTTACATGAGTGTATCAACAACTCATCACGAGTCAATATTAAATCATCAACATAAATAAAAATAATTAAAATATTACCCTCCACCACAATTTGGTATAGGCTTGCATCTACTTCACTTTTGGTGAAGCCCGGTCTAGTGAAATAGCTGTCTATCGAAGTGTACCAAGCACAGGGTGCTTGCTTCAGCCCATACAGTGCTTTTTGAGTCGGCACACATGCAACTCACTGTTGAAGATATCGAAACCTTCAGGCTTCTCTATGTACACCTCTTCCTTAATGATCCCATTGAGAAATGCAGTTTTGACATCCATCTGATGAATGCGCTAGACAATCTGCACTGAGAGAGCAAGGATGGTCCTTATGGAAGAATACCTTGTGACAGGTGAAAATTTCTCTTCATAATATATCCCCCTCGATTTGTGAGAAGCCCTGGACCACGAATCTGGCCTTTTATTTCACCACACTCCCATCAGTATCTTGATTTACCTTGTAGATCCATCTCGAACCTACCACTGATTTATCAACCGACCTTGGAACAATTTCCCAAGCACTGTTTTTGACAATGGAGTCATACTCCTCCACCATTGCATCTACTCATGTGGGATCCTTCACTGCTTCCTAAAATGAAGATGGTTCAGTCACAATACATTTTCTCATGAGAGCCATGTATCTAGTAAATTGGTCAGGAGATTTTCTTTGTCTGCACTATGAAGTAGGGGCTCCTACATTCTGTGCAGCGTCAAGTCTCAGCCTATCATCTTCCGTGGTATTCCTTTGGCCAATTCTGATGGTTGGCTCTGTGTGAGTGGACTCCTCCACTCCATGAACCTCCTCCCCTGGCTGATCCACATCTAGAGATTCATCTTTGGGAACCACCAGTTCCTCCTCTGCATGCAAGTCCAACTCCCTCTCAGGAGACAACTGCATGGCTTTTCGCTCATCAAATTTTATGTCCCGTTGCACAACAGTCATTCTGTTGTTTGGAAAATACACCTGATAATTATGGGGTGTTTCTGTGTACCCCACAAAAATCCCAAATTCAGTAGTCGTCTCCAGCTTCTTCCTGGCGTCCTTGGTCACATGCACATAAACAGATGAGCCAAAAATCTTAAAGTGTGAAACATCTGGTTTCTTACTAGTGAAAGCTTCTTTAGGTGTACTCATGCCAAGTACTCTATGAGGACAACGATTTTTCACATAAACCGCAGCGTTTCATGCTTCTGCCCACAAATGCACTGGTGGGCCCTACTCATGCAGCATCGCTTGTGTTGCACCCACGATTGTTCTATTATTCCTCTTTGCAACCTCATTCTGCTGTGGGTTATGAGGCACGATGACTTCTCTTCGAATTCCTTCTTTGCTACAGAAGTTCTTGAATTTGTTAGAGATGTATTCTCCACCATTATCGCTCCTAAGAGCCTTCACTTGCTTCCTCGACTCTTTCTCCACCAATGCATTAAACTCACTGAATTTTGAGAATGTTTGATCCTTCTTCTACATGAATAAGATCTAGCATTTATGAGAAAATTCATCAACAAAAATAGCATAGTACTTATGTTTTGCTGTAGAAGAAACCGAGAATGGT
Organism: Pinus albicaulis; assembly: GCA_034641835.2. Lineage (NCBI taxonomy): Eukaryota > Viridiplantae > Streptophyta > Pinopsida > Pinales > Pinaceae > Pinus > Pinus albicaulis. The sequence continues at coordinate 28,329,184 of CM076584.1, read as the reverse complement.
CCACACACGTCTGTGTGAACTCTCTCAAGGATCCCCAAAGCACGATTCTCCTTCTCATCAAAGGTGGACTTTACATACTTCCCCATGGTGCAACCCTTGCACTGATCTAACTGAGCAAGTGTTCCCATTGGAAGTCCAGTAGATATTTGCTACATGACTTTCAAGGCTCCATGATGAAGATGGCCCAATCACCTGTGCCATAATTTGTCCTCATCCCGGTTCACCATTTTTCTGCCTTGCCCATCATGGCAGTGCAACTATCTATCTCCAGCTTATAGAGATTCTTAACTTGAATCCCTATCCTCTTGACTTGACCTATTTTTTTGTGTCGCAGGAAATCTTTTACATCGCTAAAAACAACGTCATTGCCTCTATCCTCCAACATTGCGACTGAGACCAAATTTTTCTTTAGACCTGGAACATGCATAACATCTTTCAATTGAAATGGTTTACTTGACTCCCTTTTAAAGGTGATGGTACAAATCCCAGTAGCATTTTACTATCTATTTTCACCCATCTCTATATGCATCTGGAGATCTTTCTCCTCCAAGTCACTGAAAAGTTCCTTATCTCCCGTCATGTGAAAGGAAGTGCCACTATCCAAATACCACACTAATCCCAATGCGCTTGACACCATGCATGAGATCAAAGGAAATTCAAGCTCAAATTTCGAGGCAAGGGCCTCACCAACTGCAGCTCCAGCAACCTTCTTGTTCTTCTTCTTTTGTGGACATTTAGTAGCAAGATGCCCATGTTCGTCACAATGAAAACACTTCACCTTGGACATATCCAGCTTCTTGCCTTTAGACTCAGATTTATAATGGAATTTATTCACCTTCCCCTTCTTCGCCTTGGCAGCCGAAGAAAAATCCTCTTCATCATCATGCTTTGATGAAGAGCCATCTCTGGTGTTCCACCTGAACTCCTCCTACACCAGATACGACCACAGTCATTCCCAATCTAGCAATTTTTCCCGTCCATTGATAGAGTATTCATAACCGTTCCAACTCTTAGGAAATCCCAAGAGAGCCAATCTAACCAAATCAAAATCAATAACAGTTATACCCACACTCCCCATTTCATCCCAACATTGGACAAACTTTGTGAGATACTTTGGAATGTTGTCGCCTTTTTCCATCTTGATATTCCTGAGTTTATCTTTGAGCGCCAATTTGCTATGGTCGTGGCTGCTCTGGAATAGATCTTTCAAAGCCTTCCACATAGAATATGGTGTGTCTTTCCCATGGAGGCTTGAGACAATGTGGTCTCGTACTCCCTCCAACAAGATCCTCCTTGCCTTTGCCACTTTCTTTTTCCATGCATCAAGATTGGCAGCATCTGACGAAGAAGGCTTAGGAACATCATTGTCAATGAATTCCTTCAATCCATTATCTTCGAGTACTGCCTCCATCCTGTCCTTCCAAGTAATTTAGTTCGAGCTTCCCTCAAGTGCATACTCTAACCTCAAGCCATTGAAAGCCATTTCGATCCTAAATTAGCTATAGCACCAAGAAATTATTTCTGCAAATTCGAATTCTTTCCACCAACAAACTCAGCTCCTGCTTCACTACTGCAATTTCTTGTGCTCTAATACCATGTATAAATTAATACAAAATGCATGTATATCCTATATTCTCTTGATCTAAAAAAATGCTACTGTTAAATACATAATTTCTTCTACAAATCTTTGCGTAATTTAAAACACAATCGCCAAGTACAATATCAAGAAGAAAGATCAATCGCACATAACACATATAATTTACCAAGGAAAGCTTATAGATTAAAACCCCACTATCTTCTATTATTTATTATATCATGGATCATGAAACAATTACATACAAAGATCTAATCCAAGAGCTCTCAGTACATGAGCTAATTGTCTTGCACTATCATATAAAATTTGGCAAGTTCCTTAGCCAATTTACTATCTCCAGGAAACCTGCCTCCACTGTGCAATCCTAGCTGATAGCAATCCTTGAATGAGTGAAATATTTCCTGCCTTCACTGCGCAATCCTCATGGTCACATCCAATGTGTGTGTGGTTTCATGTGTGCAACCAGATAATGTCACAACTGATAGTTTACTTCCCTTTCACCTAGAAATCAACTAGGTATCCATTGGATCTGACATGCATGAAGTTAATAATAGTAAATCTTTAGTTGTATGTGAGACCACTGATTGTGAATTAATTAATAATTAATTCACTTGATCTATCACTAGTGTATCTTCAAACACAACAAGCACAACTGAGTTTAACTCACTTAACTGAGTTAAACTACTTTAAAAATTGCATAGCTGCACTTCCAACTCTATTACAACTTCAAATCACTCAGTTACAACTAAGTCAACCTGCATGTCCCACCAACCAACCACTTAACTCAAAATTCCTTTAGCTAATTGATTTTCCACTTTAGTTAACTATTTCCAAGTGCTCAATGATAATAGAATATAGTTTATTGTCCAACTAATATTAAGGGATAATAATATTAGACATGAAATATATAAATAGAATTTGCACATACATCTATAAATAGACATACACCTAAAAATAGCCCGAGGTTCCATCCTAGTGTAGGTGCTTCATTTTCACTAGGATCTTCTTGTTGAATCTCAACATAAATTACTTTTAGTCACATTTTTTCTGACTTCTAGGACTGTGTCAGTTCTATATTCAATTCCTAATTATTTCAATTCATCCTTGGTCCTTGAATTCAACACTTTTATTATCCTTGTTGCCTCCATTGGCTTATGATCCAAGTCTTCTTCATTTTTTGTTATGGTTGCCTTTGCTCTTTTTACCAGTTTTTATTGTTCAAAGATAATCTCGATAGATATCCAGAGATATGTTATAGTTGAATTGATATCAACCCATATCTTGTCCTTTGCTTGAGATAATGTCTATGTTGTTAGTGATTCATCTTCATACTTTTCAAGTTGTTTGGTTAGCTTGAAATTTTTATGTATTTCAGATATATATGCATTATCTGATTTATTTTATTCTCTTCCATCCTCTGCAGTAATTCTTTCAACTTCTCAATTTCTACATTTCTTAGGGATAAAACCCCCATGGCCTTTGGTAGTTTTTCTATGTCTTCCTCATTGACTGTATTTGTCTGTATTGTAGAGGTCCCTACACTTGTCTATTTTTCTTTTATTTTTAACTGGCTTTCCATATTAGCCTCCATTTTCTCTATTTGGATATTCTACTCTACAATCATCTTCAACATGTTTTCTTTCTCTTTCTGAAGCTTCCCCACTTCTTTAGTTTGTGGATGCTCTATTGTAGGTAATTTCAGCTTCTTTCTGAGCTCTTGTATATCTAAATTTATTCTCTTGATAATTTCTTCAACAACATTGGCATCACTAGGATCCACTGCTATCTTTATCACCATATCTTCCAATCCTTATATTCTGGTATCCTTGGCTAAGGAAGACATTCTTTCTAAATTGAGTTGTGAATGAATATTATTTAAAGAGGCCTGCAATTTAGAATATGTCATGGTTGAACTTGTCAATGTGGAAAAAATTATCTCACATGCTTGTTTCTGAATATCAATCTGATCTATTGGGTGTATTTGCTTGGTATTAAAAGAAAACACAAAATTTTTGTAATCATCTACACTTTTAGGAACTGGCACTTTTGGCTCAACGAAGGCCAACTAAAATTTCCCTCTATCAGGGTCTAGTGTAAATAAAAGTGTGTGTTAATTAATGGAAGATTGTGTTAAGTGTGTGTGTGTGTGTAGAGAAAAGTGTGTGCCCTATTTTGGAGATGTGTGGACTAAGTTGTGTGTTGTGATAGAGTCGGTGCATGTGGAGTTGTTGTAGGTCAATGTGAACAAGTGGAAACAATGGAGCCAAGATATATTAAGTTTCGTATATGTTGTTATAAGAAGTAACTGTGATTATACATCTGAGTTGTTGCTACATTGTTACAACGAAACCATGTAAGTGGGGACTCCCACAAAGATCTATTAGAATTATAGGTGGGGACTCCCACAATGATCTATTGGCATTATAGGTGGGGACTCCCACAAAGATCTTAGTTGTTTCTATGTTGGTGTAATGAAATGGTGTTGGTGAAGCAAGGTGGAGACTCCTACAAAATAAATTTGTGTATCATAGTTTTAGTGAAGGAAGGTGGGGACTCCCTCAAAAGAACGTTGTGTATCATCATTTTGGTAAAGGAAGGTAGGGAATTCCATGATATGTGAAGTAATATTTTGCAGAAATGTGAAGAATATCAATGGTATTTTAAAGGTGATAGGAAACGTAATATGGTCCATGTTGATGAGAGAGATTTATAGGTAATGTCTAGCCTATTGGGAGCTATGAAAATATGCTGACAATATGGTAATAATTACTTTATGTCTCTGGAATATTCGATATATTGAGGCTTATTGAGCCTAGATAGCTCAATATAGGTATAGGTTTTTTTTTTTAAATTAGCTACACTAACAAATGACAGGTAAAGTAAAGAGATCCAAGATAATCATTAATCAAGATGCCCAGTGTGTGAGCAACTGTGAAGAAAGATCATGTGTATCATTTATCTTTTGGTAAGATTGGATAATGGAAAAATATACATAAATATGTCTGAAATAAATAGCAGACTCCTAATCATATTGTAATATGTGTCACATATAAGTGTATAAGCAAGTCTGCAAAGTAGTGTTTGAGTTAATGGAGTATCCAGTATCTCCATGAATGGAGATTGTAATTGTACCTAAGTCATTCCCCCATAAACCACTTGAGGGAGGGTCATCTAAGAAGACCCTAAGCATGGGGGAGGTATAGCTATAAAAACATGTTTGTTGAGTGAACTATGTATGTGAAGGGACATCCTAATATACTGGTGATTGCAATGGTTGGGCACCCTTGCATTTCAGTGGATGGTTGTTTCTTTATATGAACATCAAAATTATGATCATTATGATCTTATTTGTAGACACCATGTTGTACTAGATGCATATTTTTCTATGATTGAGATTGAGACAAGTATTCATTAAGGGGGGGGGGGGGGCAGAACACAATTCTCACTTGTCTCAATGTGGGTCTATTTCTGTTAGCTAGGAGGTTGTTTAGGCCTAGTTGGTTAGTTCAGAGATTCTCTCCAACTAGTAGTCCTATATTGGTGTGTGGTTAATATATTATCTCAACCAAGTGATTATTTGTCCAAGTTAGATTTGTCTATATTTAGAAAACAGTTCTTGTATTTATATGTAACATCATTTGATCAATGGGAAGAGTGAAGTGTATGTGTTCAGTGAATTTTTGTGTAATACTTTCATCATTAGTGTGTTTGGATATGATATTTTTTCCAATTTTTATTTATTTATCCCATATACCTTTCATTATTTAAAGGTTTTAAACCTTCCCTTATATTAATAATGATTACCATTAAAACTCATCTTGAATTAAAAAAAAATAACATTATATAAACAAATTTATAAAGCTTGTGAAATTAATAAAATAGAGATGGATATGTGTTTATTAGATTATTTATTCTAAATAAATATTAATTTTATTTTCATAGATAAATAGACATATATTTCATATGAGAAATATACATATTCCAGTACATTACATCAAAGTTCATCGAATATATTTTTTCTAAATTTTATTATTTATCCCATATACCTTTATATTTCTATGAGGAATATACATAATCCAGTCCATTGTATCAAATTTCATCATACCGCTTAAAGGAATTGAACCTAGGTGGGGAGGATGTCAATAATTCCTCCCAACCATCAGAAATAAACTCAATTAATAAATAAATATTAAATTTTTTTACAATAACATTTACAATAATATTGATTTCCATGAATTTATCAATTTTCAAAATTTATTTCCAAATTAGTTCAAAAAAATAATTTGATGATGATGATGACGACGATGACGATGATTAACTTCCACTAAGACCATTTAATGGTGATGATTAATTTCCACTAAGACCAATATGGTCTATCAGACCTTAAGAAAGTAAGAGATTAATTGAGATCCTTTAACATTTTATTTATATGATTGAAAAGAAGGGAGTGGAGTGTTCCCAGATCAGTGTAGTTTTGTTGATTTGGAAAGTCAAAAAGGTTAGTAGTCTGAAAAATATTTTGAAAATTGGAACTGATGTGAGTAAGAGTCGGACAATCCAAGAGAAATTGCTTTTCATATTCAACCCTCTTAGTGTCGCAAATGTGACAAAATATTTTGTCCCAAGGTGTTTTGGGAATAGACCAACGTCGTGTTTCACTATGAATCCCATGAGAATTAGTTCTTATCTTGGCGATGTTCATTCTCTTCTTAGCATCGGTCAACATAGATAGATAATTCTAGTTTTTGAGATTTGGATTGAACACCTCCTTATAATATCTTAGCTTCGTTTTTCTCTCTAACTTCATATTGTCCCACAACTTATCATTAAATTTGGAAGTATTAATATTTTTCATATTATCCTTATTCTTCAAGATGATCTCCTCCTTTCCGCCCCAATTGTCTAGCCAAGACTGGGCATCCTTATGCCAGCCTCACTTGTGCCGGAGGAGGGGCTTTTGGCTTGAGTTAAAAGAAATTTTAGAATACCTCTTGGATTCCATGTTGTATAGCTTATTATTATACATGAGATACCTAATCAGAGCCATGATTTCAAAGGGGTAAATGCTAGCTTCAATAAGGAGGATAGGGTAGGGAGTATTTCCTTTAATATTGAGGTTGTAGGTTATAAATTGCTTTTGATTAGTTATATCTTCCTCCATGCTTCTCTAGATATATTGCGACCCCAAACCTCACATCTATATAAAATAACAAGGGTGACGAGAGTCTCAAAGAGAGAATTTTTTTTTTACTCCATGCCCAAATATTTGTCGACTTACAATTATTTTCAAACCCATAGTAAGCTTTCCAACCTCCAATTACCCTTCTCCCAATGCTATAATTCCAATTGAGTTGATCATGAATGTCAATTCCAAAATATTTGTATAAGATACTTTCTCCAAGTAGTTATTATCAAAGATGAAATTATCATAATTGACTTTTTGGATTTAATTATTATGAATTTAGTCTTGTTGGTATTAACAATCATGCCCATCTTGGAGTAGTAATCTTGGAGGATTCTAAACTGCTTGTCAAGATCGTCATGACTTCAAGCTAAAATAACAACATCAACATAGAGGAGATAAATTCAATAAATTTAAATTAATTTAAATAAATGATAATGGTTATCATAATTTTAAATATGGAAAAAAATTTAGAAACAATAAATGCTTTTAAATAAACAAATAAAATTAAAATTTAATTACAATTTAATTAATAATAAAAATTAAGTTATCAACCGTTATAATATTTTAAATAATTAAATTGATTTTATAATGATGATGATGATGATTAACGTCCACTAAGACCAATGCAGCCTATCAGACCTCAAAAAAGAATCGAAGTTTGAGTTTTCAAAATCTTGTATCTATGATCAAAGACAAGGGAAATAAGCACTCCAAGATTGTTATAGGTGGGCTGACTTAATAGGGCAGGATGATTGGAAGTGTGGCAAATGTTAGGGAATTGAGAGCGGATGTGAGTGAGAGTTGCGCACTCTAAAAGGAAGTTTTTTTCGTCTTCCACCTTCTTAGTATCACAAATCAGATAGATTCTAGCATTCCAGAGAGTCTTGGGAATAGACCACCGCCCGGTCTCACTACGAAGCTCATGAGAATTAGTTCTAATCTTAGCGATGTTCATTTTTTTCTTAGTGTTGGTTAGCACAGAGATTATCTATATTGTCTATATTTAAATTTTAAAATTATTTTCATAATATTCATGATAGTATTAATTATTATAAATTTGTTAGACTAATACATTTTTTTTTATTTTTTCCAAATATTATATCATAAAAATATAAATTTTTAATATAATTAATTTTATAAAAATCGTAAATAGTGATAAGTGATATGATTATTTTGAATCAATGATACACACACACACACACATAATTTAGGCTTTGAGAGTTAGTTCAATTGGTTGAATCTCCATTGTTAAAGTACATATTGAGAGGTCACATATTTAACTCTCTTGACACCCTTGGGGTTAAGCTTAATATATCAAAACCGTTATAATATTTTAAATAATTAAATTAATTTTATAATGATGACGATGATGATGATTAATGTCCTATAAGACCAATGCGCCCTATCAGACCTCAAAAAAGAATCTAAGTTTGAGTCTTCAAAATCTTGTTTCTATGATCAAAGAGAAGGGAAAGAAGCACTCCAAGATTGTTGTAGGTGGGTTGACTTAATAGGTCAAGACGATTGGAAGTGTGGCAGATGTTAGGGAATTGAGAGCAGATGCAAGTGAGAGTTGGGCACTCTAAAAGGAAGTGATTTTCATCTTCCACGATAGATTCTATCATTCCACGACGTATTGGGAATAGATCACCGCTCGGTCTCACTACAAAGCTCATGAGAATTAGTTATAATCCTAGCGATGTTCATTTTTTTCTTAGTGCTGGTTAGCACAAAGATTATCTATATTGTCTATATTTAAATTATTAAATTATTTTCATAATATTCATGATAGCATTAATTATTATAAATGTGTTATACTAATACATTTTAATTTTTTTTCTTCCAACCATTCTATCATAAAAATATATATTTTTAATATAATTAATTTTATAAAAATCCTAAATAGTGATAAGTGATATGATTATTTTGAATCAATAATATCACCGTTTTTAAATATCATTGTTTTGAATCAATAATATCTCGTTAAACCAATGGTTAATTAGAAGATGATTTTGTAAAATATGGATAATATTAAAAATATTAATATTTCAAAATTTGAATTTTGGAGTGATAAAAAGTTAGTGAAGAAGGAAACTAAGATATTATCAATACTCAAATCTCAAAAATCAACAATATCTCTTTGTCTTGAAAAATATTAAGAAGAAAATGAACATTAGTAGAACTGGGTGTTGGTCAGTTCCCAAAGCATCATGGGATAAAAGAGTTTGTCACATTTGCCACACTAAGAGGGTTGAATATGCAAATCACTTTCTCTCATATTGCCATCCTATAGTCACGTTATATTTAATTTTCAAAATATGTGACACTACCAATCCTTTTGACCTTTTAAGTTAACAAAATTATAGTAATCTTGGAAGACTTCTATTAATGTTTTTTGAAAAAATAAATAAAATATTAAAGAATTCTGAGTAATCTCTTACCTTCCCAAGGTCTACATAGATTTTAATGGACATTAATCATAATCATTATTATCTTTGCAATATTAAATCAACTAAACTCACCATATTATATGTGTTTATCTAATTCATTATGTGTCTATTGCCTTGTTTAACATTAAAAAAACATTAAAAGAAAAATAATAAGGGTTTTAAAGTAAAAAATATATATTTACTTTTCAATATGATAATTAAAATAGATTATTTTATTATGTTGCAAGATATTTTGTAGGGGAGATATGCAATTCCTTTGATGCTCAACATTAGCATATTATATACTAGCTTAACCATATAAATTAAATGGTTGGTAAACACTATGTTGGTGCATATCAGTTAAACCTGCCTCTCAACATATCCCTATTCACCTTCGTGATAGAGAAGATTATTTATGTTGGGTGCATTTCACAATTGGGCAATATTCACCTAAATTTGGTTATGTTTATATCATAGATGACATGAGGCTAGAGGAATTAGTCTAGTGGTGGAGAAAATTATGGAAGCTAAGTTTCCCTGTTAAATCTTGTCTATTTTAGTGGTGCATACTTGCAAATAAAGTTCCTACTAGAGATCATTTTTTTTTTAAATGAAATTTTGTTGGGCCATGTTGGTGCGCACTGTGTAAAAATTCTGAGGAGATTGTGCATCGTCTTTCCTTATCCTGTTCTTTTGCAATGGGAGTGTGGCACAGTGTTAAGACTTCATTGGGTATAAATATAGATTGGCAGGGTGAATCTTATTAGGATGCTTGGAAGCTATGGTGGTCACAAGCAAACCTAAAAAAGAATAGGTGTCTACCACCTCTCATTTGCTAAGGAATATGGCTCTCAAGGAACTCTGAAATTTTCGGGACAAATATAATACACTAGATAGGGTTGCAACATAGGTTGTTGCCACTTTTTCTCTTGTATCAGATGTCGCAATAGTATAGTTGAAGTTATTGATAACACATACACATGGGCTTTCTTTGATGGAGTCTCCCAAGCGAGAGGTGGATGTGGAAGGCGGGGTGGGCGAGCTATCTTGTATTTGCAAGAAGATCATTTTTCATGATTCAGAGTAGGTTGGGGCATACACATGGGCTCTCTTTGATGCAGCCTCCCAAGCAGGGGTTGCATGTGGTGGAGGGGTTGGGGGTTGGGGGGCTATCTTGTATCTACGGGAAAAAAAAAATTTCAAGAATCAAAGTGGGTTGGGGCATAGCACAAATAACTATTCCGACCTTATGAGCCTTGAGTTTCTTTTATTGTTCTCCATTAAGAAGGGTTTCATATGTTGTTGATTTTTGGTGACTCGAATATTGTAATTAATTGGTTTAATGAGACATGGAGATGTCACATGCACACACTGCTCCCAATCATTGAAGATGTTTTGCACTTAAAGCAAGTTTTTGATCGTATCGCGTGATGTCATATTTACAAGGAATGAAACAAAATTATACTCTTTATTTAAAGCAATTGCTTCATAGAATTTGAGGATTTGGAAGATCACCAAGTAGATAGATGGGAAGGTCTATGAATATTGTCACGGGCACTTCATATAGGGCTCTATTTTGGCAACATAAAGGCTCCAAAACAATGCTTTATTATTTATGTTTTCCTCTGTCTATGGTCCCAAGTGACTGGTAGTTTATAACTTATGATTGGTTATTTCTCTCAGAATTTTTAGCTAATAGATACTTTTTGTTATTTTTGGACATGGAAAAGGGTTTTTCCAGCCATGATATTTGATGTGATAGTGCACTTTGGATGACTTTTTTGGGAATGTAATTTTCACTATATAATGAAAGTTACAATTATATTAGTAAATAACATAACATTACATCAATTTTATATAAAGAGAGATAAAGTCACATTGAGAGTAAAAAAATTATAATTTTGTCCATAAGTACTTTCTACTTTTTAGTATGACAGAGATATGTAATTCATTTACTACTAAATATGGAGTTTTCACATGAGATTTAAAATGATATTGATATTAGTATGTTATTCAAAATGTGGAATTCTTTATACTCAAAGAGGAGTTGAAACATGACACACACAAACACATATAGAGCCATCATAGATCTATCTTAAACATAAATATAACCATTATATATCCATCTGAAACTTAGTTTTATCAAGGGTCTAGAGGGACCAGAGCTTTTGAGGTGCAATTTTTGTTTTAAGTTTTGCACTCTAAAAGATGTTTGCACCGTAAGAGATTTGATCCCTCTCAAGGCGATAAATCGGAACTTAAAATGGATCTATTCTAATAAATTAACCAACTCTGATTTGAAAGAAATTTAATCATCGTTATCATTATATACATATATACAAATTAATTAAAAGTACATAAATTTTTACTATGTTTATAAATATTTTTCCTTCAATAATTAATGCAATATCTAATATAGTAAAAGTTTACACATCAAGAAAATATATATATATATATATATATATATATATATATATATATATATATATATATAAGTTACGTGAGTCCTAGATCACTGATAGATCTAACATGTGGCTTGAGTAGCTAGGACCCAACTATCAAAATCACCAGGGTCGTACATAACATGACTAAATTTTTGCTTAGTCCTACATAACATAATTAGAATTTTGCTCATTGAGTTTCAAACTCGTGGCCTTTACACCACAAACTTGAACAAAACACCCTCTTATCATTTATTATATAGACTATCCTTAAAATAAACCGATGCAATGAGTGCTAAGTGGATTATTCAAAAATCATGAGAAATTACTCACTTATGAATCTCATGGAAATGGTCATAGATGAATGACTTACTTAATGCAATTGAATCCCAAAAAGGATATCTAATATAATGCTCTACGGAAACCCCTCATACTTAAATACAAAGAGTAAAGGGAGCTCTACTTGAATGATTCATGAGGCAGAAGACTTGCTAAGGTTTTGCAAATGGGATAGCAAGTTAAGTGGGCTTGATTGTGGGGAAAAACTCCACAGTTAAACGTGCTTGAGCCAGAGGAGTTCTGGGATGGGTGACCTCCCGGGAAGTACTGGTTACCTGGTGCAAGCCCCGGAAGTGATGATTGACGCTGTGATTCATTTCACTAGTTTCAATCCCACTTCTTCACCCCTGTGAGCATCACCCGATGCAATGAGTGCTAAGTGGACTATTCAAAAATCATGAGAAATTAGTCAGTTGCGACTACGTCTCATGGAAATGGTCACAGATGAATGACTTACTTAACACAGTTGAATCCTAAAAAGGATATCTAACATAATGCATTGTGGAAACCCCTCATAGTTAAATACAAGAGTAAAGGGAGCTCTACTAGAATGGTTCATGAGGCACAAGACTTGCTAAGGTTTTGCAAATGGAGTAGCAAGCTAAGTGGGCTTGATTGTGGGGAAAAACTCCATAGTTAAGCATGCTTGAGCCAGAGGAGTTCTGGGATGGGTGACCTCCCTGGAAGTCCTGGTTGCTGCTTACTTAATACAGTTGAATCCCAAAAAGGATATCTAATATAATGCATTGCGGAAACCCCTCATAGTTAAATACAAAGAGTAAAGGGAGCTCTACTTGAATGGTTCATGAGGCACAAGACTTGCTAAGGTTTTTCAAATAGAGTAGCAATCTAAGTGGGCTTGATTGTGGGGAAAAACTCCGCACCCCTCATAGTTAAATACAAAGAGTAAAGGGAGCTCTACTTGAATGGTTCATGAGGCACGAAACTTGCTAAGGTTTTGCAAATGGAGTAGCAATCTAAGTGGGCTTAATTGTGGGGAAAAACTCCACATTTAAGCGCGCTTGAGCTAGGGAAGTTCTTGGATGGGTGACATTAAAAAAAGTCCTAGTTACCCAGCATGCGTCATCAAAAAACCCCTCATACTTAAAATTATACAAATTTAGTGTAAAATAAAATAAGTATTAAAAAAATTAAAAATTATTTTAAAATAAATATTTATAAAAAACATTAGAAAACCTGTATAATTTCGAAAGCTCAAATACATCTATGTAGATTTTCCAATTACAGAAATTCAAAACAACATACAGTGCAATGTGTTTTCAAATAATCTAACCAACGTGATTATTGTTCATTGTTATAATATTCAAAGTATTGAAAACAAACATATCCAGCTCCAAGTTCAGCCTCAGTACAAAAATAACTCAGAAAAAACATTAACCATCCTTTCCAATGGCAAAACAAAAATTCTGTATCAAAAAATCATCTAACCTAAACGAATGTATGAATTGACAGTTCCTATATAATTTCCCAGTCGTCGTAACCCACATCTCTCTCCTCAGCCTGCCTCATCTTTTGCTCAATGTCTTCAGAATCATTATGCTCCGTAATTTCAATCTCAGGCTGCTTTTTCCTTTCTTCATTGTCTTCAGAAGCAGCACCCTCCTTTTCCTCGCTAATTTCACTCTCCTTGGCCTCCGTTTTCTCTTTGCTCGCTAAATTCACTCTCCTTCGCCGCAGGGTAATTTCGCCTTTGTCTTCAGAAGCAGCACCCTCATTTTTCTCGCTAATTTCACTCTCCTTGGCCTCCGTTTTCTCTTTGCTCGATAAATTCACTCTCCTTCGCCGCAGGGTAATTTCGCCTTTGGAAATCACTTCCTGCATGTCAAGAGGGAAAAAAATTATAAAAAATCTAGAAAATTTTCCCAATAAAAAATCCACAAAGTGATGGAAAAAATAACAAAACAAACATAATTTCAAGCTCACTAGAGTTTGCATGGCCACTGGAGTGAGTACCATCCTGTTTACTGGAGTGATGTCCATCTGGGGAGACTCAGCCACTGAACTTTGGACGGCTGTTGAAGTGAGGTCCATCTGGGAAGACTCAGCCACTGGAGTGAGGTCTATCAGGGGAGATTCAGCCACTGGAGTATTGAGGTCCATCAGGGGAGATTCAGTTCCTGAAGTGAGGTCCTTCAAGGGAGACTCAGTGACTGGAGTTTTGACAGCTACTGGAGTGATCAGGTCCATCAGGGGAGATTCAGCCACAGGACTTTGGACAGCTATTGAAGTGATGTGCATCTGGGGAGACTCAGATACTGGAGTGAGGTCCATTGGCAAAGACTCTGCCACTTGAGTTTGGACGGCTACTGGTGTGAGGTCCATCAGGGGAAATTCAGCCACTGGTGTTTGGACTGCTACTGGAGTGAGGTCCATCAGGGGAGACTCTGCCACTGGAGTTTGCAGGGCTAGCAGGGGAAATTCAACTACTGGAGTTTGGATGGCTCCTGGAGTGAGGTCCATCAGGGGAGACTCTGCCATTGGAGTTTGCAGGGCTAGCAGGGGAAACTCAGCTACTGGACTTTGGATGGCTCCTGGAGTGAGGTCCATCTGGGGAGAGTTGGCCACTGGAGTGAGCTTGGGAGACTCAGCCACTGGACTTTGGACGGTTCCTGGTCCTGGATTTATGAGGTCCGTCTCCTTGACAGCACGGCTAATCATATTCCATGCCCAGAACAGAAGGAATTCCGATGAGAAACACAATATCATGAATTTAGCATTTTGCATCAAGCGGGACTTGTTTGAAAGCGCATAATTAATACTCTCCGACATTCTGCTGAAACCATTGGTATTCATAGAGAGGATGGCAATAGCGAAAAGGAAATTGAATACCAGATAACACCATAGTGCAACAGCAATAAATTTGCTGCGTTCCATATCTCAGCCCTCTGATAGTCCAACAGAGCATAAACCCTCCAACCTGCAGAAGACAGATAGAAGAAAACGAATAGGAAAAAGGAAAGTTCCAAAGTATTGTTTTTCCTTCCAAACCTAAAATTTATAGAATGAAGGGAACCTGAAATCGATCAGATTTCGAAAGGATCATTTACACTCTCAAAAACTTGAAAACCTTGTTAGCACCTATATACACAGTTGAAATTCCAATGTCCGAAAAAAAAAATAATAAGGTGCAGTATCAGACTATAGTTAGTACTTTTAAATTATTATTTAAGTCTTTTAGGGTTACTGTAGAATAATAGTAAAGTATAACTGTTTGTTAGTTTTTTTAAATTAATTGATTTACTATGTCTTTACTCTAAATATAAATTAAACTATCTAGTTAACTACATGTTTTGATTTAAAAAAGAAAGATTTATTTTAATCTGGTAGTTCTTCGGAGGAGGAAAAGAGCATGCCAAGAATTAAAAGGAAAACAAACAGCTAGGATATGCAAAAATAAAGAATTAGGTTAAATTTAGATAATTTAAGTTTTTAAACATGAGATATTTCATTATTAACTAATTATTAGTTTTGTCAAATTATTTGATTAATTATTTCTTTATTCTAAAATATAAATTAAATTATTTAATTAATTATAAGACTTAATTCCCAATATAATATATAGATTTATTTTAATCTAGTATGTGTTAGGAGGAAAAAAGAAAAAAAACATGCAAAAAAACATGGGAAGGTATTATTAATCTATTAAAAAAATATGCAAGTGTTACCAATTTATTAAAAAAAAAGATTATGTTAAATTTAGATTGATTTAATTTTTTATTGTATTATTTTTTAAGTGTGACATATTTTAAATTTATTGGTAAAGTGAGACATTACAAAATGAATGAATGAATGATATTTTAATGTCCACGAAACTAGAAATAGTCTATGGGACCACCAACTTCCTTGTTTTTTGCCTTTTGCAATTCAATCCTTTTCTTACTCAAATTGATGATGAGCTGACCCAACCTTATAACAGTTCCATCACTGAAAAGACAATGCCATGAAATTGATGCTAACATACTACGGTAATTGTCCCTGATGTCTCTAAAAGCGTCACATTCCAAAATGAAATGTTTTTCTGATTCCACTGCCCCATAAATGCAAAAAATACATACCCTTTCTTCCCAAGCTTCTTTAGGTCTCTTCCACCATCCCGTTTCACACCGAAGTTGATGTGAGTTAGTTCTTAATTGAGCTATAAGAACCTTTGCCCTCCACGGAATGCTAGCTCCAATGTATTCTTTTTATTGGAGATCACAAGTGGGGTTGAATTCCTGAACATAATTCTTCTTCTTTCTACCCAACTCTTTTCCCCATATACCCTTATGGAACTACTCCAACACAAAATTCTTTAATTCCTTGCTATTTGTGGGACATGCATTCAAGTAAATATTTCATTTTTGCATCCATTTGTTGTTTTGTCTCATCCATGATTTCTTTCTTTCACTCATACCTTCATTGAAGATAACTTTCGGCCATCTACCTTCTCCCATTTGCTCCATTCTCTTTAGGTACCTTATAAGATGCACCATGGAAATTGTTTGGATGGGAGCTGCCCCTGTTTCACTCAACATTATCTCATAGGGAACCAAACTTTTTATTTTGAACTTGCTCATGATCAAGCGTTTTTGAATTTTTTCAATTTGTTTCCATTTTGAAATAGAGATGCTGCTAGCCCACAATTCACACCCATATAATATCACTGGACAAACTAGGAGTCCAAAAAGTACTTTGATCGTGTTCCAATCCCATAACTCTGCCTCTCTACATCTATTTTGAAGTGCATATAATGCTTTCCACCCTCCTAAAATTCTTTCTTTCTGCAATCCTCCCAATTATGCTTGTTGTTGAAATCGATCCCGAGGTACTTGTATTCATTTACTTCTTCAAGAATGTTGTCTTCAAAGAAGAACGTATGCTGGCTTTGCTTCCTTTTATTAGAGAAAATCATTATCTTGGTCTTACTGGTATTGACTTGCATCCCCACTGCTTTACAAAAATTCTCAAGGGCATATAGGTGCATCTGCAATCCATGGGCCGATTTAGCAACCAGCACATGATCATCGACATATAGAAGAAGCTTTATCACAAACTCCCCCATTCAAACACCCTCCCCACCTTGCAAATTTAGCCACTCTTCCAGTTTGTCAATATATAAATAAAAAAGGGTAGGGGATAAAGGGCAACCTTGCTTGACTCCGATATCACTTCTAAAACTTTTTGAAATACCTGCTGAAGTTCTAATCTTGACTATCACCTCTTCATAAAGCCTATGGACAGCAGCTCTATATTGTAAAGGAATTTCAAGTTCTTCCATTCTACGCCACAACTTATCTCTAGGGACCGTGTCAAATGCCTTTTTGAAGTCAACAAAGCAACAAAATACTTCTTCTTTTCTCCCCCAAACCTTTTCAAGAATGTGTCTCAACGTGATACCATGATCTACTGTAGAATTCTTCGGCCTAAAACCTACTTGCCCTTTTTCCCTCTTTTCTTTTACTTCTGCCCACTTACTGATTCTATTTTCTACCATGCCACTGAAAAGTTTTACAAACAGAGGATTGATCATAATGGTTCTATAGTTGGAAGGATTATTAATGTCTCCACTTTTAAAAAGGGGAATTGCTAGACCAGTTTTCCAATCCCTTGGGAACCCTTGTTGAATGACGTTGTTGAATATTTCCATGATGTGGGGTGCCAAAGTTTTCATTCCCCACTTTAGATATTCTACTTGAAGTTCAACCAAGTCCCTTGCCTTCCCTGCTTTCAACTTTTTAATTCCTGCCTCCACCTCCTGTACTATGAAAAGCTTTGTAGATGTGTTGATCCTGGGAGGAGGCTCAACCTCTAATTCTCTTTCATAGAGTTCCCTTGCATAGTCAAACCACTGATTGGCTGTAATATTATTTTCAAATTGCTTCTTCCTTGGTTGAAATTCCTGCCAAAAAAGTTTTGGGTTATTCTTGCCTAGATATATAAGCTCTTCCTGCCTTGTTTGCATGAATTCATATTTTTTCTTTTTTAAAATATGCTTATATAACTTTACATTCATATTTCCCTCTCCTTCCCTTTTCAAGGTTCTCTTTGCCATTTTGCATTCATCATCGAACCATGCATTCACAGGAAAACAATTTGATTTTGATTTCCTATTTTTTGATTTTTTAATCTATTAAAAAAAAACATGCAAAACATGAAAAGGTATTACCAATCTATAAAAATAAAAGATTATGTTAATTTTAGATTGATTTTTTTTTTTTAAGTATGACATATTTTAAATTTATTGGTAAAGTGTGACATAAAATTTAGATTGAATTTATTTTTTATTATATTTAATTTTAGGTATTTTTTTTATCAAGAAAATTTTCAAATTTATTAAGAAATATTTAAAAATATAATACAAACTAAAAATGGTGAAAATAAAGAATCATGTTAAATTTTTATGGATTGATTTAGCTATAGACTGATTCAATTATTTAGTTATTATATTATATTAATTTCTAAGTTTTTCTTTATAATATATTTTAAATTTATCAATTTTATTTTTAAGTTTATTTATTTAGTTATGTTTCATAATTTAGGTTATTATAGATTTTCAAAATGTAAATATTATTATTAATTTATATAATATAAATAATTAATAATAATATAAATACATTTTATTGCTTATAGTTGCATATGTGGAACCTAGCATTAAGGTGATGACAAGACTTAAGGAACAAATATATAGCATCATGCATATGCATTATGTTAGACAACAAAACCTACAACCCTTTATGATCATGGACTTCTCATAAACAAGGAATAATTACAACATATAAGCTTTCAATAAATTCTTCGAGGCTCAAGCCAAATCAACTTGCCTCAAAGTAGGATATATTAAGAATAGGTTTGTGGACTTAAAGGCCATGAATGAGGACTCAAATCACATCATGGGAATATAAATGTTGCCAAAAGGTATTTCCCACCATAATCAAGCATTAAGGCCTTGAAAATGGTTTAAGGTTAAAAGTAAGAGTTGTAGGCCTTACATAATCCTTCTTGAGTTCGAGGTTAATGGATAAGGCCCCAAATCACCACACATGACCAATAGAGAGGATGTTTAGCCTCACACTAAGAATAAGAGCATTGTTAAGAGATTATATGCATCAAATATGGGTTTCAGGGCCTTCATGATTATGAACAATGCCTCATACCACAAAATCTAACATCTATAGGGGGTATTTTTCCTTTAACTAGAAATACATGATGACTATTAGGAGGTATTGTTCATCATAGAGAGTTATTAAGCCCTATGTTATGGTTATGGGATTAAATTAAGGGTCGTGGTCCTTGAATTATGCTTCTTAAGCTTGATGACTTGGAAGAGGCCTCCAACCACCACTCATAACCTATTTAGTGGATCTTTGGACTCCACTAAGACTATGAGTGCAATTACGAGGTATTGAACACCACACACTAGCCTTTGATCCTTCACAATAGTTGAGGGATGAAAATAATTAACTTAGGACTTGAATGAGTCCTCTTATGCTCAATGCATGTGATTGAGGCACCCAAAAACTAACCATAACATTTGTAGGGGATATTTCACGTTTTTTTGTGGAAATATGAACAAAGTTAAGAAGTATTATGCACCATAGACATGTATTAGGACCTTTCCACTTGTTAGGTGATGAAATCAAGGGAATTAGATCACAAATGAGGCTTCTTAGGTTCAACATCCATATATAAGGCCTTAAGCCACTAAAAATAACCATTGTAGGAAATCTTTGGCCGCCAACTAGATATATGAGCATTCCTATGAGGTAGAGCTCTTGGCCTTTAAAAATGGCTAGGGAATGAAACTCAAGTTCAACTTAGTGCCCAACTGAAATTTCTCTAGCTCGACATCTTGTTGATAGGGATGGAATGCTTTGAAATAGTTAGGGGTATCCTCCAATGTGAAATCCCAATTATACTTCACACCATTTGGTGTAAGAAACCCATCTAGATTTGATCCCACTAGTCATTATGAGGAACCATTTTTTTGTCAACTTCAAATGGAAATGCAAAGGTGAAATTCACTCTAATTTAAGTACATAAAATGGAAAATTTTACTAAACTATTGTATCTTGGAGTATATTGGTTGTTGAGTTAAATTATAGACTTTTATTTTGCAAACATAAATGATCAACCAAGGGTAGGTAAGCTTATTAGATGCTGTGAAAAGTATATGCATGCTAATACCTTAAGTGCTTCCTAATTAAATCAATCACACATACACAGTACCAATGTCTCTTTTCTGCATCAACACTTGGTAGCAAAGGCTATGGAGTGGATTCAATCATCCCTCTACAACTCTTGGTATAGCTGATGTTGATTAGAAAAGATAAAAGACCAAGAACACATCCATAAGAAAATCAATTCACCATTTAAAAGCTAGAACCTGATTAAATGATTCCAAACACATTTATCAAATAAAATTCATCATCCAATCATTCACATTTGCTGCTAAAACTCAGAAAAGAGAACACTAGTTGTGCCAATAATGTTGTCACTGCATAAAAATGATCAAAAGAACACACTGTTGTAACTAATGGAGTCGTGAGAAAAGGGGGCCCTCCCTTGCTCACAACCCCTTCACTGTTAAAAGGGGTTTCTTAGCAAAATGGTCAGAACATATAATTTTATGTTAATCTAAAAAATGTTACAGTCATGTACAATTCTAATATATCTGATCATCCAACCACTTCGCAAATGAAACATGATGAAATTTATACAAGTTCAAAGGCATGCGCTCTGCCTGAATTAGGAAAACTATTATGCTATAACTATTTACTATCAATAATAGTACAGAATGACACAAATAGCTCTATTAAGTTTGATCCATGACTGAAAGGATGGATCAGAATAATTTCGTCACATTGTTGGAGCTTTTCCCAATGCGGCCATCGAGAAGAAGATGGAAGATCTGGGTGGTTTCCACGATGAATTCGAAGCAGCCAATAGGACAACGTCTATGTAGGTGGACTTCCTCATAAAACACATGTTCCTGACCGTCTTGAGACTAAGTGGAACATATCCAACCGTTGATTCTGTTGCAGGAGATCTGGGCGGTTACAAGAATCTGCGTCTACAAGAAATCGTAGAGTGTCTACAGGAAATTAGCGACCATGGGCTGTCTACTAGAAAATGCGGAGCTGATTCAACTCATGGCTAATCTGCATAAGACTTCAATCAGAAAACTTGATAATTCGATTAGGAAACAATTAGCTTCAATGAATACTTAAGAACAATATAAAATGATACTTCTTAAGATAATTTTCATACGTTAAGCACATAACACCCTTTTGGCCAAAACTTAGGTAATATAACGAAATAAGAGTAATTAGGGGTCAAAGAGAGTTCAAAAAAGGGGGGACAAAGGTCTTAGAAGGCTATCAAAATTGAGCAAAATTGGGACTCAACATCTCCCCCACACCTAGCTTCTTGCATGTCCCTTATGCAAACAAAAATATTGCACCCTCAAAAGAAAAATCAGTCTTTGCCCTGTGCTGCAACTACTACAGCTAAGTGATCTAATTGGGCCCTGCTCGATTCTACCTAAACCCAAATCATATATGCTTCATTTTCTTCTTCAAGTGATCAATTTAGGTCTATTTTTTCTTCATAATTGGGGTTGCCTTCTGATGCAACTCATCATTCTCTTTTTTCATGTGTAGGCTACTTTCCCTCAAGGTCTTGTTTTCCTTTCGTAGAGCCCACTTTGACACAATAAGTTCAGTGATGATTTCTTCCAATTCTTTTTGAGACCATTTTCTATGGGGAGTTACCTCCCCCTCATGCTGTCCTTTGGAGGATTGGGGCAAACTCAGATCCTCCTGCCCTTGGTGGTCTTCAACTATTTTATTCCTGCAGTAGTGGATCTTGGAAGGACACTGCTTCCCATTCTTCTATGTCAATAAAGTCAGCTATTTCAAACTTCCCTTTCCCCTTGGACAAGACTTGGGGCTTCTCTTTCTTTCTATCAATTTTGCTCGGTGGTATCCCCTCTTCTATAGTTTCCTTTGTTGCCAGCTTTGCAGCCTGGCTCCTTATAAATTGTTTAGCGAGGGTGGAAGTGCCCTTCAATTTGGGATTTTTACCTGTGGTTTCCCCAGTCGCTACCACCTCTTCATCTTTATTGTCCTCCTCTGGAAATGGACCATGGGTTCATGGCTTCTTTTTCAGATTTCGTGCTGACTCTTCCTCAGTTTCTAAAGGACCAGGGTCCTTATCATCTTCCACGAAGTAATTTTCTAACAATAATTCTTCTCATCTTTTCTTTTTCTTACACCGAACCTATATCATGATCATCTTTATCAAACCATGGTGATAGAGGTTCTCCTCTATGTGGGCTGCCCTTTCCTTTGCAGCAATGGACATTTTCATTAGGGACATTCTTAAATAGTAGGGAAAATTGAAAGGCATGTCTTAGAAGTGACCGAGAAGGCAAATATGAAACAAAAATGCAAGCTCAAAATGGCCTTCACAGGTTATGTATTTCTGTAGGAAAAACAAAATATGTCGATACTTACTTTGAAGGTATTCCTGTGGGATCCCTTTACTCCAATAGGGATTTGCAAGTTCTTTCTAGAGGAAGGATGCACAAATTTCTTTATTAAACCATTGATTCTTGAACCAACGCTCCCCTTCCTATGGGATGTCGCAAGCTCGAGCCACTATCTCCTCTGTCAACCTAAATTTCACATTCTACATTTGCACTCTGTTGCCATTTAGATTTAGAGAAAGGGACTTTGCTACCTCCGAATCATGCCCACTAAATTTCAGAAACAGAGGCAACCACCCTGCCTTTTCCAATCTTGATTTACTTCGAGGGTCAGTGTCCAACAGTAGGGGACCCTGCGGTTCAAATATCACAGCGAAATGCATTCTCGACATGGCTAGGAACGGGAGAGAAAATAGTTGATTCAACTCACAAATATTCCTCTAAAACTTAGCAAAAAATAATCGACAACGATAGTTTAAATTTGGAAGTATTCAAGAATGTGGAAATTTAAAAAAAACGTAGGTCTTGATCATGATTTTCATCATGATGCGACCCATCGAATGAATATCAGAAATATCACCAAAGGATGTGTCAAATTAATTATGGTAGGAAATGGAACTCGATTTATGATGTAATGGCTTGCAGTCGCCTTCTTTCGCATGGGTTACCATGACTTACATTCATGCCAATTTTAAAAATCAAAGTATCATTACCTTTCACGTGAAGCATCATGTCGCTAACAGTACCTTACTGGTCTTACCTTCCAACGGTCCATTAATTTGATGACAATTGCCTTTGTCTTGAAATAATAACCCACCTTTAAATCACGTCATATGCACAATTGTATAGTTCATGATCTCAACCAATAACGAAAATAATCAGTACTTTATCAGATTACTTTAAGCTAATGTTTTGTCTACAATTTGTTCTTCAAGAAATTAGTGGTGTTGCTGTAGGAAATGGAACCACAAATGCTGAACATTCTATAGGAAAACTGTTTCTTCCCATTTTTGTACAGTTAATTACACATGAATGGAGGTGTTGATGTCGAATGTGCAATGATATCATTGGATTACCAACCATTAAGGTTAGTTTTTAACCAATGCAAGGCCCATCACCATTAATGAGAGTGAGGACCAAGGTACATCTGATGCATCCTATCAGGTGTGAATTTATGAGTTGTTGTCAAAACCCCCTGCAAGATCTAGCAGTCAAGGAGCGAATCCCCATTGTTGCTGGTGAGATAGCCTATCATTAAGGCATATAAGCTTAAAGGCATCACAAGGCTATGATATTGCACCCAAATAATTTGTTGATGGCAATGGGCCAAAATTGTTGGAATGAGGGCCTTAAGGAATCCCACATCAGTCCAACATGAGAAATCCAAAAATTAACTAAAAAACTTAGTCTATTGACAAGATCTCAAAGGATCTACTGACCTATGTTTTTAACGAGCCCAGGGCAGTCCATGCTCGTCAGATTTCAATTTTAGAGAGTCTGAAATACTGGAAAGAAGATTCCAAGGGGGCTCCTTTTCCGTAACTAGTCCATTTGGCCCGGAAAAGGGAATAAACGTGTACCCAATAGACATTCCTCTCATGGTTTACTAAGCATGAGGAAGAACAAAGTGAGATCAATGCGTCAACAGGAAATCAAGAAGAGATAGTGAAAGGAATGACTCCTTCTCCCGCCATTTCCAACTCCTTTTTCTTCACAATTTCTTCCACAAATTCCTCCTTAGATTGGTGTTCCTGATATAGCTTGAGTCTGTGCCCATTCACCAAGAAGGTAACATTCTCATCATCAATAGTTTTAACCTAAACATATCCATTATAAAAAACTTTCTCAATTTCATAGGGACCCAACCAATGTGTATTAAATTTCCCTTTAAATTTCTTAAATTTTGAATCATACAACAATGCTCAGTCTCCCTCTTTGAACTGCTTCTTCTTAATGTATCTATCGTGCCATTTAGCCTATTTTTTTGGATCAAATCAGTATGCTAAAAAGCATCCTACCTATTCTCATCCAACTCATTGAGCTGCAGGATTCTCTATTGTTGTGCCTCATTATGTTCTATACCCAAATATGTTGCCATCTTGAAAGTTTTGATCTGTAATTCAATGGGTAGTAAAACTTGTTTTCCATAAACCAATTCATATGGAGAGAAGCTAGTGGTGTTTCTCCATGTGATCCTCTAGGCCCATAATGCCTCAGGAAGTTGATCAAACCAATCCTTCTTCTGTAATTGCACTGTCTCTGTAAGGATTTTCTCCAACACCTTATTTGTTGATTCCACCTGCCCATTGGCCTGTGGATGGTAAGGGGTGGACTTACGATGAGTAATCTGATATTTCTGTATAATTCACTGCACAAGCTTTGACACAAACTGAGTAACTTGATCAATAACTATTTCCCTTGGTACCCCATATCTTATAAAAATGTCAGAAAAAAGAAATCCACCACTACTTTCTCCTTTGCTCTAGTGATCAGGAGCTCAGTATTTAGCTAAAAAAATGAAAGTGCTCATAAATGCTTCAGACATGAACGACCAGATAGAGCTCTTCACAGGATTTCAACACAACTCATTTCATCAAAATTCGAGTTTGTATGAGTAAGTTATGGTATGTTGTTTGTTTTCCCAAACAGGGAAAAATTGTGCAGAACAGTGGCAGACTGATGATTTGGTAGTCCAGTCAGCACCTCAGGAATATTTAGGGAATATTCTCTAAATTTTAGCCAGTGACACTATGACAAGTGTCAGAATCAGATTCGCCAATGTTGCTTGGGGAAGTTGAATTTTTTCTCCTATTCCTAAGTTTGGAATTATCTATGAATTATATATGGTGGATTATTTTTATTATGGTGGAATTTTTAGGCCAATGGGGAAGGGCCACATGGCACAGCCAGAGGTTGCCACGTGGCCCCCCCATTGGCAAGGTGGTTGGCATGTTAATTTTTATACAATGTCAAGTTGGGCGCATTATACATATTTATCAAAGGTCGAAACTATAGTCAAAGGACATGGGGCACACATATATATATTTCGTAACATACATTTATAACCAAAGTTTGAGACTATGGTCCGAGCCATATTTCAAGTCTAACAAATTTTTATGGCGGGGTTGGGGTCGAACCCACGACCACCCGCCTACGGCACCACCCCCTTTAACACTACGCCCTCCACCGAGCTCCTTAACCACTAAGGACTCTACATTCATTTAAAGAGTATGGTCGCAGAGTATGGGGATTCTGAGGGGGCCAGCCCCCTCTCACATGGCCACGCATTGAAGACCAAAATCCAAATCATTCCATCAAGAATATTTAAGCTGAGTTTTAAACATGGATTAGCACGTATTTAATTACGTTAATACACAGTTAGGCCACGATAATCCGTCATTTGTGCTAAGTGTGGGTTAGCGCTAAACACGCTCGCTTATCACATTAAACTCATACTTATCCACTAATTAAGTGCAGATTATATTGGTGGAGGGTTTACCAGACCCGCCAAATGTGGAGTAGGTACACATTTAGTGGAGTTAACTGGAAGACTTCTAGATTTAGTGGAGAAAAACTACGAAAATTTGGTTTTGCCATAACTCAAGAAATTTTCGACCAATTTTGGCTCAAGAAGAGTCATTCTTGGTAGATTTTGATGTTTTGGAGCCATTAGAGTAGGTTGTAGAGGAAACAAGAGATTGTAAATAGAAATGTTGCACAATTGAAGCTAATACAAAGGCCCACACTATGAAGCTGGACCAAGGAGATGTAGCCCAAGAGGGGTGAACTCCTTCATCAAAAATTTGTGTATTTGTCTCTGTTATTTGTGCTTGCTATGTTTTATTATGCTATTGTTCAACATTGAGTTTCCATTCTTTTAAGTTCATGAAATACACTTAATCTCATCAATTTTAATGAATTGTCACTCATAAGCACATGTATAAACCCTTGTATGGTAAGCAAACAAAAGCACTCTCATGTTAATTCTGAAATTGATATTAGAACAACATTAACTAAGAACCAATTTCATATCAAGTTGGTATCATATCAAAAGGTTGCTAAAGGTTATTTTTTTTCTTTGCTTGAGATTGTGCAAGAAGGGTTTTAATAGTTTCAATTTTGTGATGCTTAGAAGGTTGAAGTTGCAGAGAGGAGAACGGAAGCTATTGGTTGTTAGTATTGAGATTAGGACAAGAAGGAAGAGAGCTGAGAAAGAATCATCTTCACCCAAAGTTCCATTCAAAACTACACTTGAAGCACCTCAAGTTCCATCTCCAGCAATTGAGATGGAAGAGGTACAAGTTGCACAAGAAGCTGAAGTGATTGAATATGTACAAGAATCAGAGGTTGAGCTTGAATCCTTAGCCATTATGTTAAGATTTGGAGAGACTCATGGACATTCGGAAGAATAGGATGTCAAGAGAGACTTCAAAGACATACAAAGAATGGTTAAAATCATGTTTGATGCATTCACTGCAAAACGAGAAGGAGAAGGTTCTAAGCCTCCACATGGAGAAGGATCGTCAAATGGTAAGAAGGATGAAGAGAAGAGTTCTAAAGGTAGTGGAGGAAATCCACCTCCATATCCACCATCCCCATCCTCATCATATTCATCAACATCTTCATCTTCCACATCCACCACAAAAACCACCTACACTCATTCAAAAATACCAAAAGGAAAAACTCCATTACTCAAGTTGGATATCAAGTTTCAACTTCCCATGTACAATGGTGAGGTAAATTTAGGGAAGTTAGACAATTGGATCCATCAATTGGAAGTATACTGCATAATTCAAAATCTACAATAAGACGACATAAATATCCAGTTAGCTTCACTAAGGCTAGAAGGAGAAACACTAGTTTGGCGGGAGGCAAAGACTCAAAAGGAAATGCGAATTCAAGGTAAGATTTCCATTTCTTGGGTTGAATTCATTTCTTCCATTAAAATATAGATTTATCCATTAGCCTATATGCAAAAATCAATAATGAGTTGGAAAACATTTAGGCAACTCAAAGGCCAAACTATTCAAGGGTACACTCAGGATTTTAGAAAGAGGGCTTTGCTATTAGGAGTAAACTTGAATTCACAAGACACGCTCTTGAAATATATTGGGGGTTTACATTCCTACTTGAAACATACTATCCTTGTGTTTAACCCAAACAACTTAGATGAAGTATGTGTGCAAGCCACGCATCTTGAAGCAAGGGGAGAAGAGGGTAGTAAGAAGAATCCATACAAGGGTAAGGGAAAAGGGAATGGAGGAAAATGGAATGGAAAGAAGAATGCAAGCAACAAGAAAGAAGGGGAGAAAAATACATGCAAACATTGCTCCAAAGAGGGGCATGATGAAGCCCACTATTGGAAAATACATCTCGAACTAAGGCCAAAGAAACCAAATAACAAAGGAAAGATGACTGCCACCACACAACAAGATCTTGGATCGATTCAGGAGATGAAACCAAGTTTGTACCCATGGTTAAAAAAGGAAAGGAAGCCATAACAATTACTAATTCCTCAAATAGTCACAACAACACTCAAAATGAAGACATAATGATAGAATTGTTCCATGTTAGAGTGATTTCAAATCATTCAAAGATTGATGCATTGTTTGATAGTGGGTCACAAGCAATCTTGATTTCAGAAGACTTAATCAAAAATCTTAACCTTGAAACCGTACCACATCATAAACCATACCCTTTGGGTTGGATAGTTAAGAATGAAAATTTACAGGTTACAAGGAAATGTATATTTCAATTTTCTATTACTGCAAACTTTGTTGATGAAGTCGAGTTAGATGTGGTTCCACTTGACATTTCTGGGATTATCTTGTTAAGTCCATATTTGTATGATAGGAAAGCAGTGCTTTATCACCATGAAAAAAAAATCATTTTCTTAAGGATGGGCTGGAGTATATTGTGAGATCTCATCGCAGGAAACTGAATATTTCTTTAGTTAATGCAGGGAAAATGAAGAGGCTAGTTAATGCAAGTAAAAATTTTGTGCTTCTCATGATCAAGAAAAAGGATTATGTTGACTATGAATCTTTTGAAGGATGTGATGACAAATTAAAATCTGATTTGTTTGATGTGGTAAGTCAGCATGCTGAGATGTTTCAAGAACCAAATGGGTTACCTCCCAGGAGGGGGAATTCAACATGAGATTCAGTTGCACCAGGATGTTCCACTTCCAAACATTGGTATGTATCACATGTCAATTATGGAGAGTTTGGAAATCAAGAAGAAAATTCAAGAATTTCTAAACAAAGGTATCATATGCCCATCTACTTTGACATGTATTTCACCAATTGTTTTGGTACCAAATAAGGGCGGGACTTGGCACATGTGCATAGATTTCCATGCACTGAATAAAATCACGGTAAAGAATCGCTACCCACTCCCACACATTGATGATTTGCTAGTTCAGTTAAAGTATACAATATATTTAACTAAGTTAGACTTGCAAAGTGGTTATCATCAAGTTAGAATAGCTGAAGAGGACATTTGGAAAACTGCTTTCAAAACTAGACAAGTATTATTTGACTAACTAGTTATGCCATTTGGTCTAACAAATTTTCCAGCTACTTTCATGAGATTCATGAATGATGTACTTAGACCATTTATAGATGAATTACTCATTTTTTACTTAGATGACATACTTATATTCAACAAATCAAGAGAATAACATGTTATGCATGTGAACAAGGTACTTGATGTCTTGAAAAAAGAGCAATTAATTTTAAAGATGTCGAAGTGAAAATTTGGCAAGACTTCTTTGGTGTATTTGAGACACATTGTTGGAGGAGGTGAGTTGAATATATACCATTCCAAAGTAGAGGTTATTTTGAATTTTCCCAAGCCCAATATAGTTACATAGGTAAGAAGCTTTCTTGGGGCAGCACAATATTGGAGGAAATTCATTGCTAATTTTTCTTCCATTGAAGCTCCATTACATGCATTGAAAAGTGTTAAGAAAGTCTGCCATTGGGGAGATATGTAGAAAAAATAATTTGATGCTTTAAAGAAAAAGATAAGTTCAACACTGGTATTATCTCTTCCGGATATTAGACATCCATTTGAGATCCAAACATATGCAAGTGATTATGCTATGGGAGCAGTTTTCATGTAGCATGGTAAGCCTATTTCATTTCATTCTGAAATTTTTAATGGAGTTGTGACTAATTATCCCACCCATGACAAAGATTTATATGCATTGGTACAAATTGTAAAGAAATGGAAGCATTATTTGATGGGGAAAGAGACCATTATCCATACTGACCATCAACCATTGCAGTACTTACAATCACAGTCAAAGTTGCAGCAATCAAGACATTTTAGATAGATGGGATTTCTACAACAATTTAATTTGGTTATCAGGTAAAAAAAGGGAATTTACAATAAGGTAGCTGATATTCTCTCTAGGCCTATTGTAAATTCATCTATCATACTCAAGCACAATTCAATTATGCTTGAAATTTACATTGAACAATATGCATATGATAGTGATTTCTAAGATGTGTATGAAAGCTTGAGTCAAGGAAACCAAAATGAAGAGTTAGATTATCATGTGCATAATTGTTTTTTGTATCACTTGGGAAAGTTATGTATACCATAGGGAGAAAGAAACAATATCATAAGTGAGGCACACACATCATTGATTGTTGGACATTTCAATGTAGGCAAGATAGTAGTGAACCTCCAAAGGTATTGTTATTGGCCACACATGATTGATAGTGTATCTCGTTTTATTAGAGGATGTTCTTTATGTGAAATAAGTAAGCCTAGCAATAGGAAACTTGGATTGTACACTCCACTTCCGGTTCCTTCACATCCTTGGGAGAGTATCTCAATGGATTTTGTAGGTGGTCTTCCTATGTCAAGGAAACGTCATGATTACTTGTATGTTGTGGTAGATAGGTTTGGAAAAATGTGTCTCTTGATGCCATGTAAGAAAAAAATTACAGTTGAACAAAACACTAATCTCTTCTTTCAAATTCATTTTGGTCTTCCTACTTCTATTGTAAGTTATCGAGATTCCCAGTTTGCTGGGAATTTTTGGTCAAAATTATGGGACATGATGGACACAAATTTGAAGAAGAGTACTACATTTCATCCGCAAACAGATAGTCAGACCAAGGTGGTAAACATGACAGTTATTCATATTCTTATAGGTTATTGTAGCAGGCACCCCAAGTTATGGGATGAACATTTGCATTACATTCAACATGCATACAACAGGGCAAAGCATTCTTCCACAAACACATCACCATTTGAGGCATGTTATGGTTACTTTCCAAGATCTCCTTTGGACTTCATCTTTGAGAAATATGTCACTATAGATGGGCATAGTGACATAGATAAAGAAAGGAATTTAATTGAGAAAATTCAGTTGATACATCACACAATGCAAGAGAAACTTGAAAAGAGTCAAAGAAACTACAAGGAAAGGCATGATAAACATCGTGTTGATCACAAATTCCAGGTTGGAGATGAATTTTGGTTGTATATCAGCAAAGAAATATTGCAAGGGGAAGGTAAAAAGCTCAAAACAATCTGTTATGGTCCATTTAAAATTATAGAAAATATTGGTACTAACGCATTTAAGCTAAATTTGCCTCCTTATATGAAAATATATTTTGTCGTTAATGTTGAGAATTTGAGATTGTTTGAGCCTCCTTTGATTCATGATCAAGGAAAGCATGTTCAACTGCCATCAATAGATGATTTCTCACCAGAATATCTTGGTGAACTTCAGCAAGATCTCATACTTGAAAAAAGAGTCAGAACTTCAAGAAGAGAGAATGTTGAATACCTTAGAGTGGGACTCAAGGGACAAAATCCTTCAAAGGCCAAATGGACGGAGAGTGAAAGGGTGATGGAATTGTACCCTCACATGTTGAACAATTGATAGTATATTTTGGGGTCCAAGAGGCTTCTAGTGGGGAGGAATGATCAGGAGATCAATATTTAGCTAAAAAAAATGGAAGTGCTAAGAAATGCTTCAGACCTGGATGACCGGATAGAGCTTGTCACCAGGATTCCAACGCAACTCGTTTCATCAAAATCCGAGTTCGTATGATTAATTTATGGTTTGTTGTTCGTTTTCCCAAATAGATAAAAATTATGCAGAACAGTGACAAACTGATGGCTTGGTAGTCCAGTTAGAACCTCAGGAATATTCAGGGAATATTCTCCAAATTTCAGCCAGTTACACTGTGACAAGTGTCAGAATCAGATTCGTCAATGTTGCTTGGGGAAGTTGAATTTTTTCTCGTATTCCTAAGTTTGGAATTATTTATGGTGGATTATTTGTATTATGGTGGAATTTTTAGGCAAATGGAGAATGGCCACATGTCGAAGCTAGAGGCTGCCACATGCCCCCCCCCCCCCCCCCCCCATGGAAAGGTGGTTGGGATGTTAATTTTTATGCAATGTGAAGTTGGGTGCATTATACATATTTATCAAAAGTTGAAACTGTAGTCAAAGGACATGGGGCGCACATATATATATTTTGTAACATACATTTATAACCAAAGTTTGAGACTATGGTGCGAGCCATATGTCAAGTCCAACAAAATTTTTATGGCGGGGTCGGGATCGAACCAATGACCACCCGCCTACGACACCATCAACTTACCACTATGCCCTCCACCAATTTCCTTAACCACTAAGGACTTTGCATTCATTTAAAGATTATGGTCATAGAGTATGGGGGTTCGGAGGGGGCCAGCCCCCTCCCACATGACCGCGCATTGAAGACCAAGAGCCAAAGATTTCTAGCAGGAAGATTTAAGTGGAGTTTTAAACATGGACTAACACGTATTTAATTACGTTAATACGTGGTTAGGCCACGATAATCTGTCATTTGCACTAAGTGCAGGTTAGCATTAAACTCGCCTACTTATCACATTAAACTCATACTTATCCACTAATTAAGTGCAGATTATGTTAGCGGAGGTTTTAGAGGACCTACCAAATGTGGAGGAGCTCTACATTTAGTGGAGTTAATTGGCAGACTTCCATATTTAGTGGAGAAAAACTACGAAAATTTGGTTTTGCCATAACTTAGGCAATTTCCGACCAATTTTGGCTTAGGAAGAGTCATTTTTGGTAGATTTTGATGTTTTGGAGCCATTGAAGTAGGTTCCAAAGGCAACAAGAGGCTATAAACAACACTTTTGCACAATTTAAGCTAATACAAAGGGCCACACTATGAAGCTGGACCAAGGAGATGTAGCCCAGGAGGGGTCAACTCCTTCATCAAATTTGTGTATTTGTCTATGTTATTTATTCTTGCTATGTTTTATTATGTTGTTGTTCAGCATTAAGTTTCCATGTTTTTAAGTTCATGAAATAAACTTAATCTCATCAAGTTTAATGAATTGTCACTCATAAGCACATGAATAAACCCTCGTATGATAAGCAAACCAAATCACTTTCATGTTAATTATGAAGCTAATATTAGCACAACATTAACTAAGAATCAATTTCAGATCATCTAGGTAGTGCTTTTGCTTCCAACCACTTCGTAACATAATAAATACAAACCAAAATATACTTTTTACCTTTGGACATAGGATTGATGGGACCTAAAAAATCAAGAGCCCACATCTCGAATGGTTCTATGAGAACTTGTGTCTGCAAAGGAATTTTATCTGATTAGATGGGCTGCCCTATTCTTTGGCAGCTATCACATTTCCGGAGATACTCCTTTGCATATTTGAAAATACTTAACCAATAGTAACCTGAGCGGAGGATCTTATAGGTTGTCTGCTTATCTGCAAAGTGTCCCCCACAATATTCACCATGAAAATCTCTCAAGATATCATATATCTCATCCTCTTTGACACACCTACGAATAATCAAATCAGGTCCAGTGAAAAAAATGTCTCCCCTAATCCAAGAGTAATCAACACTTTTCCTAACAATTTTCTTTTTTCTGATTAGATGAAAAGTAGGGTGGTAACTTTCCAGTAGCAAGATAATTGGCCATGTCTGCAAACCAAGGTGTTTTGACAGGATAAAAAATAAAAATAAAAAATAAAAATAAAAAAATAAAAAATAAAAATAAAAATAAATTATCATCAGGAAAGCAATCATTAACAGGAGCACCCTCACCTACATGATTTAGCCTATATAGTAAATCAACTACTTGATTTTATTTTCCCAGCCTGTCCAATATTGTGATGTCAAATTCTTGTAGCAACAAAAGCCACCTAGTGATCCTACCATTAGTGGCTGGTTTTTTTATGAGATATCGTATGGCAGAATGATAATGTGTACAAAAAATTCATAACCAGTGATGTAATGTCTAAACTTATTAGTAGCATAAATTACAACAAGGAATTCTTTCTCAGTTACCATGTAATTCAGTTCTGCAGGAGTTAAATTTTTACTAACAAAATAAATATCATGGGTTACGAGATCTTCCTTTTGACCCAATACTACTCTTATGGCTGAATCGGAGGCATCAATGGACATGTGAAAGGGAAATTTCCAATATGGGCCTCTCAAGTTAGGTTCTAAAGAAATATTTTCCTTGAGTGTATTAAATGTAGCCTGACACTCATCATTCCCATGAAATTCATATTCTCTAGTCAATAATTTAAATAATGGGGAGGCTACTTTTGTAAAATTCTCAACAAACCTTTTGTAGTAGCCTACATGTCAAAGAAAGCTTCGAACTCCTTTTTGACTGGTTGGTGGGGGAAGCTTTACAATAACTTCAATGTTAGTCATCTCAACTTTAATTCCTGCATCAGAAACATGATGACCCAAAACAATACCCTCAGTCATAATCATAAAACATTTTTCATTACTCAATGAAAGATTAGTTTCTCTACATATATACAAAACTTTCTTAATATTATGTAAAGATTCTTCAAAAGTATCACCCATCACTGTAAATTCATCCATATATACCTCTACGAAATCATGTAAAATGTCATAGAAAATACCAAAGACCGCCCGTTGAAATGTAGCTGGTGCGTTGCATAGACCGAATGGTAATACCTTATATGCATAGGTACCCCAGGGACATGTAAATGTTGTTTTCTTTTGTCCTCTGGAGCTATCCTAATTTGATTGTACCAACTGAACCCGTCTAGGAGGGAAAAATACTTCTTCCCTACTAGACTATCCAGTACTTGGTCTATAAAAGGCAATGGAAAGTGATATTTTAATGTAGCTTTGTTTAGTTCCCTATAATCTACACACACTCGCCATTTACCATTATTTTTAGGGACAATAACTAGTGGAGATACCCACTGGCTATCTGAGATAGGATAGATAAACCCTACATTTAACAATTTCTGCAATTCATTTTTCACAATTACTCTTAAAGTGGGGTTCATCCTCCTTTGTGGCTGTCTCACAGGCCTGGTATTTTCTTATATATAGATATGATGAATGCATGTATCTGG
Organism: Pinus albicaulis; assembly: GCA_034641835.2. NCBI lineage: Eukaryota > Viridiplantae > Streptophyta > Pinopsida > Pinales > Pinaceae > Pinus > Pinus albicaulis. The sequence continues at coordinate 28,294,291 of CM076584.1, read as the reverse complement.
TTGAATACCCCTCATGTATGTATATTCCCAAGAAATTTTGTCTGGAAATTTTCTCAATGCTTGAATTAATTGTTTCTCTTGTTCATGAGTTAAGGCAGAATTGATGTTTAAATTTTTTCTAGTAAAATTTTCAATTACCTTACCCCCCCATTCAGCGATTGAATATGCTGGGAATGTAGAAAAGAGGGCAGAATGTAGTTAAGTTTTTGTACTACGTTCATAAAAAATCTTTCAAATTATTAATGATATATATATTATTACTAGACTGCCCTTCTAATTGTTGTGAAAAATCATGATTAGAAATGCAACAATTTATCAGATTTTCTTCTGAGTTTTCCTTAAGGCTCATGGCTTGGGCTATTGTTAAAATTTTTTGGGTACATTCTGAATCATGCTCCTCTTCTTCAACCAAATGAGTATTTTCTGACCTTAATATGGGTTTATCAGGGGGATACAAATTGATATGCTTTGTTTCAGCTCCATGAGTGATGTTCATATTTCTTGACCTACACCCTATGTAGGCATCTGTCATGGCTAACCAAGGCCTCCCCAAGATCAAAGGATGCCCCCCCAAGTTGGTTTTAGGTTGAATAACATAAAATCCTGTAGAGTACTCCCTAGAATCCAATGAGATGACAATGTCTTCTAATACCCCCTATGGCTTTACCTTAGACCTATCTGTTAATTCTAACATGGTAGGAGTAGGAAGTAAGCCAAATGATCTAATGTGAGATAAAGTATCCATATCCATCACATTGATGGACACCTAAATCAATTAGAGTGTTCTTTATTGGACACCCATTGATAGAGGTGGTAACCATAGGGATTCCAGAGTCTGCATTTTTCTCAGTAACAAATACGGTGGACATAAGGCTTGCAAGTTTCCCACCTACTTGAATTGTGGAGGGTTCTTTCTTTTGTCTTCCTAGTTTCTTGGTACATAGCTCCCTCACTGTTTTGGCATAAATCAGGATATCCTTAATTGCTTGTAGTAATGGGACCTTAATGCACACATTCCTCAGTTCAGACACAAGATCAAATTTAGGTTGTTTTATTTTCATCTCCAACTTCTTTGGAAAAGGAGGTTGGACCTTATGGGATGAGGAAAGTTTTTGTGACCTTGAAGTGGTTTGTTATACTGATGCAGGCATGTTTTCAACTTTAGGTATTTCCAGAGTGTCTTCCTCTATAATCTCTTCAATTTTTTTGGGCTGAGTCACCACTTTTCCCTCTCTGAGTTTAATTTCCTGCAATGACATAGGAAATTTTTGTGGAAATTCCTGCAGCAAAGGAAAAAAAAATTCCTGCAGAGGTTGTGGTTTAATACAGTAAGTAGTAAAAGAGGGATAAGTGACCACTCCAATATCGTGAGAAGATTGGATGGTTTTATTGTTGGGGTTAGATACTGGCTGGGCAGGAAGTTGTGTGGGAAAAGTCTGATTTGGTGGGGTAGGCAACTGAAGTTGTTGTTGTTGTACTTGTACCATTTGTTGCGGTATGGGCCGTGGTGCATAAAAATTCTAAGATGGAAAATTTTGTGTAGCAGGGTAAGAAAATCCCCCCTGCCAAGGTTGTTGTGGAGGCCAAGGTTGCCAGGGAATTGTAATATTCCACATCTGATTCTAAGCATAAGGAATTTGAAAATGTGATTGTGACATACCTTTAGGACATGGTTTCCATGGTCTTTGAGGTGCCATTGCATAGAGTGCATTGACAACTCCCTGATATGTTATATATGTTTCTTTAATCTTAGGAATAGAAGGACATTGATCAATAGAATGCTCAGCTTCACAAATTCGGCATACCTCTATATTGCCTGCAGGGAATTCCCTCAGAGCATGCTTCTTCTTGCATTTGGAGCAGAACACAGTCAAGGATTTCTCCAATTCCTCCTATTTATTCTTAGGCTGTGAAACATCTAATTGTGAAGACAAAGTGCTAAGAATATTAGTCTTAAAATTTTCAAATAAATTGCCCATTTCAGCTCTGGTACTCTAGCTCCGACAATTGATTTTATAAGCCTGGAAGAAGTGTCACTTGATCCTCCTCCAACTTTAGAATTTCCACTTGAATATCTTCAACACAACTCACACACAACATCATAACTCAACTTTGATATATCACCTGCTCCCATGAAGTTCAAAATCTCCAGAAATTACGATTTGATTTCCCTGAGAAAAATTTTCCTCTTGGTTTCTTTGCTCAATTGATTCATCTTGGATATTTGCAGATTGTATTGAAATCTCTCCACCAAGTCCTTAATACTCTCCCCTTCCTTCAAAGTCATGCCAAAATTTTCTTCTCTGAGGTCTCTAGACTTATAATAATTTTGATACTTCTTCATGAATACCCTCTTCATTTCATCCCAAGTGGAAATGGAGTTTGAACCTAGACCCATAAACCACATGAGAGTTGCATCCCTCAATGTAGCAGGAAAAAAATTCAACTTCTGAGCATTGGAATAATAGTCGTAGCTTCTGCATAACACATCGAATTCGAATAAGAAGGCATGAGGATCTTCACTAGAGACACCACAAAAATTAGGCAAGGCCGAAGGAGGAGCGATTTTTCATCTGAGTAGCTCCACCAGTCTCATTGTTAGGAAATTCAAATCTGAACAATTCCTCTTCCTTCTCATTTTAGTCCTAATCTGTGTTACCAGTACCCTATATATGGGCCATATTAGACCAAGAGAGAGTAGGACCTTTGTAAACTATAGATTCTTCAGATCTAATGGTCCAGAACTTTGGTTCTTGAATAGGATTAATGAGGAAATCCTCTTCAGGCTGACCACTAAGCAGAGATGTTGACTTCCTTGCAAGAGGAGGTTCTAAATGATAAGCGACAGAAGATTTTCCAACATAAGATTCTACTGTAAAAGATTGATCTTCTTAGGGTCAATGACCAAGCTCTTTTCAGGACTACAAACCTCATATTTAGATTCTTCTCCCTTTGCTACGTTGTTTCTTGCAGACTTCCTTGTTCTTGCCAGTTTATTAGTGAATGAAGTGGTGCTCACACCACCACCAAAAACATTTGAAAATATTGGACCCTATTCATATATTATGCAAACAAATTCAAAAAACCTCTACTTACCAAAAAATTAGGACATGAATTTGGTGAATTCTGATCTCTACAGGTGCGCAGGCCATCTAAGAAACCCATCTAGATTTGATCCCACTAGTCATTATGAGGAATCATTTTTTTGTCTACTTCAAATGGAAATGAAAAGGTGAAATTTACTCTAATTTAAGTACACGAAATGGAAACTTGTACTAAACTATTGTATCTAGGAGTATATTGGTTATTGAGTTAAATTATAGAATTAGAGTTTGCCAACATAAATTATCAACCAAGGGTAGGTAAGCTTGTGAGATGTTGTGCAAAGTATATGCATGCTAATACCTTAAGTTCTTCCTAATTAAATCAATCACACATACACAGTACCAATGTCTCTTTTCTGCATCAACACTTGGCAGCAAAGGTTGTGGAGTGGATTCAATCATCCCTCTACAGCTCTTCGTATTGTTGATGTTGATCAGAAAAGATAAAGGACCAAGCACACAACCATAAGAAAATAAATTCACCATTTAAAATCTAAAACCTGATTAAATGATTCCAAACACATTTTTCAAATAAAATTCATCATCCAATCATTCACATATGCTGCTAAAACTTAGAAAAGAGAACACTAGATGTGCCAATAATGTTATCACTCGATAAAAATGATCAAAAGAACACACTGATGTAACTAATGGAGTTGTGAGAAAAGGGGGCCCTCCCTTACTCACAATCCCTTCACTGTTAAAAGGGTTTGCTCAGCGAAATGGATAGAACATATAATTTTATATTAATCTGAAAAGTGTTACAGTCATGTACATATATGATATATCCGATTAGCCAACCCCTTCGTAAATGAAACATGATGAAAATTATACAATTTCAAAGGCATACGCTCTGCCTGAATTAGGAAAACTACTATGATATAACTATTTACTATCAATACTGGAAAAAAATGAAAAAAATATCTCTAATGAGTCTGATCCATGACTGAAAGCATGGATCAGACTAATCCATGAATAAAAGCATGGATCAGACTAATTTCGTTGCATTGTTGGAGCTTTTCCAAATTCAGCCATCGAGAAAAAGATGGAAGATCTGGGTGGTTTCCATGATGAATTCAAAGAATACAATAGGACAGCATCCATGTAGGATTATTTCCTCATAAAACCCATGTTCCCATTCGTCTTGAGACTAAGTGGAACATATCCAACCGTCGATTCTACTGCAGGAAATCTCGATAGTTACTGGAAATATGCATCTATTGGAAATCACAGAGTGTCTGCAGGAAATTTACGACCACACGCTGTCTACAGGAAAACACGGAGCTGCTTCAATTCAGGACTAATATGCATAAGACTTCGATCAGTCAACTTGATAATTCGATTAGGAAACAATTATCTTCAAGGAATACTTAAGAACAAGATAAAATGAAACTTTTTAAGATAATTTGCATACCTTAAGCAAATAGCACCCTTTTGGCCAAAAATTAGGTAATATAATGAAATAAGAGTAATTAGGGGTCAAAGAGAGTTCAAAAAAGGGGGGAGAAAGGTCTTATAAGGCTATCAAAATTGAGCAAAATTGGGACTCAACATTGGCAACAAATGAATGAACGATGAATGATTAATTCCTACTTAGATACCCAAAAGAAAATTAGTTGTTCTTTTCATACAAACATGAAATAGTAGTCCCTAAAATTCTTAAACGCATAGAGTAGTCTAAATAGAATATTAATTAGTATGGTTCATTCACATCTAAAATCAATTCTATAAGGAAAGATAAAAACGTCTGAAATCCATGAACTAGATATGAGAATAGTCTAGTGCAGCAAAAATAATTTTCAATAAATTGTAGACATAAATATCATAAAATAGTCCACAATAAATAATATCCAACATAGGATTAATCTCTCCTTAAGAATGGTCATCATGGCTTCTTAGTATTATCTTCTAAAAAAATTCATACAAATTACAATGGTAGTAAAATCCTTTCCTTCTTAGGATTGAAGCAGCAACTTGAAATTGCTTCTTGGGACATGTAGACTCCCCCCAAGAGTAATTAAAATTGTTCAAATTATCTTCTTTCATCCTATCTTACTTGGAATAGTAATCATTACAAAATTAAAAATTGGAATGTAATTTTATTATTACAAAATTATTTGCTTATTTACAGTGATGCCAAGTATCTCATTTAGGTAAGATTTCTAGCTTTGATAAATAGACAAATTATTTTAATCATACTTAGAAGCAAACATTCCATGGTGACAAAGTGTTGCACTATAATTTGTTCTAAACTCTTTACATCTTTATCCAAGGAGATTATGCAAGAATTAAAAACTATGTTATTCCTAGTTGGTTTAGCTATGTGTTGCCACAAATATTCCTTGGTCACTTTTTTAGTGAACACACTAAATGATATCTCTTTGGCATTTAATTTTTACTCCAAATATCTAGTAAACTCTTGTTCTAACCTAGGTTCACCTTTATTACCAATTAGTGGCACCTTGTTCATTTTAATAAATTTATCTGCTAACATGTAGTTTCTATAGTATATGGAAATTGATCTAGCTATATCTTTCTTTTAGCTCATATTGCACTTTAATAGCTCTATTTTGTTGGGGTTCCCAAGTTTTGGCCAGGTTGACAGAGACCAAAAGATGAGACAACATAGAACCACTTTCAGACCTTAGGATCTAGCCCTCCTAGGTCCAGAGAGGGATCTCTCTATGGTAGTCAAAGGTTTATGTCTTTGAAGCTCAGATGTTATGATTTTAGGCTAGTTATAGGCTCAAGGTTGTTTGTTTGTTTGTTTAGGTTTGGTTGGAAGGAATCAGTAAAAGAAGGTCCAATAGAAGACAAGGATGAGCAAAGGTGAAGCTTAGGCAGAGACAGATAACTCAAAGAACATCAAAGCCATTGGGCTATGGAGTCAAGAAAGGATTTACTTGTAATTAATGTGCAAGCTTTCAATTGGGCTAGTCATCTAGAGCATTTGGATCTTGAAGGAGATATTTGGAATGGGACATTAAGGGTTGAAAATGAAAGGAGGAGGACCAACCAACTCTGTCTATAGATCAGGCTAGAGGTCATTTAACTCCAGGCTTGCTTGGACAAAATTAGAGGCAAAACAAGGGATCTTGGAAAGATTTAATAAGGTGGCAAGGTCCTAAAGAGGTAGAGACAGGGTTCTAAACCTCCCAGTGTTCCCAACACATCCAACTAAATCCTAACAAGAACATCTGAACATAGACTTCATTAATTCATACATCAGAGAGCAGGCAATAACATCCACTACACTGGTTAAACCAATTGAAATCAACATTCAGATACACATATAAGCAGAAAACATTGAGGTAGGGAGAGCAGGAAACATAGGGCACCTATCAAGGGTGAATCCTATATTATACTTCTGTTGCCTACCAGCAGAAATGAAATGAAATGTAGCATGCAATGAGAGCAAGTCAATCACAAATATAGAGAAAGAGGAAACATCACCAGCTGCTTTAGATCAGGATCCAAAGAAACATGCTTGTCATATTAAAAACAACACCAATCAGGTACATCATAGCCCATAGCTTGAACATTCAGTCTGAATACATCTAATCTCAGTCTATCTTACAATTTACACAGAGAACTCGTCTCAAGAGGAAAATACTTGTGTTTCACTGATATCTCATCAAAAACCATTACAATGTTTCCATCTGTGCTTTATAGCAAAGGGTGAGCCTAAGATCGACTGAAGGAGTAGGTGAAAATTAAATGTATCTTTAAACACAACAATGAATGCAGGGCCGAAACCCATTCTGCTTGACATGCTGTATATTTAATATCTGTCACCTTATTTGTGAGAGAATGATCTGCTCCAGATTTGATCTTGACATATTTTGGCTGAAGTACTCCCGGTGTCTTGAACAAAAGTAAAATAAACTATTGAAAGGTCTGTCTCATAAATGTTTTGGTTTCTTCGAACTGTTGTTAGGGTGGGAAACTCCTTCAGGGACATGGTGCATAATAAATACTGTATGGGCGCCCTGTCCTTTATGGGGAAGAACATTCTGCTGACAAATAAACCCTGATATTACCTCTTACTGATGTTCAGGACCTCCAGATCGATCCTCGGGGTCTTCAAAATGATGCTTCGCCTCTTTAAATATCTGATTTTAGGCCTGAAACCTTCATTTTTGTGCTCTGATCCCTTGTCCTTGCTTTGAAACATTCTCTCTTCTCTGATCTTGCCATACTGCGTTCTAAATGGTGTCGGGAGGTATTCCTGCAGGGTTTGAAGTCGGTTTCTTTAATGCGGGCCTTGTATTCACCTTTCTTGGTCATTCCTAATAAATTCTACACCTGAAACAGATCTTCTTCGGATTCATTTGTCCTGGTAGCGTAAACGTATATCCCAACGGCCACTTCTTTTAAATATCCCTGCAAAACACGAAGACTGTGAAGAAATCCATGGGCGAGGGTGGCGGGTGATGTGGATGGACGAAATGGATGTGCAGGTGGTGACATGGCGAAAAAGGCAGGATTCCAAGGGAGGAAATGCTCTGGTGAATGGTAATGTTTTGCAGAGGGAGTTCGACTGGAAAACATACAAAAAACACAAAAAATGAACGATTTATGCAATGAAATAGAAGACTGTACGGTGTGACACGTGGATTTACAACATGGAGGGTGGACTCGGTCAGCGAAGGATGAACAGATCTGGGTCGTTGATCGCGTAGGAGATCAACGGCGAGGGTGATAGATGGTGGGTCATCGAGCATGACGGAAGCAGCTTAACGAGCGAGCAGCTTGGACCAAGGGAGGCCGTCGGATGAAGATCTCTAGATCCAACGGTGGTAGTGGATTTCGCTGGGCGTCCTGAGCAGGAAGTTAATGCGCGAAATGAGGGTGGCTTTTCCCCCGTACAAATGCCACGCGTCGTTTACTGAGTGGAATCGTTGGCTCTCCGGGGAAAACCGCCTGCTACAGATGGGTGGTGCAGAAAATACCGGCGGGTTTTGGAAAACAGCGCGTGGAGTGGGGACCACCATTTCGGGCGCGCTCCGTGCCGTTAGATCTGGGACGGATCAACGGTGGAAAATGTGCCCGAAGCGCTCTGGCTATGAACCGTCGATCCGCGGATTTAAACGGATGGTGGAGATGAACTGCGGGGGGCCAAGGTGTACGGGCACGGGAATTTTGGAGCGACCCCCCGTAGTGAATGATAGCCGTTAGATCAGATCATCACACATCCCGAGGAGTCAAATATGGGGCTACCATGGTCTGACCATACGGATAGAATAAAGCCCCCCATAGGGGAAACGCCTAGGTCACGGCGCAGGTTTCTATTGAAGGAAAAGGGCGCGGGGCTATCAGAAGAAGGGCTAAGACCCAAAAACATAAAATTTATCATTTTAATTCATTTTTAATGCGTTTTGGGGGCAACCAAAGGGTAACGGTAGGGGAGATGGAGGGGGAAACTAGGGAAATAAGGGAGATGGGGAAATTTAAAGGGGATCTTGGGGGATTTAGGCATAGAGAGGGGGAATCTTGGGGGGGGAAGAAAGGTAATTAGGATAAAGGGAAAAGAAGGGGAATTGATGTATTTCGCAGGGGTAAAGGAGGGAATAATAGGCCCTTTTGAGAAATGGGGCAGCAGATAGAATTTATATAAGGTAAAGCACTCATAGGCTTCAAGGGGGATGATTTTTCAGGGAAAGGCATCCCTTGAAGGCTCAACAATCATTCAGCCCCCAGCTTGCTTGTTAAGAATTTCATAGGGGGGCTAACAGTGGCTTCACATGGGGCTGGCTGCTCCTTGGAGGAGTTAAGAATTCAGAAATTGATCTCTTGGAGTAGGCCAGATGCCTGCTGTCATAAGCCATCTTTCTTCTTCAATTTTAGCTGCCACAGTATGATAGAAGCATCAGCGAAAATATTCCCTCAACCAATCTACCTACCCAAACTACAGTTTTACATTTTTCCCTTGGGTGCATTTGAACTAGCAGACCCTTTACATTTTATTTTCAAAACAAAAACAAATCTACTCTAAATCTACCCTTATTTCTCCATGAGGCCAGATTAGATTGTTGGCCTCATACAATTCTCTACCTAACCTAATACCTGTTGGGATTAAACTGTCCAACAGGTTTCTTCTCTACATTCTAAGACAGAAATTAAAACAACTAACTACCTGCTCATAGGCTGAGCTTTATTCAACTTTTCCTACGTACCCTACTCTACTAAAATATTTAAAATTCTAGCTTACAAACATTGTCTTCCAATGTAACCAGTCCATCAAATGATCCCATGGCTGGTCCTTCTTGCTCAATTCCTTGAGCATGCTGGATAGGCAGGGCAGCTCCCACTCTTCTTGTTCCATAACAGCAGCCTTGAAAAATGTTCTCTCTGTTTGCCACATACCGCTCAACAAGACCTTTGATCCTTATTCAAATATATGCAGGAAATGTACATAAGGATCATGAAAAGATACCTGGATATGAATGTTTGGCAGGCTGGCTTCAACCAAGACCCCTTCTTCTTCCACTGGATCAAGAATGAGAATCTCTTGGGAAAGAGAATCTTCTTCATCTTCTGAGCTGGAGGACTCGTCATATATGGCAGTGTTGTCCTCTTGGAGCTCTGATATATTCTACTCTGGTGTGTTGAGCTCTGTGAAGAGATCCATGTATTCTTGAGCAGGTTCTTGTTCCATTTCCTCCTCTTTTTCAAGAGGAAGCTCGTTATTCACATCCTGCTCAAGAACCTCTTCTTTGTTTTCCTCTTCATCATCTAAGATGAAATGTTGTTGACCTCCAATCATGTGAAAACCGTTACTGATGAGTTGAGATGGAGTGAAGCAAATGTCTAGAGATCCTTCACCCTGTTCTGCACTCTTAAAGCTTTCTTCATCAGTATCATAGATAGCCTGCATTGGCTTATTACTCTCTGGAAGTAAATGGAAATGATTTTCCTCCCATAAATCTACTAACGATGACCCTGCAAGACCATCTTTCGTTCGGGGAACATCATCATCAGATAGATCAAAAACAAGGGAATCAGGAATGTAAGTAATGTCACCAACCGGATACATTGGATTGTCAGCATATTTCTCTTCATTCTGATTTACATGTGAGATTTCCAACTCTATACAATAAAGCTCACCAGACGAATGGACAAGAATTTTTGATCTGTAAAAAATTTCAAAGGCTGGCTGTCTATTGATGATTTGATCTATTTCTTCCTCTGTCAAAGGGGAGGATGGTCCTGTATTCCTTTGTGAAAAAGTGCAGCAGCCCTCTGTTTCCTCTGAATACTGGACTTGAGGCGGGATGTCATCTTGAGCCTCAACCATAAGTGATGATAAATCAGCATCTAAGTTTTCGGGGATATCTTGAAGAATGTCCACAGTCTCTTGGCTGTTTTCTTCCTCAGATGATTCATCTATGTTCTTGTGATAACTAGGATGCATATGAAAATCTTGAATGGTTGTTAATAAATCTTCAGAATGCATATTAACCAAATACTCATCAATACCTAATAGATATCGTATGAAATTCTGAGAGTGATCACAACAGTCCCATGATAAGGATGGAGAGTTCCCTTTATAATTCTTGTAAAATACTTGGTGCATGTCCTTAAAGAAAACAAACTCTGAGGTTCTAACCATTCATACCAATTCCTAGCCTTTCCTTCTAATGTTGCCATGAAAATTTTCATTAGGCAGTCTTCATGCCATTCAACTCTAAATTTCCACACATGTATATGAAACTTGATGAGATGTATCAAGGGGTCTTCAGTTTTCTCACCCTGATAGGTAGGCAAGTTCTTTAACCAGTCCACTTCAGGCATTTTGTGTGGGAATCCAGGGATATGCTCCCTGCTCATTGGGGCATATCTTCTCTATATGCGTGGAAGCATGTTTGTAAATCAGAAAGAGGTCACTATGTCTCTTCAACCAGTTCAGAGTCTTCTACCAGTGGAGTCATTAGGTCTTTGGATCATAGGGAGTGTGGAGTCGCCAGGTGGATGTATATGAATGTTTGAAGCAGAATGTTGTCCACCATCAGCAAGCCAACCTAAAGGCAGAGTGGTCTCGTCTCCAGTGGAGTCGCCATTATGTTGGTGACGACAATGGGAAATAGACCAAATATTAGCAGTTCTGGACTCTCAGATTCTTCCCCAGTGGAGTCGCCATTATGTTGGTGACGACAATGGGAAATAGACCAAATATTAGCAGTTCTGGACTCTCATATTCTTCCCCAGTATGGTCGCCATTATGTTGGGGTTCCCATGTTTTGGCCAGGTTGACAGAGACCAAAAGATGAGACAACATAGAACCACTTTCAGACCTTAGGATCTAGCCCTCCTAGGTCCAGAGAGGGATCTCTCTATGGTAGTCAAAGGTTTAACTTTGAAGCTCTAAGTTGTGATTTTAGGCTAGTTATAGGCTCGAGGTTGCTTGTTTGATTGTTTGTTTTTGGTTGGAGGGAATCAGAAAAAGAAGGGCCAATATAAAACAAGGATGAGCAAAGAGGAAGCTTAGGCAGAGATAGATAACTCAGAGAACATCAAAGCCATTGGGCTATGGAGTCAAGAAAGGATTTATTTGTATTCAATGTGCAAGCTTTCAGTTGGGCTAGTCATCTAGAGCATTTGGATCTTAAAGGAGATATTTGGAATGGGACATTAAGGACAGAAAATGAAAGGAGGAGAACCAACCAACTCTGTCTATAGATCAGGTCAGAGGTCATTTAACTCCAGACCTGCTTGGACAAAATTAGAGGCAAAACAAGGGATCTTGGAAAGGTTAACTGGTCGCGCAAGGATCCTAGTGGACAGGGCTAACACTAATCCCCAGTGTTCCCAAACCTTCCAGCTAAATCCTACCAAGAACATCTAAACATGGACTTCATCAATTCATACATCAGAGAGCAGGAAATATCATCCACTACACTGGTTAAATCAATTGAAATCAACATTCAGATACACATATAAGCAGAAAACATTGAGGTAGGGAGAGTAGGAAACATAGGGCACCTATCAAGGGTGAATCCTATGTTATATTTCTGTTGCCTACCAGTAGAAATGAAATAAAATGGAACATAACATAAGAGCAAGTCAATCACAAATACAGAGAAAGAGGAAACATCACCAGCTGCTTTAGATCAGGATCCAAAGAAACATGCTTGTCATATTAAAAACAACACCAATCAGGTACATCATAGCCCATAGCTTGAACATTCAGTCTGAATACATCTAGTCTCAGTCTATCTTACAATATTGCATAGATAACTTGTCTCAATAGGAGCAATGCTTGCATTCCACTAATATCTTATCAACAACCATTACAATGTTTCCTTCTGTGCTTTATAGCAAAGCGTGAGCCTAAGATTGACTGAAGGAGTAGGTGAAAATTAAATGTATCTTTAAACACAACAATGAATGCAGGGCCGAAACCCATTCTGCTTGACATGCTGTATATTTAATCTCTGTCACCTTCTTTGTGAGAGAATGATCTGCTCCAGATTTGATCTTGACATCTTTTGGCTGAAGTACTCATGGTGTCTTTAACAAAAATAAAATAAACTACTGAAAGATCTGTCTCATAAATGTTTTGGTTTCTTCGAACTGTTGTTAAGGTGGGAAACTCCTTCAGGGACACGATGCATAATAAAGACTGTATGGGTGCCCTGTCCTTTATGGGGAACAACATTATGCTGACAAATAAACCCTGATATTACCTCTTACTGATGTTCAGGACCTCCAGATCGATCCTCGGGGTCTTCAAAATGATGCTTCGCCTCTTTAAATCTCTGATTTTAGGCCCGAAACCTTCATTTTTGTGCTCTGATCCCTTGTCCTTGCTCTAAAACATTCTCTCTTCTCTGATCTTGCCATACTGCGTTCTAAATGGTGCCGGGAGGTATTCCTGCAGGGTTTGAAGTCGGTTTCTTTAATGCAGGCCTTGTATTCACCTTTCTTGGTCATTCCTAATAAATTCTGCACCTGAAACAGATCTTCTTCGGATTCATTTGTCCTGGTAGCGTAAACGTATATCCCGATGACCACTTCTTTTAAATATCCCTGCAAAACACGAAGACTGTGAAGAAATCCATGGGCGAGGGTGGCGGGTGATGTGGATGGACGAAATGGACGTGCAGGTGGTGACATGGAGAAAAAGGCAGGAGTCCAAGGGAGGAAATGCTCTGGTGAATGGTGACGGTTTGCAGAGGGAGTTCGACTGGAAAACATACAAAAACACAAAAAATGAACGATTTATGCGATGAAATAGAAGACTGTACAGTGTGACACGTGGATTTCGGCAAGGGAGAAGTGACTCATCAGCTTATGATGAATGAAGACACCAGCCGTTGACACAAAGAGGAGATCAACTGCGAGGGTGATAGATGGTGGGCTGTCGAGCACGGCGGCTGTGATGACCAGCGAAAGTACTGACCATGGAGTGTCAGCCAGATGAAGATCTCGAGATCCAACGGTGGTAGTGGATTTCACTGGGCGTCCTGAGCAAGAAGTTAATGCGCGAAATGAGGGTGGTTTTTCCCCCGTACAGATGCCACACGTCGTTTACTGAGTGGAATCGCTGGCTCTCCGGGGAAAACCGCCTGCTGCAGATGGGTGGTGTGGAAAATACCGGCGGGTTTTGGAAAACAGCGCGTGGAGTGGGGACCACCATTTCGGGCTTGCTCCGCGTTGTTAGATCTGGGATGGATCAACGGTGGAAAATGTGCCCGAAGCGCTCTGGCTATGAACTGTCGATCTACGGATTTAAACGGACGGTGGAGATGAAATACAGGGGGCCAAGGTGTACGGGCATGGGAATTTTGGAGCGACCCCCCGTAGTGAATGACAGTCGTTAGATCAGATCATCACACATCCCGAGGAGTCAAATACGGGGCCACCATGGTCTGACCATATGGATAGAATAAAGCCCCCCGTAGGGGAAACACCTAGGTCACGGCGCAAGGTTCTATGGAAGGAAAAGGGCGCGGGGCTATCAGAAGAAGGGCTAAGACCCAAAAACATAAAATTTATCATTTTAATTCATTTTTAATGCGTTTTGGGGCAACCAAAGGGTAACGGTAGGGGAGATGGAGGGGGAAACTAGGGAAATAAGGGAGATGCGGAAATTTAAAGGGGATCTTGGGGGATTTAGGCATAGAGAGGGGGAATCTTGGGGGGGGGGGGGAAGAAAGGGAATTCGGATAAAGGGAAAAGAAGGGGAATTGATGTATTTCACAGGGGTAAAGGAGGGAATAATAGGCTCTTTTGAGAAATGGGGCAACAGATAGAATTTATATAAGGCAAAGCACTCAGAGGCTTCAAGGGGAATGGTTTTTCAGGGAAAGGCATCCCTTGAAGGCTCAACAATCATTCAGCCCCCAGCTTGCTTGTCAATAATTTCATAGGGGGGCTAACATATTTAATATTGCACTATCACATTATAGGCCCTCATCACTTATTTTGGGAACTTATGGAGGTGCATGAATGTACTCTTATGGCCATTTTTTCAATGGGTCCCTTGTACTAAGGACTCATTTTGATTGAGTGCCTCTCTCATTTACCGTATCCTACATCAAAAGTAACTTCACTAATACCTTTTCTATTTCCTAGAGGAATAAATACACTTGTTTTACCAATGAAATTTAGTGGAATAGATATTGTATTATTTGAGATTGGATTTTTTATGAGCAATGTCTTATTTTTTCTCTTAGCATCCTATTATGTTTCTCCAATTTTATGATTTTGTCCTTATGATTTTGTATTTGTTCCAATATTTTCATCATGCTCTACACATTTTCTTAAGAAAATTTTGTACTAGTAGAAGCCATGGCCATTGGGTTTACCCATGTATAATGTACCATTCTCCCCTCTATCGTCACTGATATTGGATATAATTTTGGCAAGGGAAACATTCTTCAGTCTAATTGACTATCATCTTAATAGTGTTATTGAATTTAAACCAACTAAGATTCATTACTTTTTTGGCTTTATTGGGAGAAATAATTAGCTCATTGATGGGAAAGTTCCCTCCAATGATAATTTAGGATGATGTTTAAATGGTATCAATGTACATCTAGTCCACCATTAAGACTTCTTGCATGGTTTGGCTTGCTTAAGTTACAACCTGTGCTTTAAGTTCCTTTTCTTTTCTTCCTTTCTTCCTTCTCTACCTTTTATTCACTTCTTCTTCATTCCTCCTCTTAACCTTTTCAACTTATTTGATTTCTTCTCCCTAACTATTCTCTTTTTCTTTAGTTGCATGATTATATTATTTATTAAGGCCTCCTTTTAAGCCTGTGTCTTTCCCTTATATTTGTGTATAGGTTGGGATGAGATTCCCATTCTAAATAGTACCTTTGAGTAGTTTATATATCCCTTTGGATTTTCTACATCTGCCCATGTATCAAACCAATATTCCCATCTTTACCTACACGACTGTCAATTATTCCTCACTATCAATCATGGATTATATCTATAAAACAACGAGTCCCCAAATTGGAAAGTCGCCAGGATGTAAAATTCTACCCACAGTTATTTCATACCATTACATAAAGGAATTTTGAGGTCTGAAATGAGCCTCTTAAGTAAAATAATAAAATAAGAGTTTAAATTTTTAAAGAAAGAAAAATACTTTTTCTTTTTAATTGTATTTTCATATTATCTCTTTATAGGTTTACTCAATTGTTAATTGTCAATTGTAGGCACCTGTTGGATTCATAATTTAATTCCACATATAATGAGTACCAACTTGGCATACGTTTAAGTAGACATGTACTAAAAAAATTGAAATTACATTAAAAATGTGTTTCTTGGTCCATAAACACATTTTTTCATATATTTTCAACATTTGTCGATGTGCGTTTATTCAAAAGTACGCAGTGTGGATACTCATTGGATATGGAATTAAATTATACATCCAACATGTTCCTACACTTGACCTTTGAGTAAACCTATAAGGAGATAAACCAAAAATACAATTTAAAAAAGTATTATTCTTTTCCCTCCAAGAATATTTACACCTGGGGATGACATCATCATATTGAAAATAATTGGCTCTTTTAAAGTTGATTTTGTAAGTACATTTTTAGCTTTAAGGCCAATTTTGTTATGTCAAAAGTCTCCTAATGAGTAAGTATGAGTTGGAGTGAAAAGGAATGGCAGGCTAGGGGGCCTTCTGATCTCTAGAGAGTACTCATCTTACTCTTGTAGATGCTTGGTATATGATTTACTGTAGTACCACTATGAGTGAAAAATTAAGGAAATAAGCGAGGTGACTTAGTTGCACCAAATATCCACAAATATGTTGCATTCTCTTGAATGAACTAATCTCCAACTTATTTTGCAACTTGCATGGCACTTTTTGACACGCATGATGTAGGGAAATTGAATAATGACTCATATAAGAGGACCAAAAAGTGATGCCATATTTGGCATAATATAAATTGTACCTATGGCCTCATATCACCTTGTAGTATAAATGAGTGTGAATTTCATGAGGCATCTATTTTCATCCCATTTTCAAAATTACATTCTTTACACAACTGAATCTATGAGGTAGGAAGCCATATAAAACTGATGTTTTTCTCCTACATTTGGACTTTATGCAACCTTGATATTTTCCAGTAAGGATTTGGATGTAATAATTTCCTAGTTAAAAATATTGCCAACAATGGACATACAATAATTAAGAGGCACACGTCCTTCATTAAACATTTCTGCATTGGGTTATCCATATATTCTACATAACATGGTTATTGTCAATTGATGAGGGGTCATTTTCAAATTGATGGGATACACTTTGTTAGGTTTTGAATTCAATATTTTCTTATTGATCCACCAATTGTTCATTATGTCTTTGGTTTCATATTTAAATCTACCAAGTCATTCTACTTCAAGGAAAATCTCCTTAGGAGGAAAAATACATTATTTGTTGATGTCCAAGGCTCTGAAGAATAAAAAGGATTTCCCTTTGGAATCCCTTATCCTGTAATCCTTTGCATATGAGTGTTTTGTGATCCAATCAACTATTTTTACACATGAGAAAACGATGTATGTGTTGTTATCTTGTGCAACAAGGACCACTCTACACACATGATAGAACTATGCATCTATATTAGTTTTTTGGGTATTCTCTCTTTGAAAATTTGGTAGAATTCTAATTAGGAGTATTGTTGAACCTCAGAATTATCCTCTCTTTGACATCCTTTCTCACCTTTTTCCCTTACTTTCTCATAAACACATATACTCCATTCAATGATAAATGTCATCTTTTGTCTCAAGGAATGCATTTAAATGTTTTCCATGTTATATTCTGATGTTCTTGATATTTGAATGGATTTTTGTAATTTGGCTATGGAACACAGCCTATTCTGCAGCTAATCATGTGTTCTGCAGCTACTCTCATGGTCTAATGGGTTCCATGGATCAAATGGAGAAATAAGCCACATGGGCATTTCCAAAATCATCTACACATGGATTTCATCCTATCTACTTGATCAAGATCGATAGAAAAGGATGCCTGAGATAGTGGTCAAAGTCTGGTCAAAGGAACTTAGACGAGAACATAAGGAATCTTGATTTTCTCTAACGTAGAAAATCAAGAGTTAAACAGTAAAATTACAATTCTATAAGTCGGTTAAGATTAGCCACATGTAGGCACAATTAGCTCAATAAAAATTATGTTTGTTTTATTTAAATATTGGTTGTATAGAACCGAGATGAAGCAAGTTTTAAGCTAAGTTTTTGCTGAACGTTGTGTATTGTTTCGAGACTCCGTTCTATTATAATATAAGGATCATGTTCACGGTATCAATGATTGCCTAAGTGCATTTATAACCAGCTAGGATCTCAACCGAATCTGTTGCAGAGGGCCCCTACATAGGAGGAGGTTTTTCGTTCATTATTTTAGTTTAATTTCCTTACCCTGTTTTTGTCAATTCTGTTTTCTGAATAGATTAATGTTACATTTCAGTTTTGAGTAGTAGCATAGAATTAGATCATAAATGTCTTTATAGCATCAATAGAATAACTATGTAATCATTGATCTTCTAAAAACATTTCGTAAGAATAGATTTATCTGTTTTCAAATTGGAATAAGTTTGAAGCAATAAGAACTCACAGTTATCTAGTTTCCTTTATTGTTTTGTTGTTTACTTTCTTAGATTAGAACTATCAATTAATTGTATCAATGGATGTTCTCAAAGGTCATTTCAAGAAGATGATTCTAAACTAAATGATTGAATATCTAATTCAACATACAGTTATTGAGCTTTCCTCTACATACTTTACTTGCTTTCTAGGACATTAGAAACTAAGGTATAATTGATTGTTTACACATCATCTCAAGAGGATAATACTTCATATTGAATACTGGAGTAATAAAAGATACATTAGTCGTTTACAATCAATTGAGCTTTAAATTTTCATGCTTTCACATTTTCTTTTAGATCCTCATTTAATTGCATCACTGGATGTTCTTAAAAGTCATTCCAAGAAGTTGATTTGATCATATTTCTAGACTGAATGATTGAATATTTAATTCATGCAATTACTGAGTTTTCCTCTGCACACTTTAATTTCTTTTCTATATCATTAGAAACTAAGGTATTTGGTTACTTTCACAAACGCTTCATATTGAATTTTGGAGTAACTAAATATACATTATTTGTTTTCTTTTCTGCTTTCACTTAGAGTAGCATTGAAATTTCAATTTTAGTTATAAGATTTACATCCACGGAGTAGGCCTAATGTTAAATTATAAGCCATTAGAATATATACTCTATTTTTCAGATTAGATTCTAACCAGCCAATAGTCTTTGATTCATTTTTATGCAAATTAGTTTAACTTAGGAACACTTCCTTTTCTTCCTTCTTAAAAATCATTAAGATTCATTTTATTTCTCTCATAGTTTTAGATTAACACACTTAGATATAAAGAAAAAAACCCCCAAAAACAACATGAAAATACATACAACAAAGTAAGAAGAAGGTTAACTTAGCACATATAGTGCACCACACTTCATCAGTTTACAAACCTCGGTTGATAATTTATGCAAGAAATTTAAGACATTAAATTGACTAAACATTTTGGTGCCATTACCAGGGAAGTGTAACTATATAGCCTTGTTTCTTACATCTAAAAAAAATATTATATGCATAGAGAAAGATACTCTAGGGGTAGATTCATAGCTAGAGGCAGGATTTTAATTCCTACAACACCATTCACTCCACCAAGACCACGAAGTGATACACCTCCATATCAAAATCATATTCCATACTTCACTAGCCATAGAATTCATTAAGTCCTAAGGTCAGAAATCCAATTAGGAGGATCTCCTACTTCATCCACTGAGGTAGTCTTAGAGGAGGAAGATCCTAGATCTCCAACAGAAGGAGTAACCTTTTTCACCTCTATAGGGGAACATATTTTAGCTGAAGAGTTATAAATTCCTAGTGGAGATGAAGAGGAAGAACCTTTCTTCAACATACTATTGATAGAAGAACCAAAGGAAGAGAAGTTTACCTTGCAGGTTGAATCTTATATTAGCTCTAAATAATCTGTAATGGTAGGAAGAGGAGAAGGAGGAGGAGAAGGAGAAGTAGAAATTCTAAATGGAGAAAATGTAATATTTGAGGAGGCAGAGGAATAGGTAGAGGAAATCCAAGAGGAGGCAGAATAAATAGGGAAATTGATATTTATTTTGGATTCCCTATAGTTGATGGAGAGACAAATGGCACAATGAAAAATATCTCACCTTCTGTCCTCCCAAATTTTCCTGGATTAAAAAGTGAAGATCCTGAAACCTTTTTGTTTGAATTTGAAGTCTTGTGTAGAACTTATGATTATTTACAAGACTCTCAAAAACTTAAGTTGTTTCCTTCAACATTGAAAGGATCATCTTTAAAATGGTTTATGGGTTTAATCACTCAGTCTATCAAAACATGGAATGACATGAAGAAAGCATTTTTAGAAAGGTATTTGGATTATTGCATACCCATCAATCACAAGGATGAAGTATTTAAGTTGATCCAAAAAGAGGATGAGAATTTGGAGGATTTAACTGAAAGGTTCAATTATAACATAAAAAGATCAAAAATGGAAAACTTAGATCAAAATACTTTAAAAGCTCTTTTATTAAAAGCCATTTGTAATATTCCCAATTAGCCCAATCTAATGGGAATATACAATTTTGTCTCAATATTTTGTTTCATGAATAAAATTGTAAAGGAGGATCAATAAGACCCCTAATCAGCAAAATAAATCAATGCCACATGTGAACATGGACAAATCTAGGCTATTTACATAAGCACACTTAGGTGTGAAAGAGACTGGAGCATTTGACCAAGTCAACCACGACCAAATCAACAACGCTGTCTAGATATAGTGAATCTCCTAGAGGGACAGCGCAATTTTAGTTGGAGGCTTCTCATGTGAATGCAGCTAAATCATTGAGATGGTTTAGGGTTTGACAAGACTTTCATCCTATAAGAGGAAGAGGAGGAAAACAGAAGAAGGTTGTTGATTGTGCATATTTTTTAGTATAGTGTCTATTCAGACATATACCATTCTCTACTGTTTAGATGAGAATAGTGTTGCTTAGCACTTGGGTGTTCCTATGGAGGAATCCCACCTCTTCCATTGAGGATTTCTGGGAAGATTCTTGTTGATCTCATCCACTATCAAGCATTTTGCCAAACTCATCTTCCAACTACAACGCACATCCTGTTGAGGGTTTGGTTGTCCTTGCAAGCTGCAGCAAGTGGAGGCTAGATCTTCTCAGATCTAGGCCATTTTAGGGCCTCTTTTCACTGGGAAAGTCTTCTATCCCATCGGCAAGAGTGTTTTAACCTTTGGAGATGATATTTCAGATCTTGGCATCAGGCCAACTTAGTGTTTCAAGCTACAGTGCAGTTTCCCTTCCAAGACTACGTTATTTTCAAGAAGGCAATTGCAAGGTGTTTTGACCCACTTTTTGAGGAGAGATCTCTGGTGCTGGGGCTTTCCCCTTCACTTTGGTGATCCATGGATTAGCTTGCTGATCCATGTTTAGTACAGATATTATCTGATTCTATTGTAACATCTTCAGAAATTTCTGAATAATATTGTAGATCTGCTACTTTAATCTCAGATATACTCTCTGTATTGCATGATTTGATCAAAACCCCAAGGGGATCTTGTAAAGGAGCCTTTCTAGTGCACATATCTGAAATGGATCTAATATTTTGTACATAGATATGATCTAGATCTAGAGTGTAATATACAGCTGTTTCAGCTCTTATAAAAATGTTGTTAAGCTATTTTGCAGTCAATACATGTGTTGCAGCCCTCTTTCTTGAGGAGTTTCTTCTATTTTGTCTTCTACATTCTGTTATATACTGTAAGGGCATCATTATGGATCTAATTTGCTGTTGTTTATATAAAAGTTGATCCTTATTATTGGTCTCCTATTCATGCTCTCAAAACTGCGTTATTTCTAAAGCAATTTGTTGCACATAGTTGCAACCCTTCTATTTGGGTGTTTTCTAGCTATACTAGGTGGTGGGAGGTTTGTTTACCTCACCTAGTTTGATTTGTTTTTTCTTTCCTTTTGGATATAGACACTAGATCCACTGATCTAAGGGATCCAGGAGCTGCAAACTCATTTTAGTGCATATATTTCTAAGGAATGCGTTATTTCAACAGGCTTTGTTGTGTATTCTCATTTTGGGATATTACAGTGGTTTCAGAGCTCCTTTCTTGGCACAACCTGTGCTTTAATTGAAGAGCCAAAGCCAACATGAACTCAGAAGAAGATGAGCCTCTTATTGAGAGGGATAAGAGGTATCAGAATAGAAGCCAGAAGAAATTTGATTACACCAATGATGATCAAGACAAGGGTAAAGCCCCTGAAACTAGAAGAGATAGAGAAGGAGAAGAGTTTGCAAGAAATATTTTGATAGCCATGCAAGATCTTGCTAGAGAGATCAAATATATGAGACTATACAGGCTCAAGGAGTCTCCTAGGAGGTTTCATCCCAGTGAAAGCTTTGGCCTGTCTCACCACTGGAATGATCAACTAGTGAACCAGCCACAAGCTCCACAACGCTCTACTATGCCTACTTTATTGGTTGTGGAAAATGAAGGGCCTCATGAGAAAGCATCCCTTGAAGACTATTTGAAGAGTATGAGTCCCAGAATCAGAGCTTTAAGGACCACCTGATTTTTCAATAGTTTTGTCACCTCAAGGACAAAAGAAGACCAAGGCATCAATATAGAGATGGTGGATTCACTCAGAATCATGATCGACATCACTCTATGGGCAGATTATTTTTACCCAAGTTTGATGGGTCATCCACTAGTTCTACCAAGGAATGGATAGAAAAGTTGGATATCTATTTTCAGTTGAACAAATTCCCTGAGATGGAAGCCATCAAGATTGCAGCGCTACACTTTGAAGGTGAAGCACACAACTAGTGGTTCCATGGGTTATCCACATTGGGCCATGCCAATGTCACTACCTATTCTGAATTTACTAGAAGACTGGTGGAGAGGTTTGACAGAAAGGATCCAGAAGCACCTTTCATGAGCCTTGCAAAGTTGAAGCAGTCAGGTAATGCAAAATCTTATATCACTGAGTTCCTGAGATTATCTGTTTATACGGTTCTTGATCTATCTGCAGCTAGGAGGGTGTACATGTTCATCGATGGTTTGGATGAACCTTTGCATGGGTTCGTTAAATCTACCAAGCCCACTACATTGCATGATGCCATTAAGAGGGATAGATACCCTCAAGATGCCTTGCCAAAAGAAAAGGAAACCTTTCAGAACAAGCCCTCTTACCTTTCTAAAGGGAAGGAAGATAAAGTTTCTCCTCCAAGGAGAGCTCATTCAAGAAGCCTCTTGATATTGAAGTCCGAAGGGAGCTAAGGAAGAAGAGTCTATGTTTCACTTGCTAAGAATCATGGGCACCTAGACATAGATGTGCTGTTAGGAAAGCACACTACATAGAAGTCTTCTCAGATGTTGAGGAGGAAGAAGAAGATGATGAACCAAGGAGAGGTCACAGCGTTGACAATGTTGAGGGAGATCCATCACCATCGAGAGATGGGAGTGGATATTTTTCTCCTATTGGAGGAACTCTTGCATCTTTGAGAGGATTACATAAGTACTTGAACCTAAGAGTTCATGGTTTAATCATGAATCAGAGGGTATCTATTATTTTTTACTGTGGGCCCACCCACAACTTTATTGATGCTCATCTTGTGCAAAGGAGGGCCATACCCACTGATACCTTTGAGGGATTTTTTGTTCTAGTCCCAGGAGATAGAACAATGCAATGCATGCATTATGTCCCATCACTTTTAGTCACCATGGGATCCTATACCTTGGTGGATCACTTCTTTGTAGTTGACATACCAGACACCAATTTTATTTTGGGTGTTCAATGGTTGATTACATTGGGGAAAGTCACCACTGATTGGTAGGCTTTGCAAATGGAATGGCTGGAAAATAATACTGGTACACCTCAAATGATCAGAGGCATGCATTATTACCCCTCACCTAACACTTCCACATAGAAAATAGAGATGGATTTGCGCAGTGGAAGCAAGGACCTCACTGTCCCTTCTCTCATGTTCATGAGATTCTTGCAAGGGACACTCTCATCTATTGGAAAACCACCAGGGAGGCCACCAGATTCAGTTTTAGTGGGAGATATATCACTACTTGATGCTCCAAAATCAGATCCAGGAGGGAAAGGAGCATTAGGAGACACAGGTACAGCGCTGGAAGGCTTAAGAAAGCACTAGAAAGAGGGGGATTTTCCAATCTCATCATCCTCACCATCCTTCATTTCTGATTCTACATTATTGAAGGAGGAAAAGGGGAGGTATTTCCTCCCTACTTGTACCTTTGGCATAAGAAATGTCAAAGAAGATATTAGCAACATGGCAGAAAATACTATTGATGCCTCATCAGTGTTGTCCTTGTTGGGAAGTTTAGATCTATATTGGAAATCCCAGTTGTTGGTGGATTATTCCAAGGATCTCTACACTTGTATGATGCTTGATGACTAAGTGCATGAAGAGGGCTATCTAATCCATGAGGGATTCATCTATCATCATGATAGGATCTTCTTTCCTAGAGCCTCCAAGCTCAAGGAGAGGATGCTACAAAGGGCCCTCAAGGAGTTCTGTTTCAGCCCTACCTATTCTATGAAGATCTACAACACTATCATGAGATGTTTTGAATGGGAAGGCTTTGGAGGAGAGCTACATCAACATTTTATAGAATGCAAAAGCTATGTGGAGTTGGGGTAGCCAAAGGACTCTATGCAAGATTCATTTAATTCATTTCTTCCTTCTCTTGAAAAGGGAGTAAAATTTGTGCACAATTCCATGTATAGAAGAAACATTGATGCTAAAAAATCTCAACATGTAATGCAAGATTTATTTTCTGATTTGATGTATTTTTTCACCATGTTGTTGCAGGCCATGGCTCCTAAGAGGAGTGTTGTACCATATGAATCTCATGGCAAACTTTGGGCCACTGCAATTTCTGAACTTGGGCACTCCTCTGCTATGAAAAGGGAGATTCCTTTTCATGATGGGTGCTTCCCAAAGGCACCAAACATATCTCACACTTTCAACCATGGTGAGATAACTTGTGCAGAAACTGAGTGGTGGGGAAACCACTTACCATACCTTGATCTGATGCAAGTAGGAGATGCACTGTGTTGGCACCATATGTGGGACTTTGACCCACCTCCTCATGCTCAAATTACTGTTTGTATGTATGTCATTATGCTTCCATACTTGGATGATATAGTTTTACTTTTCATGGGACTGTATGGAGAGAGGATGGGCATTTTGTATGTATCACATGGGATGGAAACTCTATATGCACCTTATGCCACATGATTTAGAGAGAGTATCATACCAACCATGTTTGTTTCCGTTGAGTTCTTGACTCCTTGTGGGATGGATTTTGTACATCTCATGATGATTTTGGAGGAACAGTTCATGGAGACTTGGATTGGTGAACACTTGGCTCATGATGAAATCTTGATCTTTGATGGTGTCACCAATGAAGAAGGAGAAGTGTTGCAACACTCTCCCTATCAGTTGCTTGAGGACAAGCAACATTTTGGAGGGGAGGACTATTATATTCCCAATTAGCCCAAGCTAATGGGAATATACAATTTTGTCTCAATATTTTGTTTCATGCATAAAAATGTAAAGGAGGATCAATAAGACCCCTAATCAGCAAAATAAATCAATGCCACATGTGAACATGGACAAATCTGGGCTATTCACATAAGCACACTTAGGTGTGAAAGAGACTAAAGCATTTGACCAAGTCAACTAGGACCAAATCAACAACACTGTCTAGATACAATGAATCTCCTAGAGGGACAACACAATTTTAGTTGGAGGCTTCTCATGTGAATGGAGCTAAATCATTGAGATGGTTTAGGGTTTGACAAGACTTTCATCCTATAAGAGGAAGAGGAGGTCAGCAGAAAAAGGTTGTTGATTGTGCATATTTTTTAGTATAGTGTCTGTTCAGACATATACCATTCTCTGTTGTTTAGCTTAGAATAGTGTTGCTTAGCACTTGGGTGTTTATACGTAGGAATCCAACCTCTTCCATTGAGGATTTATTGGAAGATTCTTGCTGATCTCATCCAATATCAAGCATTTGGCCAAGCTCATCTTCCAACTACAACGCGGATCCTTTTGAAGGTTTGGTTGTCCTTGCAAGCTGCAGCAAGTGGAGGCTAGATCTACTCAGATATAGGCCATTTTAGGGCCTCTTTTCACTGGGAAATTCTTCTATCCCATGTGAAAGAGAGTTTTGAACCTTTGGAGCTGATATTTCAGATCTTGGAATCAGGCCAACTCAGTGTTTCAAGCTACAACGTAGTTTCCCTTCTAGGACTACGTTATTTTCAAGAAGGCAATTGCAGGGTGTTTTGACCCACTTTTTGAAGAGAGATCTCTGGTGTTGGGGCTTTGCCATTCACTTTGGTGATCCATGGATTAGATTGTTGATCCATGTTCTGTACAGATATGATCTGATTCTATTGTAACATCTTCAAAAATTTCTGAATAATATTACAGATGTGCTACTTTAATCTCAGATCTACTCTCTGTATTGCATGATTTGATCAAAACCCCAAGGATCTTGTAAAGGAGCCTTTCTAGTGCACAGATCTGAAATGGATCTGGTATTTTGTACATAGTTCTACTCTAGATCTAGAGTGTAATATACGACTGCTGCAACTCTTACAAAAATGCTATTAAGCTATTTTGCAGTCAATACATGTGTTGCAATCCTCTTTCTTGAGGAGTTTCTTCTATTTTGTCTTCTGCATTCTGTTGTATATTGTAAGGGCATCATTATGAATCTGATTTGCTGCTATTTATATAAAATTTGATCCTTGTTATTGGTCACCTATTCATGCTCTCAAAACTGCGTTATTTCTGAAGCAGTTTGTTGCACATAGCTGCAACCCTTCTCTTTGGGTGTTTTCCAGCTACACTAGGTGGTGGGAGGTCTGTTTACCTCACCTAGTTTGATTTTTTTTTGCTCTCATTTTGGATCTAGAAAATAGATCCACTGATCTAAGGGATCCAAGAGCTTAAAACTCATTTCAGTGCACATATTTCTAAGGAGTGTGTTATTTCAGCGGGCTTTGCTGTGTATTCCCATTTTGGGATATTACACCATTAGAGATGAATGGATAGACATACTCAACATGATGGGAAAGGGGGATATCTCTCAACTCCCATTATCTGACATTGGTGAATTATGTATTCATCTTTCAAGGGGAAAAGAAAAAAATGGGAAAATTCCAAGAGATCCTTCTCTTGCTAGAGTAAATAAATCTGCAACTGGAACAGTAAGTAGGGTAGAATTGGAAACATGCTTGATGAATTTAAAACAGATATTTTAGGGAGTCTTGGTGAACAGATAGACACCCTTAAATTACAAAACAAGCAAAAAGCCAAGACTGATGCTTTAGCTATCTTCTGTCCTAAATGCAGAAAGAAGCATGCTCTAAGAGAATGTCTTCTTGATGCGAAAGTCATAGAGACTTGTATGATTTGTTTATAAAGTCATGAAACTAAGAGTTTTCCTTCAATTCCAAGTCTTAAGGCTGTTTTTCAAGAAGAAACAACTTCAAATCCAATAGAATATCTTTGCTTTGTCTATAGAAGACCATGGTAGGGGCAACAAACTCAAGGCTTTAACAATCAAATGTATACTCAGCCCCCACCAAATAATTGGAATTCTTAGCAACAACCTTGGCCTCAATCTCAATCTTAGGCACAAGGAATGCAAAATCCCTATGCAAGATTCTCTCAATACTGTCAATATCCTTCATGATATCCAAACTATCCTCCCCTACAAATTCCTCAACAAAATCAACAACTCCAACTCCAAAACCAAAATCCACAACTTTCATTACCATTTCCACAAAGACCAAATCAACTACTTGCCCAACCATTACCAAACCCCAATAATAAAAATCCTCGAAATACTTATATGATAGAATGATAACAATTTCCAACCTACATGATTACTCCTCTAGATCTTAATGATGTCCAACTTAGATCTGGTAGGATATTAGAAAAGAAAAAGCCTTCTCTAGTTATTCAAGAACAAGATAATTTTGAGGAAGATTCTCTATAGCCAAATAAAAGTTTTGAGGAAGGAACATCTCTTCAAAAACAGAATTCTGAAAATGAAAAACAAAAAGAACCAGTAAAATCAACTCCTATCATAGAGCAACCATCAATAATTACTTCTAAACCTCCTTTTCCTGAAAGATTACAAGTTAATAAAGGGGTAGAAAATCATATTATGTTGCCCAATTATGATTTTCTAGATGAATTGAAAAATGTCTGCATCAAAATACCTTTGTTACAGGCCATTAAAGAGATTCCAATTCTAGCCAAAACAATAAAAGAGTTGAGCATGAAGAAACCAGGAAGAAAAAAAAGAAATAAAAAGAATTTAGCTAGTAGGAAAAATTGCAGACATAATGATGGGAAAAATTGCCATACAAAAATATTTAGATCCAGGAAGTCTAGTTGTAAAAACACATATCAATGGTGTTGAAATTCCAAATACATTGATTGATTTAGGAGTAGCAATAAACATTATGAGAAAACAAACCATGGAACAACTCAAACTTCCTAATCTTCTGTATACACCTACATTACTGCAATTAGTAGACAGATTTGTAATCAAGCCAGATGGTGTGTTAGAAGATATTTTAGTATCCTTGGACTCTTGGGAGTATCCTGTTGACTCTATGATCTTAACTCCTAATAAAAATCTAGGAGGACATCCACTTATATTAGGAAGACCTTGGTTGGCTACAACTGATGCTTTCATTAGTTGTAGATCTGGTGAAATGTATATCTCTGATGGAAAATCAACAAATAAATTCACTCTATATCCTCCAACAAAAAAAATCACAGAGTTAGATGAAAAAGAATGGATTGATGATGACAATGATATACAACCTCTCTTTACTATTTCAACCATTAGTGAATATAGTCAAATCTTAAATTCAGTGGAAAATTTTGAATCATCCCCAGAATATGAACATGATTAATTTCAAGAAAAATCCAATATTGAATATTTGTCATCTTGGCAGATGTCTCTTTATTCTATGGAAAAATTTGATAGCTCACAATTTAAATCTTTCCAGGAAAAACTTTGAACATAAACAAAAACTTGGAGAGATTACAACATGAAAAGTTAATCAAAACATTACAACAACATTCTTCTGCATATGCATGGGAATAAAATGACATGAAAGGAATTATTCCTAACACTTGTATACATCACATCTATATTGAGGAAAATTGTAAACCTATCAGACAACCTCAAAGAAGGATGAATCCAAATCTTAGGGAAATTGTGAAAGAGGAGTTACAAAAATTGTTGAATGTAAACTTCATTTACCCAATTTCAGATAGTCAGTGGGTTTCCCCTTTAGTGATTGTACAAAAAAAAATGGTAAGTGGAGGGTATGCATTGATTATCGAGAATTGAATAAAGCTACCCTAAAATATCATTTTCGTTTACCCTTTATAGATCAAGTACTGGATACATTAGCAAGTAAGAAGTATTTCTCATTCTTGGATGGTTTTAGTGTTTACAATCAAATTCAAGTAGCATTTGAAGATCAAGATAATACCACATTCACCTGTCCATGGGGGACTTATGCCTACTGAGTACTTCCTTTTGGATTTTGCAATGCACCTGCAACATTCTAAAGGGAAGTACTAGGAATTTTTTCTAAACTAGTACATGATTGTGTAAAGGTGTACATGGATGACTTTACAGTTTATGGGAATTCATTTGGAGAAGCTTTAGAAAATTTGGAAAAGGTTCTTAAAATATGTAAGGAAGAAAACCTTTCACTAAGTCATGAAAAATGTTTTATGATGTTTACAGAAGGGATTGTTTTAGGACATCACATTTCAGGAGATGGAATTAAAGTAGATACATCTAAAGTTGAAGTCATCTCCAAACTATCAATTCCAAGTTGTCAAAAGGATGTTAGAATTTTTCTAGGATTTATAGGATATTATAGAAGATTTATAGAAAATTTCACTAAAATAGCATCCCCACTCTTCAAGTTACTTACCAAATATTGTAAATTTAGTTGTAATCATGATTGCCAATTGGCATTTGAAACTTTAAAAACAAAAATTTCTGAAGCACCCATCTTAAGAGGTCCAAATTGGAAATTACCTTTTCACATTTCAACCGATGCTTTAGATACAGCTCTAGGAGCTGTATTAGGACAAAAATATTTGATCCCCTATGCCATTTATTACATAAGCAATAATTTGACTCCCTCTGAGTTAAATTACACTGTAACTGAAAAGGAATTCTTAGCTATTGTTCATGCTATCAACAAATTTAGACATTATATTACAGGCTATGAAACCTTTGTTCATACAGATCACTCTACAATTAGATACTTAATGAATAAATCTATTACTAATGGCATAATTACAAGATGGTTATTACTCCTGCAAGAATTCAGCATCACCATTCTAGACCGACCTGGAAAAAAAAACACAGTTGCTGATTTCTTGTCTAGAATTCAGAATATCAAAGATGACACTCCAGTTGAGGATAAATTTCCTGATGAATATATTTTTGCAATAACTACTAAAACTCCTTGGTTTGCAGATATTGCTAATTACTTAGTCACAGGAAAATTACCTTCACATTTTTTTCCTAGGGAGAAAAGAAAAATTATTCAAATAAGTGAAAGGTACTCATGGATTACTAATGAACTGTATAAAAAAATTCCAGATATCATTATCAGAAGATGTGTTCGGGAAGATGAAATGCCTAAAATTCTTAAGGCATGTCATGATGAACCTTGTGGTAGACACTTTTCTGATAAGAGGAAAACCTATAAAATCCTTCATTTGAAATATTATTGGCCATCCATCTTTAGAGATACCAAAGAATATGTCAAAAAGTATGATAACGGCCAAAGGGTAGGGAAACCTTCTCCTTCAGATGAAATTCCATTACAACCTCAGGTACTCATTGAACCTTTTGAAAAATGGGCCTTGGATTATTTTGGACCAATCAATCCACCATCTAAACAAAAGAAATATATTTTTGTATGTACTGATTATGTCACTAAATGGGTAGAGGCTAAAGCACTACATTTTTCTAATGAACGTTATGTAGTTAATTTTCTTTTTGAGGATATCTTCACTCATTTTGGTGTTCCAAGAGAAATTGTGACAGATCAGGGATCCCATTTTACATCCAAGTTGGTGAAAAGGCTCGTGGAAGATTACAAGATCAAGCACAGAAATTCTACTCCTTATTATCCACAAGAAAATGGTCAAGTAGTATCTACCAATAAAGTGATTGAAGGAATTCTCACTAAGAATATACATCTACACATAAGAGATTGGGAAGAAAGGCTTCTTGAAGCCTTATGGGCCTACAGAACTACATGGAGGAATAAAACATGATATACTCTATATGAACTTGTTTATGGAAAGCAATTACTATTCCCTATAGAGTTTCAGATTCGAACCTTTAAGATAGTAGTCCAATTGGGACTTGATTTATTAGAAGCACAAAAACATATATTGGAGCAACTCAATGAGCTTGATGAAATCAGGAAAGATGTAGTTCAAAGAACCAGTATAGTCCAGCAGCAAAGGGATAAATGGCATGATTGATATATCAAGGAGAATAAGTTTCAAGCAGGGGATAGGGCACTTTTGTTCGATTCAAAATTCAAATATTTTCAAGGAAAGTTTCAGACTCATTGGCTTGGATCATATGAGATTGAAAAAGTATTTGACAATGGAGCAGTTAAGATAAGGACAATTGATGAAGAAAAGGTACCTCTTCTTGTGAATGGTCATCAGTTGAAAGTATATCACAAGCTAATTTCAAGAGAAGAGTTTATCAATATTTTCCAAGATAATACTGATATGAAGTTAGTGAAGAATTCTTCTTCTTCTTCACTAACTTAGCTTTTATTTTTCCTATATATATATTAAAAAAATAAAATAAATAAATAAAGTGTATAAGTATGAAAACCGATCAATTATTGGCATCCTTATACAGAAAATACAAGGTGAAAATAAGAGATTTCTGACATCCTATATTTTCCATTTCTTTTCTGCAATAAGTAGTAACACAAAACTACATTCATATTCCATTTTTGCAGTCCATAATCTACAGCTTCATTCCATTTCACAATTGTATTTCACTTACATTCCATTCCACAGTCATATTCCACTTTCATTCCATTTCACAATCATATTCCACTTACATTCCATTCCACAGTTATATTCCACTTTCATTCCATTTCATAGTCATATTCCACTTACATTCCATTCCACAGTCATATTCCACTTTCATTCCATTTCACAGTCATATTTCACTTACATTCCATTCCACAGTCATATTCCATTTCATAGTTACATTACATTCTACAGCTGACTACATTCTACAACTGATTCCATTCTGCAGCCACATTCCATTTCATTCAGCAGCTCTGACACATTTGTATAGCCTACTAAAATTGATGAATACAGGAAATTGGAGGACTACATTTGAAGACCAACATGCTAAAAGGTACCTGAAGAATCAACACCAAAGAAATGATAAGGAAAGGTTATTTATAAAGGTAAAGTTGCAAAAATTTATTTTAATAGAAAGGTCAAAATATTGGCATGTATAATATGGATGGTCATATGCTCCCTTGACAGATCATCATTTGATTTCATTGTGATTTCCATCATATCATAGATTGGCCACATCATCCTCATTATGTTTCATAACAGTCCACAATAAACTCCCCCATTTATGATTAACGGTCATGACCTGTTGACGTGACATACCCATCTACGTTTCTTCAAAACCCCAATCCACGCCACTTATTTATTCCTACAAGCCCTCGATGCCTTTCATCAGATCTATAATCCAATTCATTTCATAACAAAGAAGGATAATTATGACAGTTAGAATCTTCATAATAGAAGGCATGGGACTGATAGTCAGATCAGAACTAGTGGGAACAAAATATATGGAATTATATCCTCAGGTCAAGGAAATTTTGTAGAAAGCAAGATGGTTCAAATTCATAGAAAAATTTGATGGTTTTCATAAAGACATCACAAAGTCTTTTGCTAGGTCTTTTGATGGCATAGAAGTGGAAATTGGAGACATCAATTTCACGGTTACTGAGACATTCATAGCTGAAGCCACAGAAATTCCAAGGGCTGGTGAAAGGTGGTTCAAAAACAAGGAATTTCACAATGAATCATGGAAATTTATCCTGAAAAACCCAGGTATAGATGTCTATGTTTTCAAAAAAGGTATCCCTAGATCAGCCCTTAAAAATAAATGGAGGAACATGCTCTTGGTTTTACATAAATTTATCACCTTTGAAGGAAGGTTTGGTTGCATGTATGTATATCATATTCGATTGTTGATGAATTTCTTAGAGAATGGTGAAATAAATCTTCCCTTCTTTCTACTGAATAGCTTTAGAATAATGTCTTCAAATGTGCAGAAGAGAATACAGTTTATAGATAAGACTATGCACCATCATGGGTTGATAAATATACTTGTTGAGTTTCATTTAAAAAGTTCAAGAGATTCCTAGGATAATTTTCTCATTAGAAACCTACATCTTCATTTCAGAAAAATTATGAAAAGCTCATCCCTATAGAGCTAACTGAGAACAGAAAGAAAAATAAAGTCAAGACGGGAGGTAAGATAGGAAAGAGGAGCAATATTAAAAGTGAGGAAAATGTAAATCCTCTACAGCTGAGAAGGAGCTCCAGACTCCGAGGTTCAATGAAGAAAACACTACCAAAAGAGACAGAGTTTGTAATTTTAGATGAAGAACCTCCAATACCATCTCCTATCAATATTTATCCTCCACACAGTCCTCAAAATTATCCTATTCATAACTTTAAAGGTAGTCCCAGCATAAAATCTCTAGGCATAGGCCGAGCACAACAAGAAATATATGATTACATAGAGTCACTGGAGAAGAGAAATGCAACAGTGAATCCTATCAATCCACAAGAACCTCTAGTTGATACTCTCAAACAGGAAAATTATGAACTAGAGATATTGAATAGGCATATTAAACAGGAGAATGAAGCCTTGAAGCAGCAGAACAAGTTGGAAAAGGTAATTTGTGACAATACCATTCTGCATTTAGGATTGTGGTACAAAAAGAATAGGAAGTTGAAAAGAAAGGACAAGTCACTAAACAAGGCAGTCATTAATCTCAAATACAAGCCTCTTATGAGAAATCCCAAGATGGAAATTACTTCAAAGAAAAGCAAAAGAAGGAAATTGGATGTGTTAGCAGAAGTGTCTGAACAAATGCAATAAGAGAGGAAAAATTCACATTTTTGGTAAATTGCATGAGGACATGCAATGACTTCTCAGTGGGGGTATGTTGAACCTCAGAATTATCCTCTCTCTGACATCCTTTCTCACCTTTTTCCCTTTATCATAAGTTCACATACTCCAATCAATGATAAATTTCATGTTTTGTCTCAAGGAATGAATTTAAATGATTTCCATGTTATATTCTAATGTTCTTTCTATTCGAATGGATTTTTGTAATTTGGCTACATAACGCAACCTATTCTCCAGCTAATCATGGGTTCCGTAGCTAGTTTCATGGTCTAACAGGTTCCAGGGTTCAAATGGATAAATGAGCCACATGGGCATTTCCAAAATCATCTCCACATGGATTTCATCCTATATACTTGATTGATATAGATAGAAAAGGATGCCTGAGATCATGGTCAAAAGACGATAGCCGAAAACAGAAGGACTCTTGATTTGCTCTATTATAGAAAATCAAGGGTTAAAAGTCAAATTGCAATTCTATAAGTCGGTTAATATTAGCCACCTGTAGGCAGAATTAGCTCATAAACAGTTACGTTTGTTTTATTTAAATACCGATTGTACAGAACTGAGATAAAGAAAGTTTTAAGTTAAGTTTTTTTCTGAAACGTTGTGTATTTTTTTAAGACTCTATTCTATTATAATACAAGGATCGTGTTCATGCCAATGATTTCTTAAGTGTGAATTTAACCAGCTAGGATCTCCACTGAATCTGTTGCAGAGGGGCCCTGCACAGGAGGAGGTTTTTCATTCATTGTTTTAGTTCAATTTCCTTACTCTATTTTTGTCAATTCTATTTTCTGAATAGATTAATGTTACATTTCAGTTTGGAGCAGTAGCATAGAATTAAATTATGAATGTATTTCTAGCATCAATAGAATAATTGTGTAATCATTGATCTTCTAAAAACATTTCGTGAGAATAGATTTATCTTTTTTCAAATTGGAATAAGTCTAAAGCAATAACACTCACAGTTATCTAGTTTCCTTTACTTTTTTGTTGTTTACTTTCTTAGATTATAACTACCAATCAATTTTATTAATGGATGTTCTCAAAGGTCATTTCAAGAAGATGATTCTAAATTAAATGAGTAAATATCTAATTCACACAGTTATTGAGCTTTCCTCTGCATACTTTACTTACTTTCTAGGACATTAGAAACTAAGGTAAAATTGATTGCTTACACGGCATCTCAAGAGGTAATATTTCATATTGAACATTGGAGTAATCAAACATACATTAGTTGTTTACAATCAGTTGAGCTTTAATTTTGCATGATTTTACATTTGCTTTTAGATCCTCATTTAATTTCATCACTCGATGTTCTTAAAAGTCATTCCAAGAAGTTGATTTGATCATATTTCTAGACTGAATGATTGAATATTTAATTCATGCAATTACTGAGTTTCCCTCTGCACACTTTACTTGCTTTTCTAGACCATTAGAAACTAAGGTATAATTGGTTGCTTAACATCATCTCAAGAAGGTAATACTTCATATTGAATGCTGGAGTAATTAAACATACATTAGTTGTTTTCTTTTTCTGCTTTCACTTAGAATAACATTGCAATTTCAATTTCAGTTATAAGATTTACATCCATGGAATAGGACTAATCTTAAATTATAAGTCACTAGAATAGATACTCTGTTTTTCAGATCAAGCCTTAACTAGCCAATAGTCTTTGATTCATTTTTATGTGAATTAGTTTAACTTAGGAATGCTTCCTTTTCTTCCTTCTTAAAAATAATTAAGATTCATTTTATTTATCTCATAGTTTTAGATTAACACACTTATATATAAAGAACAAAACCCCCAAAAAAAACATGAAAATACATACAACAAAGTAACAAGAAGGTTAACTAAGCACATATAGTGCACCACACTTCATCATTTTACAAACCTCGGTTGATCATTTATGCAAGCAATTTAAGACATTAAATTGACTAAACAAGTAAGTAGTGCTCTTTTCAATTAAGCATGGGGTATCATTGAAAATGGGCCCCATACCACTAGTGGAGGTTTCCTCCTCCTTTGATATTTCAATAAAAAACCTTTTTCCACTCTTCTTTGGGAGGTAGACATGTTTTTTCCTATAAAGCACCCATCATGACAATAAAACACAACAATTCTATTAGAATATTTGCAAATTAGTTGTTTTCTAAGTTTCAAAGGTGTTTTTCAGTGATTATAGGGTTTGAGAAGGTTACCTACTACTAGGTTTCGTTTATTATAGTTGTAGTAGCATGAAGAGGGTGAGAGAAAAAGGGAATGTAATTACTATTATCGTGAGCTCATGGGGTCTCCATGGAGATGGAGAGGTGGATGTCTCAGCAAGCACCATGTTCTACCAAGGAAATTATCTAAGCATCAATTCTTATGAATAATGGGATTGGTATTAGGAAATAAACTATCCAAAGAAAAAGAAATTCCTAGGCTCTAATGTAGTTGGGTTATATGATAGATAGGTGGGATGGTAGTGAGGAAAACCCCCCATAAATTTTTCTATAATCTTTTGCAATAGTAAACAATCAATATGAAAACGGGTTCTATTGAAAGCCAAATAGAAATGAAAAATTGTTATCGATAATGTGATGTGTGGATTTTGTGCTTATATGTCTTGGTCATATTGAGGGTGTTGACGTGTGCATTGATGGTTGGTTTTTGAGCAAGTGCTAAGTGGGAGAAATGGGTTCACAAGGTGTAGGAAATAAGTGGGTGCAAACCACATTATAACATTTTTATGCATTTTCACAAAAAACCATGTCATTAATGGGTGGGGGTAATTTATCATAAAGCAAGTTGTTTTTTTTCACATTATGTCACTAAGGAATGGTTTCTCAAATAAAGGGAGAAAGGATTGGGAACACTTGCCGGGAGAACCATGTATCATCGTAAAGTTTTGTAGATAAAATGACTTCTCCAGAAGTATATTGTTCAAGAAGTGACTTCTTTGGTGTAACATTGTTGGACAAATTTCTTACCTTACACTGTATCATTTGGAATGTGTCTTCCTATGTGAAACGATGAAGGTGGAAGGCTAAATGGAGGTGAAGTTTCTAAGTCGTAGATCAAAATTTATTAATATATTTCACATTGAGAATATTCTATCATGTCATGATGCTAAGGAATTGATTTTCATGGTGTGGTGTTAGGGTGAGAGGAAGCCTTTGGAGTGATGTAATATTAGCTATGAGCTTCATACCACAATGTGTCATAGAGTAAAATACTTTATCTTCAATGTATATTTGAACAAGTGGCTTCTCTAGCACTGACTGATAAAGTTAGATGGAGTAAACTATCCTTAGGAATAAATCAAAAGAAAACTTAAGTACACTAATATTCACATCAAATCAAGATCAAAAGCAAGATGAGATTATAGAGAAAACATTTTGATCCACCTCATTTTACCAAAACAATCATGTACCTTACCAAGGGGGAGGAACACTTCAATACATTTTTGGTTTTCTTAAAAGTCTCGTCATCAACTAAAAGAATGTAAAGGGAGGGTGTTGAAGCTTGCACAATAGTTGGCGACACACTAGATGAAGTCAATAATATCTATAAACAAACCTAGGCATAATTATATTATTTCACATAAAAACCATTACCTTTAATGAAGATTTTTGACCCAAGAAAATAGGTCCCACTTCTTTTAACTTGATATTTTTGAGTGAGTTTCCTTCTCCTTACTACTTGAATTGATGGCTAGGTCCTTGGGGTAGAATAATCAAGTTATTTAACCATGAATTAGTCCTTTATTTGAGACTATTATGGCATCTCAAGGCATTCAATGTTTTAAAAAGGATAAAATTTCAAGCTATTTACTATAAGACTCTAGTGTTTATCTTCTACCCATGATCATTCATAGTCCTGGTGGAGACACCCTAGACTCATAGGCTTTGATTCATTGTGTCAATCATTCATAACCTTGAAAGATGTACCTACATGTCCCACATGATCTAGAAATCATTTCCCGAGACTCTTCCTTATTTAATTATTTTTTATTGTATATGATAGGGGAAGGCGGATGAGGGATCCCATTCACCCCTTAAAAATGATTGTGGGATGGCTGCTATTATGGAACTTTTTTGGATGCACATTTAATGATAAGCTTCTCCTTGACATAGTCGTACCTTGATCACCCTATTGTTCTTTCAATGAAACATGAATCATTATTATATGGATGATGCATGTAACCTCAAGATTAAAAAGTCATCCTAGTTTGGTTGGATCATAATCTTCTCATCATCTCTCATTTTCCACATAGAATCCCTCCACATGACCATTATATTCAATCTCCTCATATAGCTAGAATACACAAATGGAGTACTAGATCTTTGATTCCTTGGATAAGAAATAGATTTCCAATAATTTTACATGTTACACATTATTAGGAGAGCAATATACCAACATAGAGAAGGTATTTATAAAATATCACATTGTTAATAAAATTCATAAAAAGTATCATTTATGCAAAATGGGTAACAAAACTAAAATCAAAAGATGAAAGTAGAATAATAAAATAGGAAATGGACAAAATAAAATGAAAATATAAAATAGGAATAAAAAAAAGTTAAAAAAACAAGTTTATTTATGTATAAGGTGCTACTTATGATGAATTAAAGTGAAGTATCATTTGATAAATTGACCATTGATGGGAATGGGGTGATCTGTAAACTATCGTGGATATTCCACTGGAAAATTCATCGTAATAGATCTATTATAGTCTATACTATGAAGGGCTAATTCCTTTATATTTGAGGCATGCTATTACTAATGTTGTTGTTTATACATGCAATAGCTAAAATGTGGAAAACATAGAACAGTGAAATAAAAACGCATACCATTCACAATGGACACGAGGATATGCTCTAGGAAATCCTTTCAAGAGAAAAACAAGCTAGAAGGTGAGGCTACTCTACTTTCTTTTTTATATAATGTAAATTGGAGTTAACTAAGACCTGTGGCCTATGCGATGCTAAAAAAAATAAAACTCCTATGTTACATTTTCTCACTCTAGTTCGCTAATTTTACTGAATGGAAAAGGGATTGTTTTCATGTAGATCCCACCTCAAGATCTAATAAATGTGGGTATAAAACACTATTAGATTCCCTAATATGTATCACACGAAACTCCTTTTATAACATAGAAGAGACAAGAAGATATCATATCTAGCTATCCTTGCATGTTCATGCATATTACAAATCTAATCTTGCAACTGAATATCCCACTCCTCACTTAGAGATCCTGCTTTAGCTATCAAATCCTATTACCCACACAAATTAAAAAACATATAAGGGTGATTACATGCCTCCAAGGAAGAAAAATTAATATGCAATAAGATCTAATCATAATAGAAACATGATGATGTCATGTAACATAGAATTTATAGGGAAAATAGTTTGATTATTGCATAAAAATGAAAAGTACAATAACAAGGTTATACCTTTAGTTTCAAGGGTTCTTCTCCAATTCCTTGACCTTCCTCCTTTGACTCACTCATAGATTAGGCCCATCTATGAAGCATGGAAGGACTATTAGAGGAAATTTCAGCCTAAAAGTGCCCATGAAATTTTCATGTCATACTATGTAAAGAAATCAATATGATTTAAATTTAAAAAGAGGTACATGTAAATATTTTGGAGAGAAAAGAAGAAAAAATATTTTTTGTAATTGTATTTTTTACTTATCTCCTTATAGGTTTACACAAATTTCAAATTTGGACACTCATTAGATGCAAAATTAAATTCCACATCTAAAACATGTTTTTTAATGTATCTACAATTTTTATCAAGGTGGGTCTTCCCAAAAGTATGCATAATTGGTACTCATTGGGTGTGGAATTTAATTCCACATCTAATGAGTGTCTAAACTTGAAATTTTAGTAAAACAATAAGGAGATAAGTCAAAAATACATTTAAAAAAAAGTAATTTTTTTGTTTTACCTCCAAAATTCATAACTCTTATTTTATTATTTTAACTATTATTTTATTATTTTTCCTTAGGAGGCCACTTTTAGGCTTAAATTTCCTCTAATGTCTTGATGGAAATCCTCCAGCATAACAAGGAAATTTAATTACTTTCTCCTCCTTTCCACCCGTGATAGGGTCTCATTTTATAAGCTCTTTCTAAATCTGAGAGGATGAATTTGGACACCTCGGGCTAAGAGAAGTTAAGTCGGATTTCCTGTTAATCAACAAATTACAAGCGTTGCAAAATTTTCATGCTCAATTATGACTTTTCTCAACTCACTATGAAGCTTCTTTTCAATTATGATTTTTTCGTCAATTATGAAATAACTATTTTTCATAATTATGAAATTATGAGAAATTACTCAATTATGTGATTTTAGCCCTATTATATCTAATAAATTACTTGTAAGACCTATGGTGGGAAATACATGTATAACACACTCTTTATCTCAAGTTTTTTTGTTTTACTATGGAACTAGATACAATCAAAATAAATGGAACTCCTTTTCCTTCGAGTGCCTTGGTTATAATGCATCCCCATGACTAACTAGGGTTTCATTTTTACTCCTTCGACTCCCAACTAGAGTTATAAATTTTACCCTTCCAAATTCTTCTTCATATTATTCATGTGGATAGCCCCTTTTATATGAATAATGAGGGGTTTTATGGCATCCTATTGAATTATGATGGCCAATCATGATAGTTCAAATTATGGGAGGAAACAATTTTGATTCAGAATACCGATTGATGTATTTATTGCATCGTTGGAGAGGTATCAAAGTGTAGAATATTTTCATGGGGTTCAACACTCAATTATGTGATTTTATCCCTATTACATCTAATAAATTACTTGTAAGACCTATGGTGGGTATTACATGTATAACACACTCTTTATCTCAAGTTTTTTTTTTTTACTATGGAACTAGATACAATCAAAATAAACGGAACTCCTTTTCCTTCGAGTGCCTTTGTTATAACGCATCCCCATGACCAACTAGGGTTTCATTTTTACTCCTTCGACTCCCAACTAGAGTTATAAATTTTACCCTTCCATATTCTTCTTCATATTATTCATGTGGATAACCCCTTTTATATGAATAATGAGGGTTTTTATGGCATCCTCTTGAATTATGATGGTCAATCATGATAGTTCAAATTATGGGAGGAAACAATTTTGATTCAGAACACTGATTGATGTATTTATTGCATCTTTGGAAAGGTGTCAAAGTGTAGAACATTGTCATGGGGTTCAACACTGACGAGTGATATTTTTTCCCCAATACAATGTTATTTAAGGTATCAAACCAACCCTATAAGGTTTTATACTACAATTCTCCAAATGGGGTCATGTTAATAAAATTTATCCCATAATCTGTTTTGATTTTTCCACTCTAAAAGCATTGAGATGTATGAATAATTATATAATGATCCGACCTAGATCATACCTCCCAATTTTGGGGGGAATTTGGTCCCCAAAATATTTACTGAATTTAAGGAAATTTTTCCTCTACGGTATCCCTAGGTTACCATTTAGCATTTATTGAAAGTTGACCTTTCAATCCAATCTACCAAAGGTCATGCTAACCTTGTGTTTTAGTTCTAGACCTCTTATGCAAAATTGTATCCCCTATCAGCTTTGACCGAGCATATAAAGACAATTCATCTATGGAAAATAATACCTTCTCCTCTTCTTGATTTAGTATGGAAGACTCATAGAGTTTGAGATTTCCCACATTCACCATTGAGTAAATTCATATGTATGGGTTTAGACAAAGTCTATAAGTATTATCTCCCACTTTTTGTAGTATCTTGAAAGGACCATATCACAAAACCTCGATTTTATTATTATGACCCTATAGTGTCTCCTTATTTAATTATAACCTTAATGTTAGCCATCTATAAATTTTTCATATGAAAAGATGGCTAAAACAGGTCTTTAGTCTTCAAGAAACAAATTTCAGGCCAATCTGTGACTTCTTGCAGCCTTGCTATGTCCATTTGTCCAGGAGATCCATCTTCAGAAAAGCCCTGCTGTTATCATGAAGAAAAAACTGTTTTCTAAGGCCCCATTTCCATCATTTTATTCCCCCCCCCTCTCATCTTCACAACAACCCCCATATCAATTATTTTTCCCCTTTTCTTATCCTTCATTCCTTCTAAAAAGCCCCCTTTCCTCCCTCATTTACCTTTATTTTCCTTAAAAACCCCTTTAAAACCATTAAACCCTTTTTATTTGGTTTGAAAAATCCTTTTTACTTCACCCGGAACACTAAAAAACCCATAAAAACCTTCAAAAAAGCTTTTCCGCTCCTTTTAGGCCTTAAGCCCCTTATGCTTAAAGCCTGAGCCCCTTTTTTCCGCAATAAAACCATGCCCTACGACCTAGCGCTAGGCCCATTGGCATTTCGGCCTTTCGCCTTTCCCCACGACCCGTTTCCTTTGTAAAAATGTTTGCTGCCGATGCGAAGCCTCGATCGTTCCATCGCATCGCTCCACTTCATCGCATCGACGCGTCGCAAATTCAAATCTCCCTTGTCTCCTAACCCTTTTCCTCCCGGCGATGCGATCCCGCAATCAAATCTCCACTGTCGATCAAGTCTGATCGGATAGTCCACACTATTTCGCACTATCGTTTCCTCTGCCTCGTTCATTCATTTTTGTCGTTTCCCCAATGAGATCTCCACCGTTGATATGGGAGATCCAACAGTTATCAAGCCCCTTTTCCTTCGTGAATTCCCGCTATCTCCAGCCCCTTATCTCTGCGCTCCCGGTCCTCCTTTCTCCCACAAAACCTTCCCTAGTTTTTTTTAGCCCCTTCCTTCATTTTTCCCATCCTCCGCACTTTGTTCTTCCCTTGAGTGATCTCGACCATAGATTAAAGGCCTCAGGCCTTGATCTAATGGCTACCATTCTCCCTCCTTCATCCCATCTCCCAGCCATACCCATGCTACCAAACGAAATAGCTGATGTCACCCCTCTGGCCCACCTTCCTCCCCATGCCATTTCACTCCACTCTCTGCTCGCCACCTGGCCTCCACTACCTCCTCGCCCGAGCATCTTCCACCTGTTGCATTGATCCTCTGCCGTTGGATCTACGCCCCCAGATCCAATGGCCCATGTTCGATTTCGCGCGGATTTTGGTGTCAGGGTTTAACGCCCCAGATCTATGCGAAATGGGCGGTATTGGGGTGGACATCTGTCACTCCCTGTATGGAATCACATTCGTTTCATGATAAACCACTTACCACCCATCGGCAACGCGAAAACCATTGGTGGTATTCCCGAAACCACCTTTCTCATTTCGCGCTGAAATACAAATTCAAACCCTGTTTTCGCAAGTTTTCGCCTCTCTGCCATGGAATTTCCTCCTCCGCCTGCATATCCCACTCCTCTGTACATCGCTCCGACGCCCCAAACATATGAACTAGTAAAATCGAATGCGCATGATTTATTTAATATGTTTGCTTGTTTTGCAGGTTTTAATGGCGACCAAGGTGTTAAAAGCCCTCCCATAGCCAACCACAATGGCTCAAGGCCGAAGGTGACGATCTTCAGGCTTAAATTATATACAGGGAGGGACAAAAACGGGTTAAT
Organism: Pinus albicaulis; assembly: GCA_034641835.2. Classification (NCBI taxonomy): domain Eukaryota; kingdom Viridiplantae; phylum Streptophyta; class Pinopsida; order Pinales; family Pinaceae; genus Pinus; species Pinus albicaulis. The sequence goes on along the minus strand of CM076584.1, from coordinate 28,250,721 downwards.
TTCCAAGTTTTGGTCAATATATCATGAATATTGGCTTTTTATCAAACCCTCCAGCGCACCAATGAAACCCCTACACACAGCAACAACAGATCAGTAAAGTACTTTAAAGATGAAGCCAAAGGTTCAAGCATTAAATCGAAGGTAAAGGCTTAATCTACATGTTTAAAGGTTAAAGCAGTGTTCAAAGGCAAAAGATTAAGGTTAATACAGTCAGCAAAGGAAAAAAAGCCTGAAGATGATTATAAAGGCCCAAAAGAAAGATCAAGGCCCAAATCAGTGTTTAAAGCAAAATATCATGACAAATCAGTGAAATATGAATTTAGAATGCCAGATCATTGAAGTATTTATTTCTCCTAAGGACCAAAAGGACACCTGCAGTCTACTTTACTTTTCATAGACACTTTGACAACCATCCTGCTAACAAACCCTCTGTGAAGCTGTCAAAACAGTTATTAAGCAGATATGGGGCTACAAAACCCAAAAAATGACAATTTACTTGTCATAGAGGTCAAAAAAAGTACTTCAGCTAGAGTTATCTTCAAAGAAACATTTCGGAGTTATTACCATGCCTACCAAATATGCCACAAAGACAGGAAAACTACCAAAATGGTACAATCAATTAATGCAATGGTCATTTAGTAGAATGGGCATTCGAACACCTCTCCCACTCTATCTTAATTCATATTTATTACCATTTCTGTAGCAGTCTTCCTCTTTCACCTATATGTATTCACAGAAAATTCATTGTAAATGGTTGGAAAATTGTTAATTGTATGAACTGTTATTGAGTAAGAGTTTCTGAGCAGTTGTAACATAGTAGGCTGGGAATAAAAGCGTTGGACTGTAAAAGCTATTGGACTCAAAGTATGTAACTGGTTTTGCACATCAATAGACAAGAAGATTCACTGGATCCTGACCTAAATCATTGGTGATGTTATTCTCACTGTACTTGTTATTTTCCTTATGTTTCCACTGTATTCATATTCTCTGATAAAGAACAACAAATATAAAGTAGGATTTACTACAAAGTACCCTAGCTCTCACTGAAAAATCTTTATCTTTATGTTTTCTTCTAAATGTGTATTTGGGAATGATTTCAATAGAGTATAACCAGTCAAGGAATGTTGGTGAGCCCATTCCTTGCTAAGTAGAACTTGAGAGGTTGTTCCTTAATGATATTTTCACTGCATGCCAAGTAGATCCCTAATCAAGGAATTTTATGGTTAGCCCTGTCCCTTGTTTAGTCTTAAACAATTGTTTTGAAGATTTCCCTTAAAAGTGTGCCAAAAGCAGGCTTGGTTAAAATTCCTTACCTGATCTTAGGTTGCTTTTTATGTTTATCTTACATGTTTTTTTTCCCTTGAGTGCATGTCAAAAGTAGGCTAGGTTAAAATTCATTACCTGATCTTAGATTTCCCTTTGTTTATTATATGTTTTATGTTCTTAAGAGTATGTCAAAATCAGGATAGGTTAAAAGTCCTTACCTGATCTTAGGTTTCCCTTTGTTTTCTTACATGTTTCTTCTTTCACCTCACTTATTAATGTTTCATACCAAAGAATCAACTTAAAATATCTTCTAATATAGATGACTTGCCCTTTGAAAACCATTGAATAGTTTCTATGCAAGTAAACCCTTTTATGACTCCATAGCCCAATGGTTTAGCACTGTTTTTTGACCTATCTTCCCATGCTGAAATATCCTGCCACTCATCTCCTCCATCACTTCACATGACCTTCTCAGTTAATGATCCCCAACCAAAAACAAACAAAAAAACCCCTTATTGATCCCCAACCAAAAACATCTAGCCTAATATCATATCATAAGCCTTGAAGTATATCATTCCAAACACATATAGAGAGATCCCTCTCTGAATCCAAGAGGGATAGATCCTAGGATTCCAAAGTGGTTCTGATGTTGCCTTGTCATTTGGTATGCCAATCTACCAAATCACAGGACCCCAACACTTAGCATCCCACTCTAAATGAACTCTTTTTCCTACGTTGATCATGCTTGGCCTTGCATTTTTCATCTGACTTCTTCAGTTCCTTCTATAGTTATAGATGAGACTTCTTGGTCTTCTCAACAATTTTGTCTTCTCTTAAATAATTTCTTGTGATATTATCTCTTACTCATCCTTGATATCTATTACATCCAAAGGTGAAGGTGGAAAATATCTAAAACAAGTCTCAAATAGTGACTTATTAGTTGAAGTAAATATTGCTCTGTTGTAGGAGTGATGTATATAGACTAGATTTTCATCCTAGGCTCTTGGATGATATGATTATAAGACCTCAAAATACGTACCAAATTCTTTTTTAATATTATTTTCCAATCTGTGTGTGGATGGAATGTTGTACACCTCTTGAATTTCATGTCTATCTTCTCCCATAATGTTATTCAAAATACACTAAGTAATATGACTTCCTTATTTGAAATGATGCTCCTTGGTATCCTAGAGTGCACACAGACCTATTCAAAGAAAAATTTTGTTGCTTATTATCCTATGATGGTATTTTTATAGGAAATGAGAATGCACATATTAATGAAACTATCAACTACCATGAAAAGGTAGTCATGTCCCTTCTTGGTTGTTAGTAAACCTCCCATAAATTCCATGTAAATGATTTCCCATAAACGAGCGGTTACATGTAAGGGATGGTATAGACCCTATTTCCTATCATTAGGCTTGTTAGTACAACAAAGAATACATCTTCTAATGGCCCTAGCTACATTTTATTGAATCTTGGGCCAATACACATACATCTACAAACTAGGAACTGCTTATAATAGTTATAATCTCTAACTGTTATGAACACATAAATTGTCCAACCTGTTGAAACCTATTCTAGAGATTATATTCAAATATGTTTCCACCATCATCCACATGACTCTAACCCTATAGAAATTGATACACCTCCCTGAAGTCCTCATCCTTTGTATATTGCTTTATGTAATCATCATGGGTGAAAGAATCCATGAGCCTCAGAGTTCCCAAAGTTAAGATTTTTTATGTATATGGCCTTGAAAGCATGTGACTAACTTGTTTGTGCAACCATTCTTGTACTTGATCACTAATTGGAGTTTCTATAAAACCTCATTCACTTGTACTTTCTAGTATGTTGTAACTTACCCTTGGCATGTAGGTACTATAACAACTAGTGATATGTGTGGATGACTATCTACTTTCCCATCATATAGTGTTTCCACTTTTTGACAGTTTTTTTTCAACTGAAGAAATCATGCTTGGAGTAGCTCTTAGGCATACATAGTCTTTCCCAAGATTGGACCACAAGACCTATGGGGACCAAACCTCCCCACCTAATTCTTATACCATAAGATCCGTGGGGACCAAACCTCCCCACCTAATTGTTAGACCACAACCATGACTTTCCACTTTTTGAAAGCTTGTACAAGGGCATATAGCTTCGTGTCGTAGGTAAAGTACTTAAGAACTGCCCCAGGAAATATTCCAAAATGGGAGTATAAAGGCCTTCTTCCCTGCATCAAGACCGTTCTTATAGCATACCCACTCGTATATGTTTCCACTTCAAAGGTATATTGCATGTTCAATTGATCCAAATATTTTAACTTCAAGGATGCATACAAAATTGCATATAAAAGAGTATATTAAAAAAGTAACTTAACACATGAAAAATAAGAAGAAATAATAAAGAAGCCATGAGATCAAAAGAACACAAACGATTTCATTACGGATTTCACCCAATGTGGACTATTTCTATGGGCCCTGCTCAAAGTTGGGAGGCTTTCTTTCATTAAGTGGCATCAAAGAAATAAGTTACAAGCAACTTTACAAAAATGACCCCTATACCTCCAATTACGATGATGGCTTGAAAATGGGGACCTCGGTTGGAGAAATATACTGCAAGGTTGGATTTATGGCATGAAAACATGCAAAATCGACTATAAACTTATCAAATTTTGATACTGTCACCTATGGCCCTCTAAAGGAATCTTTTCAGCATCTTGGAGATTCCCTCACTCATGGTTCCAACCCTCCTAGCTGCTCAAGGTTCCGCTCCACTACTCCATCTCCAGTCCTGTTTGAATGGTAAAATAAGGTTTTATATAAGCGAAGGGATAGATTGATCAAGGTATGGGTCGTTGGCCCAATGGTAAGGCTCCACGAGTTTGGTGGGGGTAGATAGGGTTCAAACGCTACCCACCCTATACTTAGTGTGAAATTGTTTTAACAAACGTGGCTATATATATATTTTTAACATCGACGATTATCTTTGGTTTAAGCAGTTACATATAATATGGCCAATCGTTAATTTTAATGCGAGGCTACTCGTTGGTGGGCTGTCTCATATGGGCTGGAGGGTTCGAGCCCCACCGACCCCATCGTATGATGACACCTATCAGGTGGGGACGGATTTGGGGGTAGATAGGGTTCAAACTTTGGTTTGGGCGGTTACATATAATATGGCCAATGGTTAATTTTAATGCGAGGCTACTTGTTGGTGGGTCATCTCACATGGGCTAGAGGGTTCGAGCCCCGCCGACCCCATCATATGATGACACCTGTCAGGTGGGAGCGGATTTTACGGCCACCACATTAAAATATATATATATACACATATACATATACGAATTTCGTTGGGTCGTTAGGAGGGTGGCAACCCGCCACCCCAACTTATATTTTTTTTTATACAATATGGTTCAAATTTTCTCGTTGGTTTTTAAGGGATATTAGAAAAAAAAAGTAGGAAACAAATCCCCCTATTCTGACCATTGGATTCTGTGTGCGGGTATTCTTCCAAATTGTTTCCTCGTTAGTCTGCCACTTGGCTCAATTTGACCAAAACTTTGACCAGATATAGCTTGAGCATATGAACTCGGATTCGAGTGTCATTTTCACTGTTTGAATTAGAGCGACAAGTACTAAAATATCATCCTAATTTCTATTATATCTGACGAGTTTTATTTTTGAGCTATTTTCAAGGTCACTTCTATTTCTGGATCCACCCAAATCATTTCTCCTCACTAATGTGCTTTTGGACCGCAAAAATATTTATTAATCAATTGGAAAGTGAGGTATTTTCTCTCTCACTTTCTCCTCCTCCATCCATCGATCCTTACTTGGATGGATTCCTTTGAAGCCAATACGAAGGTACTCCACATCTCCCTGTTGTGAAGTCCTAGTCTTCCTGTCAAGAATGATGTCCTCTTGTAGCTTCTACAGTGACTTGATTTTTACAAGGCATTAATACACACTTATTCTAAATTGATCCACAATGACATAAAAATAGTCATGACCTCTCCTAGATAAATGAAAACCGCCTACAAAATCCATTGATACGCTTTCCCATGGATGACTCAGAACAGGGAGTGGTGTGTAGAGCCCTAATTTTCTGTTACCAGGATTGCAAATCACAATATTTTTCATGTGAGGCCAATAAAGAAACTTTTCTAAATTACACAAAATATTTTCTACACTAAAATGACCTGACACAAGAGAGGTATGTTCCTCTCTAATTACATGTATCCTTTAATTGGTGGGAATACAAAATTTTCCAAGGTTGTAAAACAATTTTCTCTACAAGTGATAATTATCCACCTGTTATCCATGAGTTAGTTTTGCATAAAATTCCTTAAAATAATTATCATCAGCATATTATTCAACATTAATTTCAAAATATAAAGATTTTTTTTTCAAAACTATAGATGCATAAATAGAAGGGCGAGAATGCATATATGTCACTTTTTTTTTTGTCCTTCTTGTATTTTATAACCAAGTGAAACTGTTGGAGGAATACCATCAATCTGAAATGGCGTGCTTATTGAATATTGGGCTATGACTGAAGGTAATGCAAGGGCTGGTGATCTGTGTGAATGATGGTCTCCTTGCTGATCAGGTAGTGCTTACACTTCTTCACGCTTTGAACCAAGGAATACAACTCCTTGTCATATGTGGGATAGTTAACAACAAATTTGGAGAATTTCTCTTAATGGTAACATACAATTTTCCTTTGTTGCATCAATACTTCTCCCATGGTGTATCCATTGGAATATGTCTCAATCTCAAAAGGCTGTTAGAGGTCTGATAAGGCAAAAACTAGTGTGGTACTGATCTTCTCTTTCAATGTATCAAAGGTTTTCTACTATTTTCCACCCTACTGAAATGTTTTCTTCATGCTCGTCAATGCATGTAAAGGGGATGCAATGACAAAGAGGTTGGCAATGAATCTTCTCCAGTATTGTACTACACCCAAAAATCTACGAACCTCTATAACATTGGTGGGTTTAGGCCACTTTATAATCACATCAATTTTAGAAGGATCTATTTTCAATTGTCTTACCAAATTCACATTTTGACATTTTGACATACAATTTTTCCTTTTTCAAAACATCAAGCACCTTTTTAACATGACTCACATGATCATCCCATGTCCTACTATAAAAAAGAATGTCATCAAGATACACAAGTAGAAAATCATCAAGAAAAGGCCTGAAAATATCATTCATCACCCTCATGAATGTGACCAAAGAATTGTATAGCTTGAATGGAATCATTAGCCATTCAAACAAACTATGTTTGGTTTTGAATGCAGTATTCCACACATCCTGTTCTATAAACTTGACCTGATGATAGCCAATGCACAAGTCCAGTTTTGTGAAATAGACAAAATTTTTCAATTGATCTAATAAACCATCAATGTGAGGGAGAGGGTAGCAGTTCTTCACTGTTATATTTTTGAGTGCCCTATAGTCCACCCACATCCTCCATGTGCCATCCTTCTTTGGAACCATCACAATAGGTGAATCACATGGAGAATAACTTGGTATTATGACCCCTTGGTTCAAAAACACCTGCACTTGTTTCTTTATCTCCTCCATCTCAATGGATGACAACCTGTATATACCAATGTTGGGTAAAGAAGCATCTTGTTGCAAGTGAATCTCATGTTCACGCTTTGGAGGCAACCCACTTGATTCCTGAAAAAGCCCATCATAGTTAGATACAATTTCACATAATTCATTTTTACCAGTGGGATCACATCCTTGGAAAGAATCAGATGTCTCCACATTTTTTTCTCTCACAACCATGAGCATGCACCCTTTCCTAGAATTCACCAACCTCTTCATTTGACCTACACTTACAATACTAACACTAACTTTGGTATGATGTGTAGAAATTATATGCACTAAGCATGCATATGTCCTTGATTCACCGGATCTCACACTATTTAACTTTGTGCAAAATACTGAATCAATTCCACTTGTTAATCTTTTGCGGAAAAATTAATTGCACACACATGTGAAGCATAAACAAAAACTATCAATCGCACATAACACTGTTTTTAACCGGGAAAGCCTGAAGCTGAAAACCCCAACTATATATTATGTAACATGGAGATCATATGAAAATCTCATACAAACATACAAAGCTTATCACAAGCTCTCAGTACAGTACAATCGTCATACACTAATCAAGCCCAATCTTGCAAATCCATGCACCGATCTATGCCACCTGCTAGCCTGCCTCCACTGCGCAATCTCTGCTGAAGAACAGCTCTAAATGAATTCGAATTACTCTTGGATTGACTGCGCAATCCTCATTGGCATCTCCACTTTGTTTTTGATGCAATCAATGCATCACTAATAGTCACAAGAGATAGTCTATCTTGCCCTTTAACCTATCTCTCCACTAGTCTCCACTGAAACTGCCATGCACTGTAGTTAACTGTTGTATTGTTCAGTTGATTAATGAGTTATTATTTTGAATTAATTAACTAATTAATTCACTCCACTCTCACTAGTGTATCAATCAGTTAGACTAGATACAACTAGCTCAACTGAGTCTAACTGAGTTAAACTGAATACAACTCCATAACTACTTCTTCCAACTGTGTCATAACTCTGCCACTTGAATTCTAACTGAGTCCTCCATGCATTAGCTCCAGTAAACCCCCAGGAATAGCGTAATTCCCCCGCTGTACCAAGCAGCTACATCTGTGCACTAAACTGAAGTGCCCCAAGAGAATAAGTTGCTGTTTAGAGTCCGATTATTATTAAGAGCTAATAATAATCGACATGCATCTATTTTTAGATTGACGATCTATAAATAGACTTCGCCCAATATTCTAAAAATAGAATTTCATCTATTTTTACAACTTGATCAACCATCCACAAATAGCATCCTGCAACTTCTGAAATATGATCACCATGTCTAAAAATAGACTTGCGCCAAAATAGCTTGCGGGCCCACTTAGTGAAGGCGACTCTTTTCACTAAGCTCATCATCTTGTTGAATCTCAACACTCCCTCTCAACAAGATAGGGATTATCCTTCACCCCGATCCTGCCTCTATGGTATTCGAATTTGCTCCTGGTGAGCGCCTTCGTCAGAATATCTGCATCCCGATCCTCCGTAGGAATGTACTGAAGCAACATGATCTTCCGCTGCACACAATCTCTGATATGATGATACCAGATATCAATATGTTTAGATCTATCATGAAACACAGGATTAACCGAGAGTTTAATGCAACTCTGATTATCACAATGTATCACCGTGGGATCTAAATGTGAACCGAACAAACCAACCAGAATCTTCCTCATCCAGATAGCCTTACGCAACTAAACTTGCTACCATGTATTCTGCTTCCGCTAAATTGAGTGCCACAGATCTTTGTTTCCTGCTGTACCAAGAAACTGTCGTAGATCCGATATTGAAAATCCCTCCTGATGTGCTCTTTCTGTTTGTTGGGCTTCTTTCCCAATCTGCATCCGTGAAGCCATGCAACTTCACCTCATCCGTCTGTTTGTACCATAAACCATACTCAGATGTGCCCCTGAGATATCTCAGGACATGCTTGCCCGCCTTCCAAAATAGCTTGGTAGGCTGAACCATTGCTTGTGAAAGCTGGTTCACCGCATAGCATATGTCCGGTCTTGTATTGACTAAATACATGAGTGAACCCACCAACTGTCGATAAACAGTGGCATCCACTACCTCTGCCGATGTAGCATCCTCTTTCTTCCAATTTCCTGGAAAAGGAGTGTTGATAGGCTTGCAGCCTTGCATGTGAAACTTCTCAAGTATCTCTCGAGCATACTGGCCTTGAGACACAAACAGTTCACCTTCCCGCTGCCATATTTCCAATCTAAGGAAATAATGAAGGAGGCCTAAATCCTTCATCTCAACCTCCTTTGCAAGATTAGCCTTGCATGAGTGTATTAACTGCTCATCACCTGTTAGTATCAAATCATCAACATAAAGTACAATGATCAAAATCTTACCCTCAACCACAATCTAGTACAGGTTTTCATCCGCCTCACTCTTGGTGAAGCCAAGTCCAGTGAAATAGCTTTCGATCCGAGTGTACCAAGCACGGGGTGCTTGTTTCAGCCCATACATCGCTCTTTTTAGTCTGCACACATGTGACTCACTGCTGAAGACCTCAAATCCTTCAGGCTGCTCAATGTACACCTCTTCCTCAATGATCCCATTAAGGAACACAGTCTTCACATCCATCTGATGAATGTGCCAACCCATTTGCGGTGAGAGAGCAAGGATGATCTGTATGGAATAATACCGTGTGACAGGTGCAAAGGTTTCTTCATAGTCAATCCCCTCAATCTGTGAGAAGCCCTGGGAAACAAATCTTGCCTTATACTTCTCGACACTCCCATCAGTAGCTTGGTTTACCTTGTAGATCCATCTTGATCCTACAACTGATTTTCCCACCAGCCTTGGAACAATCTCCCAAGCACTGTTTCTGACAATGGAGTCATACTCCTCCACCATGGCATCTACCCATGTGGGATTTTGCGTTGATTCTTCAAAATAAGATGGCTCGGTCACAATACACTTGCTCATAAGAGCCATGTATCCAGTATATCGTTCAGGTGACTGTCTCTGTCTGCGTTGTGATGTAGGAAATCCTACATTCTGTGCCGCATCCACCTTCAGTCTCTCAGCTTCTATCGTACGCTTCCTGCCTTGTCTGATGTTTGGTTCTGCATGAGTGGACTCCAACACTCCATGAATCTCCTCCTGTGGCTGATCCACATCCAGAGGCTCATATTTTGGAACAAGAAGTTCCTCCTCCGCATGCAAGTGTAGCTCCCTCTCAAGCGACAACTGCATGGCTTTCACCTCATTGAATTTTATATCCTGTCGCATAACAGTCATCTGACTGTTTGGCAAATACACACGATAGTTATGGGGTATTTATGTGTACCCCAAAAATATCCCAACTTCTGCAGTCGGCTCTAGCTTCTTCCTGGCATCCTTCGTCACAAGAATGTAAACAGGTGAGCCAAAAATCTTCAAATGAGAAATATCATGCTTCTTACTAGTAAAAGCTTCCTCGGGTGTACTCATGCCAAGTACTCTATGAGGACAATAGTTTTGCAGATAAACCGCAGTGTTGCATGCTTCCGCCCACAAGTGCATCGGTAGGTCCTGGTCATGTAGCATCGCTCATGCAGCACCCATGATCTTTCTATTCTTTCTCTCCGCGACCCCATTCTGTTGTGGGTTATGAGGTGCTATGAGTTCTCTTCGAATTCCTTCTTTGCTACAGAAGTCTTTGAATTCGCCCGAGATGTTTTCACCACCATTATCGCTCCGTAGAGCTTTCACCTTCTTCCCTAACTCCTTCTCCACCAATGCCTTGAACTCACAGAACTTTGAGAACGTTTCACTCTTCTTCTGCATGAAGAAGATCCAGCATCTACAAGAAAATTCATCAACAAATATCACATAATATCTGTGTTTCGTTGTTGAAGCAACCGAGACTGGTCCACACACGTCCGTTTGAATTATCTCCAGGATCACAGAAGCACGGTTCTCCTTCTCATGAAAGGTGGTATTCACAAACTTACCCATTATACATCCTTTGCACTGATTTGACTGCGCAAGAGTACCCTTGGGAAGTCTAGTAGAAATTTTCTACAAAATTTTCAAAGTGCCATGGTGAAGATGGCCCAATCTCTTGTGCCATAATTCGCCCTCATCGCGGCTCACCACTTCTTCTACTTTTCCCACCATTGCAGCGCAGCCATCTACCTCTAGCTTGTGGAGATTCTTAATTCAAACCCCTATCTTCTTGGTTTGACCCATTGTTTTATGTCAAAGGAAATCTATTCCCTCACTGAAAACAACATCATAACCTCTGTCTTCCAGCATTGCAACTAAGACCAAGTTCTTCTTCAGACCTGGAACATGCATGACATTCTTCAACAAGAATGGATTATTGGACTCCCTATCAAAGGTAATGGTCCCAATTCCAGTCACATTATACCGACCATCATTGCCCATCTCTATATGCATCTGGAGGTCCTTCTCCTCCAAGTCACTAAACAACTCTTTGTCTCCCATCATATGGAAAGACGCACCACTATCAAGATATCACACTGATCCCATGCAGCTTGAAACCAAGCATGCGATCAAAGAAAAATCCAGCTCAAATTGTGAGGCTAAGGCCTCTCCAGCTGTAGATCCAGCAACATGCTTATTCTTCTTCTTCCGTGGACAGTTAGTGGTGAAATGTCCATGCTCGTGACAGTGAAAACACTTCACTTTGGAAAAATCTTGCTTCTTGCCTTTCGCACCAGATTTAGAAGGATTTTTCTTCCCCTTCCCTTTCCTTGCTTTGGCAGCCAAAGCGAAATTTTCTTCATCTTCATTTTTCGATGAAGATCCATCCCTGGTACCCCGCCTTATCTCCTCCTGCACAAGATCCGAACAAAGTCGCTCCCATCCTGGCAGTTTCTCCCATCCATTGACAGAGTCTTCGTAGCTATGCCAACTCTTCGGAAGCCCAAGGAGAGCCAAGCTCACCAAGTATTCTTCATCAAAAGTAACCCCCATACTTCCCAGCTCATCCTTGTAGTGGAAAAATTCATGAGGTATTTTGGAATACTGTCGCCTTTCTCCATTTTTGTTTTTCTGAGATTGTCTTTAAGTGCCAACTTCCTTTGGTCACTTCTGCTTTGGAACAAATCTATCAAAGCCTTCCACATTAAGAATGGAGTGGCTTTCCCGTGAAATCTGGACACAATATGGTCCTTCACACCTTCCAAAAAAATCCTCCTCGTCTTTGCAGTCTTATTTTTCCATGCATCAAGTAATGCAGCATCGCTAGATCCCGGCTTAGGAACATCGCTATCGATGAACTCCTTCAGCCCATTATCCTCCTGCACCGCCTCCATCCTGTCCTTCCAGGCTATGTAATTTGAGCTCCCATAAATGACATACTCCAATCTCAACCCGTTGAATGACATTTCAATGTATACTCGATTTCTGCACCAAGAATCTTCTGTAGCAAATTCGAATTGTCCACCAACACAAACTCACTTCACAATTGCAATATTCAATCAACAATGCTCTGATACCATGTAGAAATTATATGCACTAAGTATGCATATGTCCTTGATTCACCTGATCTCACACTATTTAACTTTATACAAAATATTGAATCAATTCCACTTGTTAATCTTTTGCGGAAAAATTAATTGCACACACATGTGAAGCATAAACAAAAATTATCAATCACACATAACACAGTTTTTAACCGAGAAAGCCTGAAGCTGAAAACCCCAACTATATATTATGTAACATGGAGATCATATGACAATCTCATACAAACATACAAAGCTTATCCAAAGCTCTCATTACAGTACAATCGTCATACACTAATTAGGGCCAATCTTGCAAATCCATGCACCGATCTATGCCACCTGATAGCCTGCCTCCACTGCACAATATTTGCTGAAGAATATATCTGAATGAATTCGAATTACTCTTGGATTGACTGTGAAATCCTCATTGGAATCTCCACTGTGTGTTTGATGCAATCAATGCATCACTAATAGTCACAACAGATAGTCTATCTTGCCCTTTCACATATCTCTCCACTGGTCTCCACTGAAACTGCCATGCACTGCAGTTAACTGATGTATTGTTCAGTTGATTAATGAGTTATTATTTTGAATTAATTAACTAATTAATTCACTCCACTCTGACTAGTGTATCAATCAGTTAGACTAGATACAACAAGCTCAATTGAGTCTAACTGAGTTAAACTGAATACAACTCCATAACTACTTCTTCCAACTGTGTAATAACTATGCCACTTGAGTTCTAACTGAGTCCTCCATGCAATAGCTCCAGTAAACCCTCAGGAATAGTGTAATTCCTTTTTTCAGCTGTTGTGCCACATCTGTACACTGAAATGAAGTGCTCCAAGAGAATAAGTTGTTGTTTAGAGTCTGATTATTATTAAGAGCTAATAATAATCGACATGCATCTATTTTTTAGATTGATGATCTATAAATAGACTTCGCCCAATATTTTAAAAATAGAATTTCATCTATTTTTCCAACTTGATCAACCATCCACAAATAGCATCCTGCAACTTCTGAAATATGATCGACATGTCTAAAAATAGACATAGTCTAAAAATATACTTGAACCAAAAATAGCCAACGGGCCTACTTAGTGAAGGCAAATCTTTTCACTAAGCTCATCATCTTGTTGAATCTCAACATGATGAGCTCTAACAATCTACTCCACCTCATCTTTCGTTATAAGATACTTGTTTTCATGGAGAAAGAAAAATGCTTTCCTATCATACAAATATGGACTCACCAATACCATGCCACATATATTCAAAGGTACAACATCAAGATCAACCTAATCTACTAGTTTGGACACAGTCACAAATCTAGACTTACATTGTTTGGTTACATGTAATTTGGATTTATCACACACCCAACCAAAAGGGTAAGGTTTCAAATGAGGCTTGGTTTCTAATCCCAATTTCTCAACCAATGATTCTGAAATCAAATTTAATTGTGAGTTCAAATCAAACAAGGTTTCCACTTTGGTATGATTCATTACGACTCTAATGTGGAACAATTCAGTCATATTTCATTCATTAAAAAGAGACTCATTTGAAGAAATTTTACCTGCATGTAATTCAGAACTTTCATTAACATGAAGAGAAAGGTTACCTTGTATGCTCGTGACTACTGTGATACGTGTTTCATCGTTGTAATCATATCCAAGGTCCTATTGCATGGTTACCACCATCTATTGCTTGTTCTTCCAACCAAATATATTTGATTCCAACTCCAAATGCAAATTCTAATAATGTTCATCATCATGACCTTCCTTCTTGTAATGTGTGCAAGATGGATTTTCTCCTTCCTCACTCTTGGTTGTGTAGAAATATCTAAATATATTCAACTGATATTGTAATATGCTAAAACAAAATATTGAATCAGTTCTACAAATTGAGGAAACCAATTACGATTGCACAATTAACTGAACAAGAAGAGAAAGAATTCCAATCGCACAACACAAATATGTATCTAGGGAAAGCCTCAGATAAACCCCATTATCTGTATATTGCATTAGTTCAAGAGTATGAAAAAATACAATGATATTTCCCTTCCTAAGAAACCTTTGCACTATCTCTGACTATATCACTCTGATCCCAACAAGAATGGTCTGATACTTAACCAATTTCCTACTCTGGGTTGCTCAGCCTTTCTTATGCATTCTTGGAGGAAATGAGCCCCAATTAATTAGGAAATGCCCAATAATTGATTGTGCAATCCATCTCAGGTGTCATGCTGACCTCATGCATGACCTGTACGATTTTTTAACTATACAACTGATAGTTCTCTTCCTTTTAACTCTAATCTCAACTAGGTCACTCTTAGAACTAACATGAAATAACTATTTATAGTGAATTATCACCTATATGATTGATCACTGCATGTGAATTAAATTATATTTAATTCACTTGACCTCTTAGTATCTCATCTCTCACTTAGAAATAGTTAAACTAATTTCAACTCAAATAATTGAGTTAACTAATTACAACTCTAAATAAACTATAACTAGACCCTCTAAAACTTAAAGTGAACTCTACATGCCCTAGTTTGACCCTCAACTTGAATTGACTGAGCTAAGTAATTCTTCCTGACTTAGTTAACTCATACAAGTTGTCATGTGATGTGAATTTACAATTTACTTCTAATTTAATTAAGGGAAAATTAAATTAGAAGCCCTTCTTGTTGCCAATTTCAACACTCCCTCTCAAGAAGAAAAGGATTTTCTGCTACCCCTATCCTGTCTCTGTGGAACTTAAATTTTCAACTTGACAGTTCCTTCGTCAATAGCTGCTCCTCCATGGGAATGTACTCTAATGACATAATCTTCCTCTTCACAAAAACCATGAGATGGTGATACCAGATATCAATATGCTTGGACCTGTCATGAAAAATTGGATTAAATGAGAGTTTGATGCAACTATGGTTATCACAATAAATCACTGTTGGATCCATCTGTATACCAAAAAAACCAACAAGTATCTTCCTCATCCAGATGGCCTCACATGCTGCCTAATTGGCCGCCATGTACTCTTCCTATGATGAACTGAGTGCAACTGATCTTTGTTTCCTGTTGTACCAGGAAACTGTTGTTGATCCTATGTTGAAGATCCCCCCTGATGTGATCTTCCTGTCGAATGGAATCCCTTCCCAATCTGCATCTGGGAAGCCTTGAAGCTTCACTCCCTTTGTCTACCTATACCATAGACCAAACTCGGTAGTGACTTTGAGGTATCTCAACACGTGCTTGCTTGCCTTCAAAAAGAGCTTGGCATTTTTAACCATAGCTTGACTAAGTTGGTTAACCACATAGCATATGTTTGGTAGTGTGTTCACCAAATACATGAGTGAACCCACAAGCTGCCTATAGACATTGGCATCTACTAATTCTCCTGAAGTAGCGTCCTCCTTCCTCCAGTTTCCTACTAAAGGAGTCTCCATGGGTTTTTTTCCCCTCCATGTGGAACTTCATGAGAATCTCGTTGGCATACTTGCCCTGAGATACAAATAGATCCCCATTTATTTTACAAATTTCCAATCACAGGAAATAGTGCAAGAGCCCCATGTCCTTCATCTCAAATTATCTTGCAAGATCCTCTTTGCAAGACTTAATGAGTTGCTCATCACCTGTTAGTATCAAGTCATCAACATAAAGTACAATGACCAAAAGTTACTTTCTACCAAAATATCGTAAATGTTCGCATCTTCTTCACTCTTGGTGAAGCCCAACCCGATGAAGTAGCTTCTGATCTTGGTGTACCAAGCACGAGGTGCTTGCTTCATCTCATATAGTGCTCTCTTGATTTTGCACATATGCGACTCTCTGTCAAAGGTCTCAAAACCTTTTGGCTTCTCAATGTGCACCCCTTCCTCAATCACCCCATTGAGGAAGGTTGTATTTAAATCCATCTGATGTATCTTCCATCCCATATACACTAAGAGTGCAAGGATGGATCTGATTGATGAGTACCTTGCAACTGGCGCAAAGGTCTCATCATAATCAACCCATCCACCCGAGTGAACCCTATGTCAACAAATATTTCCTTGTGCTTCTCCACACTCCAATTTGCTACCTGATTCACCTTGTAGATCCACTTGCATCCTACAATTGACTTCCCTTCCATTCTTGGGACAACTTCCCATGAACCGTTTATGATAATGGAGTCATAGTCCTCAACTATGGCATCAACCCAAATTGGTTGTTACAATGCTTCCTCAAAATGGATGGCTATATCTCTACACCTTTTGTCATAATAGCCATGTATCCAGTGTACCGCTATGGGGACGTTCTCTTCCTATGTTGTGATGTGGGTTCTCCCACATTCTCTCTAGCATCAAGAACCAACCTTCCAGCCTCTCTGGTGTGCTTCCTTCCATATCCATATGTATCTGCATGATTGGGTGCTTCCACTCTATGCACCTTTGCTTGTGGATGCTCCACATCTTGAGGTTCATCTTTTGGAGCTAAGAGCTCCTTAATTGCAAGCAACTAAAGCTCCCTATCAAGGGAAATTCACATGGCTCTAAAGCTCCCTCTCAAGGGAAATTCTCATGGCTTTCTCTTCATCTAATTTCACATCTCTTCTGAACAATGTCATCATGTGTGCTGGTAAGTACGCCCGATAGTTGTGAGGTGTATAAGTGTACCCCAAAAATATCCCCAACTCAAATGTTGGATCTAGCTTCTTCCTGGAATCTTGGGTTACATGGAAATAAAATAATGAACCAAAAATTTTAAAATGAAAAACATCGAGTCTCTTACCTAAAAAATATTGCTCTGGTGTACTCATCCCAAGTATCCGATGAGGGCTTATGATATGCACAAATAGTTTTTGTATTGCATGCTTCAACCCATAGATACAATAGTAGGCCCTGATCATGCAACATAGCTCGTGTTGATCCTACAATATTTTTTTCTTCCTTTCTGCAACCTCATTCTACTATGGGTTATGAGGTGCTATCAATTCCCATTGAATTCCTTCTAAAGCACATATGTTCTTGAATTCGTTAGAGACATATTCTCCACCCTTGTCACTCCTCAGAGACTTCACCTTCTTCCCTGTATATTTCTCAACAAGTGCTTTTAACTCACAAAACTTTGAGAATTCCCGATATTTCTTCTGCATGAAGAAAATCCAAAACTTGCATGAAAACTCATCTACAAAAATCACATAATACCTGTGTTTTGTTGTGGAAGCTTCCAAGAACGGTCCACACATGTCTGAGTGAACTCTCTCAAGGATTGCCTTTGCTCGGATTTCCTTGTCATGAATTTTTCCATTGTTATAATTCCCCAATGTACACCCTTTGCATGTATCTCACTCCTCAAGTGCACCCTTTGGAAGTCCTGTAGAAATATGTTGCATGATTTTTAAAGTGCCATGGTGTGGATGGCCCAACCTTATGTTCCATAACTCACTAATGTCTTGGCTCACCACCTTCTCTAATTTCACGCTCAAGGCATCATCATCTTCTACATCCAATTTTTAGAGGTTCTTTACTTGAACCCTAATATTTTCACCTGTCCCATGGCTTTGTGATGATGTGATGAGAGTGCAAGGATGGATCTGATTGATGAGTACCTTCCGAATGGTGCAAAGTTCTCATCATAATCAATCCCCTCCACCTGAGATAACCCTTTGAACACAAACCTATCCTTGTGCTTCTCCACACTCCCATATGCTACATGCTTCACCTTATAGATCCACCTGGATCCTACAACTGACTTGCCCTATGGGCTTGTGACAACTTCCCATGCATTGTTTTTGATAATGTAGTCATACTCCTCAACCATGGCATCAACCCAAATTGGTCGTTGCACTTCTTCCTCAAAAGAGGATGGTTCTATATCTACACATTCGCTCATAAGAGCCATGTATCTAGTGTACCTCTCTGGGGACCTTCTATGCTTGCGCTGTGATGTGGATGCTCCCACATTCTCTCTAGCATCAAGCAAAAACCTGTCAACCTCTCTGGTGTGCTTGTTTCCATCTCGGAATGTATTTGCATGAGTTGGTGCTTCCACTCTCTGCACCTCTCCTTGTGGTTTCTCCACATATTTAGGTTCTTCTTTTGGAGCCAAGAGCTCCTCAACTGCATGAAAATGAAGCTCCCTCTCAAGGGAAATTTCCACGGCCTTATATTCATAGAATTTCACATATCTTCTAACCACTGTCATCCTATTTTCTGGCAAGTTCACCCGATAGTTATGAGTGTATCACTGTACCCCACAAATATCCCCAACTCAGTTGTTGGCTCTAGCTTCTTCCTGACATTTTTGGTCACATGGAAATAAATTGATGAATCAAAAATTTTAAAATGCGACACATATGGTCTCTTACCTGAAAAAAATTCCTTTGGTGTACTCATCCCAAGTATTCGATGAGGACATATATTCTGCAAAAATACTATTGTATTGAATGCTTCTTCCCATAGATGCAATGGTAGGCCCTGATCATGCAACATAGCTCGTGATGGTCCCACAATAATCATGTTATTCCTTTCTGCAACCCCATTCTATTGTGGATTATGAGGTGCTATCAATTCCCTTCGAATTCCTTCTGAAGGACATAATTTTTTGAATTCATTAGAGATATATTCTCCACCATTATCGCTCCTCAGATCCTTCACCTTCTTCCCTGTATATTTATCGACAAGTGCTTTGAACTCACAAAACTTGAAGAACATCTAATATTTCTTCTGCATGAATAAAATCCAACACTTGCGTGAAAAATCATCTACGAACGGTCCACACACGTCTGAGTGAACTCTATCAAGGATTGACTTTTCTCGAATTTCCTTGTCATGAAAGATGGTTTTGGTATACTTTCCCAATGTACACCCTTTGCATATACCTCTCTGCTCAAGTGCACCCTTTAGAATTTTTGTAGAAATATGTTGCATGATCTTCAAAGTACCATATTATATATGGCTCAACCTTTGGTGCCATAACTCACCCATGTATCAGCTCACCACCTTCTCTGCTTTCGTGCTCAAGGAAGCACCATATTTTACATACAATTTGTAGAGGTTATTTACTTGAACCCAAATATTTT
The DNA here is from genome assembly GCA_034641835.2 of Pinus albicaulis. NCBI lineage: Eukaryota > Viridiplantae > Streptophyta > Pinopsida > Pinales > Pinaceae > Pinus > Pinus albicaulis. Next base: position 28,231,294 of record CM076584.1, on the reverse strand, counting down.
TCACTTTTCCCATGGCTTTGTGATGAAGGAACACCTTTCCTTCACTGAATATCACATCATAGCCACATTGTTCCAACATAGAAATAGAAACGAAATTCTTATTTAAACCATGAACATACATGATATCTTTTAATGTGAGAGGAGTACCTAACTCCCTAGTGAAAGGTGATTGTAACTATGCCATTATCATTATACCTCTCGTCAGCTCCCATCTCGATGTGCATCTGGAGATCCTTCTCCTCCAAGTTACTGAAGAATTCTTCGTTGTCGTTCATATGGAATGAAATTCCACTATCTAAGTACCACACAAAACCCATCATCGATGACACCATGCATGCGATGAGGGTGAAATCAAACTTGAACTGTGAAGCAAGTGCTTCACCTTACTTTCCTCCTGAGGACATCTTGTTGGTCTTCTTGTGCTGACATTTTGTATCATAGTGTCCAAGCTCATGACAATGAAAACATTTTACCTTTGACAAGTCTCTCTTATTTCCCGTCTGACCAGAATCCAATTTGGAATGGGATGCCTTCCCTTTCCCTTTATTCCCCTTTCCATCCAATGCAAGGTTCTCATCTTCATCAGTATTTGATGAGGATCCATCTCTGGTGTTCCAACGAATCTCTTCTTATACCAAGTCAGATTGCAATCGCTCCTACTCTGGTAGCTTCTCCCTCCAATTCACTAAGTCCTGGTAGCTATGACAGCTCTTAGGAAGGCCTAGAAGTGCTATGCTCACAAAATAATCTTGGGAAACTGTCACCCCAACAATTCCAAGCTCATCTCATCATTAAGTGAACTTCGTCAAGTATTTTAGAATCATGTCTCCCTTCTCCATCTTGATCTTTCTGAGCTTGACCGTCAGCGCCAACTTCCTGTGGTTGATGTTATTCTGAAACAAATATTTTAAGACCTTCCACATAGCATATGGAGTTTCCTTTCCATGGAGGTTCAAGACAATATGATCTCAAACTCCTTCTAACATAATCCTTCTCACTTTTTCTACATTATTCTTCCATGCATCAATAAGTTGATCATCTGTTGTTGTGGGCTGGGGAATATCATTGTCTATGAATTCCTTCAGTTCATTGTCCTACAACACTGCCTCCATCCTATCCTTATATGTTATGTAATTCTAATGACTCTCAATGGCATATTCAAGTCTCAATCCAGAGAAATACATCTTGAACTGCAGTTGGTCCTGAAGAATAAATCTGCAAATTCGATTCACCTATTCAAAACAAACTTTGGTTCTTCTCTTCTATAGTGATTCCTGCTTTGATACCATGTATAAATATATAAATAGCTTAAATTGATCTTGTAATGTACTAAAACAAAATACTGAATCAATTCAACAAATTGCGGAAACCAATTATGATCGCACAATCTCATAAACAAGAAAGAGAAATAATTTCAATCGCACAACACAAAGATGTATCTGGGGAAAGCCTCAACTAAAAACCCCGCTATTTTTATATTGTATTAATTCAAGGGTATGAAACAATACAATGATATTTCCCTTCCTAAGAAGCCTCTACACTATCTATTATTGTCTCACGCTTATCCTAGCAAGTTTGGTCCAATACTTAACCAATTCCCTGCACCTGACTAACCAACCTTTCTCACACATTCCTGGGCTAATTGAGCCCATATTAATTATGAAATTCCCATAAATTTATTATGAAATACATCCAAGGCATCTTGATGACCTCATGCACGACCTGTACAATTTTATAATTATACAACTGATAGTTATCTTCCCTTTAACTCCAATCTCAACTGGGCCTTCCTTAGAACTGACATGCAACAACTATTTATAGAAAATTATCAATTATCTCATTGATCACTGCATGTGAATTAAATCATATTTAATTCATTAGACCTACCATTATCTCATCTCTCAGTTAGAACTATTTAAACTGATTTTAACTCAAGTAATTGAGTTAACTAATTACAACTCAAAATAAATTGCAATCGGACCCCCTAAAACTTAGGGATAACTCTACATGCCTCCAGTTTGACCCCCAAATCGAATTGACTGAAATAACTAAGTCTTATTAACTCAATTAACTCATACAAGTAATCATGTGATGTGGAATTACAATTTAATTCTAATTTAATTCAGGGAAAATTAAATTAGAAGCCCTTCTTGTTGCCAATTTCAACAAAATATCTTTTTGGAGAAAAAAATAATGCCTTGATCATCTCCCTGAGTTAAAAAATGGATCTTTGATGTGGAAACTTCTTAATATGTCCATCCCCCTTACTTCATAAGTGGCTAAGTTGGATTCCTATGAATATAAATAACATTAAACTTTTACAGGATAATATCATGGATAACACTTCCCTCGGAGACATACATGCCATATCACCTATAAAGCATTGGTTGGTAGATAGTGGTAAATCCTATGTATTTAATATCTCTCAATGGAATGGTATTTTTGAGATCTTCCCCTCTTTTTGATTGTGTTGGCCACTCAATGAGATAAAAAAACTGTAAAGTTCCACCAAAACAAACCTGTGCATTCTAGATAATTGTGGTTAGGGGGAGATAGACTACAAAGTGAAACATGGTTATTCTCATCTACTCTCTCAAATATCCCTTCTAATGAAATCCCTTACTTAGAAAAATATACGAGGTACAATTGGGATTCCAAAAATTAACATTTTTAGTTGGAAATTGGCCAAAGAAAAGATCTTATCTATTGAAAATCTAAAGAAACTTGTGTTGTAAGGTGCTACAATATGAATTCTTCATCTTTCTCATGATGAAAAAATACTCCACCTCTTTGTAGAATGTGCCTTCTCAAAGTGGGTTTGGATTTTAATAGTATATGTCCTGGAACAATGGCTCATTTGGGCCAACTAATTGAGATTATTTCTCAAGAGTTAACAATGCCAGTGAATCAATTATTGGGATAAAATTCCTCTACTCAAATCAATTCGGGTGGCCCTTCCCAAATATATCTGTTGGAAACTATGTCTACCAAAAAATCATATTATATTTCAAAAAATAAAAGCCACTCTAAATCAAGTCTCAAGAAATGAAAAATCTATTATGTTTAGCCAGAAATCATGTTATCTTTCAACAAATGAAAAACACTCTCCAGGAAGTCTTAGGCAAGGAAAAATCTCTTCTCTCAAATTGTCTAATCTCAAAATGGGCACTCTAGGTTTTTTATTCTACTCTCGATGAGGGAGAAATTCAATGGATGAAGAGCATCAACTTTAACACCATAGACCCTATTGTTTCTTCTCACTTATCAACCCTTCACCACTATTGGCGACTTCATCTTCCCACCTAGGAATTTGAGAAATGGCACTCTGAGTAAGCCTCACACATCCTTTTCTTTGATATAGTTTTGAAATGGAACCTATAGGTGGCAGGTATGGGTTGGGTTCTCTTAAACCTAGGAGGAATCATGAAGTGAAATTGCATTTGGAGTCTAGGAATAACATCAAATAACATAGTGGAAGCATATTCCCCCCTTTAAGTTGGTCAAGTCATATCTTCATTTCATATCACTAGATTAATCATTGTGGGTTATTTTCTCAACATCATCCAACTCTTGGTGCTAGACATTAACCTTGCTAACTATCGAGCAAAAAAGATTTTTATTAGGGTTAGAAAAGTGTTGAAAATATTTTCAAAATCCAATTTCTATCACTCTTTGAGAAAACAATAAATAGGTTGATAATTATGATAATATTTCCATTAAAGGAATAATGGATTATATTAGGCTTAATGACCATCTTTACGAACAAATAATACCATGATGATGTCCATCCCTTCAAATCATGTTAAATAAAAATTTAAGAATAAATTGGCTTCCATGCAAGAACATGATTTCCAAGCTCTCCACTCAAGTATGATGCAAGGACATCACACTTCCTTACCCATGCAAAGAGTGGACTACAATTATGAAGTAGAATCCCTTGCCTTTCATAGTTGAGGTGGGATGCTTAAGCTTAGGATGGAAAATGATGACAACATCAAGGGATCAATTTAGCTCATCCTCATAAACTCAAGTGAATTCACTTTGGTTTGAATGTTGGGGTGGATTGAGCACTTGCTTCTTGATTGTTTTCTCTTAGGATTCAAGTATTTTCTTCTATGCTTTTTGCTCCTATTATATTTCCCTATCAAATATTTCTATGCAGATTCATTCATGGCTCCTCTAAAAGTAAAAAATTAGATTCATTATACTCATAAATTATGGTCAACTTTCATTTCATTTAGGTTATAGTACTATGTTCTCAGGGTTTCTTATTCTTGAGACAATTTATTTTTATGCTTGGTTTAAGGGAGTACTTTGCAAACCCCGCTGAAATTTCTTTATGTTTTTTTATCTCCCTCAAGTTGTGTTCTCTCACCACTTGACTATTTAATCTCATGATTCCTCTTGAAACACCGTGATGGACATTAATTAACAACTGCAAGATTTCACATACAAGAAAATTTCTAATATTGACAAGAATAGAGCCCCTCGTCTTTCTTTGTATCTCATGAATATATGCATGTTAAGGGGAATTAAACAACCAAGCACAATCATGTATTCATGATTATAGAGATAATCCTCGAGAGAGAGGTCAACAAACTAGAGGATACATGAGGGGTTTCCACAATGTATTATATTAGATATCATTTTTGGGATCAACTGCATTAAGTAAGTCATTCATCTATGACCATTTCCATGAGAGGTAGTGGGCTTAATTGTGAGGAAAACTCCACAGTTAAGCACACTTGATCCAGAGGAGTTATGGGATGGGTGACATCCCAGGAAGTCCTGGTTACCAGGTGCAAGCCCCAAAAGTGATGATTGACGCTATGTGATTCATTTCACTAGTTTCAATCCCACTTCTTCACCCCTATGAGCATCACCCGATGCAATGAGTGCTAAGTGGAATATTCGAAACTCATGAGAAATTAGTTAGTTACGACTACCTCTCATAGAAATGGTCATAGATGAATGACTTAACGTAGTTGATCCCAAAAATTATATATAATAGAGGATACATGTTCAACACTTCACTCCATCATTAACAAGGTCACTAAGAACAATTTAGTTGGTATGTCTATTCTTTAGGTAATCCAAGAAGAAAGGAAAGCTATAAAAGCTTATATTTCCCTTCTAGACCTTAATGCACCTATGTACGGTGCCCATCAATGGATGTTGCAGGAAAAACTAGGAAAACTATTGTAGGATCTAAATTTAGCTTAGTGTTTCTCAAAATATCATGGTTCACTTTCATTTTAATCCAGGGTTTGTTATTCTTGAGACAATTTTCTTATGTGCTTGGTTTAGGATGGGACCTCTTCACCTAGTCCCTCGAACTTCTTTATGCTCTATGATCTAGAGTCATGTTCTCTCACTACTTGAATATTTCATCTTGTGCATCCTCTTGCAATTCCCTAATGGACACTAGTGAACAATTGTGGGTTCTCATGCAACAAGAAAATACTAACATTGATTTAAACATAGCCACTCTTCTTTCTCTCTCTCTCTCTCCCTCTCTCTTTCTCTCTCTCTCTCTCTCTCTCTCTCTCACACACACACACACACTAGATGAAGGATAAGGAATATTCATAACCAAGCACAATGATTTATTCATGGCTATAATTGTTAGCCTCAAGATATAGGTCAACAAACTAAAGGATGAATGTTCAAAACTTTGCTGCATCATCAATAATCTAACTTAGAACAACCCAATCGAGCCTCATGTTTGGTCAATTTAGTGTGTCCTAAATTGCTGCATTTAACTTGTCAATCCGGGATTCGTAAGCTGATGAAGTGCGGCGCACTATATGTGCAAGATAACCTATTTCTTAACTTTTTGTCGTTTTTGGTTTTCTAAGATGAAATGGAAATTCTAAAATGAAAACAAGTATGGTTATGTTTTTTCAAGGAAATGATATCCTCTATAATGATTTACCAACTTGAAACTTAAAAAGGAATTTGAAATTTACAATGACAAAACTTGAAAGGAAATGAAAATATGCTGCTGAAATGAAAAGGTGCTGTTAGTCTAATAAATCAAAACAGTGAACTAGTGAACATGAAACCAAACTATTCTTGCTGCTGTCTAAACACAAAAGAAACTATGCTGAAAGAAATCCAAAAGTTGCAATAAAGTAAATCTAAATCAAATTACATCAACTTGTCTTCTGATCCCTCATCATTAGTTCAGCTATGATTTTCGGAAGTAACCATAAACAACTTGAGTAACTGATATCTAACTTGCAGAAAGTAAACTAATATCAAACCACACATTCATAATTCAATCCCTCACCATCAGTCCGGCTGTGGCTTTCGGAGGTAACTGAAGATGTCATGCACAATTTAATATTTCTAACTTGCAGAAAGGAAACTAATATCAAACTACACATCCATAATTCAATCCCTCACCATCGGAATCCGAGCATTGGCTTCCGAACAGCGAAGATGTTATGAGCAGTTTAATATATCTAAATTTGCAGAAAGAAAACTAATACCAAACTACGCATTTCATAATACAATCCCTCACGATCAGTCCAGCTGTGGCTTTCGGAGGCAACTGAAGATGTTATGAGCAGTTTAATATATCTAAATTTAACTACTGAAGCAAATGAGCAAAACTGAATTAAACAAAGCAGTACTGAAATTAAACAGAAACTAAGAAAAACAAATTAGCATCAGAACAATGTTAATTCCATGTCATTAGTCAAAAAGCTATGAAAATGCCCGGGCTGCCTATCTATAACCTGAAACAAGAACACTGATCAGTGATTAATAACATAAAACATGAAAGACATAAGTGAAATGGAAAGCATGCAAGAATATAAACAAAAATGAAGCATATATACCATGAAAAATGCAATGTATAAACATGTGAATGGATTATGGCACAATGAGCTTTAAAGAAATGAAATAAGAACTATACAATAATGCACAGAACCTTGGCAAGTGTAGGGGCCCTCTACACCAGCCTTGGCAACAATCTTCAAGTACGAATTACGTTTGGAAACAGAGTCTTCTTATATTAAAATGTAGTCATAACAGTAAGGTGGTATTACGGCACAAAGGCAGCGTAATTACATTACAGAGCAGAATAATAAAAACTAACAGAGACTAAATGAGACTAACTTACCTCTATATGCGTATGCAACGCATTATATATAACAAAGAAATATCTTGTCTCTCCCAAAGTTTATCTTTGGTGGAGAACATGTAAATTCAATCGTCACCGATCTAGGATCATGGCCGTATTGCAAAGTAAATCTATGAGGAGTGGATGTTTGAATTCGGCTATGGAGCCATGTACAGATGTCGACTTGTCCTCCGCAAACTCAGAAACGGCCATATGAACCTTCACGTGACATGAAACAGAGTCCTGTCACTGTGAGACTCTATAGTTGACTTCCATGTGGACGCCTTTGACCGCGGCTTCTTTAGATGAGTTTGCTCGAGCCAATAGGACACGAACCATGTCCACATCATTTCTGACTTGCCCATGTGGCTCGTTTTTCCTGTAGACACCTGTAACATAGATTTTCACAAAATAGCTGCGGAAAGTTGCAGCAGCTGCGGAAAGTGGCAAGATTCCGCAGCTAAATGAACAAAATCTAAATCAAATAGCAGACACAAAAATATAGTTAAAAACCATGTTAGATGCTCTTTTTCAATTAACATACAATGATATTGACAGTTTGGGAGGTTCAGGTGAGTGAAAAAGGTATAGAAAAGTGTATGGAAAAGATGCAGAATTGAGACTCAACATACCCCCACTGTGAAGGTGTTGCATGTCCTCATGCAACCAAAATTTTGATATTTCTTCCTTAGTTCATGTGCCTTGACACTTCAGCCAGCACATCCAATCCTCTCCTCCTCTTCCTTGGTGCTGCCAACATTCTGGGTTTCTTCATTAAGCACCTAAATTTGATATTAACCAGTGCTCTGCTCAACTTCTGACATTTCCTTTTCAATTTATTGTTCTTCTTCTGCCATATTCCCAGATGTAACATGGTATTATCATGGATGATTTTGTCCAATTTACCTTGTTCTTTCAATGTCTCATTTTCATTTTTGATGTGCCTATTTAAAAGCTCTAGCTCAAAGACTTCCTGTTTTAGTGATTGGACTAAATCATCCTGTACTGTATGAGGCTGAATGGACGAAGTACTGGGACCTGTAGCTGCCTTTTCCAAAGATTCTATATAGTCAGATACTTCCTGCTGCTTGGGGTCTATATCAAGTGTCATTTTTATTGGGTTGTCCCCAAAATGCCGTGAAGGAGAGTTATCTTCAAAATCTGGCTGAGAAGGGCTCACATCAACATCTTGCTGAGAATGGGATGGAGTATGTTCAATGTCTGACTGAGAATGAAATGAACCAGGTTCACTAACTGACTGAGATGGACTATGGTCAGTTGGGGACTGTTCAGATGTCTCCTCTCCCAAATCAATGAAATGAGGACCCTTCATTTGTGTTTTCCTCAATTTCCCCTTAAGTCTGCTGCTTCTTCTCACACGCTGTGGTACACTGTCCTTTTGTTTTTGTTTTCTTTTCTCTATCTTCTTGGCCAAAGATGACTGTTTTTGAAGATAAACTAATCTTTCAGATAACACTTGATGATCTTCTTCTTCAGAAGAAGGGGTTTTATGTATAGCCTCAATAGTTTTTCTCTCTTTTGGTGTTATTGGCTTCTTACCCTTGATTTCTTTCTTCTTCCTCTTTGACAATCTCTCTTCCCTATCAGTTCTTTCAATTGTAGTAGTAAGAGTATTTTGAAATTCATCAATTGTTCTTTTTCTCCTACTTCTTCTTGTTGTGCTACCTTCAGGAATTTCTTGAGTAGGAGTAATTTGGGTTTCATCATTTATTCTTTTTCTTCTACTCCTTCTTGTTGTACTACCTTCAAGAATTTCCTGAGGTTCCTCAAAGAAATTTCTAACCAGAAATTGTTCCCATGTGTCTTTCTTTTCCTTTAACTCCTTTTCAATCAAAATTTTTACAAGGCTGTGGTGATATAGATGGGGTTCTACATCTCCTAAATGTTTCTGAACAGTCACGGACATTTTCTTCAAACTATTGAATAGAAAATATGGGAGATTGAGAGTTTGATTATCTAGAAAATTCATCAGTAACCTGGTATGGTACATATACGTGGACCCAAAACGGCCTTCACATGTAATAAATTTCTGAACAACTAGCAGCAAAGTAGCCCATTCCTCTTTCAATGCATGCACAGGAATTCCTCTTTTAAAAACAGTTATGTCCATACCTTGGTTTTGTAAGATTGTTCTCCATGCTTCATCACTGATGCTTTTATTCTTAAACCAACACAAACCCTCCTGAAGAAGTTCCTTGGCTGTTGCTATAGATGCTTCATTGACCGCAAACTTAAGGTCTCCAATCTCTTCTTCCAAGCCATTAAATGACCTTGCGAATGCCTTCGTCACTTCTTTATGATAACCTCTGAATTTCTGGATAAACCGCAGCCAATTTGCTTTCTTCAATATATCCCTTACTTGCGGATATCCCTCCATAAACTTAGGTCCTTCCGGTTCTGCTCTTAGCAATTTACCCATTTTTTTCTTTCTGCTCTTCACAAATTTGCCTGCGTGAGGGTTTAATGGAAACAGAATGGTTGAATGCACAGAGATGAGCACAATGACTGTGGGTAAATGTCAGAGAGTGGGTATACAGATTATAACGTAATAGAGAGCGGAATGGAGTGAACAGAACAGAGAGGGGTTTTCGTGAGCACAACAGAGAGCACGACAGAGAGATTAACAGAGTATAACACATCCGGCAGCGTTTTGAATTTTGGTGGCTGCACAATAAATATGAGCACGTTTCAAAAACGGTTATGGATTTATGTGGCTGTAAGAGTTCGTGGTCAAATCAAATACGTCTCATTGTCACCGGTGGAATATTGGAACATGAGTGAAGATCAGGGGTTTTAATGATGGAACCGTTTGAGAATGAATGCGAGAGGATAATATGGAGATCGTGAAAGGTTATGGAATTGTCAATATAATAATTGCACATAATGGATAGAACTCATGGTTCAGAACTATATAAAAATGTGTTTTTCAATGCTATTTGAAATAAATTTTATTCATACCTTTGGAATCTTTGCCTTTTCCCTTGGTCTTCAACTAATTTCTCTTCATTGGTGTCTTGAATGCTCCATGTCTTCATTTTTTGATCCTCTCACCTGCATTTTATTTCATGATTATGGAATTAACATCTGGCTATACATTCTTTTGAAAACAGAGTTGTAGCTGCAGAATCTGCTTCTGGTTGCGGAAACTGGAGTCAGCTGCGGAAACTGACACAACTATTACTTGGATGAATGGAGATGAACATATGACAAATGACCAGATGGAAATGGTTATGAAAAAGATTTTTATTGATGAAATTGATAAAAATGAAGTGGAATGGAGTGAAATAAAGTGAAATGAAATGGAATGAAGTGGAATGGAATGGAGTGAATGGTCACAAAACTTGTGAAATGAAAGAGAGATTTTTTTTTTTGGAAAATATAGAGTGTCAGGTGTTCCTGATTTTCACCCTATATTTTCTGTATAAGACTTCCAATCAGTGATTGGTTTTCAGGCTTATACCATTTTTTATTTTTTATTTTTTTTTAACTGAAAAGAACAAAAGCTAGGCTGGTGGAGAAGAAGAATTCTTCTGTGCCAGCCTGATTGCAGAAATTTCTTGAAACATTTTGAAAAAATACTCTTTTGAGAGTGGCTTATGATAAAATTTCAATCTATGGCCATTCACAATAAGAGGAGTTTGAAACTCATCAATGGTCTTGATTCTTACCGCTCCATTGCTAAAGATCTTGTCAATCTCATATGGCCCAAGCCAATGAGTCTGAAATTTTCCTTGAAAATTTTTAAACTTGGAATCAAATAACAATGCCCAATCTCCTTCTTGAAACTTCTTCTCTTTGATGTACTTGTCATGCCATTTAGCTCTTTGATATTTAACTAGATCAGTTCTTAAAATTGCTTCTTGTCTGATCTCATCTAGCTCATTCAACTGCTCCATTCTATGCTTTTGGGCTTCTGATAAGTCCATCCCCAACTGAACTGCTATCTTGAAGGTCTTGACTTGGAAGTCAATGGGGAGCAAGACTTCTTTCCCATAAACAAGTTCATAGGGAGAATGTCCTGTTGTATTCCTCCATGTAGTTCTGTAGGCCCACAAGGCTTCTGGAAGCCTTTCTGCCCAATCTCTTCTATGTAGATGAACAGTTTTGGTATGATACTTTCAAGAACTTTGTTTGTGGACTCCACTTGACCATTTGCTTGTGGATGGTAAGGAGTAGATCTTCTGTGCTTGATTTTGTATTCTTCCATCAACTTTTCCACCAAATTGGATGTGAATTGGCTCCCCTGATCTGTCACAATTTCTCTTGGAACACCAAAGCGAGTAAAAATATCCCCATAAAGAAAATGAACAACTGAATTTTCAGTAGCAGATACTAATGCTTTAGCTTCTACCCATTTAGTAACATAATCAGTGCAAACCAATATATACTTATTTTGCTTAGATGGTGGATTAATAGGTCCAATGAAATCTAAAGCCCATTTTTCAAAGGGTTCAATGAGTACCTGTGGTTGCAATGGCATTTCATTTGAAAGGGTAGGTTTCCCTACTCTTTGGAAGCTGTCACACCTTTTGACATATTGTTTTTCATCTTTGAAGAGGGAAGGCCAATAATATCCTAAAGAGAGGATTTTATAGGCCGTCCTTTTGTCTACAAAGTGTCCGCCGCATGGTTCATCAGACATGCCTTAAGAATATCATGCATTTCATCCTCCCTAACACATCTTCTGATCACAAGATCTGGCCCTGTTTTAAACAATTCATTAGAAATCCATGAATATTTTGAACTCTCCAGAATAATTTTTCGTTTTTCACTTGGAAATAAATGTGAAGGCAGTTTCCCCGTAACCAAATAGTTAGCAATATCTGCATACCAAGGAGTCTTAATAGTTCTTGCAAACAAGTATTCATCAGGAAAATTATCCTCTACAGGACAATCTTCTTTAGTATTCTAAATCCTAGACAAGAAATCAGCTACTGTATTTTGTTTTCCTGGTCTATCCAACACAGTAATATTGAATTCTTGCAAAAGTAAGAGCCATCTTGTCACTCTGCCATTAGTAATAGGTTTGTTCATTAAATATCTAATTGCAGAATGGTCAGTATGAATAAAAGTTTCATAGCCTGTTATGTAATGTCTAAATTTATTAATTGCATGAACAACAGCTAAAAACTCTTTTTCAGTCACAGTATAGTTCAACTCTGTGGGAGTCAAATTTTTACTAGTATAATAAATGGCATAAGGAACTAAATCTTTTTGACCCAACACAGCTCCTAGAGCTGTATCTGAAGCATCCGTAGAAATATGGAAAGGGAGTTTACAATTTGGTCCTCTTAAGATAGGTGCTTCAGATATTCTTGTTTTCAAAGTTTCAAAAGCTGATTGACAATCAGGATCCCATTTGAATTCACAATCTTTTGTAAGCAATTTGAAGAGTGGAGATGCAATTTTAGTGAAGTTTTCTATAAATCTTCTACAGTAACCAGTAAATCCTAGAAAACTTCTAACATCTCTTTGACAATTTGGAATAGGAAACTTGGAGATGACTTCAACTTTTGATCTATCAACCTTAATCCCATCTCCTGAAATATGATATCCTAAAACAATCCCTTCAGTAAACATCATAAAGCATTTTTCATGACTTAATGAAAGTTTTGTTTCTTTACATCTTATAAGAACTTTTTCCAAATTTTCTAATGCCTCTTCAAATGAATTACCATAAACTGTAAAATCATCCATATAAACCTCTACACAATCATGGATTAGATCAGAAAAAATTCCTAGTATTGCTCTTTGGAATGTTGCAGGTGCATTACATAACCCAAAAGGAAGCACTCGGTAGGCAAAATTTCCCCATGGACAAGTAAATGTGGTCTTATCTTGATCCTCAGGTGCTACCTGAATTTGATTATAGCCACTAAAACCATCCAAAAATGAAAAGTACTTTTTACCTGCTAATGTATCTAATACCTGATCGATAAAAGGCAAAGGCAAGTGATCCTTCAAAGTTGCTTTGTTCAATTCCCTGTAATCAATGCATACCCTCCATTTACCATTCTTTTTAGGTACTATAACCAAAGGAGAAACCCATCGGCTATGTGAAATTGGATAAATGAAGTTTACATTGAGAAGTTTTTGGAGCTCTTCTTTCACTATCTCCCTAAGATTTGGATTCATCCTTCTTTGAGGTTGTCTGATTGGTCTACTGTTTTCCTCAATATAGATATGATGGATGCAAGTCTTAGGATCAATACCCTTCATGTCGGTATACTCCCATGCAAATGCAGTAGAATGTTTTTGCAAGATTCTGGTTAGTTCTTCTTGTTGTGACTTCTCCAAATGTTTGTTGATATTCAATGTTTTTCCTGGAAAAATCTCAATAGCAGAATTACCAAAATCTTCCATAGAGTAAAGAGACATTTGTCTTGATGATAAATATTCTATGTCGGATTCCAACTGAAATTGTGTGGGGTCATATTCTGAAGATGTCTCAAAATTTTCTAATGTGTTCAGAATTTGACTATCCTCACTGATTTCAGAAATGGTAAAGACAGGTTGTATAGTGTCCTCATCATCAACCCATTCATTGTCTCCTACTTCTATGATTGCTCTTGCTGGAGGATACAAATTGAATTTCTTTGTTGAATTACCATTAGAAATGTACATGTCCCCAGATCTACAACTAATAAAAGCCTCAGCTGTGGCTAGCCAAGGTCTTCCTAAAATAAGTGGGTGCCCTCCTAGATTACTCTTGGGAGTCAAAATCATAAAATCTACTGGATATTCCCAAGAATCTAAGGAGACTGAAATATCTTCTAATACACCATCTGGTTTAATAACTGATCGATCTGCAAGTTGCAGTAAAGTAGGTGTAAAGAGAAGATTAGGAAGTTTTAGCTGTTCCATAGTCTGTCTACTCATAATGTTGATAGCAGCCCCTAAGTCAATCAATGTGTTTGGAATTTCTATCCCATTTATATGTGTCTTGACAATTGGACTTCTTAGATCTACATACTTCTGCATGGTAATTTTTCCCATCATAATATCTGCAGTCTTTCCTACCAGGTGGATTCTTCTTGTGTCTTTTAGTTTCCTTCATGGTCTTTTGAAACTCAACTCCTTTATGGTTTTTGCTAGAATAGGAATCTCTCGAATGGCTTGTAGCAAGGGAATCTTGATACAAACATTCTTCAATTCATCTAGAAAATCATAGTTAGGCAACAAGATTTGTTTTTCCACCCCCTTGTCAATTTGTAGTCTTTCGGGAAAAGGAGGTGTAGATAAAGATGCAGGTTGCTCAACTATAGGAGTTGTGGGTGTTGACTTTTCTTTTTCTTTTTGAATGTTTGAATTTTGAAGAGATTCTTCCTCAAAACCCTTATTGACTTGAAGAGAGTCCTCCTCAGAGGTATCTTGCTCTTGAATATCTATAGAAGGTTTTTCTAAAACTCTACCAGATCTGAGTTGTACATCGTTGAGAGGAACAATCATATTTGTAGGAAATTGTTGTCCTTATACCATGTAAATATTCTGAGGATTCTTATTATTAGGATTTGTAATGGCTGAGCTGGAAGTTGAATTGTCTTTTGTTGGTATGGGAGCATGAGTTGGGGATTTGGATTTTGTTGAGAAGGTTGTTGTTGTGGAAATGGCAATGAAAGTTGTGGATTTGAATTTGGAAGTTGTGGAGCTTGTTGATTTTGAAAAGATGGAGGATATTGATAAAATTGAGTAAATCTCCCATAAGGATTTTGCATCCCTTGTACCCATGGCTGATATGGATTCTGATGTTGGGGCCAAGGTTGTTGCCAAGGATTCCAACTTGGTGGGGTTTGAAAATTCATAGGGTTGTTACACCCTTGAGTTTGCTGTCCCTGCCAAGGTCTCCTTGCAACAAAACAGAGAGATTCTATTGAATTTGGGTCTTCTTGAAAGACAGCTTTGAGTCCAGGAATTGAAGGACAATCCTTGATCTCATGATTCTCTGAGCAAATCATATATGTTTCTACAACTTTTTCATCCAAGGTACATTCCCTTAAAGCATGTTTCTTCCTACATTTTGGACAAAAGATGGCTAAAGCGTCTGTTTCTGCTTTCTACTTGTTTTGGATTTTAAGGGTGTCTAGTTGTTCACTAAGGCTCCCTAAGATATCAGTTTTGAACTCATCAAGAATGTTACCAATATCTGCCCTACTTACTGATCCAGTTGCAGATTTGTTAGCCCTAATAAGAGAAGGATCCCTAGGCCCTTTTCCTGTTTTAGATTTTCCTCTTGAGAGATGGACACATAGTTCTGTTATATCACGAAGTGGAAGTTGAGAAATGTCTCCTTTCCCCATCATTTTTAAAATATCTATCCATTCATCTCTAATGGCTTTTAATATGAGGGCTTTCAAGGTTTCATCATCTAAGTTGCTCATCTTTGCTCTTTTCAAGTTGTATTGAAATCTTTCAAGTAAGTCTTCCAAATTTTCATCTTCTTTTTGCATCATTTTAAATACCTCATCCTTGTGATTGGTGGGCATACAATAGTCCAAGTATCTATCCAAAAATGTTTGTTTCATATCATTCCAAGTCCTAATATATTGAGTGGCTAATCCCATGAACCATTTCAAAGCAGATCCTTTCAAAGTTGAAGGAAACAGTTTGAGTTTTTGAGAATCTTCCATATAGTCATAGGTTCGGCACACAACTTCAAACTCAAACAGAAATGTTTCAGGTTCCTCACTTCGCAATCCATAAAAGTTAGGGAGGACAGATGGTGAGATATTTTTCATTGTTGCATGAGTTTTCTCATCAACTATAGGGAATCCAAACAAGTTGTCTCCTTCCCTATTTCTACCATTATTTCCTTCACCATTGTTGTCTCCATTGTTTCCTCCTCTTCTACCTCTACCTCTACCTCCATCTATTACTTCCTCTGCCATGATAGTTTCTTTAGAGTCCTTAAAGTCCTATAGTTCTTCTATCAAGGGAGGATGAGAGAGAGTCTCTTTGTTTTCTAAATGGGATTTAGTAGGTGGTATAGGAGAATCCTCTAATTCAGCTGCTCCTTGAATTCCAAAAATCTTAAGGCTAAGGGTAGATGGTGGTGAATCTGGTCTATGCCTTGAAGAAGATGGAGTTGTGAAAATCGAACTCTTGGCTTTAGCTATAAACCTTCCCCTAGAATCTCTTACTCTATGCATGTCATTTTTTATTTTTTAAAAAGTTGGGCTAATAATTCTCTTTCTGATCTTCCAGATCACACTAGGTGCAAGAAGAGAGCATACTTAATAAATTACTAAACCAATAACTCTCTTTTCTGATCCTCCAGATCACACTAGGTGCAAGAGGAGAGCATACTTTAAGAAGTTATCAAGTTTTCCCTTCTTTTATGATTTTATGTTTTTTTTTTTAAGAAATTGGCTACCTAGTTACACTTCCCCGGCAACGGCACCAAAATGTTTGGTCAATTTAGTGTGTCCTAAATTGTTGCATTTAATTTGTCAATCCGGGATTCGTAAGCTGATGAAGGGCAGTGCACTATATGTGCAAGATAACCTATCTCTTAACTTTTTGTCGTTTTTGGTTTTCTAAGATGAAATGGAAATTCTAAAATGAAAACAAGTGTGGTTATGTTTATTCAAGGAAATGATATCCTCTATAATGATTTACCAACTTGAAACTTAAAAAGGAATTTGAAAATTACAATGACAAAACTTGAAAGGAAATGAAAATGCGCTGCTGAAATGAAAAGATGATGCTAATCTAATGAATCAAAACAGTGAACTAGTGAGCATGAAACCAAACTATTCTTGTTGCTGTCTAAACACAAAATAAATTATGCTGAAAGAAATCCAAAAGTTGCAATAAAGTAAATTTAAATCAATTTACATCAACTTGTCTTTTGATCCCTCATCATTAGTCCAGCTATGATTTTCGGAAGTAACCATAAACAACTTGAGTAACTGATATCTAATTTGCGAAAAGTAAACTAATATCAAACCATACATTCATAATTCAATCCCTCACCATCAGTCCAGCTGTGGCTTTCAGAGGTAACTGAAGATGTCATGCACAATTTAATATATCTAAATTTGCAGAAAGGAAACTAATACCAAACTACACATTTCATAATACAATCCCTCACCATCGGTCCAGCTGTGGCTTTCGGAGGCAACTGAAGATGTTATGAGCAGTTTAATATATCTAAATTTGCAGAAAGGAAACTAATACCAAACTACACATTTCATAATACAATCCCTCACCATCCGTCCAGCTGTGGCTTTCGGAGGCAACTGAAGATGTTATGAGCAGTTTAATATATCTAAATTTAACTACTGAACCAATTAAGCAAAACTGAGTTAAACCAAGCAATACTGAAATGAAACAGAAACTAAGAAAAACACATTAGCAGCAGAACAATGTTAATTCCATGTCATTATTCAAAAAGCTATGAAAATGCCCGGGCTGCCTATCTATAACCTGAAACAAGAACACTGATCAATGATTAACAACATAAAACATGAAAGACAGAAGTGAAATGGAAAGCATGAAAGTTTATAAACAGAAATGAAGCATATGTATCATGAAAAATGCAATGTATAAACATGTGAATGGATTATGGCACAATGAGCTTTAAAGAAATGAAATAAGAACTATACACTAATGCACAAAACCTTAGCTGAGCAGGGGCCCTCTACACCGGCCTTGGCAACGATCTTCAAGTACGAATTAAGTTGGAAAACAGAGTCTTCTTATATTAAAATGCAGTCATAACAGTATGGTAGTATTACGGCTCAAAGGCAGCGTAATTACATTACAGAGCAGACTAATAAAAGATAACAGAGACTAATCGAGACTAACTCTATATGCGTATGCAAACGCATTATATATAACAAAAGAAATATAACTGTCTCCTAAAGTTTATGCTGGTGGAGAACACGTAGACCATTACGTCCACGGATCTAGGATCATGGCCCTATTGCAAAGTAAATCTATGAGGAATGGATGCTTGAATTCGGCTATGAAGCCATGTACAGATGTCGACTTGTCCTCCGCAAGCTCAGAAACGGCCATATGAACCTTCACGTGACATGAAACAGAGTCCTGTCACCATGAGACTCCATGGTTTACTTCCATGTGGACGCCTTTGACCGCGGCTTCTTTAGATGAATTTGCTCGAACCAATAGGACACAAACCATGTCCACATCATTTCTGACTTGCCCATGTGGCTCGTTTTTCCTGTAGACACCTGTAACATAGAGTTTCACAAAATAGCTGCGGAAAGTTGCAGCAGCTGCAGAAAGTGGCAAGATTCCGCAGCTAAATAAACAAAATCTAAATCAAACAGCAGACACAAAAATATAGTTAAAAACCATGTTAGATGCTCTTTTGCAATTAACATACAATGATATTGACAGTTTGGGAGGTTCAGGTGAGTGAAAAAGGTATAGAAAAGTGTATGTAAAAGATGCAGAATTGAGACTCAACACCTCCTACTCTTTAAGCAATTTTAGAACCAAGGGAAGTTGCATAAGATTAGATTGGCCTTCCAAACCCCAATGCACATATGCAGGGCCCCTAATAAATGGATGTTGGAGAGACAACTTGTAAAATGGTGCTCTTGCCTCCCCCTCCAGTGAATGTTTTTATATAGTCTAATGGACTTCTGGGCCCCTCTGTAGGATCTACATAGTCCATTTTTTTCTATCATTTTTTTTGAAGTATTGGTTGGATTTTCACTTTCATTCAACATTACAACTATTTAAAACCATTAGACTTTGGCCTCTTGAATTTTTGAAACACCTCTATGTTTGTTGATTTTAATTGATGAAATTCTTGGCCCTCTTTTTGTTTGATATAATTTTCGATTGTTTCCTGTTAGAAAAGAAAAGAGAAATAATTATTTTAAAATTATAATATGTACTCAGAGAAAATTAAACAAAATGATTTTATGAATTATATTTCAATATGTAGTGAAATCAGAGGTGATATTATATATTTCATAAATGAACATGCTACATCACAAGTTAATTGAAATCTCATTACACTATTAAAAAAAAAAATAGAAAAATAGTAATTATAAATATTACATAGAAATTTATAAAACTAATTTTAAACAAAAAAAATTTGAAAATAATTCATATTTCAATTTGAATTCTAGTTTTATTTCATCACCCTATTCTATTTAATGTGATATAAATCTAATTTTAAACAAGGATTAATTTAAAATAATTTATATTTCAATTCAAATTACAGTTTTTTTTTATCACTATATTCTATTTAATGTGGTATAATAATTCTTTTTATTTAATAGAAATACACATTTATATTAACATTATAATTTTTTTTTTAATTTCTATAATTAATTTTTTTTTTCACGTATATTTTTAGGTTAATTTTGTTTGAAATTGTTACGATAAAAATATATAAAAGTAATAGAAATAATAATAATCATTTATAATGATTAAATTAAACAATAATTAGTTATTGAATAGGCATGTCTCTAAGGGCATGACCGTTCATGAAGGAGCACCTCCCTAGGTATATAAGCGGGCCCTCATTTGTAACAATCTCACATCTCACATATATATATACCTTATCATCAATGGATGTCGTTGTGTACCAATTGTTATGAAGATTATTGCGAAGTACAAACTTTGTTCATTATATTGGTATCAAAGTTGCTCAATTCTTTGGTCGCTAAACTGCTAGAGAGAACCAGTCTGAACTGACCTTTGGCGAGTAATCCTTCGCAAACCTTGTTGTCATTGCAATTTTTCAAACCAGGAGGTAACTCCTCAAATCATAATGTGTATTAGCTGAAGAATGTACATGTATTTATACATGGAGGTGAGGCTATTGGGATTCATCTCCCAATGAATCTTGGCCTTCCTTATTTCCTAGTATTATTTATTATAAAATATTACATATCCACACCCAACCCATAGGATTAGGTGTCAACATTCCCCCCTTTAATCCGAAGAGATGTTGGTGAGTCCAAGCATCAATCTGAACTTTTCAAACTTTTCTCTGCCAAGTGCTTTGGTGAAGATATCGGCAGTTTGCTCATTTGTGGAACAGTAATGTAGATGGATGGTTTTGGCCTGAACATGATGTTGAATTAGATAGTATTTTGTATTGATGTGCTTTGTTCGATCATGGAACTTTGGGTTCTTGGCCAACTTTATTGTAGAAGTTTTGTCGATCATGAGTGGTGTGGAATACATTTGTTTCATCTACAAATCTTCCAGGACTTTCCGAAGCCACACAATTTCCTTTGTTGCTTCAGCTGCTACCACATATTCTGCCTTGGTCGTGGAATCTGCTGGAACTGACTGTTTGCGTGATCTCCATGAGACAGCTCCTGATCCAAGACTCATGGTGTAACCTGTAGTAGACACCCTTGTTTCTTTGTCGCCATCAAAGTCTGAATCAGAGTATCCGATCAAGCTGAAGTCGCCTACCTGTGTATATTTGAGTCCAAAGTCTTGAGTCCCCTTCAAGTACCTTAACACTCTTTTTGCAGCAGACCAATGTCCTTCACAAGGTTTTTGCATGAACCTTGAGAGGATTCCAACGGCAAATGAAATGTCAGGTCTGGTGGTGGTCAGGTAGATAAGACTTCCTACAAGCTGTCTATACTTAGTTGCATCCTCAAATTCCTTCCCTTCAATAGATGTGAGCTTCAAGTTTTGTTCCATTGGAGTGGTTAAGTGATTACATTCATCCATGCCAAACTTGTTCAAGAGATCTCCAATGTACTTCTTTTGAGAAAGAAATATGAATTTAGGATGTTGAATTACTTCAATACCCAAATAGTAATGAACATGACTCAAATCAGTCATTTCAAAACCTTTCTTCAACTCTTTCTTCATGGATGCAATATAGCTCTCATTGTTTCCTGTTATCAAAAGATCATCTACATATACCACAAGATATACAACTGTTTTTCAAACTTTCTTAACAAACAAAGTTGCATCATCAAGATCAAAATGTTTGAAGTCAAGTTTCAGAAGATGCTCGGTTAATTTCTCATACCAGGCTCGTGGTGCTTGCTTGAGGCCATACAAGGATTTTATAAGCTTGTAAACTTTGTGTTCTTGACCCTTTACCACAAATCCTTCTGGCTGGGACATATAAACTTTTTCCTTTAGATCTCCATTCAAGAAGGTTGTTTTTACATCCATCTGATGGACTTTCCATCCATTCTGAGCTGCTAGGGCAAAGAGAGTCCAGATGGTGGTCCATTTTTCTATGGGAGAAAAAGTTTCTTCATAATCGATTCCTTATTTTTGTGCAAAACCTTTTGCCACAAGCCTGGCCTTGAGCTTGTCAAGTGAGCCATCTACTTTATACTTGTTCTTGTAGACCCACTTACAGCTAATTGGTTTTGTTCCCAAAGGCGGATCAACCAGCTTCCAAGTGCCATTCTTTATCAAGGCATCATACTCCTTTTGCATCGCTTCTTTCCATTCATCATGAGAAGCGGCTTCTTTGAAGGAAGTTGGTTCATGATCTGTAGACAAACTCAATTCACGGTTATAAGCAATATCCATATCAACAGGAGAATCAGAATTATCTACATCACCTTCGATTTGTTTAGTGGAACTTCTTGTTCCTGTTTTTCCAACCTCATCAGGATGAACATTCTCCAGTGTCTTTGTCAGCCATTTGGGAGGACCTTTTTGAGATGGCCCAGGCTGGTCATTTGACTGAGTTGGGATTGATTCAAGATTCAATCTCCCAATTCTGTCAATCACATCATCCAATGTGTCATCCGTGGTTGTTTCTTCATGTGGGGGAGAGAGTGCTTCAGGACACGATTCCACAGTTTGATTCAATATCGGAATCCCCCCTTCAAGATGTGGAATCTCATTATCAAATTCTTGGAAAGACTTTGCATGTGTGAATCTATCCAGGCGATCAAGTTGCTGCTCAACAACCTTGTCACTCTTGGAAGATTCAAGGAATATGACATCTCTTGCTATTATAAACTTCTTATTTTCTTCATCATAGAGACGATATCCTTTGGAGGTATTGGAGTACCCCAAGAAGATACATTTTCGACTTCTAGCACCAAGTTTGTTCCTTTGACCCTTGGGTATCAAGGCATAACAGGTGGACCCAAGGAACCTGAAATGCTTTACCGAAGGAATGTGGCCATGCCACATTTCAAAAGGAGTTTGTTTCTAATTGAACTTGAAGGACACCTATTCTTTATGTAAACAACACATAGAACTGCATCAGCCCAAAACATCAATTTTACATTCTTGAAAAATAACATGGAGCGAACCATATTTAAAATGGTTCTGTTCATTCTTTCAGCTACACCGTTCTGTTGTGGATTATATGGCACAGTTGTTTGATGTTTGATTCCATGTTGACGAAGATAATTTTCAAATTCGTTTGAAGTGTATTCTTTTCCATTATCAGTACGTATAGAGCCAATATGTGTTTGTGCATCATTTTCAATCCATGCATGAAAATTCTTGAAAGTTTGAAAAGCATCAGACTTATTCTTCAATAAGTAAATCCAACACATTCTGGTGTAGTCATCAATAAATGTCATCATGTATTTATTTCCATTTTCAGAAGCAATAGGCATAGGGCCACATAAATCTGAATGAACAAGCTCAATTTTTCTATGTGCTCTAGAGTGTGAATCATGAAATGGTTGTTTGCTATGCTTTCCTAGAATACAAGCATCACATTCCTTAGGTTTTCTAGGAATTGTAGGCAGTCCATCAACACCATTTTTCTTCAACAAACGAAGGCTGTCATAGTTTAAGTGTCCAAATCTAGCATGCCATAAAAGACTTGATGGAAATGTACCTTCATCATGATGTGAGCTGAATGCAAAGTTTTGAGCATGAGCAGATGAACCTTTCAGCTTCAAGAGTCTCCCTTCTTCTATTCCCTCCATGACAAGTGAGTGATCTGATGCTGATCTGACCTCTGCCTTGCCATCAAACAAGTGAACTGAGTGTCCTTGCTGCCGGATTTCGATCAGGGACAGCAAGTTTCTCTTCAACTCCGGGAAGTATAGAACCTCATGTAGGATATGATCAGGAAGACCAGGCAGTTTAAGCCTGACTGTGCCAAGCCCTGATGGCTTGAGTTTGGATTTATCTGCGAAATATACTGCTCCATCAACTTTGTCAATGAATTCTTCAAAAAAATCTTTTCTAAATGTCATGTGACATGTTGCTCCTGAATCTAGCAACCAATCATCTCTCCATGAAGTAAATGAAACATCAAACAAGTCTTCGGTTACTCCATTGTTACAATGTGCTAGAACATAATGAGCGGATTCAGGTGCTTTACCTTTGTCTTTGTCATTAGTTTTACCTTTGTCTTGATTTCTTTGCTGCTCAATTTTCTCCCATGGTGTTCTGCATTTGGATGCATCATGTCCATATTTATTGCAACGTGTGCAATGAAGATTGGATTTGTCAGATTGTCTGCCCCCCCTTTCTGTGAAGTTTCTTCTTCCTCTTCCTCTTCTACCACCTCTTCCTTTGGATGAATCTGGAGCATGACTCTTTTCTCTATGTGCCAAGTATGCAGCCTCTTCGGAAGACGAAGGGACTGTCATCTTCCCGAAAGCTTTCTCTCTTTCTGCAAACTTTTTCTCAAGTGTATCAAAGGTGATATGCTCAAGGTTCCCACTTGCTTGCAAAGACTCAAGATAATGTGAGTATGTCGGATATAATGCCTTAACATATGCTATAAGAGGTATGTCCATTTTTACACCAGTGCTATCAATATCATGCATGATAGATCTAACTTCTGAAGCTAAAGCAAGGGGATCATCATTCTTCATTTCAAGACTGAACAACTTAATCATCAATTGAACATTTTCTAATTCTGAATGTGAGTCATAGAGTTCTTTTAGCTTGCTCAAGGAATCATAGGCATTTGAGAATGATGAAATATGGCAACTCACCTCTTCATTTACGGAAGCTGCAATCAAGGCATAGGCCTTGCAGTTCTTGTTTTCCAAAATGGCGAACTCTTTGTCTGAAGTGGGCTTTGCTGGTGGATTTCCTTCTTGTCCTTCACAGATTCCTTTCCACAACTCATTAAAAATGAGTGTGTGTTTAATCTTCCAAGACCATTCAAGATAGTTCTCTTTGCCGGAGAGAACCACCCCAACAATAGATATGAGAGAATGCATTAGTTTGCTGGAAAAAATTCTTTTGAAGAGGAAAAATTTTGCTAGAAAATTTTCAATTCTGGAAATTTGCTCAATTAAAGGGGACAAAAACTCTTGCTAAAAATACTGAATTCTGCACCAAAAAAATATATGTATTTTTTTTGTGTTTGAAGAAAGGAAATTTATATGTATTGAAAATATGGTGAGTGGGGGGGGGGGGCGGTATTCAATATGACAGTGAGAATAAATGGCGGACAGAACGTAATATGGAGTGAAATGATGTAATATGGAGTATTCAATATGGCGGACAGAACGTAATATGATATGGTGCGTTGTAAAGCTGGAATGGTATTACATATGGTGCAACTATGGGATGGAGGGCGTAGTGAGTATTAAAACAGCGCGGGGATATTATATGACAGAGGTAAAGCCGCAAGGGTATTATATGACAGAGTTTGTAAATCCATTGGCTGTGATATAATCGAGCGGTGTATGCGTAGAGTTGTGAACATATGAACCAGGTTCGACACTCCACGTATTACAACATATGAACCGAGCGCAATAACATATGAGGGAGGTATTATATATGCAGCGTATTGTAAATGGAGTGGTTTTGAGTGCGGTGGTATGGATGATAAAAGAGGCGGTGGTATTATATATGAGTGTGTTTATATAAATGGAGGGCCGACAGGCGGAGACTGCTGTAGAGTGTGGTTATGTATAGGTCGGGGAGAGCGTGGGAATGGGAATGCAGAACTGGAGGGCC
Organism: Pinus albicaulis; assembly: GCA_034641835.2. Lineage (NCBI taxonomy): Eukaryota > Viridiplantae > Streptophyta > Pinopsida > Pinales > Pinaceae > Pinus > Pinus albicaulis. The sequence continues at coordinate 28,206,276 of CM076584.1, read as the reverse complement.
GAGGGGTGGAGAATTTTGTAGAGTGTGGAGTTAGGATAGCGCTTTTACAAATAGAGCGGCGTTTGAATATGACAAAGCTGTATTGCAGTGAGAGCGCTATTATATGGACAGAACGATGGATACCACGCTGTATTATTGACTATGACAGAGTGTTGAATGGAGTAGGGATAGCGGATGGTGGGTGAGGGAAATTTGAGGTACGTTGGGTAGGTGAGGGAGAAGTGAGGGAGAACGCACTGGGTTGGGTAGGTGAGATTTTGAAATTGCAGGACTTTAATAACCGAATTTGCAGGTGTGTGTAGGGGCTGCATATTGTAGTATTTCAGGAACTGCAGAATTGTAGAATCTTCAGGAGCAGCAGGAGCTGCAAATGTCAGAGTTGTGCAGAGATAAAAAAAAAAATGCAGAATAACAGTATATAGCATCAATTTAATGGAGCAGCAAAACTATACAGAAAAACTAACTGAGCAAAGGAATGAGGGAGTTACACCACAGGAAAAAATGCCAATAGTGGGACTGGCTCTGATACCATGTCAAACCAGGAGGTAATTCCTCAAATCAGAATGTGTATTAGCTGAAGAATGTACATGTATTTATACATGGATGTGAGGCTATTGGGATTCATCTCCCAATGACTCTTGGCCTTCCTTATTTCCTAATATTATTTATTATACAATATTACATATCCACACCCAACCCATAGGATTAGGTATCAACACAATTGAAGCATTTTTCTACACAAATTTTAGATTTTCTTTGTTTCACTAGTTTCATCATTCAGGCCCTTTGCCGTTTAATTGTTTTTATAAAATATTTAAAAGAATAATAAAAAATAAAAATTATATATATATATTGTAAAAAAAAATATAGAGAAAAAAAGAGTAATAAAAGAAGATGAAAAAAAAATTCAAATTGATATATTGAAAAATATAAAAATTAAAATTAAAATAATATAATATATTAAAAAAAAATGAGAAAACAAAAATGAAATTCATAAAAAGAAAATTAAAAAATAAATCACAACATGAAAACGACCACTATTGAAAATTCGTTTGAACAGATTGCATAGTCGTCGCTCTTAGCATGTCCATGTCGCCGCCGCCGGAGCTCGTCCTACACCACCACCGTATTCGAGCCCACCAATAACAACCTTATCTACCGCCGGACTTTCCCACACCACATCACCACCAACAATGCCAGTTCGACGTCATATGCAGCCATAGTGCTAAACCGACTCTCTTGCCTTCGACTGGTGCATCCACCCTTCTGTCAAGTCATCATCGCCTTTGCCTTGAGAATTTAGTTATCATTGTCACAGCTTTCCATCCAATCACCCACCTTCCGTTACACACACTGTTTCCATCAACCATTTTTTTCTTCTACTTCGTTGACCTTGACCATACAAAAATTGCATGGTCTAATTCAGTGATTCGACCAAACACAATTTCACAATTCTCTAGAGTTTAGATCATCGCACAAAATTATGCTCTTGGGTTATCTTATTTAGGGAATTTTATCCATGTGAATTTTGTGTATTTTTGTACATAAGGTTTTAGACACCATTAATTCGTTTGTACAGTACTATTCTCGCTATATGACTTTAAGTCATGGCCCTTGATATATATAAGGGACTATATATATAGAAAAAAATGGGGTTATAAAGATAATTACGCCGAAGGCATTTTTTAAGGGAGTGGTTCATTACAAGGCTTCGTTGTATGTCCATATCCACTTAGAGGCTACCAAGTGTAGTGTATAGAGAACCACTTACATGTTACCAACTGTTGAGAGTCATGGTTGCTACCACAATTTCTCTGTTGTTTGTCGTCTGTTTCCTTAGTACGGACCTGCATGTTCATATAATGCAATTTCTATACCGTATTTCCGTCAATTTGTTTGTCTACTACAATTTCCCTGTCATCTTTTTGTTGATATTTGGGTCTGGTCCTCCTCCTCCAATGGTCACCCCAATAATGGTGACAAATTTGATGTTGGAAATACACAAGAAAATGGAGACATTGTCATGCAATATTAATAGGGTCTATACATAACAACTTTTTGTTGGAATTTCTGATAATTCCTTAACAAAATAATATGCACAGAGATGGAGCAAAACACTCTATTTCATTAAAACTTTGAACTATTACAAAATAAAATTTTCCCTCAAAACTGTTGTTCTGTATTTTCAATCAAAACTCTCCTCTTTTCCTTTTTCATTCGCTGCTACACACACAACTTCCTCCTTTTATTGCTCTCGGCGTACACAGTCTCCGTTCTTTTTGTTATCCACTTACTACGCACTATTGTCTATTACACACACACACACACACACACACACATTTATGTTTACAATATATATGATAAAACATTTAACCTAAGTTTTAACCCTCTTTAAATAAAAAAAATAGCACTCGCATATTTGTAAAATTACATTAAAATTTTAAAACTTTAAACCAAATTTAAAAACCTTATGAAACCATTTTGCGAAACATTTCAATACACTATGCGACGAGTTATCGCATCGATCAACTTGTCGTCTAATTGTGCACCAAAGATTTACGACGATGTGCCATTGGCCAAAGGGCATTGAGCTAGCAATGGTGGGTCTTTCCTTATCGCACGATCGCCGAGGTGAGGTGACGTCAACACGAAATCATGCAATATGGTTTTGATTGGTCAGAGGTTTTTCGACGTGATATGGTGGTGAGGATCTATTGTGTAGGTTGGATAAGGGTGATGACGTAGGCTTCAAAGCTTGCGATAAGCTCCTATTGGCTGCGGGATAGGTGACATGGAATTGTGGGGTCCACAGAACTTGCGTGGACAATTTGAATTCAAAACGAATGCATGGGTTTTATAATGGTTGGTGGATGGAGATTATGGTGGGTATGTGTAAGAGTTAAATGGCTGAGGTAACGTGGTTGCAAGCCACGATTTTGTATATTTGGAGAGGGCTACGACCATGGGGAAAAAATGGTTTTGCAGGGATTTAAACCCAGAGATTTAATGCACGATTGAGTGCCAAAACAAAACTGGAAATTTTTGCTGTTGTTGTCCTCTGGTTTTCCCATAAAAAATGAATTTTTTTTTCCTACTGCTCAAGTTGTAGTTGGGATTAATTTCAACACTCCCCCTTAATCACAACTGCTATTTTCTTTCATACCCAGACACTTCTTGAGAAAATTAAAACTTTTCTGCCCCAATGGTTTTGTTAAAATATTAGCAAACTGCTCTTCTATTCTACAATGCTTCAGAACAATGTCTCCATTGTTCACTAATTCTCTGATGTAGTGATACTTTGAATCAATGTGTTTTTTTCTTTTATGAAACACTGAATTCTCAGATAAAGATATTGTTGAGCTATTATCACAATAAACTATTGTGCATTTTACCTGTTCATGACACAAACTTCTTAACATTCTCCTCATCCATATTGCTTGACATGCTGCTACTGTAGCTGCCACATACTCTGCCTCTATTGTTGATAAAGCCACAATTGGTTGTTTCTTAGAAGCCCATGAGATGGCTCCTGATCGCATATGAAAAACATATCCAGAGGTGCTTTTCCCGTCATCTGTACTTCCAGCCCAATCACTGTCAGTATATCCAATTAATTCAAAAAAATTTGAAGAGGTGTATAAAATACCATACCTCTTTGTTCCTTTCACATACCTCAGAATTCTTTTTGTTGCTTGCCAATGTGCCTCCTTTGGCCTTTCCATAAATCTGGAAGTTAAACTCACAACATGCATAATATCTGGCCTAGTTGCAGTCAAATACGTAAGGCTGCCGACTATGCTCTTATACAAATTTGGATCAAAATCCTTGTTGTTGTCTTCTTTACTCAACTTCAATCCCATCACTGTAGGATTAATTGATGTCTTGTAATCCTACATGTTAAATCTTTCCAAAACTTCTTTTACATATTTTTCTTGAGAAATAAAAATCTTATTTTCATTTTTCTCTACTTCTATTCCTAAGAAGTATCTCAGCAATCCCTTGTCAGTCATTTCAAATTCTTCTTTCAGACTGTCTTAAAATTTTCAATGAGATAATTATTATTACCTGTGAACATCACATCATCAACATACAAAACAACAATGAGCATCTTACAATATTTTTCTTTGATGTATAATTTGGGTTCTCCTTCACATTTTTCAAACCCATTTTCCAGTAGATAGGCATCTATCCTACTGTACCATGCTCTTGGTGCTTGTTTCAGCCCATATAGAGCTTTCTTCAATTTGCATACTTTGTGCTCTTGGCCTTCTTTCTCATAGCCCAGAGGTTGTTCAACATAAACCTTTTCCATCAATACTCCATTTAGGAATGCTGATTTCACATCCATTTCATAAATTTTCCACTTGTGTTGTGCTGGTATGGACAACACTGCTCTTACTGTTTCCATTCTTGCAACTAGTGAAAACTTTTCCTCACAATCTCTTCCTTGTTGCTGCTTGTAGCCTTTGACAACAAGTCTGGCCTTGTGCCTTTCATTCTTGCCTTCAGCATTGCTTTTTGTTTTATAAACCCATTTTACTCCAATCACTTCTTTTCCTTTTGGGAGATCAAATAATTCCCATGTTTTGTTCTTCTCTATTGCATCTATTTCTTCATCCATAGCATCTATTTGTTTCTTATCTTTTACTTCTTCTTTAAAATGAATAAGATCTTCTACATGAAAATACAATGCAAATAAAGAGTTCATATCTTATTCTTACTCATAAATTTCATTCAGACTTCTAAATCTGGTTCCTCTTTCACTTGTTGAACTTGTGCTTATAGAAGCACTCAAATATTCTCCTTGTGATGTGCTTGGAGAAGCACTGTCATCACTTCTGTTGGAGAGGTAAATCCCCTCTGTGGACAGAGGCGATCCCTACTAGCCCAGATCGGGTCTAGCAACAACCGAGTCATGCTAAGACGCAAGTTCCTAATTGCAAAAGACCAAGATGTGACAAGAGGCCTACCTTAAGTCCTACGCTGCTATCGTTTGTGGAGAAGATGGCGCTTCCGTCCCTTGCTTTGGCAGATCACAATTGTCCCGCTCGATGCGATCGAACACCTACATGCAAAAGAAGAAACAACAAACACACAAGCGTAAAACCTAATACATGTAATTATGTATCAGTCAAAGAAGATACAACTCATAACATAAAACATAAACATCTGAGTGGAACCATAATCAAAGTCGTTTATTATTAATTAGAACAAGGAAAGATACAACCTAAGCTCTGACACTGGATCTTCCTTCGGTGGGTTGACAGAGGAATACATCTCGATAAAGCTCGTTGGGAATAGGACAAGTCTCTCTCTCTTCGGTTGTCTGACGATAATCTCCTTACTAATGATTCAATTCTATTCAGGCTAGCTTGCAAATGGAAAATGACAAGCTTATATAGATGGTGGAAGGGGAGTTTGGATCCCTACAATGGTGGGATTGGCCCTATCCTCAAGGAAGCTTCCATGATAGGTGGGAAACCACTTCCCCTACATGGAGATCTGGAGCCAAAACTCCCAACTCATTTTAGAGACTCATTCAGGAGTTGGTTGGAATCAAACTTCTGCCATTTATTTGTAAAAAACAATCCTTATTAAGCCTGTCACAGGCGATACACTAGGATAGAGCGCCAGTTGGTGCGCCCTCTTTGGTGGATTTCCCCCATTGGCGCGAGGGCTGAACTGGCTAGTCACACCAAGGCCAAAAGGGCTATTTTTAGGCCTTTTCACAGGAAATTGTCTTCAGGGGAATGATTGTCCTTGTCAAGGGGGATGCCATGAAAGTGGTTTCAGGTCACGTCACTGCTCACAGGTCACGGAATAAGCCCTCCAATGTGCAGGACGGGGGATTTCAGGGACGATGACAAATTACTGTGTAACAGATGCCTCTAAAGCATGAGGCCCGAGAGATAGAGGGGTGAAATGCTTTACGAGAACGTGCCCAACTGAAAACACTGTCGTCGGAAAACCTGCATAGACAAGTACAAATGATATCTCAAATACATGATATATGCATGGTATGGGCATAGCCATCTGTAATAGAGTATACAATAATCAAGATCCAAGGCATGGACGCAGCCATCCAGCGAGGATCAATAAATAGAGTCAGGCATGGTCGCAGACATCCAATCAATGAGTCATGTAACCAATCATAATAATCCACAAAATCGCAGCCTGGATTCTAACCGATAAAATCCAGGGTCTTGCGCTCCATCTCAACCCGAACAAAGTACAAGTTCTAGCATGTGAATAAGTGAGCTGAAGTCGAACATGCAAGAACATCGTCTGATTACCAGCCAATGATGAAATTTGTTAACAGAGGTGAGAGGAACCACAAATAATTACAATGGCCCTCAAGGTACTATAGGCACAATCCACGGAATGTGATCAGCGAGCTAACGTCGAACACCCCCAGAATCATCCGATCGAAGGCCAATGACGAAAAAATTGCGTCGAATGTGAAGAACCTGCCATTGAGGCATGCAGGCTCCAAGGTACCAGAAGGGAGTCTCTAGATCAACTTCCTAGATAATGAGCTGAAGTCGACAAGAAGTGACCTTGATCGAAGGTGGGCCATAGTGTTTCCCACATCATCAACGTGAGACAGAGGAATATAATGTTGTGAATCAAGATCATTTGAGAATCACAGGAAGGTTGAAACTTGTAGAGGTCAACTTCTCTTGAACATATCGGCGGCACGATAGTGGATTTGGCAGTATTTGACGTCAAAAGATCAGAGGTCATGACGACGAGGCAAAGAGCAGATGAGCGGTCAAAAGGGATTACCTAAACCCACAGAGGCAAACAGAGAATGAGATGAGATGTCCCCAACCCGACATGAATGCATACAAGTGCCATGTTTAAGAGCGAGATACTGCCGACACAACGATGATACTGGTTCCATTTTTCCCCACCATTTCTAGCGAGTACCCCAATTATTTTTGAAAACGAGCTTGAAGGGGATAGCATATGCTTGTAATATAAGTTCGACCTTCGGACGAATCCATCCTAGTACGTTTAACGAACCCTAGGAAGGAGGAACTTGAATATCGCCATTACGACTGAATCCGATGTCATCAGGGTTTAACGAGTCTGACAAAGGAAGAACTCGGCATCTTTTCATGTTTAGAGAGTTTGAAAAGATAGCAGAAAAGTAAACTCCAACAGTCCCTTTTCGTAAATAGTTCCTCAAATCCGAAAAGGTAGAAAAATATGTCTGAGAAAACCTCCTAGTCGCGATAGGCTAGGGTATTCCTTTTTCATAAATAATCTATCCCAACCCGAAAAAGGGGTAAACATATACTGGGTAGATGTCGTTTCACAGCCACTTTAACGAGATCAAAACGACAAGCGACTCGGAAATCTTTTCATGTTTAGAGAGTCAGAAAAGAGTTGAAAGATGAATCCAGAAATGACTTTTTCATGTTTTTACTGAGTCCGAAAAAGTATAAAATACAACTCGTATCACCGTCCAAGCTGCGAAAAACCTATTGTTGCACATGAAAGCAAGCGTAAAATCCATTTTTCGACAAAATATATTAAAATATTGGGAAAAATGACGTTCAAAAGCTAATTTGACTTCGAAAATTTATAAATATGCCAAAAATAGTAAAACATATTCACTTTTACTTTTTACCTCATTTGGAGAGCAACAGTGAGCTTTTGGTGTGCGAAATTGCGGTGACAATTGCGACCAATCCAGTACATCATTCTGGTTCTCGTTCGTTCCAGGTAAGAGGCGCTCCCCTTAGCTTTGTTTTGATTCATTTTTTGTAAATTTCCATTGTGTGTTTGATCTCTGGGGGAACCCTTTGCAAAATTAGGGCTCGGCCAATTGGCGCGGGTATCGGGCACGGACCCACGCCAATTGGCTCCTTTTTGCAAAGGGGTCGCACCAATGGCGTAACTCAAATTTATGCCTTATTTTATCAAAATGTGAGCCACTCAAATGAACTTTAAAGTGTTACAGAGATCTAATAAGTGTTGTTGACCATGTTGGTGCAAATATCCAGCCACAATGGTGATTGAGTGGAAGGAGAGGGAGCATGGGGAAGAGGATGAAATGGCCATGCAAAATGAGGCTTGCATGACTGCCCTCCGGAACTGTGGTCTCAAGAATTTTTTCCTCACACCATGTTTGAGAGCTCAACCTAAGCTATTGAAATATTTGGTTAGCATATGGGATGAGAACGAAGAAGTGTTCAAGCTCCAAGACCAAGTACTAGAACTTGAGGTCTCTGATGTTTATTTCATAATTGGATTGTCATGCAGAGGCCCAGTGCCAATCATGATAGGCATTAGACCTTCTGGAGAAAAAATGGAGATGGTAATGGCGAGAGTGTGCCCGTGGGCACAGACAGGATCGGGCAGTGGGAAGGTAGACATCCACATAGTCCGCGATCTAGCACTCTGAGTAGTGCTTCACACCATTATGCGGGTTGCGGTGTCGCAGGCACCGCACGAGGCAACCAAAGCACAGCTCCTACTAGCCTCCAAATGCATGAACCCTACACTTTTTGATTGGACCACTATCGTAACAACAAACATAAAACGACAGCTGACAAAGTGTAAGAAGGCCAAACTAAAACAGTTTAGGTATGGTTCCATCCAGGTGTCGTTCATTCTGGAACGAGTACCAATTTTCTAGGGTCAAGGGGCGATAGTCGCCGAGCCGTCATTGAGGGAGCCGAGGATGGCTTGATGGGCAGCACTCATGCCCAGATCAGGAGGGGGCCAGCAGATGTCCTAGAGGCCCAAGTTTTTTGTATGGCTATGGCGTCAACTGATTATAGTTGAGGATTGGCCCTACGCTGGTACCGACTTCAAAGGAGACCCAGATCTTCCACTCCCGGAGGGGGAGGACTGCGACGAGGAGCTGGGTATGACTCTTTTTGATTTTTTATGTATTTATGATTTTTTTGTGATACATGCCTATTCTAAAAATAGTTTTATGTGTATGCAGATTTTGGCCCAGAGAGGCCCGCGACCATGTCACCATTGCACGGAGGACCCCTCTCGCACATGACCCTCAAGCTGAGGGTGGCGAAGGGAGCGAGCCAATCCAAATCCTGGAGGGTATCGCCCGGGGAATCCTAGACTATGCACGGCTAGCAGACGTCCCAATGGCTTACCAGCAACACACTGTGGGGGTGCCTAGTCGCCTCCATCGATTGCTGAGGCGATTGGTGTGTGTGGTGACATGCTACCATGAGCACCACGCTGATTAGCCATCTAGGGCTTTTATATGCATATTTTGAGAGACATGTTGTCTCTGGCTATTACTAGACAGACGTATATTTTTTTTATTTTATATGATGTACACAAACTGCAAACTATTCGACATATATATATATATTTCTGGATGGATCTTTTTACATGTGATGATGTTTTTTACAAGTTGCGCAAGTGTCTATCTAAAACCAAATTAGCTACTGCATCTTTTAATGCATTCATGTGTCTGGGTATATGTTGATATGTAATGTAATCAAAATTTCTTTCCAGTAAATGAATATGTAGATACAGACGTAAAATGGATGGGTTTCTAACTAAATAATGACCATTAAGTTGTATTAATACAAGATGTGAGTCCAGATACACAACTAATGCACGAATACTGAGGTTAACAGCCTCTTTTAATAATTATAAAATGGCACTATACTTCACGACATTATTTTTGGTAGTCCCTATACAAACACCTTGCAAATTAACCAACTCACCAACAGGATTGTAGATTACCCAGGCTGCCAAAGACAGATTCCTGGTACTGCGGGAGGCACCATCCGCGAAACTGACAAAAGGAGTAATAGACATATGCACAATCAGGAAGACCCAATCAGCAAAAATACGCTTACAAAGCACACCACACCACACATGCACAAAAAATTAAAGCACTCACTTATGTATACACACACCACACGAGAAGAACTCAAGCGTAGTAATTTTTGAGGTACAGCCCATTCCTCGGCTGCGCCAAGGGAACTCCTTCGTAGTCGATAAGCTCATAGGCCCCATTTTTTAATACTCGTTTAACTATATAAGGCCCATGCCACATGGGCTGGAATTTTCCTGCTCCAAGTTTATCATGTGCTTGGTCATATAGGAGGACGAGGTCCCCTTCAATGAAAGAACATGGAGAAATTGATTGATCAAAGTGGGCTTTGACCCGCTTTTTCTGTGCCTCAATGACCAAGGTAGCTAAGCCGTAGGTTTCATCCAGTTGTTCCAAATACAAGAGACGTTCTTCCTCCAGAGAGGTGTCAGGCAATAGTTCCACAGCCAACTTCAGGGAAGGAATTTCGCATTCAACCAGGAGAGTCACTTCCAAACCATACACCAATTGGAAAGGTGTGAATCTGGTTGTGCTCTTTATAGACGTTCAATAAGCCCAAAGAAATGAGAACAATTGGAGATGCCAGTTAGATTTGTGGATACCAATCATCCATTGAAGCATTGTGACCAAAACCTTGTTCGCGGCCTCAACCTGGCCATTCGCTTGGGGGTAGTATGGTGTTGAGCTATCATGGCGTAAGCCCAAATTTGACGTCAGCTCAGCCATCATGTAATCTCGAAAATGGGTGCCATGATCAGTAACAATGGCCTGAGGGACTCCGAAATGCGTAGTAACATGGTCAAAAAGGAATTGGGCAGTTGTCTTACCATCGGAAGCTAATGTAGGCATCGCTTCGGCCCACTTAGTGAAGTAGTCTACAGCAATGATTATATAAGCATGCCCCCTGGGCGAGAGAGGGTTAAATGTCATAAAATATATGCCCCATTTAGTAAAAGGGCCCACGGTAATGACAGGATGCAAGGGTAGGCGTGGCGCGTGCATCTTGCGCTGAAAGACCTGGCACGCATGACATTTTCGCACTGCAACAATACAATATTTGAATATAGACGGCCAGAAGTAATCCGCATGCAAAATCTTCTGGGCGGTGGCATATCCAGACATGTGACCGCCACAGGCGCCACTGTGACAGTCATTCAAGACTCTTTCAGCATCTTCCAGGGTCAAGCACCAGCAGAGCACGGAATAAACTCCGACACGGTACAAGGTATCTCCTACAATGCAGTATGGTTGAGATTGATGTTGAATCCGACGTCAAGCATCCTTTGTCAATTCAGACCGGAACGTGGATGTTTGAAGATACACGATAATGTCACCATACCATGGGTCACGAGTGCTGATAAGAGAGAGCGTTTCATCCGGGATATGATCCTCGGATCTCGATGGAATGGATTCTGTCGGGAGAGAGAAAATCAGATCAACGAAAACCAATGATTTCGTCGAGTTAGCAGTGGTAAACTCTAAATCGAACTCCTGAAGGATTACAATCCACTTGGAGTACTTGCCCCCCAGCAATTGTCAAGACAATATATACATCATGGGGTTGCAGTCAGAAACCACGGTTACGGTACGCAACAGGATGTAATGGCGGAATCACTGAACGGCGTGAACTACAACAAGTGCCAACTTCCCGACATGAGCATAGCATGTTTCCATGTCAAGGAGATTCCAAGATATATAGTAAACTATGTGTTCATTTCCATCGTCATCATCCTGTACTAAAACCATAGCTATCGTGCTAAACGCAGCAGCCAAATAAAGGGTGAAATCACGATGATAATTGGGAGGACGTATCAGCAGAGCTTTGACGAGAAACGTTTTAAGCTTATCAAAATATTGCTGGGAAATCTCGTCCCAATGGAAGGGAACGTCCTATTTCAAAAGTCGCATAAAGCCTTTGGCCACTTCCGCATAATTCGGAATGAAGCGTCGTAGGAAGTTAGCTTCCCCCTGCAGACTCTATAGTTGATGTAACGACGAAGGGGATGGGAGGTTAACGATGGCCTCGACCTTGAGGGGGTCAAGGAAAATTCTGGCTTTAGAGACGATGAATCCCAAAAGACGGCCAGAATCCACGTAGAAGACACACTTATGAGGATTGAGCCTAATATTGTAGCGTCTGCAACGGAGGAAAATATGGCGGAGGTGTTCAGGGTGGTCCTCACGCCGAGCTGAGTGGGCTGGAAAATCATCCAGATATGGCTGAACAATATGGCATATGTCATGGAAAGAATAAGACATAGCACGTTGGAAGGTGGCCCCAGCGTTTTTTAAACCAAACGAGAGATTTTTGTAAGCGAAGGTTCCCCATAGACAGATAAAGGCAGTCTTGTGTTGATCAGCGGGTAAAATATCGATTTGATTATACCCAGAGAAGCTCTCCATAAGGGAATAAATCTCACTCCCCACGCATTCATCAATAATTTAATCTATAAAGGGAGTGAGGTAATTGTCCTTAGGACAAGCCCAATTGATGTCTTGGTAATCAACACAGACGCATATAGTGCCCTGCTTCTTATCTACAGGGACAATATTTGAAACCCATTCTGTGAGGGGAATAGGATAGATAAAGCCCGCGTTAAGAAGTTTTTCAACTTCTGCCTTAATAGCTGCGACTTTTCGGGGATGCACTGGGCGTAGGCGTTGACGCACTGGTTTCGCACCTGGATAGGTATGAATCTCTTACACGACTATGTTGGGATCAATCCAAGGCATCTCTTCATAGGACCACATGAAAAATCTCTAAATTCGCGAAAAAGGTTCGTATAAACATGTATTTCTTCAGGAGAACAAGTCACTCCCACATGAATATTCTCGACTACCCCCGGTTTGACGGAGATTTTGATCGGCATGGTTTGAGTGATATTACTCAGGTTTCCCTCCGAAAGGACCTCATGAGTCAGTATCAGGGTTTGAAGAGGCGGAGTGGGAACCTAAGATGCAAAGCGCTCTAGACAATCAGACATTGCCCCTAGGCCAGGCATGAACGAGGAACGATGATGTCCATTGCTCCACGGAAAATCTTCAAGAGACATGGTTTCAACAATAGCTTCATCAGAAGGGAAAACTTCTCTTAAAGGTTCAAGAAAATCTGCATCACTGAGCCAAGGGGATTGAGAATATATATCCAGAGCCATGCTCGAAGGAGCATGTTCAGGAGGAGGATCAGATGCAGTGATGATTTCACAATAATTAATCTCAACTGGAGTTAACAGCATCGATTCTCCGAAAGAGGTCACCTGTTCAGGCGAAGGGATGATCCAAGGGTCGTCGAACCTAGAGACCATATTAACTTGTACGTGTAGAAATTTGAATAACTGTTAAATTATTCACCGAGATTATCCTGATCACACACTATTTGAGCTTCATGCATAATACATAACCTCTTCTACTATTGATCATTAATTGCGGAAATATAAACAATTGCATGCGCACATCAAAACCATAAACAATCACACATATAAACACAGTATTTATGGGAAAGCTTAAAGCTGAAAACCCCCAACTATCTGTATATTATAATGATAGAGATCATGTAAAAATCATTGTACAAACTCCTCACAAGCTCTCAGTACAATCTCCAATTGTTACACACTACACAAGCTTAGATCTAGCAAAACACATGCTCCAATCTGCTCCACCTGTTAGCCTGCCTCTACTGCGCAATCCAAGATGAATAATGGCCCAATCTGAGTTCGAATCCCTCTGGTATGCACTGCGCAATCCTCATTGGCATCTCCATCAATGTGTGGTGCAAACTCATACACCAGTATAGTCACAACTGATAGTCACACTGCTCTTTCACCTACCTCTTCACTGGTCTCCACTGAAACTGTCCATGCACTGAAGTTAACTGATGTATTCTTTAGTTGATTAATGAGTTTATAATTAGTAAATTAATTAATAATTAATTCACACCACTCTCACTAATTGTATCAATCAGTTAAACTAGATACAAATAGCTCAACTATGTTTAGATTAGTTAAACTGAACACAACTCCATTAACTTCCTCAATCAACTCCACCAAACTCTGTCACATGAGTTTTAATTGAAGTATCCATGCAATAGCTCCACATAACCCTTAGGAATAGCGTAATTCCTTCTGTCATCTCCTATGCCACATCTGTGCACTTAACTGAAGTGCTCCAAGAGAATAAGATAATGTTTAGAGTCCAAATATTATTAAGAGCTAAAAATATTCGACATATCTATTTTTAGACTGGCAATCTAAAAATAGATTCCGCCCAATATGTCTAAAAATAGAAGTCCATCTATTTTTTCCGACTTGACCAACCATCCACAAATAGCATCATGCAACTCATAGAACATGATCCATATGTCTAAAAATAGACATAGTCTAAAAATATACTTTGCGCCAAAAATAGCCTGCGGGCCCACTTAGTGAAGGCGACTCCTTTCCACTAAGCTCATCATCTTGTTGCAATCTCAACACTCCCTCTCAACAAGATATGGATTATCTGCAACCCCTATCCCACCTCTGTGGTATTTGAATTTTCTCCTGGTGAGCGCCTTCATCAAGATATCAGCATCTTGATCCTCCGCAGGAATGTATGAAAGTAACATGATCTTCCACTGTACACAATCTTTGATATGATGATACCAAATGTCAATGTGTTTAGATCTATCATGAAATACTGGATTAACCGAGAGTTTGATGCAACTCTGATTATCACAATAAATCATAGTAGGCTCTAAGTGTAAACCGAACAACCCGACCAAGATCTTCCTCATCCATATAGCCTCGCATGCAGCCAAACTCGTTGCCATATACTCAGCCTCTACTGAACTGAGTGCCACGGATCACTGCTTCCTGCTGTACCAAGAAATTGTTGTCGACCCGATACTGAAAATCCCTCCAAATGTTCTCTTTCTGTCCGTTGGGCTCCCTGCCCAATCTGCATCCATGAAGCCACATAGCTTCACCTCATCCGACTGTCTGTACCATAATCCATATCCCGATGTGCCTCTAAGATATCTCAATACATGCTTGCCTTCCTTCCAGTAGAGCTTGGTTGTCTTAACCATAGCTTGTGAAAGCTGGTTAACAACATAGCATATGTCGGGTCGTGTATTAACCTGATACATAAGCGACCCCACCAACTGTCGATAAACAGTGGCATCCACTACCTCCACCGAAGTAGCATCCTCCTTCCTCCAACCACCAGGAAGAGGAGTATCAACAGGCTTGCAGCCATGCATGTTGAACTTCTCCAGTATCTCCCGGGCATACTTACCCTAAGAAACAAACAGTCCATCACTGTGCTGCCAAATTTCCAATCCCAGGAAATAATGAAGGAGGCCCAAGTCCTTCATCTCAAACTCTTTTGCAAGATCCTCCTTGCATGAGAGTATCAACAACTCATCACCTATCAAAATCAAATCATCTACATAAAGTACAATGATTAGCAACTTACCCTCCACCACAATCTGGTATAGGTTAGGATCCGCCTCACTCTTGGAGAATCCAAGTCCGGTGAAATAAATGTCTATCCGTGTGTACCAAGCATGAGGTTCTTGTTTCAACCCATACAGCGCTCTCTTGAGCCTGCACACATGCGACTCGCTGCTGAAGATCTCGAAACCTTCAGGCTGCTCTATGTACACCTCCTCCTCAATCACCCCGTTGAGGAACGTAGTCTTCACATCCATCTGATGAATGTTCCACCCCATCTGTGCTAAGAGAGCAAGAATCGTCCGTATGGAAGAATACCTTGCGACAGGTGCAAAGGTCTCCTCATAATCGATCCCCTCTATCTGTGAGAAGCCTCGGGCAACAAATCTTGCCTTGTACTTCTCCACACTCCCGTCAGCTGCCTGCTTCACTTTGTAGATCCATCTCGATCCCACCACTGATTTCCCTTCCGGTCTAGGGACAATCTCCCATGCAATGTTTCTGACAATCGAATCATACTCTTCCACCATGGCATCTAACCATGCGAGATCCTCCACATCTTCCTCGAAAGAGGATGGCTCTGTCACGATACACTTTCTCATAAGAGCCATGTATCCAGTATACCGGTCAGGTGACTGTCTCTATCTACGCTGTGATGTAGGTGCTCCTACAACCTTCTATGCATCTTGAGCCAGTCGCTCAGCTTCTCTAGTGCGCTTCTGCCCTCTGATGGTTGGCACTGCATGAGTGGTCTCTTTCACTCCATGAACCTCATCTTGTGGCTGATCCACATCCTGAGACTCATCCTTAAGAACTAATAGCTCCTCATCTGCATGCAAGTGTGGCTCCCTCTCAAGCGAACACTTCATGGCTTTCTCCTCCTGAAATTTTATATCCCGTCGCACAAAAATCTTGCGACTGTCTGGAAAATACACACGATAGTTGTGGGGCGTATCAGTGTACCCCACAAATATCCCAACCTCTGCGGTCGACTCCAGCTTCTTCCTGGCATCCTTCGTCACATGAATGTAAACAGGTGAACCAAAAATCCTCAAATGGGAAATATCAGGCTTCTTACCAAAAAACGCCTCCTCGAGTGTACTCATGCCAAGTATCCTGTGAGGACAACGGTTCTGCACATATACTGCAGTATTGCATGCCTCCGCCCACAAGTGAATGGGTAGGCCCTGATCATGCAACATCGCTCGTGCAGCACCCACGATCATTCTATTCTTCCGCTCAGCAACCCCGTTCTGCTGTGGGTTATGAGGTGTTATGAGCTCTCTTCAAATTCCTTCTACGCTGCAAAAGTCCTTGAATTCGCTAGAGATGAATTCACCACCATTTTCGCTCCTAAGAGCCTTCACCTGCTTCCCCGATTCTTTCTCAACCAGTGCCTTGAATTCACAGAACTTTGAGTATGTCTCGCTCTTCTTATGCATGAAGAAGATCCAGCACTTCCGAGAAAAATCATCAACAAAGATCACATAGTACCTGTGCTTTGATGTCTAAGCTACTGAGAAAGGTCCACACATGTCTGTGTGAATTCTCTCAAGGATTGTCGTGGCGCGACTATCCTTCTCGTGAAAGGTGGCTTTCACAAATTTTCCCAAGGTACATCCCTTGCATTGATCTGACTGCGCAAGAGTACCCTTAGGAAGCCCAGTAGAAAATGTTTGCTACGGTATCTTCAAAAGCTCCATGGTGAAGGTGGCCCAATCTCACGGTGCCACAACTCGCCATCATCGGCTCACCACTCATACTGCCTTGCACACGAATTTTTGTGCGACCATCTCCACAAGAAATTGATAAAGGTTCTTAACTCCAAACCCTTATCCTCGGGTCTCACGAGTTGCCTTCTTGCGTGAAAGCCTTTCTCTCGCTAAAGACAACATCATATCCCTTGTGATTCTTACAACATCGCCACGGAGATAAGATTCTTCTTCAATCCTGGAACATGCATCAATTCCTTCAATACAAAGGGTTTACCAGACTCCCTCTCAAAGGAAATGGTACCGATACCGGTCGCACTGTATCTACCATCATCGCCCATCTCGATGTGCACTCCAAGATCTTTCTCATCCAGATTAGTAAACAAATCTCGATCTCCTGTCATGTGAAAAGATGCACCACTGTCCAGAAACCACACTGAACCCATCACACTTGAGACCAAGCATGCGATCAGCGAAAAATCCAGCTCAAACTGCGAGGCTAAGGCCTCTCCAGCTGCAGATCCAGCAGCCTGCTTATTTTTCTTCTTCTACGGACAATTTGTGGCATAATGTCCGTGTTGGTGACAGTGAAAACACTTCACCTTGGACATGTTCTGCTTCTTGCCTTTCACATTGGAATGATAAGATTTCTTGCTCTTCCCATTCTTTGATTTGGCAGCCAAAGTGCAATTTTCTTCATCAGATGCCTTTGATGAAGATCCATCTCTGGTATTCCACCTTATCTTCTCTTGCACAAGATCCGACCAAAGTCGCTCCCATCCTGGAAATTTCTCCCGACCATTGACAGAATCCCGATAGGCATGCCAACTCTTCAGAAGACCGAGGAGAGCCAAGCTCACCAATTCCTCATCATCGACAGTCACCCCCACACTTCCCAGCTCATCCCTGCATTGGATGAACTTCGTGAGGTACTTGGGCATACTGTCGCCTTTCTCCATCTTTATGTTTCTGAGTCTATCCTTGAGCGCCAACTTCCTCTGGTCGCTCTTGCTTTGGAATAAATATGTCAAGGCTTTCCACATCAAGAATGGAGAAGCCTTACCATGAAGGTTGGACACTATGTGATCCTTCACACCCTCCAACAGAATCCTTCGACACTTTGTTGTCTTCTTTTTCCATGCGTCAAGTACGGCAGCATCAGTAGAAGTAGGCTTTGGGACTTCAGCATCTATGAACTCCTTCAACCCATTGTCATCTAGCACCGTCTCCATCCTCTCCTTCCATGCAATATAATTCGAGCTTCCCTCAAGGGCATACTCCAATCACAATCTGTTGAAATACATCTCAACTTCGACACCAAGAAAACACTGTTGCAAATTCGAATTCCACCAGCTCAAAACTCAACCGCTTCAATGTTTTGCAATTGCTCCAATGATCAATATCGCTCTAATACCATGTAGAAATTTGAATAACTGTTAAATTATTCACTGATATTATCCTGATCACACACTATTTGAGCTTCATTCATAATACATAACCTCTTCTACTATTGATCATTAATTGCGGAAATATAAACAATCGCATGCGCACATCAAAACCATAAACAATCACACATATAAACACAATATTTATGGGAAATATTAAAGCTAAAAACCCCCAACTATTAGTATATTATAATGATAGAGATCATGTAACAATCATTGTACAAACTCCTCACAAGCTCTCAGTACAATCTCCAATTGTTACACACTACACAAGCTCAGATCTAGCAAAACACATGCTCCAATCTGCTCCACTTGTTAGCCTGCCTCTACTGCGAAATCCAAGATGAATAATGGCCCAATCTGAGTTTGAATCCACTTGGTGTGTACTGTGCAATCCTTATTGGCATCTCCATCAATGTGTGGTGCAAACTCATGCACCAGTATAGTCACACTGCTCTTTCACCTACCTCTTCACTGGTCTCCACTGAAACTCTCCATGCACTGAAGTTAACTGATGTATTCTTTAGTTGATTTATGAGTTAATAATTAATGAATTAATTAATAATTAATTCACACCACTCTCACTAGTGTATCAATCAGTTAGACTAGATACAACTAGCTCAACTATGTTTAACTCAGTTAAACTGAACACAACTCCACCAACTACCTCAATAACTCCACCAAACTCTGTCACATGAGTTCTAACTGAAGTCTCCATGCAATAGCTCCACTTAACCCTCGGGAATAGCGTAATTCCTTCTCTCAGCTCCCGTGCCACATCTGTGCACTTAACTGAAGTGCTCCAAGAGAATAAGATAATGTTTATAGTCCAAATATTATTAAGAGCTAATAATATTCAACATATCTATTTTTAGACTGGCAATCTAAAAATAGATTCCGCCCAGTATGTCTAAAAATAGAAGTCCATCTATTTTTTCCGACTTGACCAACCATCCACAAATAGCATCCTGCAACTCATAGAACATGATCCATACATCTAAAAATAGACTTTGCGCCAAAAATAGCCTGTGGGCCCACTTAGTGAAGGTGACTCCTTTCCACTAAGCTCATCATCTTGTTTCAATCTCAACAGAACGGTGTGTGGTGGTGGCGCAGGAAAAATACCCATGAGGACGGGGTCCTTGAAGAGACAGGGTCCTACACTATCAAGGGGATTGGGGATCTAATCCACGTAAGGAACGTTGTTCTCAGAGGATGAGGTGAAGAAAGACAATTGATCCACAGTGACAATTTTTCCCTCATGAGGGAACTTGAGAAGCTAGAAGAGGGTGGATGGCATGCATAGCATGGCGTGAGTCCAACTGTGGCCAAGAAGAAGATTGTAGTTAAGCTTGGTGTCAACCACTTCTACTTCTACATTTACTGGCTTCCCCTGTAACGTGATCGGTAAACTCTCGAGAACACCCAGGGGTTTTGATTCCCGACCATCGAAAGCCTCTAAGGCAATGGGAGACGATGTAAGAGTCACAGAGCCAATGGCCCTCCAGCAGGCGGATGACATAACACAGGTGGAAGCACCTTCATCCACAACAGCCCTATGGATGTTGAGGCCGTTGATCCCGACTTGTATAATAAGAGCAATTTTATGTGGAAGTCAGGGGAAAAAAATTTCTAGGTCAAAGGTGAGAAGATTAGAATCGACAGGATCGATTCCACTGATTGCAGACAACAGAGCTTTCCGTTGCGATGGGCAGTTTTGAAGCACTTCCAATGTAGACGTTGTAGAAGGCACATATGCCAATCCTCAACAATACTGTAGTGCTGAGCGGCACGGGCATTTGGGTTATAGGAAGATTTTCGCAGAACACCTTTAGAAGGTGGCCTCACAATAGGTTCAATGCTAGGCTTCTTAATTTCTAAAGGACCAGAGACAGGTGGGGGAGGTGGGCCATCC
Organism: Pinus albicaulis; assembly: GCA_034641835.2. Lineage (NCBI taxonomy): Eukaryota > Viridiplantae > Streptophyta > Pinopsida > Pinales > Pinaceae > Pinus > Pinus albicaulis. The sequence continues at coordinate 28,185,943 of CM076584.1, read as the reverse complement.
ACAGCTTCCTTCCCAACCCCCTGGTGTGATCCAGCATAATCCTTTGAACGCATAGCAATTGAGACAGGTGCAGCACCATTCATCATAAAGACTTGGGACCCAAATGGTACAGATGGTGAAGGCTGCTCAACCATCTGGGTCTGCTAAGATGGGAACGGTTCTTTGAGAACTGCCAGAGTCCCTTTGGAGCCTTTCAAAAGTTGACTAACTTCATATCGTCGGGGACAATCTTTGGTATAATGGTCTCCTTCATAGATAAGGCAGGGGTACTTCGGTTTACATTGGGAACCATCATCAGTACGAGGTTTAGGAGACTCTAGTTTTGGGGCATATGGTTTGGATTTCCCTTTGCCATTCTTCTTTCCTTTGGAGGTCTTTTCCGTAGGATTAGCCTGAACGGCGTTGACCTCTGCAGTCTTGCCAAAATCTGGAGGGGCGGGAAGAGCAGAATTATTGGAAAAAATTGAACTTCTGCTTCCCATTTGAGGATTTCTGAGAATTTTTAGAAACAGAACCAATAACACCATCCACTGCTAGGGTAGGTGGTGCTTTAAAGGTTCTCGGCCGTGGAGCATCAGTAAAAATATCATAAAGCATGCCAGACTGAGAGTACACCAGATCAAGTTACTGGGCACGCGCGATGGCTTGTTCCTCAGTCACACATGCCCCCATAGCAATATCTTGAGCAATTTTTTTAATGAAGGAGGTGGTGAACCAATGAGTTAGTAGTTGATTAGGTATATCAAACTTGATCAATCTACGACGATGTAGCCACTCATGAATGTGATCAAATATGTGGGTGGCTTTATCCTGCTTCAAAGAAGTCAGGAAATGCGTCCTAGCTTCGTAATGAACCAGTAACTGGAAATGAGTCAGAAAAGCCATAGTTAATGTATTGAAGTCTTGAAAGATGCCACGAGGCAATTCTATATACCGCTTAGTGGCATCACCGATAAGAGTGCGCTGGAAGAGACGTAGACGAATTGAATCATCCACCCAAGAGTTGGACGAACACCACAGATGGTAGGTCATTACATGAGCTTGGGGGTCCTCTCTAGCTTTACCTTCAAACTTAGGACAGTCATCGGGTACCTTGGTCAGAACCGGAGGCCAATAAGGATTGTGAAGAATCGGATCATTGGTTAATTTAGAAACGTCTGATAATTCCAAGGTGGCAAAGAACGACAACTACAGATTGAAAGGCATGCCGGGCCCTCGATAAGGACCTATACCTGTACTCCACCCTGGTTGAGCATATCCTTGCCCCCATTCGTTCTGTCCCGAAGGATTCTGAGCATAGTGGGTATAGGCCGTATAACTAGTCTGATACGGTTGCTGATAACCATCGTATGGCGGTTGATAACCTGGGTATGGACCCTAATTATATGTCGGCCCCATTTGAGTAGTATACGGATTTGAATGCTGAGTATAGGTATAGCCTGGTTATTGAAGATAATAATTAGACCCTTGGGGCGGGTTGTAAATTGGTCGAGATTGACCTTGAAGATAATAACCGCCTTGGGGTTGAGCGGGCTGTTGATAAGTGGGGCCCTGTTGACCCTGATAAGTGGGGCAAACAGGCGGATTCTACTGTGGCATAGAGTAAATCGGATGTTGATCAAGGTTGAAAGGATGTGCAGGCTGGCCTGGTTGGACAGGTTGACCTGGATGAACGGGCTGCCCTGGATGAACAGGGTGACTCGGCTGAACGGGTTTTCCTGGTGGAATAGGTTGACCCAGGTGAACAGGTTGCACTAGTTGAACAAGTTGACCTGGATGGTGAGGGACACCAGGATGTGCCAGATGGGCCAGTTGTTTTGGTGGTGGAATAGGGCCAGGCTATTCCTGATAACCAGTTTGACCTGCAACAGGACCATAAGAGGGCCCTAGCTGTGCAACATTCAGACCAATAGGAAATTGAGGTTGCAAAGTTTGCACCATAGGTTGAGAGGGTTGGATTTTTCCCCCAAGACCGTACAATGACCCCGGTTGGTACCTCGGTTGACCTGTGGGTCCTTAAGGTTTCCCTGGTTAGACCACAGGGTGAGGCTGTATAGGTTGACCTTGAGGATTGTAGGACTATCCTTGCGGACCATATAAAAACCCTTGTTGGCCTGAAGGTTGGCCCTGTAAGGGTTGTCCTTGCGGGTTATAAGGATAACCAGGCTAGCCCGAAGGTTGGCCCTGGAAGGGTTTTCCTTGTGGGTTAGAAGATTTCCCAACCTGGTTAGACAGAAAACCTTGAACATATTGATAAGCCTCTGGAGCAGGAAAACATAAAGGGTTTCCCTGCTCATCGTACTGATATGGAAAAATGTAGACGGGTGTACCATCTTGTGCATAATGCGAAAAATATGGACGGTTGGGATCTTGGGAGGAATGACCAACCTCAGAGTTCGATTGTTGTAGGGACAACCAATACTCCTTAGGAGAAATGTTCTCCAGAATAGCAGATGATATATAGACATCTTCGGGAAGTGACACAGTCCTTACGAACTAAGTGGTAACAGCGGGTGTAGATGCAGCCACATAGACAGTGGGCCTGACAGGTACTGAAGTGACCTGAGGAGATGACGTGAGGGTTTTCCTTGGATACATACCCAACGAAGGAATAATCGACCTCATAGAAGGATTTGATACTCCCATAGAAGCAACAACGGTCATAATCTGACTTAAGGATCTATACCCGACTAGAAGTGAAGGACTGGGCCAAGACATGACAGATAACTCGAGTTTGTCTTCTGGGAACAACTGGTAATCTTCACCAGACGTGGGGATTTCCTCACTAGGAAAAGGACTGGACGAGCCCATATTTGAGCCTGCCGCTAGATATTCTAGAAGGCGGCAAGGACTAGGATGAATAACAGTGGCTATAAAGGGCGAACCTAATGTAAGAGGAGGGAAATATTCCCCTACTCCAAATCCAAACCAAGCATTGGATAAGGGCCAATTGAACTCAACTGGTCCTCCAAAGGGAAGCTTAGATAGAACCGGTCCCCCGTCGGGAAGCTCAGAGACAATGGACTACTGAGGTTCAGCAGAGGATTCAGAGACCTCTGATGAATCGTCTGTGTATGGACTACCAGTAGGCGAAATTGAAGGTTCCACCACTGTGACAGTAACGACAAGAGGAAGAGATCAAACAAAACACACAGGCTAAAAAACCAAGGCACACAATCAAACGGCCGACAAGAAAATTCTAAAAGGGCATGTGATCGCAGGTGATTTATTTTACCACATTTAAACTTAGAAACTTCACCGTTTCATGTTTTAAGAGTCGAGAAACGGATGAAAGGTGACTCTATCTCTTTCAATTTTGAAACAAGTGTGAAAGGACAAGCGCTTGATGATCCTTTCAAATTTAAAGAGTCAGAAAAGATCAAAATGACTACTCTGGTAATCTAGTCAAAGGGTGTACCAGATATCCGTGAACTGCAATATACACCTTGGTTTCAAAATGAAAGAGAAATCAACCAAGGACTTGACGTACATGCAGGAAATCTCCCCGAATGCTATGTCCGGTGTATCACGTGTATAAGGCGGCAGACTCGATGTCCTACGGATAAAGGATAGCAACCTAGTGGGGTCTCCCTTTATATACGCAATGGTACGAGGAGCACAAGTCCGTACTAGTGCTGTCTAAAGCCAAGAGGCAAACGATAGCTACTAGGTTTAACGACGCCAGAACACATCACTAGCCTAGACCTCTAAATATTTCGTTAATGTTTCAATGCTGCCTTAAGGTAAATTGAATAAATTTTAGCGCTGATCTTCAATTATGTTTCAATTTCCAGGTCCTACCGAATGCTATGTCTCAAAATCCCTTAAATGCACACTACGTGCCACAATGTATCATTTCGTTTGATGAATAGCTAACTACAGGAAGGTTGAGAGCTTTCACACAATAAAAAAATGATCATAAAACAACCACTAGTGTCTCTAATGCACACTAACGGAAACTAAAAGCTTTTCTCTTAGAGTTACAAATCACTAATAACACAGAAAAGATTCAATTTACATTAACTAATCAAAAGCAAAAGAGATTTTTTTGTATTTTCAATGTTTAAGAGCAAAGTGCACTAAACAAAATGAAAAATAATGAAAGGAACAATTTGAGAAGTGATAGCAAAAGAGCAAAGACAATCAAGTTTCACTCAATGCGAAACACACAATCAAACCTCAAATTGACAAAGAAGTCCCTCAAATCAAAGAGGAATCCCAAAGACTCGAATGAACTGTGTAATCCAGGCTCAAAAAGAGACAAAGTGGAATTCGAATGAAGAAGAATCCAATCACTCAAATAATGCAATAAAACAATGGACAACCACCAAACGAATGCAAAGAAGAAATAATGAAATTGACTGATCAAACAAGGACCAAAAACTCCCATGGGAGGCTCGACACACTATAGCACCTATATGCCCTAGGGCTAGAATGTAAAACCGATAGAAGAGGGAAAACAACCAGAGGATGAAGGTCACACACAGTCAAACAAGGCTCCAGAACACTCAAGCAGTCAAAAAAATGACACCAAAACCACAGACCATGCTGAGAAAGCTCAAAAATAAGTAAACCCTAGCACCTTACAAGATTGGCGTGACTATCAGGCTGCAACTAGAGCCAGAACAGGATTGGCATGGGGGATTAACTGGCAACACACACCATCTGGTGTGACTTTTAGGGCAAAAACCACACCAGTCGAGTTTACTAATGCAAAAGATGAAAAAGAGCAATCAAGAAGCAAATCAGGGATGGTGAACTAAACAAAAGTTTAACACTGGAAAAGAGAGAACCACAAGAGCTGATCAAGCAGGAAAAGACCAAAATCAACCGAAAAGACAAGACAAACTCCAATCAATGTCTCCCCAACGGAGTCGCTAGTTTTTTGGAGAGGTAAATCCCCTCTGCGGACAGAGGTGATCCCTACTAGCCCAGATTGGGTCTAGCAACAACCGAGTCACGCTAAGACGCAAGTTCCTAATTGCAAAACACCAAGAAGTGACAAGAGGCCTACCTTAATTCCTACACTGCTATCATTTGTGGATAAGATGGTGCTTTCATCCCTTGCTTTGGCAGATCAAAATTCTCCCGCTCAACGCGATCGAACACCTGCACACACAAGAAGAAACAACAAACACACAAGCATAAAACCTAATACATGCAATTATGTATCAGTCAGAGAAGATACAACTCATAACATAAAACATAAACATCTTAGTGGAACCATAATCAAAGTCACTTATTATTAATTAGAACAAGGAAAGATACAACCTGAGCTCTGACGCTGGATCTTCCTTCGGCGGGTCAACAGAGGAGTAAGTCTCGGTAAAGCTCGTCAGGAATAGGACAAGTCTCTCTCTCTTCGGCTGTCTGACGATAATCTCCTTACTATTGATTCGGCTCTATTCAGGCTAGCTTGCAAAGGGAAAATGACAATCTTATATAGATGGTGGAAGGGGAGTTGGGATCCCTACAATGGTGGGATTGGCCCTATCCTCAAGGAAGCTTCCATGATAGGTGGAAAACCACTTCCCCTACATGGAGATCCAGAGCCAAACCTCCCAACACATTTTAGAGACTCGTTCAGGAGTTGGTTGGAATCAAAATTCCGCCATTTATTTTTAAAAAACAAGCCTTATTAATTCTGTCACGGATGATACACTGGGACAGAGCGCAAATTGGCGCACCCTATTTGGTGGATTTCCCCCATTGGCACGAGGGTTGAACTGGCTAGTCGCGCCAAGGCCAAAAGGGCTATTTTTAGGGCTTTTCACAGGAAATTATCTTCAGGGGAATGATTGTCCCTGTCAAGGGGGATGCCATGAAAGTGATTTCAGGTCATGTCGCTGCTCACAGGTCACGGATTAAGCCCTCCAATGTGCGGGACGGGGGATTGCAGGGACGGTGACAAATTACTATGCAACAACTTCTCAAGGGTGTTCTCATACCTGATTGTTGTGTCCCTTGATTTCCTTGTGTTGGTGGAGGTGGTGTTTCTACTAAGGGATGTCTTTCAACCATTTCTTCCTCATCTTCATCATGAGACAAATAGGTTTTTACATTCATTGTTTTCTCAATGCTTCCATCCCAAGCTTCTTCCTCAATAAACTACACATCTCTGCTTATCATAAACTTATTTATGGATGGGTTATATAGTCTGTATGCCTTTTATTCTTCACTGTATCCTACAAATATGCATTCCCCCCCCTTACTATCCAACTTCTTTCTCAGCTGATCTGGAATGTGTGCATAATCCACACAACCAAATACTCTCATGTGGGTGAAAAATTGTTTTATGCCACTCCATGCTTCTTCAGGAACTATGTTCATAACACTCTTTGTTGGGCATCTATTCAAGACATATGCTGCAAAATGTACAGCTTCAGCGCAATATTCATTTGGCAAATGTTTTGCCTTCAACATGCTTCTTACCATATCCATGATGGTTATGTTTTTCCTTTCAGCAACTCCATTTTGTTGTGTTGTATGCCTTGTTGTAAATTTCTTATGAATTCCATTTTCTCTACAAAATCATAGAAATTCCTTGGAGATATATGCTCCTCCTCTATTAGTCCTTAAGACTTTAATATGCTGCCCACTTTGGTTCTCAACAAGAGCTTTAAAGTGGCAGAATTTCTCAAACACTTCACTCTTCAACTTCAAGAAATATACCCATGTTTTTCTTATGTAATCATCAATAAAGGTCAACATATAGTGGCTGCCTGCTAATGATGGTGTTTTCATTGGTCCACACAAATCAGAATGGACTATTTCTAAGGGTGCCTTTGCCCTTATGCTCTTTCCTGATGGAAAGCTTTCTCTGCATTGTTTTCCCAAGATGCAGCCTTCACATAAGATGTCTGGCTTTTCAATAAATGGTAGTACCTTTACCATTCCTTTTATATGTAGAAAATTCAGACCTCCAAAGTTGAGATGTCCAAATCTCAAATGCCATAACCAGTTTTCATCTTTTTCTTTTCTTTGGAATGTCTCTTGTGTCACTGATGCTATTGCAAATCCTTTCTTCAAATCTGCTCTCATCTTGAGAGGAAACATTATGTTTCTTGTCATATTCACTTGTGGAATCCTTTGTTTGCTTGGTGATATGTCCATGATGGTACATAAATCATCTTCAAAGAATGCATTGTAGCCTTTTTGAATGACCTATCCAATGCTTAAAAGGTTACACTTCATACTAGGCACATAGTATACATCTGATATGGTCTTCTTTTCTCCTTTCTTTGTTAAAACACCCACTCTTCCTTTTCCCATGACAAAGACCTTACTGTCTGTCCCCAATGTTACTTGGGACTTCACATTTTTATCTAACATGGAAAACATAGAAATTTTTCTAGTCATATGGTTGCTACATCATGAATCTAGAAACCATATATCTTCATTCTTCTCTTCAGCCATATTACATGCTAAAAATAAATTCTCTTGGCTCAGAGTTTCTTTAGTGAAATTAGCAATGGGTCTATTACCCATGTCACTCTGTTTCTTCCTACATTAATTGGCATAGTGCCCATACTTCTTACAGTAATGAAATTCAACTTAGGATTTATCATACCTTTGTCCATGTGCTTGATTTTTTCCACCTTCTTGGATACTACCTTGGCTTTGATTCTGACTTTGATTGCTGCCCCTTCCACTAGTACTTGAATGGATGTTTCTTAATTTTTTTTGGCTTCTACCTCTACCCTTTTCTCTATAGTTTGATCTGCCTTGAACTCTTCCTCTTCCAAAGGACATTTGGGTCTTGAAGGCATGATTCAAAGATGAGTTTGTTGTTCTGCTCAATATTTGTTCATGTGTCATCAATGATGCATGAATTTCATCAACTGTAAACATTGAGAGATCTTTTATCTCTTCAATAGTTGTTACTATCACATCAAATCTTGAGGGTAAGCTCCTCAATACCTTCTCCAATATTCTTCTTTCTTCTATTTTCTCTCCATGAGATCTCATTTGGGTAACCAACCCAATCAATAATGTGAAGAATGAGTCTATTGTATCAGACTCCTTCATGCAAATGACTTCAAAATATCTTCTCATTAATTGAATCTTTTATGTCTTTACCGTCTCCATACCTTGGTAGGCTGCCTAGAGGGTATCCCATGCATCCTTGGACTTCTTTGCTACTACAATTCTTGGAAATATTCTTTCATGCACTGCTTAATAGAGATAGAAGAGGGCTTTTGAGTCCTTCTTCCTATTGCTCTTCAACAAATATTTCTCTGCTTGTGTTAAGGCATTAAATACTTGTTCATCTGTTGGTTCTTCTAAACCATCTTCAACTAGCCTTCAATCAAAACGATCATCTTTGCCTTTTTCATTCGCTGCTACACACACAACTTCCTCCTTTTGTTGCTCTCGGCATACACAATCTCCATTTTTTTTGTTCTCTACTTACTATGCATTGTTGTCTATTATATATATATATATATTGTAAAAATTCATGTTTACAATATATATGATAAAACATTTAACCTAAGTTTTAACCCTCTTTAAATAAAAAAAATATACTAGCGTATTTGTAAAATTACATTAAAATTTTAAAACTTTAAACCAAAGTTAAAAACCTTATCCAACCATGTTGCGAAACATTTCAATACTCCATGCGACAGGTTATCGCATCGATCAACCCTCCGTCTGACTGTGCACCAAAGATTTGCGACAATGCGCCATTGGCCGAAGGGGATTGAGCTGGCAGTGGTGGTGATCCGGATTTTATGCAGGAATGCAACAAAAATACACATATAGCCATAGATACAGAGATGAAACATAAATAATGCTTCATTTTATTAATAAAACAAATGACTAAAATAAACAGTTAGGGCGCTGGTAGACGTATCTCTAAGAAGAGATGTGGCAGCTACAGGCCTCTAAACTGTGTTATAATGATACATAATAGAAATGAGTGATCAAGGGCACCGGTAGCATATCTTTGAGAAGAGATGTGTCGGCTACAGGCCTCCCCACTATGTTACAGAACTAAAAATATGGGAACAAGAGAGCTAGGGCACTAGTAGTGCTTATCTCTGAGAAGAGATGTGTCGGCTACCAGCCCCTGAACTGTGTTACAATGAGGCTCGAAGGCCTTTTTGTTGTTGAGAAATAATGTAAAACCTGAGACGTCCAAAAACCTAACCCTAGGAGATGAAGTGCCAAAACCGTGGTCCCGTTTGGGTAAATTGGTGTTTCAACTTCCCAGGGATATAACTTTGGCATACGATCTCCATTTGACACGCTCAATAGCTCAATAGCTTGTTAGAAAGATCTATCCGAGCACTACACGTTTTGAGTGAGCAACATCCTATGTTGCTCCTCGTTTTGCCAAAAAATGTCGTTTAGGGCCTCAAAACAGCTCTGGAAGTTCAGGACCCGAAAAACTACTAAATATAGTAAGTTGTGCTGCAACTTGAAAACATAAAGAACTAATGGTTGGGGTTCAAATGGAATAGGTGGGTGGCCATCGATATCCACCTGGATCATTAATGCCCCAAAATGGCTTCAGGCATGCAGGACCCGAAAACATGCTAAAAATAGTAAGTTGTTGGAAGCAAAAAGCTGCAAGAATTGATGGTGCAGGTCCAAATGGAATTGGTGGGTGGCCACCGATATCCACCTGGATCAGGTGGGTCATGCCTTATCGCGCAATCGTGGAGGTGAGGTGATGTCAACACAAAATCATGTGATATGGTTTTGATTGGTTGGAGGTTTGTCGACGTGGTATGGTGGGGACGCTCTATCGCGTAGGTTGGAGAAGGGTGGTGACGTAGGGTTCAAAGCTTGTGATAAGCTCCTATTGGTTGTGGGATAGGTGACATGGAGTTTTGGGGTCCACAGAACTTGCATGGAAGGTTTGAATTCAAAACGAATGCGCGGGTTTTATAATGGTTGGTGGATGGCGATTATGGCAGGTAGGTGTAAGAGTTAAATGGTGGAGGTAACATGGTTGCAGGCCACGATTTTGTAGTTTTGTAGAGGGCTATGACCATGGGAAAAAATTGGTTTTCCAGGGATTTCAACCCAAAGATTTAATGCATGATTGAGTGCAAAAAAAAAAATTGGAAATTGTTGCTGCTGCTGTCCTCCGGTTTTCCCATCAAAAATGAATTTTCTTGTCCTTCTGCTCAGGTTGTAGTTGGGATTAATTTCAACAATTTTAAGACAACAAATTTATGTTTACCCATGATCCGTCTCGCCTGAATGTTTCTAACGCACTCCCCAACACATGTAGAGCATGTTAGGGTCCTATAATAAAAGGATTCATAATTTTTGAGTTGACTATGATTAGTCTTGTAAATATGTACATACCTTTCTTTCTGCAAGTTGTTTTTCCATATTTTGAAAATAATAAAAAATGAAAGGAGGGTAAAAGTCCTAAAAGAAAGATCAAAGAACCTAGAAAAGAATAGACCCCAAAAGAAAAAAGAGATAAAAATAAGACCTGAAAGTGAGCAAGTCAAAATGCCACTACTATTTACTTTTACTGCAAGAATAATGATTATGTGCAGATTGTCAATAAATGCCATAATTCATGATCAGTTAAACAATTTAATCTTAACTTTTCATGCTTTGAATTTCATGTTTTAGATAGAGAATAAAGATATGTCAAACAATTTAAACTTGACAAATTAATAGATAGTTAGAGAATAAATGAGGAGCTCAACAGTTTAATCTGAGCCCTCGGATGAAATAAGGTTAGACTTAGATAGTTTCTATGCTTTGAAATAAAAATGGTTTTAGGGTTGCAAGCTTAAATGCACCTATGAAAATGAAGTAAAAAATGTTAGAATAATGATGGGTAGGTAGAAGACAGTTGTGCAAGACATGTAATAAAGCATCATCGGGCAAAATTTACTAATTTCCCCTCCCCCAGAATAATCGAGTATCATAAACCTTAAGTTAAAGAGGCTCCAAGCATTTCTCTGACTTCTGTTGGGACCGAACCTAAGGCTTGATAATTGATTGGTTAAAAATATTGGATTCCCTACATAAAACCCATTTCATCAGCATATTCACCCCTTTTCCAAGATTTTGATCCCTTTTCCTAGGCAAAACACATTTTTTGCTTAGTAAAAGTAAAAACCTTAATTAATTTCATCTTCATTTAGAAACACTCAAAAACCTACAAAATACATGTATCCTAAGTTCATGTGTAAAAAACAAAAATGGGACAAAACTATGCCTTATTGCCTATTTTTTACACTTTACTTAGTTTTAAATTATGTATTTTAATTCATTTCATACATTACACCTTCATTTCATATTAATTTCTAACTTATATAATAATATCCCTAAAATTATACCCTTCCCGTATATTATTAAATCCCTAAAATTATACCCTTCCCGTACATTATTAAATATTTTATAAGTAAATAACCCCAAAAACCCATTATTTAAAGTTTTAACCTATGGTTATATATCCCATGTGATGAAATAAACCCACCCTTTCTCCCCATAGGTTTAAACATATCAAATATAAAAATATCCCGCCCCCTATGGTCTTTAAACACCTGTTAAAGGTTTATTTACCATATAAAAGCATATCTGCGCCAATGTTATTTAAACATTTGTTAATGTTTTATTTAAAAAACATATAACATTACAACCCCCGCCCAATCACATAATATAAATTTTTAAAGTTATAAATACATATTTATAAATTTAAGACTTATCTCGTCGCATTTACAAACCCCTAACCCCACCTTTGAATGCCGAGCAGTTTCCACAACCACTCCTATCCATTCGCATTAAAGCTCCCAGATCCAACTACCATAAGGCCATATCGCAAATAAAGTTGCGCGATTATAACTTTTTTCTTTCCACGCAAAATAGGTCATTTCGGCCTTTCCTCTCTCCTCCACATGGCCCATTTTGATTAGATTGTATCATATTCAATTGAAACCGCTTACCACTTAAACGAACGCGATAACCACTCGCGGTTTTTCTCCTTTGAAGACCAAAAACCACCCATCGCCCGATGTGACTGCCATTAATTGCAAGTACTTTTAAACCTAAAATGCATAATAAACCCCGAAATCACTCCATTGATTCATTTTCTGCAATTTACGATTGTATTTATCCTCTCAATTAAAGAAAACGAAGCAGATATATTGTTTTGCGCCCAGAGAACCTCCAAATGCCACCATAGTTGTTGTCAAAGACTGCTAGAAGCTACAGTTCAACTTCCAGAAACCTTCAAAGCCATCAAAAGCCTATTTTTCCCATAGAAAGACCTGTATCTGCACCCAAAAGAACAGATTTTCTGCTAAACCCTGATAAAATTATGATTTTGATACTGCAATCTGTATTTAGATCAAAATTGAAGTAATTTTAACCTTTTATAGACTTTAAAGACCCTTTGATTGACTAGAGAAACCCTTGCAAATATTCAGGATCCTTATGTGTCTGAATTGAACCATTTTAGTCTAGTTTATTCAAGAAGAGCATAAAACCCTGATTCTACCTTTTCTTGAATCTGTGAAGAGTTTGAAGATCAGTTTTAGAGGTAAATTTGAAGGTTTAAACCAAAAAGAAAGCCAGTTTGTGCCTATTACTATTCAATAGACCTCTGCGATACCAGAAATACCTTTTGTAAATAGTCTAAGCTTACAGAAGTGTACAAAAAACCTAAAAACAAGAGTTCCTAAGATCTAAAGATCAAATTTATGTGAAAACCCCTGCTATGGCCAGAACTCCTTTCACTATATTCCCTGTTCCCTAAAGTAATTATTGGCTTCCCTTCAGACTAGGGTTTTATTAACAAATTGTTTGAATTTTGCAGATTATTATCAGAATATGAAATTGGGCCAACAGTTTCAATACTAGTTGACAAAATTGTTTGCTCCAAATTCTCATATTTTAATTAAAAAAAACTTCATTCAACAAACAGTTTGTATACAAATAAAGAATTAAATCAAAGTCAGAGAGAGATAAAAGAGTAATTAAATTGCATAGTGAATGGTAAAAGTGAAATAAGAATTCACAGTGACAGTGAAAACAGGACAGTCAAAGACCATCAGAGTTAAAGTGTATCAGATAAAATCAGAGTGAAATTTAAAAAAGGTAACATAGCAATCAAGGTAAAACAGTAAAAGTAAATACAGAGACAGTAAATGGTAAATAGATATGAAATTTTTTTTACCATCAATAATGAATTTTATCCAAAGTAAAAGAAAAAACAGTTAAAAGAACAAAAAGGTTAAAAGATAAACAGAGCAGGAAGAAATATTTTCTAGAGATTTCCTGTTTAAGTAATAGTTTTGCAGAGAAGGTTGTGTCCACACCAAGATGAATTATGAAACAATGGAGGAGGTTTATGTTCCTAAGATGTCAAAATACAAAAACCTATCTCATTTTGTACACATGTAGTATAGAATGAGAGATACCTGCACATATTCACAGCTTATTTTTCAGACTGTGTAAAGTTTTGTTTTACACATCTTTTTGTAGAGAATATGGTGAATAGCTGGAACTTAATTTTTCAAAAAACTGAGAGAGGTTTATCTTAGTGACATATTTATCTACAAAAAATTCTTTTCTGTTTTACATATATATTTCGGATTGAGATATACAAAGGTATCACTGGACCCCAATTTTGCAGAATTTCTAGAGCAAAATGCACAAAGGAAGGAGACAGTTAGTGACTTGGATGCCTCATCGTCAACTAAGAGTTGATATCAAATTTTAATTCTCTCCTTTGTCACCATCAATCCATAAGTATGGTTGCAAATAGATTCATTATTTTTTGAGTGTCCTTTTATTAAGGTCTATTTATGTAAAGCAGTTTGAGATATTTGTAAATCAATATTGATATTTTTTCAAGATATTTTAGTTTAGAATTTGTATAAATACTTCATCCTTTGAAGTATTATTGTAGAATAAACTGCTGAAGATTTCTATAGTCATTTTTGTTGGACTTGGAAGATTTTTGTTGCAAATTTCGAGTGGCAGACTGGATCAGATCAATTAGCATCATATTTCAGGATTCATGTGATGAGCCATTATAGTGAAGTACTTTATACTTGTCATTGTTTATCTTCTTTGTTTCATGCATCCATATATGTGTTCCAAATTTGAATGAATAAACATGAGTATTATTTTAGGATTTGTTAAAAACACCCTGTCTTTATTGTTTATCATTTCTATGTCTTCTACTGATTTCCAGAGTAGGGAACCCTTAATTGATCCCTCTTTCATTTGACCACTATCTACTCCTTCCTTTTTCCGGATCAAAGAACCCTTCATTGCTATTTATCTCGATCAAATCACCTCACCAAAAAAACATGCCAATATCTTCAAAGACTTATCTATCTTGCCTTGAAAACATTTGACTTTTTGTCCTTGATCCTAGTTCTATCTGCTTCACTTTTGGCTCTTTAGCCCAATGGACAATCAAATTTCCCACTATCCATCTCATTAGGTGATTTTTCCCACCAAATCAAAACCAAATTGCACAATCATAACTATCCTAATATCATATAATTAAAACAAAGTTAAATCTTATAGAGAGAGCCCTCTCTGAACCCTAAGAAGGCTAGATCTTAGAGTTTAAAAGTTGGTATGTGGTTACCATAGACCATTTCTTTCTTTAACCTTGACAAATTACTGAGTGATAACATACTGGCGACCATACTAGGGAAGAACATATTCTTCATAAATATTATACAGGGATTAGATCTGATCTATGATGGTGGACATTGATCAAACACACAAAGGTTAAAATCATCCACCTGGCAACTCCAAATAAATTTTAAAAAGTAAATCTAAGACTCCACTGGGGAAGGATCTAGCTTGGTTGTATAGATGCAATGGCCCTTATTTATGACCTATTTACAAGATTAACCCACAAATACATCGTAGGTATGCTCCCATGAGCAGAGATCACATACCTGGATTTCCACACAAACTACCAAAGGTAAATTAGGATAAAGATCTTCCTATGTTTCAAGATGAGAATATTGATGATCTTTCGTTACATCTCATTAAATTTCATATACACTCATGGAGATTGAAGGGTGATTGGCATGAGGATTTCCTCATGAAGCTATTCATGGAAACCTTAGAAGGACAAGCAAGGGAATGGTATGAAGCTCTCAAACCTGCTAGTTTATTTTCTTTAAAGGATTTTCACAAGGTATTTTATGATCATTACAAAGAATATTTTCCATCTTTATCATTAGCTAAAAAATTTTGTGATCAAGCTGAAGATCTCATACATTACCTTAAAAATATTAATGAAGATTTATGAAATTTGCATCCTGAAGATTTATTAGTAGCAGTCCATAACTTTCATTCTCAAGTTAAGTGTCATGATAATCAAGAGGAGTTAATCAAAGATGAAATAGATTAGGAGATGAATCAAGATCCAAAAAGCCCCTCTGTAGTAACAAATGATGTTTCATATAATGTTTTGAATGAAGTTAAAGAAAATATTCAACCTCATGATCAGTTTTTACATAAGAGAAAAGACAATTGTTATTCAAATCTAAGAATTCAAAGATTCCCACCCCCCCTCACCGAAGAAGAAATCAATTTTCTTCTAAACATGCAACCATCCTCAAAATATTTACATAAATAAGAAATTGTTTCTACTTATTCTAATGTTGATGTATGTACTAAAGTTTTTATCCATGAAGAGATACAAGAATAGGTTGATGCTCATGTTGTTCTACCTTCCCAAAAAAGCACATTTCCTAATATTACTCCTATTGATAAAAATGATGACCTTAAAAAAGAATGCAACCAATCTAATCAAGATATATCAGGATTGCTAGAAAAGAAATCTGTTGATCTAATGTGTATGATTGATGACATTCCTTATTTTGAAGATTTGCCTAAGTATGATCAGTATGATGATAATTATGTTCTCCAAATTCAAGCTAACTTCACAAAGAAATCACTAGCTAGTTTGTGGGATGAGGAAGTTCAGTTTTAGCAGCTCAAATACAATGATCAGACAACACACATCAAATATGGGAGTGAAGAAGAAAGTTCAAAAATTTTGAAAGAAAGTTCTATACCATTATGTTCTAAAGAAGTTCAGTTTTTAAAGGATGAACAACCCCTAGAAATCTATGAAGTTCCATTAAAACCCATATATAAATTGCAGCAATATTTCAAAGTTTTTCATGATCAAATAAATGATGTGATGAATGATAAACGCAATCAAAATATTTCTCCATTAACTAACTATAAGCTTCAGTATCAAGATGTTAAAGGTTTTAGCAGACATGCATGTCCATTAGTAGAAATATCATCACAAATCTTATCTGAAAATATGAAACTATCTCAGAACAATCATAGGTTGATTTTGCAAGGAAATAAAGTTAAAAATGAAAATTTGGTCTCATGGCATGGAGGCCATTCAAAACAGAGGTACAGTTCCTTGGATCAGTTGAACATTTGTACATATACCTCAGAAGATCCTATTGTACAATTTCTAGAGTCAATAAAGGAAATCAAGTATTTCCTTATTCTCTCAATTGTTGACAAATTTCTAATAGGTTGCAGAATTACAGTTTTGATAACCAACAAGAAAATGCAGAAAAATATATTGAAGTACATAATGCTTGAATGGTTGCATTCGTTGTTTCATTTTACCTAACCAACAGTTGGACAGCTGATTAGAGTAAGTAGGTAGGATTTCAGCTTATTTTAGTTTTCAGTTTTCAGCTAGTTTGAAATAATTCATTAAGATTTGAAAGCTAAGGAAAAGGCCATAAAATATTGATGATGTAGTAGTTTGGTTTGAAAGTTGCACCGCTTTTTAGTCTCAGGTCAGATTTCAATTTATAGAAAAAGGTGTAAATTAAGTTCAAGAGTTTTCAGTCACAGCATATGCATGTTTTGGATTGGCCCAATGGATCAAGCTACTAGTTGATGGTGTTCTTGACATCTCACAAGGAGAGGCCATCCCCATGTGGAACCACTGTTAGGGTCCTATAATAATATGATTCATAATTTTTGAATTGACTATGATTAGTCTTGTAAATATGTACATAATTTTCTTTCTGCAAGTTGTTTTCCCATATTTTGAAAATAATAAAAAATGAAAAGAGGGTAAAAGTCCTAAAAGAAAGATCAAAGGACTTAGAAAAGAATAGACCCAAAAAGAAAAAAGAGATAAAAATAAGACCTGAAAGTGAGCAAGCCAAAATGCCACTACTATTTCCTTTTACTGTAAGAATAATGATTATGTGTAGATTGTCAATAAATGCCATAATCCATGATCAGTTAAACCGTTTAATCTTAACTTTTCATGCTTTGAATTTCATGTTTTAGATAGAGAATAAATATATGTAAAATAGTTTAAACTTGACAAATCAGTGGATAGTTAGAGAATAAATGAAGACCTCAACAGTTTAATCTGAGCCCTCGGATGAAATAAGGTTAGACTTAGATAGTTTCTATGCTTTGAAATAAAAATGGATTTAGGGTTAAAAGCTTAAATGCACCCATGAAAATGAAGTAAAAAATGTTAGAATAATGATGGGTAGGTAGAAAGTAGTTGTGCAAGACATGTAATAAAGCATCATCGGGAAAAAATTACTAATTTCCCCTCCCCCACAATAATCCAACATCATAAACCTTCAATTAGAGAGGTTCAGAGCATTTCTCTGACTTATGTTGGGACCGGATCCAAGGCTTGATAATTGATTGGTTACAAATATTGGATTCCCTACATAAAACCCATTTCATCAGCATATTCACCCCTTTTCCAAGATTTTGATCCCTTTTCCTAAGCAAAACACATTTTTTTCTTAGTAAAAGTAAAAACCCTACATAATTAATTTCATCTTCATTCATAAACACTCAAAAACCTACAAAATACATTTATCCTAAGTTCATTTGTAAAAAACAAAAATGGGACAAAATTATGCCTTATTGCCTATTTTTAACACTTTACTTAGTTTTAAATTATGTATTTTAATTTGTTTCATACATTACACCTTCATTTCATATTAATTTCTAACTTATATTATTAAATCCCTAAAATTATACCTTCCCGTATATTATTAAATCCTTTATAAGTAAATAACCCCAAAAACCCATTATTTAAAGTTTTAACCTATGGTTATATATCCCATGTGATGAAAATAAACCCGCCCTTTCACCCCATAGGTTTAAAAATATCCCGCCCCCTATGGTCTTTAAACACCTGTTAAAGGTTTATTTACCATATAAAATCATATACGCGCCAATGTTATTTAAACATTTGTTAATGTTTTAATTAAAAAACATATAACATTACACCCCCGCCCGATCACATAATATAAAGTTTTAAAGTTATAAATACATATTTATAAAGTTAAGACTTATCATGTCGCATTTACAAACCCCTAACCCCACCTTTGAATTCTTAGCAATTTCCACAACCAATCCTAGCCGTTCGCATCAAAGCTCCCAGATCCAATGACCATAAGGTCATATCTCAAATAAAGTTGTGTGATTATAAATTTTTTCTTTCTACGTGAAATAGGTTGTTTCAGCCTTTCCTCTCTCCTCCACATGGCCCATTTTGATTAGATCGCATCAGATTCAATTGGAACCGCTTACCACTTAAACGAACGCGATAACCACTTGTGGTTTTTCTCCTTTGAAGCTCGAAAAATACCCATCGCCTGATGTGACTGCCATTAATTGCAGGTACTTTTAAACCTAAATGCCTAATAAACCCCAAAATCACTCCATTGATCCCTTTTCTGCATTTTCCGACTGTATTTATCCTCCTGATTAAATAAAGCAAAGCCGATATACTGTTTTGCACACAAAAAAACTGCAAATGCCACCATAGTTGTTGTCAAAGACTGCTGGAAGCTACAGTTCAACTTCTAGAAACCTTCAAAGCCATCAGAAGTTTATTGTTCCCACAAAAAGACCTGTATTTGGCCTCAAAAGGACATATTCGCTGCTAAACCTTGATAAAATTATGATTTTGATACTACAATATGTATTTAAATCAAAATTGAAGTAATTTTAACCTTTTATAGACTTTAAAGACCCTTTGATTGACTAGAGAAACTCTTGCAAATATTCAAAATCCTTGTGTGTCTGAATTGAACCATTTTAGTCCAATTTATTCAAGAAGAGTAGAAAACCCTGATTCTACCTTTTCCTGCATCTATGAAGAGTTTAAAGATCAGTTTTAGAGCTAAATTTGAAATTTTAAACCAAAAAGAAAGCCATTTTGTGCCTATTACTATTCAATAGACCTCTGTCATACCAAAAATACCTTTTGTAAACAGTCTAAGCTTACAGAAGTGTACAAAAAACCTAAAAATAAGAGTTCCTAAGATCTGAAGGTCAAAATTATGAGAAAACCCCTACTATGGTCAGAACTCCTTTCACTATATTCCCTGTTCCCTAAAGTCATTATTGGATTCCCTTCAGACTAGGGTTTTATTAGCAAATTGTTTGATTTTTGCAAATTATTATCAGAATATGAAATTGGGCCAACAGTTTCAATACTAGTTGACAAAATTGTTTGCTCCAAATTCTTAGATTTTAATTCAAAAAAAACTTCATTCAACAAACAATTTGTATACAAAGAAAGAATTAAATCAAAGTCAAAGAGAGATCAGAGAGTAATGAAATTTCACAGTGAATGGTAAAAGTGAAATAAGAATTCACAGTGACAGTGAAAACAGAACAGTCAAAGAGCATCAGAGTTAAAGTGTATCAGATAAAATCAGAGTGAAAGTCAAAAAAGGTAACAGAGCAGTCAAGGTAAAACAGTAAAAATAAATACAGGGACAGTAAATGGTAAATAGAGATGAAAATTTTTTTACCATCAATAATTAAGTTTATCCAAATTAAAATAAAAAACAGTTGAAAGATAAACAGAGCGGGAAGGAATATTTTCCAGAGATTTCTTGTTTAAGTCATATTTTTGCAGAGAATATTGTGGCCACTCCAAGATGAATTTTGAAAAAATGGAGGAGGTTTATGTTCCAAAGATGGAAACTACAAAAACCTATCTCATTTTTTACACAGGTAGTACAGAATGAGAGATACATGCACATATTCACAGCTTATTTTTCAGACTGTGCAAAGTTCTGTTTTACACATCATTTTGCAGAGCATATGGTGAACATTTGGAACTGAATTTTAGGGAACGGAAAGAATTTTATCTTAGTAACATATTTATCTACAAAAACCTCTTTTACTTTTTACATATATATTTCAGATTGAGATATACAAAGGTATCATTGGACCCCAATGTTGCATAATTTCTAGAGAAGAATGCACAAAGGAAGGAGATAGTTAGTGACTTGGATGCCTCATCATCAACTAAGAGTTGATATCAAATTCGAATTCTCTTCTTTGTCACCATCAATCAATAAGTATAGTGCCAAATATATTCATTATTTTTTTAGTTTCCTTTTATTAAGTTCTATTTATGTAAAACAGTTTGAGATATTTGTAAACCAATGTTGATATTTTTTCAAGATATTTTACTTTAGAATTTGTATAAATACTTCATCCTTTGAAGTATTATTGTGGAATAAATTGCTGAAGATTTCTATAGTCATTTATTTTGGACTTGGAAGCTTTTTTTTGTAAATTTCGAGTAGCAGACCGGATCAGATCAACTAGCGTCATATTTCAGGATTCATGTGATGAGCCATTGAAGTGAATTATTTTCTACTTGTCATTATTTATATTCTTTTTTTCATGCATCCATATATGTGTTCAAAATTTGAATGAATAAAAAGGAGTATTATTTCAGGATTTGTTAAAAGCACCATGTCTTTACTGTTTATCATTTCTATGTTTTCTACTGATTTCCAGAGTAGGGAACCCTTAATTGCTCCCTCTTTCGTTTGACCTCTATCTACTCATTCCTTTTTTCGGATCAAAGAACCCTTCATTGCTCTTTATCCCGATTAAACCACTTCACCAAAACAACAGTCCAAGATCTTCAAAGACTTATCTATATTTCCCTGAAAACATTTGACTTTTTGACCTTGATCCTAGTTTTGTCTACTTGACTTTTGACTCCTTAGCCCAATGGACAATCAGATTTCCCACTATCCATCTCATTGGGTGATTTTTCCCACCAAACCAAACCAAAACAAAACCAAATTTCACAATCATAACTAGCCTAATATCATATAATAATAAAAAAAATTAAATCTTATAGAGAGAGCCCTCTTTGAACCCTAAGAAGGCTAGATCTTAGGGTTTAAAAGTTGGTCTGTGGTTACCTCGGACTATTTCTTTCTTTAACCTTGAGAAATTACTAAGTGATAACAAAGCCATTGAATTTTTCAATAAAGTTCAGTAAGTCAGGGCTCCAACTGAGCCATATGAGATTTTGGAGCTCCACCCTTGTTAGTATGTGTGTTGAGACACAACCTTCAGTATGGACAAGTCACAACCTCCTCATTTGAATACAATCAAATACGTCATCGTCTTGATAATCACTAAGAGCCATATAATCCCCTAATGAGTTATTACCAGTCCATTATTGTAAAATGGTAGTCATTCCATGTTCATTCTTGCAAAATAACGATGAACAACAAATTGAACCCGAATTTTTATCGAATAATATTTCAAGGATTGATTGATATACTACATACATATTATTGTTACAACAAATCGACAACGAAGTTCTCTCTCCATCTATGCGACGATGAAGCTTCACTGACATTTCTTCCCAAATATACTATTTAGTCATGTTCATGCCTCATTCCGGAGTGGTCATGGATATTTATCCCATTAAAACTATCCAGATTCATCACTTCCTCCAGTGACTTATTTTGCATATTTTAATTCTAAGCACACTAGTGTCGATGAAGACCAAGAGAACAATACAGTTATATTTTTAATTATAAATCTTCCGGGAAATCACATAAGAAATTTTGGAACCGACGTGTTTCGAACTACCAACTGTAGCTCGAAACGTGTCAGTTCCAAAATTTCTTATGTGATTTCCCGGAAGATTTATAATTAAAATGTTATGGATCACAGAAGCTTGCACTCTCAGATATAGTTATACTCATAGATAAATCAACATGCTACTTCCAGGAATTGATCCTGGGTAGGGAGGATTACATTCTTCCACCAAACCACCAGGTCTAGACTAGATTAAAAATCATAGCTTGTTTATTAGTCCATCAGTTGAAATTTTCTATCTACGACCAAAACTATGGTGATGAAATCTGAGTCATTATTCAAAATATTAGAATTATCTTTCTTCTTATTTCTCTCTATAGCAACACTGATGTCATCAGTTTGTGGAATAGGGAGCTTAACATGCCCCAGTCTTGAATATATGTAGTTCTTCATATGTTTTGAAGTAATACGATTGCCTTCCATCTGCCTCAGATTTCCTTCTTTATCCATTTTTCAATTTAACTTTTCATTGATCCCGAACCCCAAATATCTATAGTTTTGTGTAACTTCAAGGTGTTCATTTCTGAAGCTGATTTAAATCTGGCTTGGCTTCCTTTTAAGTGAAAATATGACCATTGTGGTCTTTTTGTGTGATTCACATCCATCCCCATTCTGTAAATTTTGGCATTGTTGATGAGAATGTGAAGGGGCGCTTGATGAGACACCAGATTGGCAACGAAGGATCTTACTGATGAAAATGACATGAGCTCCAATTCCAATACCTACTGAGCATGGACTTAAATTAGGTGATTCCAAGTGAAATACTAGATAAATTCAAGATTATAGTTATAGTGAACCTATACTTCTATGGAGAGGGGATCTATGTTGGCTTGCTTTTGTTGTCATTTCCATTCCTGTGCAAACTCTGAAGCAATTTTTTTGTTACAACATGGCATTATAACATGGGCACCAACCATAGTAAGCCATCTACAATTTAAAAAAAAAAACACACCCTGACTAAGACAAAAGTAGAGTATTGCATAAATGTGTGTAGGTAGAGTCTCACAGAAATGTGTAGAGTATATACATAGGCAACCAATATACCTTGTAGTATGGAGCTTGATTCCACTTATGGCCCCTGTAACAACATAATAGACATGCTCAAGGTTGGGGAGGGGGATATTTGAAGGAAAATGGGAAGCAAAGAACTTCTGACACAAGGCTCACCATTTCAAAGTAATAGGCCTTCGGGATCCCAATCTCAAGTTGAAGAAAGCCCATGGTATTTGTGTGGATTATAGCCTATTTAAATACGAAAATATTCTAAGTAAGTTGATCCAATGACAAGTGAAATTCCAATAATGGTTTCTTTAGAGACAGCCTCTTCTCTTAGTTTTTAGTGATCAACCACTTCTCTCAATGTTTTGTGATCCTTGTTGGGGTTCCTGTGTTTTGGCAGGTTTGGCTCTACCAAAAGACAAGACAACATCAAAACCACTTTGATACCTCAAGATCTAGCCATCTTGGGTCCAGAGAGGGATCTCTCTAGAAAGGCAAAGGAATATATTTCTTTGAAGTTCAATCTCAAGATATTAGGCTAGTTGTATGGCACAAAGGTGGTTGTTTTGTTTGTTTGTTTATTTGGTTGTTGGGAAACAGGAAAGAAGGGTTCAATGTAAGACAGAGGGTGAGAAAAGAAGATTTTTTTTGGCACTGGTGAGATAATTCGAGGAACACTCGAGACCATTGGGAAATGGAGTCACAAAAGGGTTTACTTGCTATTCAATATCCAAGGATTTCAAATGGGTTAGTCATCTAAAACAGAGGATCTTTTAAAGATGATAGTATGGAATGAAGTGTTAAGGAATGAAGGTGAATGACAAGAAAACCTTCCGAGGTGACCACAGTGGGAGCAAATATAGGGACAGGGAATGCCTTAACTGTCCATGATCAAACTCCTATGAGGCTGGCTCTTCAGACAATAGAAAAAATTTAAGATTTAACACAAAGGTGAAGCCTGAGATCATAGAAAGACTTTGAACTTTCAATGCTTTGACATTCAACTTAAGGGAGCTTAGAAAGGTTTAGTTGTTATAAAATGACCCTAATGAGAAAGAATTAGTTCTAATCTCCCAGTATCCCAATTCTTTCAATTAATACCAAACAATAACATCCAAGAACAGACTCTAAATTCATGCATCAGTAAGCAGGGAAAACCAACTACTATACTAGCTAAATTATCTTGAATTAGTTCTCAGATTGCACAATTAGTAGAAAACATCAAAGATAAGAACAACAAGAAGCATTAGGGTACCATGCAAGGGTATATCCTAAGCCAGATTTCTGATTCCTATCAGAGAAACGAAATATGATGAATTACAGAAGGAAAACAGAGACAAGGATAGAACACATCACCGCTGCTTTAAATCGGGATCCAAGAAAATGCTTGTCATATTAAAGAGCAACACCATTCATATACAACATTTTCCAACAGCTTGATATTCAGTCTGAAATAATCTCCTCAGCCTATTTTACAACTAATAAACACAGAACTCTATCTCAAAGGAACAGCTTACAATCTACAGTTATCTGATCAACAACCTTTACCATGTATTTTTCAAGAGTTTTATAGCTGAGAGAGAGGTAGAGGAGGTAGATAGAACTTTAAATGAAACATTAAAATAGAGGAAGAAGAGTGCTTGAGGCCCATTCTGTTTTAATATCCATGTATTGACTTTCAATACTCTTTGGATGAAAGAGTGGTCTTCGACAGGCTGATAGTAACTCCAAGTATGTTCTTTGATGTACTTTTCGGCTGTAGTACTCTGGGACCAGTAAGGCATTTAAATGACTTTTAGGCCTGCCATACTGTGTATCAAATGCTCTGGCAGTCCTAGGACTACTGTCAGGGTGTTGATATTCTTGGGAAAATTGATGAAGAGTAAAAAACATTATGGGAACTTTGTCCTTTCTCGGGAAAGAACCTTCTGTTGATGTGAAATACTGACAAGGATTTTTTCTGTGCTTTAGGCCTCATTAGGCCCTCTGTGTCAATCATAAGGTCTTCAATCTACGCCTTCGCCCTCTAAACACTGGATTAAGGCATAAAATCTTCAATAATTGGCATTAAACCTCTTTAATCCTTCACTGATACTCTTTGCCGCTTCTTTGACTATCCCTATCTATGGATGCACAGGTTTAATGGTGCTGGAGGTTTTTCAACAAAGTTAAAAACTCTGGTTGGAATGAAACATGTGTTTAAAACCCCCTCAGGAGTCTTTCCTTGCAATCTCTAGCTCTGAAAAAGCTTCCTCTACGCTCTGTGTCACTATGACTGTGACTGTGATAAATAATGGTTTTCACCGTTTGTAACCCTGCAAAACACAAAAACATGTTAAGAAATCCAGGCGGGAGGGAAGATGGGTGTTGTGGAAGACCGTGGGAATGGCAGCACAACAGTGATGGATGTGGTGGACAAAGTGGAAAACGGCCGAAAAATGCTGTGAAATGGTGAAAAATTGATTTGATGGTGGCCTGGTGAAGAAACGGTTCTAGACCGTTAGATTAGACGGGAAAATGATAATCAACAGTCGAGATTTTCCAGGGGGATTGCTTTAGGAAGGTTAGGAGAAGAAACTTAACTTTAATGTTAAAACACCAAAGTTGCAATGTTGGGCGGAAGAAATAACTCTTAATGTAAAACATAAAGTTTTGACCTTTGGGTGAAATACACAGGAATATGAGTGAAATGAATGGATTCGAAGGTGATTTGGTGGTGGGACCGAATGGGCGGAGGGAAATTGATTATGGGCCGTTGGATCTCAGGAGGAGATCAATGGTGGAGATCTTCCAATCAAATCCTTTGGAGAGCCCGATGAAAGAAACACAAATGGGGACATGATGCAGTATGAACTGTTGATCGGGATCAGATCAACGGTTGGGATTGAATGATGGAATTTCGGGAGAAAAAGGGGAAGAAGTGGTTTTTGGGAGAAAACAATTGTTTTCACGCTGCTTGGGAGTGGTTTTGAAAATATCCCAAAAAAACGTGATATGCTCTGCCGCATGACACGTGGCAAAAAAAAACCGCCCATATCGCGCGATTTCAAAATGTTAAAGTTCGGACACCAAAGTTACGCGATATGGTTCTCGGTCATTGGATTGCGGGCGGGAAGATCTGAAGATGGAGGAGTGAGCGCGATATGGAAAGTTGCGCGATCGGTAAGGTGGGGACAAGTCAACGACAGTTTTAATATGGGTCGTCGGATCAGTATGATGGACAGTCATGATCAACGGCAAAAGTGCTAATGTTTCGAAGGGAAATATATCATAATAGATGGGCGGGATGAATCCTGACTGTTGGATCCATGGGGATGGATAGCGGAGATTTAAAGATGAGGCGGAGGCAAAAGGGTCAACTAAAATAGGTGGGAGAAAGGAGGGCCATTGGATCTTATCAGATGAACGGCTAAGATCCAATCGCAACTGGAGAAGGCAGGGACCAAAACTCCGATGGTTGATGTAGCGATTGTGCGTGGACCATCGGATCGAGGTGAGATCGAAGGTTGCAATTGGATCGGGGATTGCCAATTGGGGGACACAGGGGCGGTGAGAGATCAAAACTTGGCCGTTGGTTCTTGTGGATTCAACGGCCAAGATGCAATCGGGAGTCGGCCAATTGGGGAGTCGAAGAGTGGCACTTAAGAATTGGTGAAATTGGCAGTGATGCGATGTTGCGATGGCCGTCCGATCATTGAGGGATCAATGGTGGAGATTGCAGTAGAGGGGTAATGGAAAAAGGCTGATGGGCACGATGTGATTGGTGCTTGACCGTCGGATCTGTATAGATCAACGATTTACATTGCATCTGAGGCCAATAGATCAAATGTTTTCTCGCAATGGAAATTTTCTATTAACAAAGAAATGCGCTCGCAACCAAACTTTCGATTGCGATTAGCACCTAGTCTTGGTGTTGGTTGTATGCAGAACAAGGGGCTGAAGGCTGACCCAAAAGGGGCTTAGGCCTGATATATGGTAAAAAATGGGTTTTAGGCCTAAAAGAAGCGTTTTTTAAGGCTAAGCAGTGGTTCCGGTAGGGGAATAAAGGGGTTTCTAAAACAAATGAGGGGATTCAAAAGGTTTTTAAAGGGGAATTGGGTGATTTAGATGACTTAGGAAGGGATTTTGAGGGTTTTTTAGGGAAATTTGAGAAGGGAAGAAAGGGTTTAAAATGGGAAATTTGCAGGGATACAAGGGATCAAATGGAGGCTTTCTTGAGCATAAATTTTCCACGAACAGTGAGGCCTTCTTGGTGGAAACAACAGTGAAGATATTTTCAAAGGCAAAGGACACACAAAGGCTTCAAGAATGAGAGATTTTCAGAGGAAATGTATCTATTGGAGGCTCAGAAAAATATTTAGCCACCTGTTTGCTTGACAAAAATTTATAGGTGGCTAACAGTGGCTCCACATGGGGATGGCATCTTCTTGAAGATGTCAAGAACTTCAGAAATATTATTTGGGAAGTAGGCCAGATGCCTGATCTTTGAACCATATTTTCTTCTTTGATTTCAGCTGCTACAAACATGATGGATATTAAGCTAGCAGAAAACATTCCCCAAACAATCTACCTACCCATCCTACAGTCCTAACATTTTTTCTTCAAGGTGCATTTGAATTTGCAGACCTTATCCATCATTTTTTTTAAATGAAAGCAAAAAAAAACTAATCTAACTCTACGCTTATTCCTCTATGAGACCAGATTAAACATTTGGTCTCATAGCTTCTCTACCTAAACTAATATCTGCTAGGATTAAACTGTCTAGCAGATTTCATTCTCTACATTCTACAACATAAATTTAAAAATAGTCAAACTAGGATTAGACAGTCTGGTTTGTTGTGGATCCATGGCATAAATACAGTTGCACATGAACTGAACTTTGCAGAAAATTGGAAACAAAATTGTGAAGGCTTGAAATTGTGAAATTTTGAAGCATCCTTCTTTTCTTTGTGACTCAAGTTTTGAGCTTGTTAGAGTCACTTTCTTCTTCATTTTAGCTCTGGTTTTGGGCTTGTTAGAGCTGATTCTTCTCCTTTCTTTGCTGGTTCAGATTTTGGGCATATTAGAACCAGCCTCTCACTTTCTTTGGCTCAGGTTTTAAGCTTGTTTGAGCCATTCTTTTGGAACTTCAGAGGTTCAAGTTTTGGGCATGTCTGAACCTCTCTTACTCTTTTGTTTTTGAAACATTTTCTCTTTTTCTTTAAAAACAAAACATAGCAATGGTATTTACAATGGAAATGAAAACTGAAAAATAGAACTTAGCGGTAGTAATGCTTGAGCATCCTGCCATTGACAGGACCCCCAAACAGATTTGTATCATCTAGCTCTTTTAGAAAAAAGGCATTTGGACCAATGGTGGATTGGATGATGTAAGGACCCTGCCACAAGCTGTCAAATTTTCCATGCTTTCCTTTATCTTCCCTCCTAGAGTCCCACTTAAGTACCTTATCTCCAATTTTGAAGTCACAAGCTTTTGTTCTCTTATCAAATAACTTCTTTATGTTTTCTTGCACTTTCAAAGCCCTGTTGTAGACTTCTTCTCTTGTCTGTTGGAGATATATTGTTTGATTTATCCTCCTTACCATTATGTCCTCTTATGTCTATATTTCTTGGACCAATTTAATCACTGGTACCCCTAGGCTAGTAGGTAACACTGCCTCTGTTCCAGAAACAAGCTGATATGGTGACATTCCAATGGATTTCTTTGTAGTTAATCTGTCAGCCCATAAAGCATGTACTAACTTGTTATGCCATGATTTCTTATTCTCTTCAAGCAGCTTTTTGATGATGGTCAACAATATTTTGTTTGATGATTCAGCTAACCCATTACCTTATGGGTAATAAGCAGTTGAATGACCAAGTGCGATCTGATACCTGTGACAAAAATCAATCATATTTTTGGAACCAAAAGCAGCAGCATTATCAGTGATTATCTTCCTAGGGCAGCCAAATCTAGAGAGGATGTGGTCTTCAAGGAATTTAATTATAACAGAATCTATGGCATTCCTAGAGGGATGGCCTCTATCCATTTTGTGAAATAGTTTGTGGCTGTGAGAATCCATTTTTGTTGGGCAGAGGAAGCAGGATGAATCTCCCCTATGAAATCTAGGCCCCACTGTTGAAAGGGAGCTTCAACAGTTATAGGTTGTAATGGTAAAGGGAGGAGCTTTCTTTTGCCCTTAAAAATCTGGCACTTATGGTAGGTAACTATCATTTTATGGATATCAGTGAAAATAGTTGGCTAGTAATAGCCAGCTCTGAGTATTTTGTTAGCAATGGCTTTCCAATTTAGATGGCCCCCACACTCCCCTGCGTGAAACTCATGTTTAATCATTTCTGCGTCAGCTTTAGGAATACATTTAAGCAGAAAACCATTTGCATTCTTCCAGTATAAACATTCATTTAAAATGCAATAGTTTCTAGCTTTTAACTTCAGGAACCTTGCCTTAGTTTGTGGTAAATCGGGAGGAGCATTAAGGTTTGTAAGCACATACAGGATGTCAAAATACCAAGGAGAGTTTTGAAATTGTTCTTCAACAATGGGATCAGGAAATCCTTCATGTTCATCCAAAGCATCTACCATGTTTATGTCAAGGGCTTGTAAGTTAGATTCAGCCATTAGTTGAGCTAAGCCCTGACCTTTGATAAGTTTTGTGGGTTTTATTTCCAGGTCATACTCTAGTATTACAGCAATCCATTTTCCCCTAGGCAATGATGTGAGAGTGCAGAATATACACCCTAAAGTATTTCAAGGCATTTACCAAGGCATAGGCCTATTTTTCCATTATGTTATATTTCAAGGGTGCATCCCTCAGCACCTTGCTGAAAAAAGAAATAGGTTGTTCCTATCCCTCTGGATTCTTCTGCAGCAGAACTGTAGCCACTGTATGCTCGAAAGCAAAGGAGAATATTAGGAAATCTTTTGAAAAATCAAGGCTGATTAGGACTGGGGCCTGGGTAAGTGCAAGTTTAACTAATTCAAAATATTTTTTGGCCTCTAAAGTCCATTTGACCCCTACATCTTTTTTCAGCATGTTTTTCATATCTCTGAGGAGCTCTGTAAAGTTGGGAATAAACCTCCTCAAGAAGTTAATTTTCCCAATAAAGGACTGCAATTCTTTTATATTTCTTTGGTGAATAATCCGCAGTATTCCCTCAACCCTTTTCGGGTCTATTTTGATCCCATTTTCTGATATAATATGGCCAAGAATCTTACCTTCTTGAAGGCCAAATACAGTCTTCTTGGGATTCAAAGATAGACCGAACCTTCTACATTTCTCAAATACTCTTCTCAAATGTTTAAGGTGCTCTTCATCAGTCTTGGAATAGACTGTTATGTCATCAAGATAGATGAAAATGAAGTGCCCTATTTCCTTTGAAAAGGTTATGTCCATAGCTTGTTGGAAGGTTACACTAACGTTCATTAGTCAAAAAGGCATTTTTACGTACATAAAAGTGCCCCATGGAGTGGTGAAAGCTATCTTAAGCTGATCTTCTGGGAGTACTAAAACTTGGTTATACCCTGAAAGGCCATCTAATAGGGAAATCCTTTTTGAGCCAACTACCCTCTGTAGGATATGTTCCATATTGGGTAAGGGGAATTATCTTTAAGTGAAGCTCTGTTAAGGTTTCTAAAATCAATGCACAGTCTGATCTCGCTTGTCTTTTTCCTCACAGCTAACAAGCACTATGATTCCTGCCTCATACATTTTCTTGATTTCCTTTTCTACCAAAGGCAGTTGCTTCGGGTTGATTCTACGCAGTTTTTGCCTAAAGGGCTTTTGGTTTTCTTTCAGTGGGATCTTGTGCTGGATTATTTCGGTATCATAATATTTTAATGTATTTCTTTTTCATGTTTTCCGGCAAGGACTTAGCTAATTTAATCATCTTCGGCTTATCTTCAGTGCCTATGTTTCATTCCTCGACATCGAACTCTGTGTGTTCTATAATGGGTTTCTTTGCTACGTTGTTAAAATCAAAAAGGTCCTCTAGGGTGCCAGTCCTCTGGGTATATTCTTGTCTTTGGACTGTAGAACCTCTATTTCTTCCTTTTTTGCGTTCTTGTATTCTTCAGTTTGAGTTCCAAGTTCTTCAGTTAACATGTTTATTTCTACATCATGGGGTGGTTTTTCTTCATCAGGGGGCTCTTCGTTCAAGCATCTTTCATCAGATTTAGAGTCTGAATCAAAGAATTCAAACTCATTCCTGCCAATCAGGAAATCCTCTATTTTCTTTTCACCCTCGAATACCTGCCAATACTTCTCATTATCTAGCACCGCAGGCCTATATTTTGTTTGAATGATGATCTGTTTGTCACTAGGTGATTTTTGATATGAACTGGCAACGCAGGCTAATCCATTTGCAATGATGTTCTGACTCCTAGGAAAAAACACAAGTTCGTATTCTACAAAGGTTTTCAATAAATCCATAGCATCATTTATGTATGCTCTCAATCTAGGATGCTTTGCAGTGTATTCTCCGTTCACTTGTTTGATTACTAGCTCAGAGTCTCCATGTACAGCTATTCTTCGGCTCCTAGTTTTTTCAATAGATTCAATCCTAGGATGAGAGCCTCATACTCTGCGATATTGTTTGTACATTTAAAGTCCAGTTTGAAGGCATGAATATCACAATCGTCACTCTCAATGTTATGTAACCACACTCCTGCTCCCACATTCTTCCTAGTGCAAGACCCATCAAATTTCATTCTCCATAAGGGATTGTTTACAGATTGGCTATCAGTTTCATCCCTAATGCTGCGTTCACCACTATGTTGTATTATGGGGTCTACACTAGGCTATGCAGTGTTTTGTTCTTCAGGATTTTCATGGATTTCAGAGTGGTGAGTAGTCTGTTGTTTGCAGTCTTGGTTTTGTTCACTCTGAGTTTCTTATTCAGTGCACTATTATAATTTTTCTCTCTCGTTTCCCTCTATATCTAGAGCGGCCATTATGTTAATATCTGTGAGCTCTACTCTATTGTTCGCATCTTTGTCTTCTAGCTCTGGCTCATCTATGGATTCATCATTGAAAAGGATAAAAGAATCCAGATCTGTGTGGATAGAGTACAAAGGTGATTTTCCAGGTTTTTCGGGGATGCTAACCATAAAATTCATTTGTGCCTCTCTATATATTCTCCTAAGCTAGCTAAAGATAGGTATTTTGGCATATGACCCATCCATCTACATTGTACCTTGCAGGTTGGCACCCCATGACCTTGATAGCAACATGCCATACTTAGGTGGCACATTTGCCACTACAACATCCATAACCATGCACTTGGTTGGGATTTGAGTCAGGTTAACATAGAGATCTTTGATTAGGCCAAGGAACTTCACTCTGCTAGAGTCAAATGAATATAAATCCTTGTAGGGTCGGGTCACCTCTAAGCCTAACTTCTCCATAATTACCTTAGGCATTAGATTGTGTGATGCCCCAGAGTCATGCATAGCATTATGAAGGATCTTGTCATGGATATTGAGGCTGATATAAAAAGGAGGTACTACCCCTTCCTGAAACTTCCCTTCTATCTTCGGAACAAACAGAAGGGCTGGTTGATCATCACTTAAATTGATAGTGTCACTGTTTTCTCCTAGATTTTCTCTAGCCTTTCCATGTTTTTGGATAGAATGTCATATTTGGGATCAGATGTGGAAGCTGATGTGTCATCCCTATAGGTTAGCTTTTTCTCAGACCTCATTCTAGCTCTTTTTTCAATCAGGTTTGCCTCTACGCTCACCGCTCCTTTTTGCATATCCTCCAATGTATTGTAATCTCTCTCCCTAAGTTGATAAGCCATGTCAGCATCAAAGCCTTCAAGGTATTTCACCAAGGCCATTCCTTGGGGAGGTTTCATATGTGGTGGAAGGGTGTTTTAAACACTATTAAACCTTGTGGAATAGTCATGGACACTCTTTCCTACATTTCTTTTGAGATTCTTATATTCTGCTAGTATTTGGAGAGGGTTGGTCTTGACTTCCCATTTGTTTATAAAGGTTTGATGTAATGAGGGAAGATCATGGATGGTATTAGGAGGTAATCCTTTAAACCACTTATTCACCTCCCCTCCCAAACTCTGGGCAAAGATCCTCATTTTGATAGTTTCATCTTCAATTTCCATGTAGTCAAAGGAATCTTCCATCCTGTCCACATGATGTTGAGCAGTGGTAGACTCTTTTCTAGTGAAGTGAGGGATTTTTTATTGATAATCATTTGTTATTGGAGCTAAAGGTTGTGGTAACACTAAGGGAGCATACCATGCTGCCATGATGGTGTTTTGTGGAGGTAAAGCTTAGGCTTGAGCAGTAGGCATATGAATGACAGAAATGGAAGGACCTGCAGCAAACTGTTGGGTAGATCTAGGGTGAGAAAGACCCAAGTTATGAATAAAATTAATATCGGGAGGTGTAGATGGAGGGGTCTCTCTGTCCCTAATTTGTTGACAACTATGAGATGGTGAACTTGGAGGCTCAAGGTATGTCTGGTATAGAGCATTGAATGACTTACTTCTTGGTAGATCACTTGGTAAGTCTAAGTCAAAAAGAATGTCTAATAGAGCTGTAAATTTTTCAGGTGCAGAGTTAGCTCTATAAATGGGCCTGATAATAGTTGAATTTCTAGGGTTGGGAGATTTCCTAAGGATGCTCTCTGGATTGTCAACTATTTCAGGTGGGTTTGGATTAGGAAGCTCTATTATGGATGGTTATTGAAGCCAGTATTTTTGTCTTCAAACAAGAAAGCTTAATCCTATGTGTTTCTTCTAATATGGTTGATGTTGTAATGGAAACTGGTCTCCCAGTGGAGTCTTGTGAAAACCAGGATAATCAGCAGGCCTACTGATCACCAGTGGAGTCTTTAATCATTAAGGAACTATGGAGTTTCCAGGTGGAAGGTTTAGAATGTTTCAAGGATGTTTACTATCCACCACAGTGATTAACTACCAAACCAAGGCTACTATGGTCTTCTTTGAGTTATTAGAAGTGTTTAAAGGAGTTTATACTCAAATTTCCCCAGCGGAGTCGCCATTATGTTAGGATTCCTGTATTTTGGCAGGTTTGGCTCTACCAAAAGACAAGACAACATCAGAACCACTTTGGGACCTCAGGATCTAGCCCTCTTGGGCCTAGAGAGAGATATCTCTATAAAGGCAAAGGAATATATGTCTTTGAAGTTCAATCTCAAGATATTAGGCTAGTTGTATGGCACAAAGGTTATTGTTTTGTTTGTTTGTTTATTTGGTTGTTGGGAAACATGAAAGAAGGGTTCAATGTAAGATAGAGGGTGAGAAAAGAAGATTTTTTTTGGCACTGGGGAGATAATTCGAGGAACACTCGAGACCATTCGGTAATGGAGTCACAAAAGGGTTTACTTGCCATTCAATATCCAAGGCTTTCAAATGGGCTAGTCATCTAAAACAGAGGATCTTTTAAAGATGATAGTATGGAAGGAAGTGTTAAGGAATGAAGGTGAATGACAAGGAAACCTTCCGAGGTGACCATAGTGGGAGCAAATCTAGGGACAGGGCATGCCTTAACCATCTATGATCAAACTCCTATGAGGCTGGCTCTTTAGACAATAGAAAACATTTAAGATTTAACACAAAGGTGAAGCCTGAGATCAGAGAAAGACTTTAAACTTGCAATGCTTTGAAATTCAACTTAAGGGAACTTATAAAGGTTTAGTTGTTAGAAAAGGACACTAGTGAGAAAGAATCAGTTCTAATCTCCAAGTATCCCAATTCTTTCAATTAAGACCAAACAAGAACATCCAAGAACGGACTCTAAATTCATGCATCAGTAAGCAGGGAAAACCAACTACTATACTAGCTAAATTATCTTGAATTAGTTCTCAGATTGCACAATTAGTAGAAAACATCAAAGATAAGAACAACAAGAAGCATTAGGGTACCATGCAAGGGTATATCCTAAGCCAAATTTCTAATTCTTATCAGAGAAACAAAAAATGATGAATTACAGAAGGAAAACAAAGACAAAGATAGAACACATCACCGCTGCTTTAAATCAGGATCCAAGAAAATGCTTGTCATATTAAAGAGCAACACCAGTCATATAAAACATTGTCCAACAGCTTGATATTCAGTCTGAAATAATCTCCTCGGCCTATTTTACAACTAATAAACACAGAAATCTATCTCAAAGGAATAGCTTACAATCTACAATTATCTGATCAACAACCTTTACCATGTATTTTTCAAGAGTTTTATAGCTGAGAGAGAGGTAGAGGAGGTAGATAGAACTTTAAATGAAAAATTAAAATAGAGGAAGAAGAGTGCTTGAGGCCCATTCTGTTTTAATATCCATGTATTGACTTTCAATACTCTTTGGATGAAAGAGTGGTCTTCGACAGGCTGATAGTAACTCCAGGTATGTTCTTTGATGTACTTTTCGGCTGTAGTACTCTTGGACTAGTAAGGCAGTTAAATGACTTTTAGGCCTGCCATACTATGTATCAAATGCTCTAGCAGTCCTAGGACTACTGTCAGGGTGGTGATATTCTCGGGAACATTGATGAAGAGTAAAAAACATTATGGGAACTTTGTCCTTTCTCGAGAAAGAATCTTCTGCTGATGTGAAATACTGACAAGGATTGTTTCTATGCTTTAGGCCTCATTAGGCCCTCTGTGTCAATCATAAGGTCTTCGATCTGCACCTTCGCCCTCTAAACACTAGATTAAAGCATAAAATCTTCAATAATGGGCATTAAACCTCTTTAATCCTTCATTGATACTCTTTTCCGCTTCTTTGACTGTCCCTGTCTGTGGATGCATAGGTTTAATGGTGTTGGAGGTTTTTCAACAGAGTTAAAAACTCTGGTTGGAATGAAACATGTGTTTAAAACCCCCTCAGGATTCTTTCCCTGCGATCTTTGGCTCTGAAAAATATTCCTCTACGCTTTGTGTCACTATGACTGTGACTGTGAGCAATAATAGTTTTCACCATCTGTAACCCTGCAAAACACAAAAACATGTTAAGAAATCTAGGCGGGAGGGAAGATGGGTGTTGTGGAAGACTGTGGGAATGGCAGCGCAGTAGTGATGGATGTGGTGGACATAGTGGAAAACAACTGAAAAATGTTGTGAAATGGTGAAAAACTGATCTGATGGTGGCCTGGTGAAGAAACGGTTCTAGAACGTTAGATTAGATGAGCAGATGATAATCGACGGTCGAGATTTTCCAGGGGGATTGCTTTAGGAAGGTTAGGTGAAGAAACTTAACTTTAATGTTAAAACACCAAAGTTCTAATGCTGGGTGAAAGAAATAACTCTTAATGTAAAATATAAAGTTTTGACCTTTGGGTGAAATACACAGGAATATGAGTGAAATGAATGGATTCGGATGTGATTTGGTGGTGGGAATGGATGGGCGAAGGGCGATTGATTTTGGGCCATTGGATCTCAGGAGGAGATCAACGATGAAGATCTTCCAATCAAATCCTTTGGAGAGCCTGATGAAAGAAACAAAAATGGGGACGCAATGCAGTATGAACTGTTGATCGGGATCAGATCAACGGTCGGGATTGAATGATGGACTTTCAGGAGAAAAAGGGGAAGAAGTGGTTTTTGGGAGAAAACAACTGTTTTCGCACTGCTTGGGAGTGGTTTTGAAAATCTCCCAAAAAAACGCGATATGCTCTGCTACCCGACACGTGGCAAAACAAAACCACCCATATCGCGCAATTTCAAAATGTTAAAGTTTGGACACCAAAGTTACGCGATATGGTTCTCGGCCATTGGATTGCGGGCGGGAAGATCTGACAGTGGAGGAGCGAGCGCGATATGGAAATTTGCGCAGTCGGTAAGGTGGGGACAAGTCAGCGGCGGTTTGAATATGGGTCGTCGGATCAGCATGATGGACGGTCAAGATCAACGGCAAAAGCGCTAATGTTTCGAAGGGAAATATATCGTAATAGATGGGCGGGACAAATCTTGACCGTTAGATCCATGGGGATGGACAGCAGAGATTTAAAGATGAGGCGGAGGCAAAAGGGTCAACTGAAATGGGTGGGAGAAAGGAGGGTCATTGGATCTTATCAGATGAACGGCTAAGATCCAGTCGCAATCGGAGAAGGCAGGGGCCAAAACTTCGATGGTTGATGTAGCGATTGCGCGTGGACTGTCGGATCGAGGTGATATCGACGATCGCGATTGGATTGGGGATCGCCAATCGGGGGACACAGGGGTGGTGAGAGATCAAAACCTGGCCGTTGGTTCTTGTGGATTCAACGGCCAGGATGCAATCGGGAGTCGGCCAATCGGGGAGTCAAAGAGTGGCACTTAAGAATTGGTGCGATTGGCGGTGATGCGATGTTGCGATGGCCGTCGGATCATTAAGGGATCAACAGTGGAGATTGCAGCAAAGGGGTAATGGACAGAGGCTGATGGGCGCGATGCGATTGGCACTTGACCGTCAGATCTGTATAGATCAACGGTTTACATTGCATCCGAGGCCAATAGATCAAATGTTTTCTCTCATCGGAACTTTTCTATTAACAAAGAAATGCGCTCGCAACCAAACTTCCAATTGCGATTAGCGCCTGGTCTTGGTGCCAGTTGTATGCGGAACAAGGGGCTGAAGGCTGACCCGAAAGGGGCTTAGGCCTAATATATGGTAAAAAATGGGTTATAGGCCTAAAAACAATGTTTTTTAAGGCTAAGAAGTGGTTCCGGTAGGGGAATAAAGGGGTTTCTAAAACAAATGAGGGGATTCACAAGGTTTTTAAAGGGGAATTGGGTGATTTAGATGACTTAGGAAGGGATTTTGAGAGTTTTTTAGGGAAATTTGAGAAGGGAAGAAAGGGGTTAAAATGGGAAATTACAGGGATACAAGGGATCAAATGGAGGCTTTCTTGAGCATAAACTTTTCACGAACAGTGAGGCCTTCTTGGTGGAAATAGCAGTGAAGATATTTTCAAAGGAAAAGGACACACAGAGGCTTCAAGAATGAGAGATTTTCAGAGGAAATGTATCTCTTAGAGGCTCAAAAAAATATTTAGCCACCTGTTTGCTTGACAAAAATTTATAGGTGGCTAACAATCCTAACAAAAAACATATGTCTGCAACTAATTATTCACATATATTCATACCTCCCATTCTATAAATTTTGGCATTGTTGATGAGATGTGAAGGAGTGCTTGATGGGACAACATATTGGCAGTGAATGAACTTACTGATGACAATGACATGAGCTCCAATTGCAAGACCTACTGAGCATGGAATTAAATTAGGCAAAGCCAAGTGATATACTAGAGAAAATAAAGATTTTATTTTCTCTAGTATATCACTTGGCTTTGCCTAATTTAATTCCATGCTCAGTAGGTCTTGCAATTGGAGCTCATGTCATTGTCATCAGTAAGTTCATTCACTGCCAATATGTTGTCCCATCAAGCACTCCTTCACATCTCATCAACAATGCCAAAATTTATAGAATGGGAGGTATGAATATATGTGAATAATTAGTTGCGAATTTTTTGTTAGGATTGTTAGCCACCTGGAATTTTGTCATCGCAGTGGCTCACACGAGCCTCTAGATGCATTTCCTCTGAAATCTCATTCTGAAAACCTCTGTGTTTCCATTTCCTTTGAAAAGATATTCAGCGCTATTTCAGCTGGAACCTCCTTTGTTCGTGAAAATTTATGCTCAGAAAACTTCCATTTGACACCCTGTCCTGTGAATTTCCCGACAGCCCACTCTTCCCTTCTCAAATTTCCCTAAAAAACCCTCAAAAATCCTTCCTAAATAATAAATCACCTTCCCTTTAAAAATATATTGAATCCCTGAACTGTTTTGGCTGCTTTATTCCCCTACCGGACCCACTTCTTAGCCTTAAAAAACATTGTTTTAAGGCTATAACATTTTTTACCATATGTGCCTAAACACTTTAAGTGTATGTAGCAACTCTCCAAAAATAGAAGAAAAGAGATATCAACGCCTTAGAAATGAGCCACTTCGAGAGGGAAACCTCCAATACATTACATAAATGAACAATTCTTCGATGATACAATTCACAAAACCTCCTTTCTATATATAGGAGTCCATGGGGCCATAATGTAATCCTAGTGGGCCACAATGTAATCCTAGCCGACCTAACAATAATAATTTAAGGGCACAATAATAACAAAATGGGGGTTACAAGGGTACAATAATAACAATAAGGGAGTTACACTAACAACAATAAGGGACTATACTAGTCATATAGGGACCTAACATGCCCCTCTCCTTCAAAAAAGTGTTGTCCTCAATGCTTGAGTAGCTCTGGGTGCTTCTGTATAAAATTCTCATCCTCCCATGTAGAATCTTCAGTGGGTAAGTTCTTCCACTTGATGAGATACTCTGAAATTGATCGATTTTGTAGTTGTCGAGTTCTTTTTTCCATGACTGCTTCAGGTTCCAATATGATTTTCCCTTCCCCATCAAGTTCTGGCAATACTGTTTGAACTGGAAGATTTTCACCTATAACCTTCTTTAAGCATGAAACATGGAAAACTGGATGTACTTGCGAAGAAGCCGGAAGCTCCAATTTGTATGCCATAGTACCAATCTTTTGCAACACCTTGTAAGGACCATAGTACTTTGGTGATAATTTATTATCCTTCTTAGCTTGCTTGAGGGACATTTGTTTGTATGGTTGTAGCCGTAAAAATACCAAATCTCCTACATCAAAACTTCTCTCGCTGCGATGTTGATATGCCTGTTGTTTCATTCGATTTTGTGCCAAATTCAGGTTATCCTTTAAGAGTTGGAGAACTTCTTCTTGATGCTCGATGTGATCTTCCACTGCTTGAACCTTAGAATTTTCTCTTGAAGATGATGTGATGGATGGTGGATGATATCCATAAAGTGCCATAAATGGGGTCATTTTTGCTGCAGTATGGAAGGAAGTGTTATACCACCATTCAGCGAGGTAACCACTTGACCCATTGTGTTTGTTTATCAGATACAAAACAACGAAGATATCCTTCCAAACATTTATTTACTATCTCAGTTTGACCATCAGATTGAGGATGATAAGATGAGCTATGAGCTAATTGAGTACCCAAACAACAAAATAACTCCGTCCAAAAATTTCCAGTAAAAATGGGATCTCTGTCGCTCACAATAACCCTTGGGATTCCATGTAGCTTTTGAATTCTGTCCATAAATGTAGTAGCAAATGTACTTGCTTTAAATGGATGAGATAATGCACAAAAGTGTGCATACTTGGTAAGTCTATCAACTACCACCATTATGACATTCTTTCCTTCGGACTTAGGTAAACCTGTGATAAAATCCATTGAAATCTCCTCCCAACGTTGACTTGGAATGGATAGAGGTTGTAGAAGTCCCAGGGTCTTAATTGTCTCCACTTTATTCTGCTGGCAAACCAAACATTCCACCACAAAATTTTGAATATCAGATTTAAGGCCATCCCAGAAAAAATTCTTTCTTCACCCTGTGGTAAGTTTTTAAAAATCCTGAGTGTCCTCCTAAAGGAGAAGTGCGCAATTCCAGAAGAATATTTTGTTTTAGTTGGGAATAATTACAAAGATATAAGTGATATTTGTACCATAAGGAATCATTTTTCCAACTAAATGTATCAGATGTACTAGGATCTTGCTGCAAATTTTGAATGAGTGTCCATACATCTTTGTCCTTCTTCCATTCATCTCTTGCTTCATTTATCCAATCTGGTTGGATAATAGAAATGGCACAAAGCAATGCTTCCACCTCTTCATTCTTTCTTGAGAGTGCATCTACAACAACATTAAACTTTCCTTTTTTGTAGATTATTTCAAAGTCATAACCCAAAATCTTTGTGACCCATTTTTGTTGCTCTTCTGAAGATAGTCTTTGTTCGAAAAAGTGTTTAAGACTATCATGATCAGTTTTTACCTTGAAGTGTCTTCCCATTAGGTAAGTTCGCCATTTCCTTAGTGCATGCAGTATTGCTAACATTTACTTATCATAAATAGGTTTACGTAAATACTTTCCTTTGATTGGACGACTTTCAAAAGAAATGGGTCTTCCTTCCTGCATTAAAACAACACCAATTCCATTTCCTGAGGCATCACATTCCACAATAAAGGTTTTTGTGAAGTCTGGCGTAGCTAAGACCGGTGCTAGGCACATTTCCTCTTTAAGATGTTCAAAGGCCTTAGTTGCTTAAGGAGTCCATGAAAATGCATCTTTCTTCAATAATGTTGTTAGAGGTGCTGCTATTCTCCCATAATTCTTAACAAACTTGCGATAATACCTTGTTAACTCGAGAAATCCTCGCAACTGCTTTATGGTTGTGGGGACTTTCCATTCCTTAATGGCTTTAATTTTGTTAGGGTCTACCTTAACACCCTCATGAGATACAATATGACCCAGATATTCCACCTGTTGTACTCCAAAGAAACATTTGGAGGTTTTTGCATATAATTGTTTCTCCTCCAATAGTTTGAGCACCCTGTCAACATGTTGAACATGATCCTTCCAAGACCTGTTGTAGATTAGTATATCATCAAAAAATACTAGCACAAATTTTCTAAGGAAGGGTTTGAAAATGGAATTCATCAGCCCTTGAAATGTAGAAGGTGCATTGGTAAGGCCAAAAGGCATGACCAAAAATTCATAATGACCCTCATGAGTTCGAAATGTTGTTTTCGGAATATCTTCAGTCTTCATTCTAATTTGATGATATCTTGAATGAAGATCCAACTTGGTAAAATAAATTGCTCCATATAATTCATCCAATAATTCATCAATCACAGGAATGGGAAATTTATCTTTAATGGTGAGCTTATTGAGCTCCCTATAATCTGGACACATTCTCCATGATCCATCCTTCTTGTGTCCCAATACTACAGGAGTAGAGAAAAAACTTTGACTAGGTTGAATTATACTCGCCTCTAACATTTCTGCAATCATACGTTCAATTTCGCTCTTTTGGAAGTAAGGATATCTATGAGGCCTGATGTTTGGAGGAACACTTCCTGGAATCAAATGAATAGCATGATCATGATCACGAATAGGTGGGATTCCTTTGGGAGTTTCAAACACCTTGGAATGATTGTCCAAGACTTGTTGGATATCTGCAGAAATAGATGATTTTGATGTCGGAACTTCTAGTGAGCATAATTGTGCAATTACGCCTCGTTTTTCTTTCTTTAGAAGCTTTGTCATGACATTAGAGCTTATTATCCTTCCTGACTTCCCTTCAATACCCCGTAATTTGACTTCCTTTCCTTGTGAAAAAATTTTCAAGAAAATTTCTTTAAAATTAAAAGCTACCGTCCCCAAAGATTGTAACCATTGTACTCCTAGTACAACATCAGCACCTCCCATAGGAATGGAAAGCATTGGACTAGTCAATACATATTCCCCCATGGTTAGCTTGATATTATGGCATTTTCCGGAGCAATTTATAGTTCCTCCATTTGCAACCATCACTTGACATTCTGGTGCTGGGTATAGGAAACAATTTAATTCCTTGGCTACCTTACAATGAATAAAATTATGGGTGCTACCTGAATCAATCAACACTATTACCTTTTTCTTCTTGATTTTCCTTCTATCTTGAGAGTTTGAGGAGTGGTAATTCCTGCCAGTGCATTACACGATATGGTCGGATTCATTTCTTCCTCTTCTAGGGTTGGTTCCTGGTGTATATCCTCTTCTTGTTCATTTTCTTCTTCTTCTTCACAATCTATGTAAAATAATTTCTTCTCACCACACTTATGACCTTTAGTGTATTTGCTATCACAACTGTAGCAAAGCCCTTTTGCTCTTTTTTCTTCCAATTGTTGTGGTGTCAACCTTGTAGGTTGTGGAAATCTAGGCATAGCAACACTTCCTTCTTTATAGAATTGATTGGTAGGCTTCCTTGTCGCCATAATTTTACATTCAACTTTTCTTGCCAACCTGAATGCCTTCTCCAATGAATCAGGTTCCAAAACACGAACTTCATGTTGGATGTTATCCTTTAGAGTACCTATGAAGAGATCAATCCTGTGTTCCTCTGGAATATCAGTTGCCCTTATATTCAATTTTTGGAAGTCCTCAATGTGCTGCCCCACTAAACCCTTTTGTTTGAGATTTATCAATTGGCTAAAGAAGGTGTTGCTCTTTGTATCCTCATAATGTGCTATCATTTCCTCCGTAAAAATTGACCAAATGACAATTTTTTTACGGGAGCAAAGCCATCGATACCATACAAATGTATTTTGTTCTAAATGTAAAGTTGCAATGCGTACCTTTTGTGTG
Organism: Pinus albicaulis; assembly: GCA_034641835.2. Classification (NCBI taxonomy): domain Eukaryota; kingdom Viridiplantae; phylum Streptophyta; class Pinopsida; order Pinales; family Pinaceae; genus Pinus; species Pinus albicaulis. Next base: position 28,142,793 of record CM076584.1, on the reverse strand, counting down.
TTTTGAACGTTATGGAGATCAAAATATTGCTCCATCTGTAGTATCCATGTTACAGGATCCTTTCCATCAAACTTCCTCATATCCATTTTTGGAATATGGTGGTTCTTCCTGCCAACATTAGAGTTTATGAAATCACGATTACCATTGATTTTGTTCTCATCATGAGGTTCTTCTACTATCTTTTCACCATTGGGAAACACTTCTTGTATCAACTTTGTCAAACCTTCGATGTTTGTTTTTAGATCATTCTTCATGTTTTCCATGTTGTATTTCATGTCATCCATCTTAGCTTTATTTTATCCATCTCTGTGCCTTGTATTATCTCCAACCTGTACCTTTCTTCAAAACTTCCATTTCATTTTTTGTTGCTCTTTGCGAGTGAAATTTGTTGCACTTGCTCTTGTAATTTTGATAGATCATGTTGCAATTCTTCTTATTCATGAGTCATAGTAGAGATTTCTGAAGGCTTAATGGGTGTAGATGCATTTCCCAGGCCTTATTTCAACTTTATTACTGATATCTATTCTGTGTGCCTTGAAGATACGTTCAAATTCGTTTTCTTCAAGACAAGACTTGAACAATTGGAAAAAAAAAAAATATACCTTTTTCTTGCTTTTGAGGAGCTCGATATTGAAATTGGATTATCTTTTAGTTGAACTTAATGTTTTATTCCAGGCACCGATGTAGCCCTCTGAATTATCTTTCGAATGCCACAGGTCTGACCTGATTTGGATTCTCCAAGACAAAGTTTTGTCCAATCTCCCACAATGACCTAATTATGGACTGGTTCAGTAGTGCGAACTTGTACGAATTTCCACGTGTCACTGTTTCGTCATTTGTCTCTGAAATTGATAGCAAAGAGACTACAGTCCGTGTACTTATGAACACTTTTTACAACACTCCAATCTGATGCCCAGAGAGAGAGTTATTGAACTTTTCCCACGATCACCTCTTTGAGATGAAATTCAGGAGCCTGAAAAAGCACTACCTTCCACAGATCATATCTCCAAAAATATTGCGAACCAAGCTCTGAAATTTTTTGAAGAATTTCTTCAGGATTTCAGCTTTGCACCATATGAATTTCAGATTCTGAACCTTCGTAGAAAATTTTTTATAGCGCAAATGCCACGATGACCTGTTTAGGAGCCTGAAAAAAGACCTAAAGTCCCTGAGATCGCCTACAAATATTGCGAACCAAGCTCTGAAAATTTTAGAAAATCTTCCTCAGGATTGCAGCTTCGTACCCTAAAAATTTCAGCTTCTGAAACTTCGCAGAAAAAAAGTTATAGCGAAAATGCCACGATGACCTGTTTGGAGCAGCGAAACCCTAGAATCCAAAGCCTCTGATACCAAATGTTGTGTAACCAGCTCCAAAAAGAGAAGAAAAGAGATATAAATGCCTTAGAAATGAGCCACTTCGAGGGGGCAACCTCCAATACATTACATAAATGAACAATTCTTGGATGATACAATTTACAAAACCTCCTTTCTATATATAGGAGTCCATGGGCCATAATGTAATCCTAGCCGACCTAACAATAACAATTTAAGGGCACAATAATAAAAAAATGGGGGTTACAAGGGTACAATAATAACAATAAGGGGGTTATACTAACAACAATAAGGGACTATACTAGTCATATAGGGACCTAACAGAGGCTCAGAAAAATATTTAGCCACTTGTTTGCTTGACAAAAATTTATAGGTGGCTAACAATCCTAACAAAAAAAATATGTCTGCAACTAATTATTCACATATATTCATACCTCCCATTCTATAAATTTTGGCATTGTTGATGAGATGTGAAGGAGTGCTTGATGGGACAACATATTGGCAATGAATGAACTTACTGATGACAATGACATGAGCTCCAATTGCAAGACCTACTGAGCATGGACTTACATTAGGCAAAGCCAAGTGATATACTAGAGAAAATAAAGATTATAGTTATAGTGAACCCATACTTCTACGGAGAGGGGATCTCTGTTGGCTTGCTTTTGTTGTCTCTTCCATTCTTGCGCAAGATCTGAAATAATTTTTATGTTATAGTATCCCATGATAACATGAGCACCAACCATAGTAATCTCTCTGCAATTAAAAAAAACACACACCCCAAATAAGCCAAAGTGTAGTATTGCAAAAAAGTGTGTATGCAGAGTCTCACATAAATGTGTAGAGTATACATAGACAACCAATAGACTTTGCAATATGGAGCTTGATTCCACTGGTGGCCCCTATAACAACACATTAGACATGTTTAAGTTTGGGGAGGGGGATATTCGAAGGAAAATGGGAAGCAAAGAGCTTATGACACAATGCATCCTTTGTCATTTCCCAAATATCATTCATCAACACCTTCCAATTCATCTTTTTACATGCTTCGAATTCTAGATACCTATGACTGGAGAAAATTCAACTAGGGAAGGTTGCAGTATAAATATTTTAAAATGAAGGTTTTTCTTTTCCTTCTTGGCATTTTTGTTTCATGTCAGCTATACAAGACAAAAGAATCTGGTGGAAAAGGCTTTAAGCCATTCTCAACACATATTCGTGAGATGATGTCAATTTTATAGTACATGTATTTAAACACCTTTGTATATAGCTCTTATTGACATCTAATTGGTGCATACATCCAACACCTCATCAGTAGATAAGGATATCAACTCATAATAAGGTGGCCTTGGACATTATGATTGTCTGGGGACTCACAGTTTAAGAGCATTCCACTCGTTAATGAGTTGGGCTATCCAGGAAAACCTGCAAGCTACTTGTAGGTCAAGGTTTGACCCACATGCACTTGTGGGTCAGACTTTCCTAGTAGCAGGGCAAAGAAAAGTTTGACTGGGTAGTACCAGGATGACTTGGTGGTGTTTTCAACTATAGAAAGATAGGGAAATGTAGAGATGTTTTCATGGAAGAAATATTATAATGTAGCAATTAGTTTTCCCTCTGGCATAAGGATGGGAAAGTAAAATTGTAATGTGATGGTTCTCTGAAATGAGTAGATTATTCTCTCTTAATAAACAAGGAAAGACACTTCAGTGTTATGCCATCATGTAAGCAATGCCATAGGCTTAATAGCTTTCTTTTATTCAGAATGCCCATTTTTCACACACACATATATGTATGGTAGAGTGCCTACCATCATAATGTATGATGCAAAACAAAGAAAAATATTGCAAATCGTGTAGAGTTACTATGTTACTGAAGACTCGGTTGGAATTGATTTTTCAATACATTAGTTGCTCTGGTGGTAGATAGAAATCATGAATCCTATGGTGAAACTTGTAGGTAAATCTAGCTATACATATTAAAAATGATCAATTCAATGAAAATGACTAATGTTAAACATTACAAATATAATAATATTTCACATAGATGATAATTATGATATGATTTTGGCCTTGACAAGATATATGTATTATGAAGTATACAAATGCATGAATGCTAAACATGACGCAAAAACATTTGTAACGTGATATCTATGAAGTATACAAATGCAGGAATGTTAAACATGAAATAGCAAATTTATAACACGATATCTCCATATTGCCTCCAATAATATACTCTGCCTACAACGAACTATTGTACTATTATATAATCAGATAAATTTAGCTTAGGTTTAATGGATTTGGTAAAAGACATTTTTATTCCCATGAAAATACAAACTGCCATGTCAGTACCTTTTACATACTATCCTCTGCCTTATTTTTTTCTTTCTCAATTCAAGCTAAAATTCATATATTTTTTTAACATTTGTTGTTTTCACATTCAAGTGATTGTTATAGAAATGTTAGTAGGCGAGAAAGGTTAGTCGGTGAGATGCAGTGTTGGTGACAATCATACTTTTGTCTGTACGAACAATACCTATGTTATTAGATCAATGGATTTGATTCACACAACCAACAATGTGTTGATGATACGCTGCATTCTCCTTCTTTTCCTTTGGCTTTGAACTTTCAAATACCCAACTTTTCTAGAAAAAGAAATCGTATGTTAGGAAAGCTTCCAAACGGTATGTAACAGATGTTAGAGATGTTTGTAATCCATTAATTTTATTGTGCCCAGTATTACTAGAGAAACTTCCAAAGATGTTAGAGAGTTTTTTGTTGTGCCAATCATTAAAGAGAGGATATTTTTGGGGGGTCATTGCAAGTTATTCTAATTAGTTCAAAGTATTGTCATTGTGTTGACCAGAGTCCCGTCATAGTGCTAACCAACATGGAGGTAGGAATAAGGAAGTACATTCATTACTTCCATTCATATTATTTTATTGATCTGGAAATGCTATATAATGAAATTGTATTTGACCCATGAAAATGTCACAATGCATAATAATGATTTATTTCCTTGTACACCAATAGTCATTAGAAAATTCTCTTTATATGTCACCATCTTATTGTTCTTGAGAGATCCATTAGAGACACTTACTGGAGGTATCTTAACGAAGAATAAGTAGCTTGAACTCGAGCATTGCATCCTTTCATTTTATGTGCATTCACATTTACCCTCACTACAAACCCTTTTCAAGATTTTTTTTTTTTTTTTTTAATAAAACAAATCCTCCAATTTTTAAATAATGGAACTATTCGATGTTCCTTTCCCCCGCTTCGGGGATATGCTAGTTATTAATAACTTTTACGAGTATAAAAGGAGTAACTTTTAAAGTTAAGTTAATTAAAGTTCCAGAAACTATAAAAAGAAGGGGAAATGTAAAAAGAGAACATATTTTTATATTCTCAAAGCTCATTAAAAAAAATATATATATATTTAAAAACCAAAAAAAGAGGGATGCTATAAAATAATAGCAAGCTATTATAAAACTAAAACCTAGAATTATAAATTCCAAGTTTAACACGAATTATTAAGGGTATTTTTTATTAAAGTATGGAATCAATTGTAAGATGAGAAAGGAATGGAGTTTAATTCGGAAATGAAGGAAGATAGATTTCTAGAAACTTTATATAACTGTGATATAACTATACTTCAGTGCTATTTAAAATTAAGGGGACTCTGGTAGGAAAATATGTTACTATTTCCATGTAGCCCGTTGAAGATAAACATTATATAAACTCTAAACAAGCTAACCAATTGGTGATTCTGGAGTCAAATATAATTGAAAAATTAGATCTCTAGAACACAAAAAAATATGACATAACCGATTTACAATTAAACATTGGGGACTATACATTTATATATTTGTTCAATCCTTATGGAGCGATCAGGGTGACAGTTTTGGGTTCACCCTAGATGGAATCACTAGGGTCCTTCATCCTAAATACGAAAAAAAAGTTTCTAACATTTTCCTACAGGAAGAAAAAAATAATGCTACAAGACGATACTTTGAAGCTATATTCAATGACGCTAGAAAACATAAAATATATCTCGAAATAATTCTTAAAAAAAAAGTCAAAAAACAATAAAAAAATCTGAAAATGGAAGTTGACAAAATCACCATTGACAAGAATGAAGAAGTTTCTCGGCTTAAGGACCATGCTGAAAAATTACTGATGCAAATTAAGAAGCTTAAGAAGGACAAGAAGTCATTGGAAAATAAGGTACAACAACTTATCGAGAAGGAAACGTCAAAATATTCAAATGTAGAAATTCAAGTTGAAGAAAAATGAACAAATATTGTTCCAATCAATATCACAACTCAAGAAGAAGACAAACTAGTTGAAAGAAAAACATACTGAGATGTTGCAGTTTAGATGATGAAAAATCCAAATGAAGATTTTGTAACCAACTCAACAACATCAGTACCTGAAGTAAATCAGGAAGTTGTCACACGCATAATAAGGGAAAATCAAACCACAAGAACTCATTATCTACACCCAAATCACAAGATTATACATCGCAATCAGCCTGTGAATATGTATCACTCAGAACATAAACACCAAACTTATGTTCCAAAGAATAATGATGTCAGCACAATCCAGTCCGACGATAACAATTTATCCTAGCTATCAAGTAATTGCAAAGTTCCATAGAAGATTTGTTTGGGATGGTCAAATCTCTTCTCAATTCAAAAATTTTATTTATCACTCCAAGGATCCTAACATTTTGTATCACTGAAGATGTCCAAAAGATGTGAATAGATTATAAGACAAAGAACACATGAAACATGTCAACAATAAAATTTGAGGACAAAGTTTTTTGAAGAGGAAGACAATGTTATGAATAAAAATATATAAAAATAATATAAATTATATAAATAGTAATGATTAAATTAAACAATAATTAGTTATTGAATAGGCATGTCTCTAAGGACATGACCATTCATGAAAGGTCACCTGCCTAAGTATATATGTGGGCCCTCATCTGTAACAATCTCACATATCATATCAATTCTTTTATACATTATTCAATATATATATATATATATATATATATATATATATATATATTTCTTATCCTCAATGGATGTCGTATCACCTCAATCCAAGTGCCCCAATGAATTTTGATGGTGTTGAATCCATTTGTGCATTAAAAAACTCTTTTTAAACAACTAGAAATCACAATTTCACTCTAAATTGTATCACCCTTCTCACTAAATGTAGAAATTAAACACGCTCAAATTTTCCTGGGTTACAAAAAATTTAACAACTTTTTGATGTCTTCAAGTTAAATTTATAATATATATTTTTGGGCCAAAAGGAGCATTCTACAACCTAGTATGATGTTTACCAGTGTTTGTACTTCATCAAAGTTGAAATTTTGCTCATATGAATCACAATAAAAAAAATGTAAATAATTATATAAAACATTTAAATAACTATACAAAAAACACACTCTTTTTAAACAACTAAAAATCATAATTTCATTCAAAATTGTATCACTCTTCCTAAATGTAGAAATTAAAAACACTAAAAACTTTGTAGATTACAAAAATCTGAATAACTTTTTGATGCCTTCAAATTTAAATTTATAATATATATTTTTATAATCTAATACCTTTATATAAATCTCACTCCATAAATATATATTTTTATAATCTAATACCTTCATTTATACCTTGGTAAATCTCACTCCATTGTATATACTATATATTAACATTTACCACATATAATTTAAAACAAAAACACAGCTGCAAGCAACTGTGATATTCTATACATTGAAAGAGAAATATGTGGGCCATTATCGGAGCGGGATGTAATAAAGATATTGTATCCATTCAAATTTCAAATCAGTACAGTGATGCCTCTTCTTCTTTTTTTCAGAAGAAAAAAACACTGTATATTATATATAACTGTTCATTAAAATGTCAATTACAATTTCAGCTGAGCTCTGAAAAAAACACTGTATATTATATATAACTGTTCATTAAAATGTCAATTACAATTTCAGCTGAGCTGTAGTGAGATTTATTCAGTATATTTTTGTCACAGTGTGAACAGAACTCCTCTTTCTGAGAAAAAAACAAATTCACAATTACCATCGCAAGTCGAATTTCTGAGCGCAAAAGATCACTCATTCACAATGATAAAAAACAAACAAAATTGTGTAGTCCCTCTATCCCTGTTTACATGCTGTGATGCCTCTTCTATAAACGAACAAAGCACGTTACTTTAGGGCTTCACAGCACATTTATTTATGTATTTCTGATTCCAATTCATAATGTCGAAGACCGACCGGTACACAATCAAGAAGCAGAGTATTTAGATTTAAAGGCTCGGCCTTGCGTAACAAATGTCACATTGATAGTCCTGCCTTCAAGAATAATGCTCTTCAGGTTCATGTTGCAGAGAATTTAATGGAAATCAGCGTCCGAGTATTGCTTGTTATTTTTGCAATTTTGTGATTTCAAGGTTGTTGAAATTGTGATTTGGAATGTTCTCATTTTTATTTTTAACTGTAATTTATGACGATCAAAACTGTAATTGTAATTCAGAGAATTTCCAAAGACAAATTTGTACCAAAATTGTGATATGAAAAGGCCAAATGAACACGCCTTATCGCACGGAAATCCTTCCCAAAATTGTGGTCCAAAGAAGGGAAAATCAATACCTTATCGCACAGAAATCCTTCGCAAATCTGTGGTCAAGAAAGAGGCACAATTTGTCGTGGTCGAAATAGGTGCAAATTAAATAGGGCCACCGAATAATCTCTCGCCGAAGATCGATATGGAGGCCGAATCTAGCGCTGAAAGCAGGCCCTGATGTTTCGCAAGTTTCTTGGTAGTTTGATGTGGAGTCATCAAGAATTATTTGGGATAAAGATCAAACTAAAATATGGATCTGAGTGCCCGGCGCCAGAAGAAGCCGATGGCGGATGTTGGATTCAGCACTAAGCCTCTGCTTGCATTGACATTTTTATTAGGAATCCTATTTACTGGCAGCACTTGGTTGTTCTTGCGGGAAAATTGTGATTCTGGCCTATACGCGAAGGCCAATTCCGTAGTCCGGTTGCCTGGAAAGGGCGCTTCATTAAGAAGTAATATTAAGGCACAAGAGAATGGGCAGAGGATGTCTGTGGACGATAATCGTGGCCGTGTGCAGGATATTTATTACTCAGAAACTCATGCCAACTCCAAGACAGCTGCCGCGAAACTGCCAAGAATTCGGGGTACGACATTAAAAGGAAAACCGGTGGAGTCCTTCAGGGCTTACCTCGATTGCTTCAGGTGTAACTTCATTTTCTTCTATTGTTCCTCTTTTTACCATATGCTTGTTTAATTTCATCCTTTGTGTGATTATTTTGGATGTTTTTAAAGTGGGATTGTTTCGGTCTAATTTCTTTAAATTCTGGATGATTCATTGAAATCATAAGTTTGATGAGTAACTCCGCACAATTAAAGTGCCCAAAAGGTTTTTTAGGGCGCTGAATTCATATATAGTCAAAAAACTAATTTAAATAACACAAATCAAGATTTCATATTGCATTTAATGTCTTTAAACCACCCTTCGTTGGTCTTAAGCTTGGAAGTGACAGTCTCGAAGAGGCGAATCACATCAATCCTCAATTCAGGAGGAACCATGATCTCTTCAAGTCTTTCCCAAAGCTTATCACGAGGAACAATGTCAAACACTTTTCTAAACTCCACAAAACAATAGAAGAGGTCGACTTTACTATTGCGACACTCCTCTGCAGTGATTTTGAGAGTGACAAGATGGTCGATAGTCAAGTGATGTCTGTTAAAACCAGCTTGTCCTTTAGCTCTTTTCCCTTGGCTTTCATGCCAATGGCTAAGCTTCTTTTACAAAATGAGCCCATAAAGCTTGGCTAAGATGTGGCTAACCATATTGGTCCTATAGTTAGAAGGAACGCTTTTGTCCCCATTTTCAAATATAGGTACAATAAGGCTTTGCATCCAAAGATGAGGGAAGCCATACTTTACAACCAAATTGAGAAGATTGTGGAGGTGAGGAATGAGGACAAATCTTTCCATTTTAAGGATCTTAACTTGGTATCCTTCAATATCTTAGGCTTTCCCATTAGCAAGCTTATTAATTCCACACTCAATGTCGTCAAAAGAGAATACATTCTTCTTACTAGGATTGTTTAAGGTGGTGCCCATAGTGTTCGGAGATTCATACAACTTCCTAAGATAGTTGTCCTAGTTTTCTAAGTGGATAGCATGATTATCTTTGGTTTTACGAACAAGCACATTCCACCAAAAATTTCTGGATGCGACTTTAGAAAGATGGAGAAGATGATCTTGTCTTTTATAAATGTATGATCTCTTCTTCCTCTTGATGAGATATTTGTATATATTGATATTATGGAGCTTAATGATTTCATTAGGGGTGTCTCTGATCGCTTTCCTGACAATTTTACCATCTTTGTCATACCATGGATTGGAAATTCTATTATTCTGCTTAAACAAAGTCTCATTAGAGAAATTGCTAATGGTATTGGAAAGGGTAGTTGTAAAATGGTAATAAATTTGATCAATGTTGTTTTTATAAGTCATGGAATCTAGATTCCTTTCTTAGTCTCTTAGGAAGAGGTCAACCTTACTTTTATTGAAGTGAATGTGTCTTTTGCTTTCCCTGGTCTCCTGCATGTGGGTGGTATGCATAACAAGATTGAGGGATAAAGACAAAGGTCTATGGTCAGAGGCAGGCTCGAATCCGTTAGGAAGCTCAAATTTTGTAATATGGTTGAGGACGAGGGTGTTGGAAATCGCGTAATCCACGACATCACTACCCAACCCTTGGAAACATGTCATCTAACTAGAGAGGGGCCAGTTGTTAATACCATTACAAATGATTAGGTACTGGGAACTACAAAGCTTGAGGAGTTCAGTGCCAAATAAGTTCTCGATCATGTCTTCGAATTTTCTCTTGAATATATTAGCTAAGTTACTATCTTCATCAAGCCACAACAGGGCTGGGTTAGAGTTGTTACTTAACATAATAGTTTGGTTAGCAGCTGTTCTAGCATTAAAGTCTCCAAGCAAAAGAATATTACCTTCATTCTTTAGGTTGAAGATGTCTTTTTCTAAGGTATTGAAAGGACAGTTTTTATCCAAGTTGTTTTTCTTATAGGACGTAGAGTAGATATGAGTGAAATAGTAGATTGCAAGAAAGATCTTATTTGTGGTAGAATCAAAGATTTCAATCCAAATGTATTGATTGAAGGAGTCGATTTTATGAAGTCGGATGTGAGAGGAAATAATGTTCCTTATATAGCAGGCTATACCACCAAAACCCTTCCGAGAGGATTTCTTATTCCAAACCGACCAAAGAGTGCAACAGTCAAGGTGAGGGGTCTTATATTCATCATGCTCCCAAGTCTCAATTAAAAGAATAAGGTCAATATCACTCAAGATCCAACTTAACATAGGACCTTTACACCATGGAAAACCATGACAATTCCAGAAGAAGATTCTGAGTAATGCTCGTGATTGAGACTTTATCTCTAATAATAGTTTTCCTATTTCTAATGATTGCACATTGCCCATTTCCCTGCCTTTGTTGCCTCCTTGACCTTTTGGACTTCTTTTCTAAGTTCAAATTGGTCTTTTGGAATGAGACCTTCATTTATAAAGATTCTTGTTCCTTTTAGGCTTTCTTGAGTATATCCAATTTATGTTCATTACAATTGACCTTGACACATATTAGTTTGTGTTTGTGCTCAAGTTTTTTTCCTACCCTTATTGCTTTGGTGAGATAAGTGATTTGAATATAAGATTTTGTTTTTAATTGTTCTTCAACTATTTCTAACATATCTTCAAAATTTTGTTCTTTCTATAACCACATTTATGAATTATGAAATTGTTCTTTAAAATAAGAACATATGTTTAAAGAATTTTTCGAAAAGCCCTAAAAGGAGCAGCGGACGGACATATGGTCAGCGTTCAAGTGGTACATGAAATATGAGTCACCAAAATTAGTGATGCCGCTGTCAAAGTATGAATGTGCTGCTCACAATAACCAAAAGGAAACAATGAAACCCCAGGCTCGGAAATCTTCTTGTATTTTCAGCCTTTTTGAAAACCCTTGGTCGCAGAGCTATTTTGATGAAGATTCGAATCCTCAGAAATCGTCAAGGCTACCGTCAAAATTTATGTTTGCGGGGAAGCTTCTACCTGCAGAAGAAATACGATCCGAAACCCCATGCCAAAACAAAAAAACAAACCCGAGATCCGTACTATAAGTGCCGCAGAGTCTATAGGTAGAACCGCAGAGTATATGCAAGACCACCACAGAGGGGGGGTTTAGTATGCCGCAGAGATTTAAATCTTACTTCACATATCCAAAAGCCATAGAGATGTATTTATGCCGCAGAGCCAACCACGGAGTATTATGCCGCAAATAGTAAGAAACTGCAAGGCAATAGCCATTTAAAACCTTCGGTCTAACTGCAAGATGGATGCCCAAAATGAAATCCCAAAACCAATCGTAAGGTCAATTGCCACGGATGTTCAATATTTTGCCTTCAATAGAATAAACCCAAACCAATTCCAAATAAAACCATATGAAATCCAAGTCGGTAGATTATCCGTAGACATCCAACTGAAAAAAAAGGAGTTTAACTGTATTGCAGTAAAAGTTGCTATTCATGTATTTCTGAGATTGTAAAGTAAAGTATGAATGTGAAGTGAGTCAGGGCGGTGGCTGTATAATTCAACTCCGCGCCATCTTCCATGGAATTGGGCAGGAGATCCGTATGCCAGTCAGTGCGATGGCCGCCATTCTGCAGTACCAGGAAACGCTGTAGGTGAATATGCAGATATTTTGGCTTCTTCTCAAGGAGGAAACTGGAAGGTAATCTAAAACTAGTTATTGTATTGTCACCAGTATCAAAAATTTCTTATTTCCTATTAATACTTTAAAATTCAATCTCCTCGTAAACCCTTTTGCAGGTAAGAGAAGAATTGAAATGGGTATGGAGGTCTAACAACAGTTGTCCATTAATTCTGCTCAATAGAGATGACTTGTGCAGGTATTTTTTGGGGATTAGTACTCATTTTTTTGGCAAGTCTGAGATTTATTTAATGAATTAACTGAAATCTTTATATTAAAAATGTTCTCTCCCTTAAGTTAAGTTGTTGGATCTTCAAGATTACGAAACAGAGGATGTGTGGATCAGGCTGATTGGAGCGAATGGGAACGTTTTGGTGGTTGGAGATTCGATAAATCATCTGCTGCAGTGGTCTCTGCTCAACAATCTTTTGAAAAATCGCAGCGAGCCACAGGTGGTGCCTTCTTCTTCTTCTTGCAGAACTTGCGAGGGTTTTGAAGTCTGCAGTGATGTTCTTGGGGGACCAGGAAAAGGGTTCAAAGTTGGATTTGTGAGAAACGATAGAATTTCTCCCATTTCTCATGTGAATAACGATACGTGGAAGAACTTCTTGGAATGGCCTTGGCTTCATCTCCTAAAAGACTGGAACATTAAGCTGTTGCTGATGAACAGAGGAGCTCATTATGAAGGAGACCAAATCTATGTGAAGTCGCTTCACCAAACATTCTCTGTTCTTCAAGCTCTCCATCCACATCTCCTCGCAATATTCCGAAACACACCGCCTGGTAATCTTGATGATATTATTCTTTCTCCCCAAGTTCCTGTTTTATAATATATTGATAAATTGTATTTGTTATTGCTAACATGAAGGGCACATAAATTGTACCACCTACCATGGACCTATTTCAGAACGTCAAGAGATAAAGTTGGATGGAGATTATTCAAAGTGGCATTGGCATGAATTTTTTAGGCAAAATGGCATAGCCAAAAAGATAGTGGAGGATGCTGGTTATGTTTACATGGACGTAGATGCCATGTTGAGTAAGAGACCTGACGGTCACATCAACCAGAAAGATTGCTTACACTATTGCCTTCCAGGTCCTCTAGATAGTGTGGTAGAATTGTTTTATAATGTCTTGTTACTTCTTAGGAGACAGAATAAGCATTGAAAGAGGTAGAATAAGCTTGAATTATTATTATTTTTTTTTCTCTCAGAAGGCCAATTTAGGTTTAGGTTTAGGTTGGATGGTAAGCCAGTGATTTACATTTCCATTCTTTGAATTTAAACTTCTCGTTCTTCACATTGCTTTCTATCACCATGAGGTCTCAGGTTTTATTGTCTTATCGATGGTCATCCAATGTTATTGTGAAGTATTTCATGATTGGAATTTTTCATATGACCATGAGATCTCAGGTTTTATTGTCTTATCCAATGTTATTGTGAAGTATTTCATAATTGGAATTTTGATTTATAACGTTTGTAAATGGGTTAGATTATTTTAAATTGGAAAGTTTGAATGATATGTATTTCAAGTCAATGTTAATGTAATTTCAATGAGATAACTATATTTTTATGATTTGAATATTGCATAGTTTATGGTCAACTAGAAACCACTTGATGTATTTTTTGTTAGTCTAAATCATTTGAGAAATTGATTGTTGAGGGTAATTAAAAAAAACTAAAAGAACATGATAATTGAAGGTCATCCACAAAATTCAACAAATGTAATGGTTGGTTGAAGGTAACCCAAGAGACCTAAAATTATGGTTATGGGTCATCCAAAGAAAACCCAAGATGATTGATGAAGAGGTAGAGGGATTAAAATATATAAATGGGTTGCCAACTTTTTCTCCCATGAGTAAAAGGTATAGATGGGAAAAAGAACACCTTAAATGAATAGAGATTAGAGTATATGTTTTCCAAGAATAAGTCTATATGCAAATAAAAGAAGTTTCCAACACATTCTGTATTTTCACATTTTCATTACAAAATTTAATTGAATTGAGAGAAAATGTTGTCAAAGGTCTTGGAAGAGTCCCAAATGTTGTTTACATAAAATTTCATATTGGAAATGGAGCTATTAGTTTGTGGATCTTTCCCCTAAATATAGGAGACAATGATGGTTAACTACTTATGTCTTTTCCATAGCTCCTACACATAAACTTCCTCACATTCGTGGAAGGAATAAAGTCAATAATGGACATACCTTCACCTTTCCCTAGCCGGTGTTGTTTTTAATGAACTAGTCATGGAAAACCTTGCTCCAACTTCATAGACCCTTCTCTACCCAATTCTTGCAACCCATACACACCACAACCAAACAATGAATACCTTGTCTCCAAATGAAGAGTTGTTAGTGTACAAACATCAATCTAATTAGAACATGCAAATGTATTCATATCCAAAACACACAATAACAATGTAACCCACACACACCACAACCAAATAATGAATACTTTGTCTCCAAATGAAGAGTTGTTAGTGTACAAACATCAATCTAATTAGAACATGCAAATGTATTCATATCCAAAACACACAATAACAACATTTAGAGGGAAATATCATGTATCTTACATTAATATATATCACAACTGCTTATAATTATGCCTTTGATGTAAAGCAATTCCCTCCTAGTCCCCTTAATTCATAGAAGTACTCTTGAGAAATCCACCAACATAAAGGCATTAACTTGTGTCTCTTGATGTTTCTCTCCCTTGGAAGGTCTCTTTGTATAGATTCTCATAGATCTGGGAGGATGAAACTAGACACCTAGGGCCCAACTAATTTAGGATAAGACTTCATTTATCAACCCATGTTAAATCATATTATCCTAGTTTGAATTTATAATCTTTAGAAACCAAACTCTAAATTCTTTAACCCCTCATTTCCTCTTATTAAAGAAAACTAGAGATAAGGACATCTCCATCACCCCTTTCTAACTAAGACAAAGTGATGCCCCTCTCTCTTAAAAAATTGGAGCAGGCATGATGGGGCATGAAAGTATGTTTATTTAGAAATATGGGAATGATACCTTTTCCAAAGTGTCACATAATTTTAGTGTAGTAACAATTTATATGTAGATAAATCTTTTTTCTGTCCCACATTAAAACTAACTTTAATTTAAATTACTTTAATACTAACTTTAATTTAAATTTACTTTAATTAAAAATAAACTGTATTATTTGCTAGGTCACACTGTAAAGTAATCCATGGCTGTGAAGTGAGTGTGGGTGTATAATAATATGGAGATATTTTGGCTTCTTCTCAAGGAGGAAAATGGAAGGTAATGTAAAACTGATTTTTGTATTGGCACCACATCTGATAACAAAAATTTCTTATTTGTTATTAATATTTCAAAATATGATCTCCTTGTAAGCCCAACAACTTCTGCATGTCAGAGAAGAATTGAAATGGGTATGGAGGTTCTAACAACATTTGTCCATTAATTCTGCTCAATAGAGACGACTTATGCAGGTAATTTTTGGGGATTAGTACTCATTTTTTTGCCAAGTCTCTGACTTTTTAATGAATTAACAGAAATCTTTATATTAAAGCAGTTGTCACTCCGCTAAATTGTTGGATCTTGGAGACTTCTACTGGGTAATGTGGTGATGATGTATGGATCACTCTGATTGGAGCGAATGGGAACGTTTTGGTGGATGGAGAGTCAATAAATCATCTCCTGCAGCGAGACGCATGTCGTGCCTTCTTCTTCTTCTTGCAGAACTTGCGAGAGTTTTGAAGTCCGTAGTGATGTTCTTGGGGAACCGGGAAAAGTGTTCAAAGTTGGATTTGTGAGAAACGATAGAATTTCTCCCATTTCTCATGTGAATAACGATAGGTGAAAGAATTTCTTCGAATGGCCTTGGGTGTTGCTGATGAACAGAGAGCTCATTATGAAGCAGACGAAATCTATGTGAAGTTTCTTCACCAAACATTCTCTGTTCTTCAACCTCTCCTTCCGCATGTCCGAAATCCGCCGCCTGGTAATCTTGATGATAGCATTCTTTCTCCCCACTGCTTGTTGTTCATGTATATATGTTTTTCAAAGAGGTACAGTACCCATCATCGGATTGAAACTTCCCTCCAAGAACAAACACGACCAATATATTTTTGAAAAAGTAAATTTATGAGAAAATGGTTTTTTTTTTCAAAATTACACTTTGAAATTTGAAATATCTATATATATATATATATATAATTTTCAGAAGAAAAAAACACTTTATTTCATTTAAAAAACAAATGAGGAAATACATAATCGTATCTCTTATGTTTCTGGATATTCTCTTACCCATCCCAATTACAATATTGGTTTCCCCTTATATCTATCCTTCCGTCTAAATAATTCATTTTTATCTAGTTTTCTTTCATTATGAAGGAACTGATTTCTTAAAGTCTTATTCCTAGCTTTCTAATTTTTTTTAAAGAACATCTACTTTTTTTTAAACATATTGTCTCTTCAAACATAGAGGAGATTTACAAAAATATGGATTTACAAGATTATATCATGATTGACATGTACTAGAGGTAGTGCAATTACAGAGACTGCTTAAAAAACATTAATATAGTCATTTTTGATCTTAACATTGTTTTTAAATATTGCATAGAATATTTTATTAGGTTCTATCCTGAGTCCTCTTTTGGATAAAAAATCAGCCGTTGTATTTTGTTCCTTGAAAACATGGTCAAAATGGATGAGATGGAAGAGATTTACCAGGGCTCTAATACAATTCATTCAATTTGATAATATAGGCGAGCTAAAGCGATTGTGTTCCTTTATCCAATCAATGATGTTCTTTGCGTCATCGTATACCTACATTCTCTCAATCCCCAACCACTTTGCAACTATTAATAGACCCTATAGGGCAATAATATTTTTTCTGTTGTTGGTTCATGTACTTCCTTCCCACCAAAAATGATAGAAGAAATTATGATTTATTTTAATGAATGCCTCACATCCACATTTTTTCTTCTTACATGCTCCATCAAAGAACCCCACAAGGAACACCCTCCATATTTTTTTGTATTTTATCAGTTTATGTTTCCCATTTCTTATAGTTGGCCCAATCTCATTGTATTAAGCCACTGCTTTGATGATATCCCCACCGAAAAATACATGTTTTTGTCAAATATGTTTGCATTCCTGCTTCGCCAATTAGACCAAAAGATGTAGATTGGAAGTGAACGATAATTCGTGTGGTTTTTATAACAAAATAGCAAACATGATCGTACTGATAAAAAACTTTGATAGGGTATTTTAAATATTCCAAGGACCCCTTTCCAAACTGCTCGAGCATGGGGGCAAAAGAGAAACAAGTTTTCTACATTTCTGTATCCCCATGGCACCATATGCACATGTTCAACCCAACATAACCTCGCTTTTGTAAATTTTTCCATGTCAACACTAGGTCATTTAAAACCAGCCAGCTAAAAACTTTTGATTTATTGGGAAGTTCCCCTTTCCAGGTATCTTAGAACCAAATGTTTTCATTTCTCATCTTCTCAACAACAGGTAATCTTCTATATATTTTCTTTACCTCTGATTGCCCTTATTTATTGACCCATCCCAAGCCAATCGGTCTCCCTGTGTGTTGATATAAATAGCAGCTTGTCTAAATTGAATTAGATAATGATCCCATTCTGTTGCATATGGATCATCAATTCCTAGCTTCTCTACCGAAATCCAACCTTGGACCACAGTGGAAATGTTGTGTTCATCAATGCATTTTTTTAGTGTGGAGATGCATTTATGATGTATGATTTCAAGTAACTGAATAGATTATGTATGGGGAGGGGAAAAGGGGAAAGGGAAAGGAAGAAAAGGAAAAGAGAAAGGAAGAAAAGGATAAGGGAAAGGGCGGTTACCTATCATCCCCTTCAATGGATTTAGGCACACCTCAATCTGAGTACCATTGCCAACTTCCCATCTCATGAATACCACCAGCTCGAGGAGGTTTTTCATCATGCCACTCCAAATAACAAACTTATTTGTCCAAAAAATGGCACCATTTCTAATCCAAGTAGCCAATGTTTGGCCACTCATGTATTTTTCCTTCATAATGTCAGACCAAAGGCCGGTTCCAATTATTGCCCTCCACATGTTCTTAATAATGAGTGATCTGTTGAATGTGCCAATGTATAAAATGCCCCACCACCCTCCTCAAATTTCCTGGCCAATATTGGCCATCTAACTAGATGGAAGCTTCCCTTTTGCTTGATGCCCGACCACAAGAACCTGGTCATGATGGCATTTATCATATGCAAGATCTCCCTCGGAAGTATATAAAGCTGCATCCAATAGATTGATATGCTTTCTAGTATTGATTTGAGGAGTATCAGCCTTCCCCCCCTCGTAAGCTGCCTGTGTTGCTAGCCTGGTAATTTCTTTTTCATTCTATAGATCAACCAATCCCAATCTTTGTTGGTGTAACAATTTGGTTTTAGTTTGAACCCAAGGTATTCAAATCCGGATTCCATATTTTTGCATGGAACATAAAAAGGAAACATATATATTTGATTTTTGTGTCCTTTTTGTCCCCGAAAATAAGAAATGACATATTTTTCTCATCAACGATCCAGTCACCATGCCAAAAGTAGAGATGATCCCATGAATAATATCCCACTCTTCCGGCTCTTTCGTCCCATCGAATATTAGGTCGTCCACAAAGCAAATATGTGAAACAATGGAACCCCTGGTAATTTGAAAACCAATAATCTCCCCTCTCTTCCTCATGTACCTTATTTTAAGACTCAGGCAATATATAACAAGAAGGAAAAGGAGGAGAGAGGGCACACCCTTGTCGTAAACCCCTGTGGGCCCTAAAAAACTGAGAGGGCATACCATTTATAATAAGTGAAAAATTAATGGTTTTTATATGTCATGCCATAATCTAGTTCAAGTTGCATGGGACAATCCCAATTTAATCAACACTAGCTTTAAAAACTCCCAGTCCACACAGTCATAGACCTTGTTCAGGTCAACTTTTAGGAGGCACGAATCTCGTTTTTTGACTTTCATAGTGTGTAATATTTCTTGAGTGATAGCTACAACATCATGAATCTTCCTACCTTCCATAAACATGCATTGTTCAGGAGTAATAAACTTTGATAAGATAGGTTTAATTCTTCCCGCAATTAGTTTTGATATGATCTTATACATTTAAAAAAATATGGAAAGTGCATACTCGATTATTCTTAACAGCACCAATTGTTTCCAATGGCTACCTCACATGGTAGATATACTTAGAAGTAAAGCGCTTTATAGAATAGCCACAAGACAAGAAATTAAACCTTCCGATGATGATAAAGTTCCTAAATGGGAAAACAGACAAGATCAAGCATGAGGGTTGATAGGAATGTCCATTGCTCAAGATCTTCGATTTCACATCCTTGACATTGACACTCCTGATAAAGCCCTAGAAAAGCTAAATAATGTTTTGGCATTCAAAATCAAATCAGGGCCCACCAGCTTGAAAATGAGTTGCTTACTTTGGACCCTAATAATTTCTCCTCGATTGAAGACTTTTTGTCCAAATTCAAGATCCTTAGACTTCTTTTAGAAGGGTGTAAGGTCAAAAAGGAAGATGGTAGCCTCATCTATTGCATTCTTGCTAAGCTTGGCCCTGCATACTCTGTATTTGTTTCCGCCTTCCATTCCACCAGAGAAGCCATCATTTCTTCAGGAACCACCTACAAGAATCCCTCTTTTGATGCCTTTTGTGATTCTTTGATAAGAGAACAAGAAAAAATTTTACACCTTGGTCTTATCACTGCTGGAAACGCTTCTAAGAAAGCCTTAGCAGCCCAACAACAACCATATAAAAAGAATCCCAAGAAGCAGTATCCTAAAAAATATGGTCCTAAACCAAATAAGTGCCCTAAGCAATTCCAGCCGCAAACTGAAAAATCAAATCATCAAAATAATAAGGCAAATCAAAACAAAGGGAAGAAGATAGATAGACATTGCAAATTTTGCAATCGGGATGGCCATATCGAGTCCAAATGTTTTAAGAAGATGGAAGCCTTAGAAGCAGCAATGAAGAAGCAAAACATCAATTTGGAGCACTCTTCACCTTCATCTTCAGGCATGGCACTTTCTGCTTGTGGTTGTCAAGAATCAAGATCTGGTTATGCATTAAATGTATCTTCTTCTTCTCCTTCTCATGAGTGGCTCATTGATTCTAGAGCTTCTTACCACATGGCTAAAAATAAATCCATGTTTTCTTCTTTAAATGATTGTAACACCAAACATATTTATGTTGGTGATGATAGATCTCTTAGTGTTGCAGGATCTGGAACCATTCATCTAGATAATGGTCAGTTTAATGATGTACTATGTGTTCCTACCTTGTCATGCAACCTTCTATCTGTTTATCAGATAACTCATTCAGGTGAAGGGAAAATAGTAGAATTCTCACCTCATGATGTTGTAATCAAGGACCTCAAAGATCCTAAACATATTTTAGCTAATGGCATTGCTGATGATTCCACAAGGTTGTATAAGTTTGACAACTTTGGGTCATCATCTCTTCCCTCTGTTTTTGTTTCTCATAATGATGATGCAGAAACCGGCATGAGTGATTTAGTCACTTAAACCATCGCTTCTTCAAACTTCATGTAAGGAAAATATGGTGACTAGTTTCCATGGTATCTTTGCCAAGATGGTATTTACCTAGAGGTACTTAAAAACATCATTTGATACGGATGGGAAACGGTTTCCCTTGGCATGCTTCTGCCCTTTATAACTTAGTTAATGATTTATGTGGTCCACTGTTTCTTTTCAGGTTAAAAGTACTTGATCTTCGTCAATGATTTTTCTGTGACGCACTTGGGCATATTTAAAACTCAAGAGTGAAGTTTTTGGGTGCTGCTGCTCTTGGCCTTGTCTTTTTGCTGAGAAACAATTTGGACATGAAATTTCAAGTTAAGATCAAAGCGTAGTGAATATGTATTCTAATAATGATTAATCTTCAGACCGAGTATGGAGTATCTACATTGCAAACATATTGTTCCAACTTTCCACAAATGAATGAAAGAATGAAAGGAAGAATCACACCTTAAAAGAAATGGCTAATTGTATGCTTCAATCTAAAGGACTTGGTCTCAATTTTTGGGTAGAAGCCATTAACTGTGCAAATTACATAGTAAATCGTACTCCTACTAAGGTTTTAAAGAATATAACTCCAGAAGAAGCTTGGAGCTCAATCAAACCAGATGTAATTTACTTTCGTGTTTTTGGAAGTGATGCTTGGGCCCATATTCCAGATGCGAAACATAAAGCCTTAGAACCTAAGAGTGAAAAATGTATTTTTGTTGGATATTCTGAAGATGTCAAAGGATATAGACTTCTTCAACCAAAATCCAAAAATATTATCATTAGAAGAGATGTAAAGTTTGATGAAAATATATCGGCCTGTGAGCCTAGTTCGGCGGGTGTGCCACCTTTGGCCTGCGAGCCTGATTCGACATATGTGCCACCTCTCTCTCTCTCTTCTATTTTTAATAGCATTCCTTCTAGTTTAGATGATGACAACGAGGATGAAAATCCTCCTCCATCTCGTGAAATTGTTCCTTATACTCCAACTCTTCCAAGATGGGTCCGCTCTACTCGAGATGCAGCAGGTTCTCTTGCAGGTGACCTTGCTGATCGACGACGTACACATTCTCAGTTCGAAAGAGCTTCTTCCTTATTGGCTCAAGTTCCAGAAAAATTTGATCCAGAAACCTTTGAAGAAGCCTCTGGTCATCCAGATTGGGATGAAGCTATGAATGAAGAGTATCGCTCCTATTGGCAAACAATACTTGGGATCTTGTTCCTCTTCCAAAAGGAAGAAAAATTGTCAGATGCATATGGGTTTACAAAACAAAGTTTGGACCAGATGGAAAAGTGGATAGACATAAAGCTCGTCTTGTCGCTAAAGTTTTTTCACAAGTTGAAGGCATTGAATATACTAAAACCTTCTCCCCTGTTTCCAAAATGAATTCTATCCACCTTGTTCTTTCCCTTGCTGCCTCCTTTAAATGGGACTCCACTGCATGGATACACCGCTTTTCTGAAGGGAGATTTATGTGAAGAAATCTACATGAGCTAAAAAGCACAACACTTCGTACATTCACCTTGTTTGTCGTTCAGAAGTCTTCTTCATGGCTTCAAATGTTTCGAGTCAGTATGCCAAAATGGATAGATTTCTTTTAGATAATGGCTTTTCTAGGTGTCATTCTGACAACACTGTCTACACCAAGAAAGTGGGTAAGTCCTTCACCATCCTTGTTCTTTGTGTTGATGATCTTATCCTCACTGACAGTGATACAAACCATATAAACCATGTGAAGTCTAGCCTCAAAAAGAAGTTTGAAATGACAGACTTAGGACACTTGCATTATTTCCTTAGTCTTCAAGTCTTGCAATCCAAGGAAGGCATTACCCTCTCTCAGTCCAAGTATGCTTGTGATCTTCTACACCACTTTCACATGGAAGACTATAAGCCTGCTCCTTCTCCCTTTTAGTCTGGAGTCAAGCTTTCAGTAAACTGTAGTACCCCTGAAGTTGATGCTACCTTATACCGTCAACTTGTTGGTAAACTTTGATATCTAACCCATACCCGTCCTGACCTTTCCTTTGTCGTTGGTCTTATCGTTCGGTTTATGCAACAACCTCATGAAAGTCACTGGAAAGCAGCTAAAATAATACTTCGATATATTTGAGGTAAAGTTCAGTTCGGGATTCATTACAGTGCAGGAGCATCTCCCTTGTTGATTGGTTTCACTGATTCTGATTGCCATGACCGATAATCTAAGTTCATCATATAGGACATGTATTCGCTCGCTCGCGACCTATTACTTTTGGTCTTTGTAAGAAACAAAGGTTACCTCTTTTTCCGTGCTATCGTGGTGCAGCTGAAGCCAACAAGGAAGCCATGTGGTCACGTATCCTCGTTCGAATTTGGTCTCCACGCGCATCCAACTATACTGTGTGATACCAGGGAGTTATTGGCGCTGGAGGTAAAGACCCAGTTCAAAATCGTAACAGATGTAAAAATAAAATTGGACCCACATACACTTCATAGTAACCTCATTCATGATCATCAACACTTTTCAGCAAGAGATCGTCCAACCAATGATCGTGTAGTCGATATCTTTACAAAGGTTCTCGCGGTATGAAGCATCAAACTTCGATCCATGCTTGGAGTTAAGAAATTTTCACGAAGGGGGGATAGGCTCTAATGCCTCCTTCCTTCTCCTATTGGGTCACTTTTGTAAATCCTTCAATCCTATCCCAATTTGTTCTTAAGGGGGGATGTTAGGATATTTCAACACATAGGAAATAGGCTCCTTTTGTGTCACCTTGTAAATCCTTCAATCCTATCCCAAGTTGTTCTTGAGGGGGGATGTTAGGATATTTCTACACATAGGAAATAGTTAAGAATAACTTAGTCTAGTGTAGAGTTAGGTAAAGTGTGTTTCTTTACCATGTACATTTGTAACTTATAGTCCGACGGTCACGATTTGTAGTGATCTGACGATTATCTCTCACCTCGGTATTAACGACACTTGATTCGTGGCTTGACACCCGATTGGTCCATGATCTCTATTTAAAGAGCATGGAGGGTCATTTGTCCGGTAACCGTTTATGAGAGAAACGTATGTAACTTTTCTTTTTACATTAATAAATTCCCTGAAGTGGCCGTGTTGGCTCAAGGCGTGGACTGTTTCCCTCTTTGAGGGTTTTAACCACATGATTATACTAGTGTACTAATTTGTGATCTGTTTGTGAGTGGTGACCTTTGGTTCTTGATCTACAGAACTTACCCTGTAAATTCCTACAATAGGACGGATATTTGCAAAAGTATTGGGTGCGTTCGATTTGGAAATCAGAGCAATGAATATGTCATTGACGGCCCCAACAATGTATCCTTTAATCCAGGATTCCTCTGCCATGGAAAGCAACTCTGAAAGCATAAGTGTCGAATAATTATGGAAGATATCTATGCCCCAATCGTTGGGGCTGGGTCTCTTTTCTCTTGCAAAGTCATTGATGACCCCCAATATTTCCTCCTTAGTAATCGGTTTCCCCATCTCGTAATTATCATGTTCCGAGAACATCTCTAGTACCAAGTGAATGAAATCCATTTGAACCCCAATATCTTGTTCTTTTTGTCTGTTTAAGGTGTTGAAATGGGTGAAAACAACCCTCTCTATGGCTTGTTGCGCTGCGTAATGGTGATCGACCCCATCCGAAATACCATGTATGAAATTAATCTTTTTCCTCATATTTGCATACTTATGGAAAAAAATAGTGTTTTTATCTCCCACTTCCAACCATATATCCCGCCTTTTTATCCTTAATTCTTCCTCCTTCGATAAAAGGATATTCCTTTTTGTTTTTTCCAGGTCTAAAATATTATTGCGATAAAGTTCACAGAAGAAAAGTGGATCAACCAATATGTGTGTGGGGGTCTTAATCTAATTTATATTTGGCCATATAATTTCAAGGAATATATATATATATTTGAGCACAAGTACATTCAAATGTACTCCTTCTGACATATAAGATAAAATTGACTAGAAAAAAAACACCATAAAAATGTCATTTCATTTTATAATTGTATTTTATTTATAGAATTCTTCAGTGTGAAAAAAAACTTATATATGAAATTTTAGAGTTTAAAAATATATAAAATTTAAAAAAATAATAAATATATAGTTACAAAATTTCAAATTTTTTGAAAAATGAACTAAACATGTTAGAAAAATAACAAAGCAATGGAACATATAAAATATTGTGGAAACACAAACATATAAAAACATAAAATAAGAGACACAAATGTACATGGTTCATCTAATTTGGGCTACATCCATGGAGAAATAACTAGTCCTTCCTTTTATATTATTTAGAAAAATGAAGAGATACAACCTACAACAAATCCACTGTAATAACTTCTTCTCTCTCACACAGTCTGTTTTCTTACATATAATAATAATACAAAACCGCATTACAATTCCCTCATATAAACCGAGGGTTTCCTTCTAGGGAAAAAAAACCCTAAATTACCATAACTTTTATCATCAAATCTTCCTCCTAATGAATGACCCAGATTTGAATCTACAAAATTACAATATTTTACAAGGAAAAATTTTATCTAATTTTTGCTTAGGCTTCAAAGAATCATTGTCGCCCCTGGCAGCGCTCCTAGTGGGGGGCAAGCCCCTCTCCACCTCCCCGTTAGGGACTAAGATCCAAACGGAACTAAAACAATACCTCTGAATCATAAAGATAATTAGGCTCCACACCCAACGAAACATAAACATAAATGTAAAATTGTTTTCTTAAAAGAAAAGAAAAGAAAAAATTATTAATATAATTTTAAAAATTAATAATAGAAAAATAATTTCAAACTCATAGTGTCAAAGATCTTCAGGCTTCTATAATCAAGTAAGCACACTGTTGTTGTTACGAAATATTTTAGTCTCTTGTTGTTTGTATAATTTCAAAGGAATCTCTCTATGATTAAATGACTGGTATAGTAACAAAGTTTATTTTGGGATGTGAGGAAATGTTGTTTTGGTTAGTTTATGCTGAAGTTAGGTGCCATTAAGACCTTCAGTTTGTTCCATTTTTAGTCTTTTGAATCTGTTATAACTCTGTTAAAATATATCTATACCATTATGGATCCATATTTGGATCAAGTAAATTACGTAGAAATTA
This sequence comes from Pinus albicaulis, assembly GCA_034641835.2. Lineage (NCBI taxonomy): Eukaryota > Viridiplantae > Streptophyta > Pinopsida > Pinales > Pinaceae > Pinus > Pinus albicaulis. The sequence continues at coordinate 28,116,898 of CM076584.1, read as the reverse complement.
CTTCAAATGGTTCTACCATGAAATCAGTTTCAAAGCGAGAAATTTTTAGAATATCTAAAACTGCTTCACATAGGAGTCTAACATCTATAGATCAAAAAAATTCCATAAGAGCATTGGGAGCTATTGCCCATTAATCCAAGCCAAGTCTATAAGTTGAAGTGATGGCATTATATTTCTCATTCCTTCATTAAGACACAATCAATAGACATTCTTTTTTCTCTGTGGCAAGCATAGAAAAAGAAGTATCTGTCATGAAAAATTGGCCACATCCTCTGTAGCCACAAATTAAAGAAAAATCTATGAAGGCACTGATTATAAAGAGTGAGCCAAAACTTAATACAATAATGCTAATGGCATCTTCTTCCTACCCTAAAGAGTTATTGTCTTTTGTAATTGATACAACCAATTAGAAATATCTCAACCAGGCCTGAACACCCGATCATTAACTTTGGGTGTCAAAATACAAAATAAATAAGGTTTTTCATCCAATTGTTAATAAATTGGGTTACTTCTAAAAATATGTAAGATGCATCCATCACCCCAAATAATTATAGCTACACAATTGGTGAATGGTTTTACAGGGCTTGCAGCTGACTGGTGGCGTTGGTTGCCACATAGGACTAAATATGAAATGATGAATGATCCCAAAGCAGATGAAGTAATATTACAATAATTGACTGCACAATTGCATTGTATTGTGATAGATACATATCATGATCATCTGCATCCTTATATATGAGTCAAAGGCTTTGTATTATTTCTTATCATGATCAATATTTTTGTTATATGAAAAAGTTGATAATAGCATTTGGAAAAATGAATGATCTTGCACATATAAATTACTATATCATAATATTTCCAGGAACACTCCCAGATCCAGTAGAATAATATATTAAATACAAAGGCATTACCCTATAAGGCATGTCCATAGCAATAGAAAATATCCACATTAGAATAGCGATCCAAGAACACTTTATGACCTAAAGAGTGAGTACAGATTTTAAAAGATTTGAAATGTGTTTACATAATCTCTGTGAAAAAATGCAGGGAAAATGCCAGAGTGGGTGTTGGGTTTGTGTTATATTCTTTCCACGACTAGCCACACGTGGGGGGGTCTAGGGTAGCACCTCGGGAAAAAAAATTTGGTCTTTATTTTCCAGTGGGCGGACCTGCCCATGGTTTTGTGCATGGGTTTGTACAGGGTTTTAGGGTACGATGGTTTTCGACCCCTGGTATTTTGTAGATCCGGTCAAGGGAACTACGGTTATGTTCTAATCCAGGGTTAATGGATTGGGGTTTATGTATGCTTCGGCATGTATATATATGTGTTGTAACACTAAAAGGAATATAATGAAAAAATCAAATTGGTCGTCCCGATTTTGGATCCAGGGGAAAATCTCTGTGTTTATCTATTTTATGTTTTATGCTCTCGCTATTGTTTATTTTCTGTTATAAGATTCATTTGAATAATTGCATGGGGTTAAAACCTACATTTGGTATCGAGTTGTTTCGACTTCAGATGGCACTAATGAGGTTTTTAGTACTTTCCGGGTAAAGGTAGACATGTTCGGTGGGAGATCTACGAGGATCGATTCTTGCGATAAAAGAAGATGGTGGGGAGAGATAGAAGATCGAAAGTTAATGATCTATAGTTTTGAGTTGGCATGAGCTAGATGGAGGATGCGGTGATAAAGGGCATTGGATGCGGTAGATCAGTGCACTAGACAACGAAATATCGGATAGAGAAGGCGGAAGAAGGATAGGAAGGCAAAAAGCTGTCTGATTTTGTGTCTGGAATTGATCTTATTTGAATGTGCACAGGGCAACTGACGAAGACCTTTTGTGGGATAAGCTGGGGACTTTGTGCGATCTACGTCTCTAGTGAGTCATTGTTCCTGTGAAAAAGTTGTATAACTTAAGGATGAAGGATGGAGACTCGGTGACAGAGCATTTGAACGCCTTCAATACTGTGGTAAGTTAGTTGTCATCTGTTGATATTAAAATCTCAGATGAAGATAAGTGCATCAGTTTGTTGTGTTCTCTACCAGACTCGTGGGATAGTCTGGTTATTGCAATAGGTAGCAATACAACTACCTTGAATTTTGATGACATTGTCTCAGCCTTGCTGTCAGAGGAAATGATACGGAGAAATATGGAGGGTCAAAATGGAGATGCCTTATCTGTACGAGGAAGGTCCCAGAACAGAAACAAGAATAAGGTTTCGAGTGGGAGATCTAAATCTAGAGGGAGATCTAAATCTCCTGGAAAGTTTGTAAAGGTGTGTTGGAAATGCGAAAAGGAAGGGCACTACAAGAAGGACCCTACTGAGATCTAAAGCTCCTGAGAAAGGGAAGGGATCCGATGATGCTCCTTCTGCAAAGGCACAAACCACCTCGGATGAAGGTGGGGATGTGTATTTGGCTTCTTCCTCAAGTGCACATGTAGATCATGAGTCATGGTTGATTGAATCAAGTGCATCCTTTCACTTCACTCCCCATAGGGAGTGGTTCTGGGAGTATGAGAAATATGATGGTGGTGATGTCTTTGTAGGGGATGATAGGAAGGCCAGAATCGTCGGACGTGGAAAGGTCAAGCTGAAGCTGCAAGGTGGAAGGATTAGAAAGATTAGGAGCACTTCTTGGTGGTACTGCACATTCTGCATTGGCCAATCTGATTTTTTTTTTATGGCAAGATGGATGATGCAAGTGTAAAAAAAGTGTTCGAGAAAGATACCCGTAAGATGGTTCGGGGAGCACTGGTATTAATGCGAGGAGTTTGGATTGGAACTTTGTACAAGCTTCAGGGCAACACTGTTATTGATGGGTGCAATAGTTCTGTGGTTCTCGAAAGTGGAGCGAAAAGCCTAATGGTCTCTGGAGAAAAGACCATGCTATGGCATCAAAGACTTGGAGATATTGAAGAGAAGGGCCTTCGGATACTGCATGGAAATGGTATGGTAGAAGGTATGTCTAATAGCTCTCTAAATTTCGATTTATGTGAACATTGTGTATATGGGAAGCAAAATCGAGTGAGTTTTCCTTCTGGTGCTAAGAGGGCGAACAAGATTTTAGAGCTTGTGCACAGTGATGTGTTTGGATCTGTGTCGATTCCATCACTGTGTAAGTCTTGTGTCTATGTTTCATTCATATATGACTTCTCAAGGAATAAATAAATATATTTCTTAGGAAGAAATCTGAAGTCTTTGACAAATTTAAAGAATTTAAGACTCACGGTGGAAAGCTAGACGAGAGAAGAAGATAAAGGTGCGATGAAAGATAATGGTGGGGAGTTACGTAAGTGTGGTATAGCACAGTAGAATACTACTTCATACACACCTCAGTAACATGGAGTTGCAGAAAGAATGAATAGAACACTGATGGAAAAGGCAAGAAGCATGCTCAGTGGTACCGGGTTAGGGCAAGAATTCTAGGCAGAGGCAGTGGAGACTGCATGTTACTTGGTTAACATATCACCTTCATCAGCGTTGGAGGATAAGAATCCACATGAGGTATGGACTGGTAAGAAACCCTTTCTTTCACACCTGAGGGTATTTTGATGTGATGCATATGTACATGTTCCAAAGGATAAAAGGACCAAGTTGGATAATAAATCTGAAAGGTGCATCTTTATTATGTATAAGGATGGTTTGAAGGGTTACAAGCTTTGGAACCTAGAAACAAGGAAGGCTATGTACAGCTGAGATTTGGTGTTTAGAGAGGTGAAAGATGTTGTTAAACATAAATTCCTACCAAAGGAACCTGAGAAGATAGAGTTTGAGCTAAAGGAGGATGAACCAGACTCTACAACAAAAGAAGACTTAGAAGAGGAAGATCCACAAACTCCAGCTGTTAGAAGATCAGTTAGGGAAAGAAGAAAACCAGAAAGGTATAGTCCATTTTCTTTATTTCAAATTTTTCTTTAACTATAGAGATGAGTAGTCCTAGAACCATCGGGACGGTAGATTCGGAGGATGAAGCTTACGGAAGGTATGGTTGATGAAATGGCATCCTTGCATAAAAATGAGGCATGGGATCTGGTGGAGTTGCTGGTTGGAAGGAAGCCCATTAGGAGAAAATGGGTATTTAAGAAGAATATGGATGTAGAAGGAAAGGTGGAGAAATATAAAGCTAGGTTGGTAGAAAAAGGTTATTCCTAGGTGTCGAGAATTGATTTTGGTGATATTTTTTCTCCTGTTGCCAAAGTTACTTCTATTAGATTACTTTTATCTGTTGCTGATGCATTTGATTTTGAGGTAGAACAGATGGATGTGAAGATAAAATTTCTTCACGGGGATCTGGAAGAGGAGATATAAATGAAAAAACCAGAAGGCTTTATGGTGAAGGGTAAGAAAAGAAGGCTGATGATCACGAGGTTAAATAGAAATTGCATGTATGGGTTAAAACGGTCACCAGAATGTGGTATCGAAATTTGATTCCTATATACGAGGACTTGGCTTCAGAAGCAAGGAGGATCACTGTGTTTATTTTAAATTAATTGGTGATCGTGTTATTTATTTGGTCTTGTATGTGGATGATATGTTGTTGATTGGAAATGACAAAGAAATTATCCAATATTTGAAGACCAAACTATTCTCCAAATTTTACATGAAGGATCTTGGTGCTGCAAACTATATTTTTGGCATGGAAATTTAGAGAGATCGGGCAAAGAGGAAGCTCTGGTTAAACCATAGGAAGTATGTAAAGACTATATTGCAGAGGTTCAATATGCAGGATAGTAAACCGGTGAATGTTTCGATTCCTATAGGTACAAAGATGTCTGCTAAACAGTGTCCCAAGACACAAGAAGAAGAGGAGGACATGTCCTGTGTTCCATATGCAAGTGCAGTGGGTAGCCTGATGTATGCAATGGTCTGTACTAGACTAGAAATTGCACATGCAGTGGGAGTATTGAGTAGGTTTATGTCAAACCCAGGGAAGGAGCATTGGACAACAGTGAAGCGGGTTTTCAAATATTTCCGTGGCACTAGTGATTATGGCTTGTGCTACCAGGGAAGACTAGGATTGGAAAGAGTGTTGGACATTCGTGGTTTTGTTGATGCTGACTGGGCTAGAGATCTGGACCAAAGAAGATCTACAAGTGGGTATGTGTTTGGCCTATTTGGAGGTGTAGTCAGTTGGATGGACGCGACAATCTGTGGTAAGCTCTTTCAACTCTGAGAGGCAAAATACGTAGCGGGACACTCATGCAAGCAAGGGGAAAGCGATGGAGTTTGGTTGCGGTGTGTTCAAGTATATGGATTTCTTTGCGGCAAGCTATGAGATAGATTGTGATAGCCAAAGTGCAATTTTCTTGGCTAAGAACCACCTTATCATTCAAAGACAAACATTAATGTGTCTCACTTTGTGAGAGATATGGTTGAGGCTAAAAGGGTGTTGCTGGTAAAGGTGGACACCTTGAAGAATGTTGCAGATGCATTGACAAAGTATGTGAGCACTCAGAAGTTCTTTTGGTATAGAGAAACAATGGGCGTCGCAAAGCTGGGCTAATGACTAAGCTCTCCTATGCCCCCCTGCGAAAAGAAAACAACAAGTGGGAGAACGTTGGGTATGTGTTATATTCTTTCCATGACTAGTCATGCTGGGCACAACGGGGAGGGGGCGGAAGCCCCTTTGTCGAAGTCGAAGCGACACCTTGGGAAAAAATTGGTCCTTATTTTCTAGTGGGCGGACCCGCCCATGGTTTTGTGCATGGGTTTGCACATGGTTTTGGGGCATGATGGTTTTCGGCCCCTGGTATTTTGTAGATCTGGTCAAGGGAACTATGGTTATGTTCTAATCCAGGGTTAATGGATTGGGGTTTATGTGTGCTTCAGCATGTATATATTTGTGTTGTAACACTAAAAGGAATATAATGAAAAATCAAGCTGGTCGTCCTGATTTGGGATCCAGGGAAAATTCTCTATGTATATCTGTTTTATGTTTTATGCTCTTGCTATTGTTTATTTTCTGCTTTTTAAGATTCGTTTGCAGATAATTTTTGTACAGGGTTAAAACCTACAGTGAGAATGCAATGCTTATAACCTTGTTCACCAAACTACAAAAAAAGTTGGTCAATGCAAGAGGAAGGATAAATACTCTACGTTTAGATCTAGATTTCTCCATGATAGATCTGAAAGGAAGTATAATAAAAATAAAATTTATCCCAAAAGGATTCCATATTTGAAGAAAAGGTGATTCCTCAAAAATAATTATGTATGCTATAATTGTAAAAAGGTAGGCCACTGGGCTCATCAATTCCCACAAAAGAAATCTAAACCAAAATTGGAAACATTGTTTTCTAAAGAAATTGAGCCAAAATGGTGGGATTTAAACTATTTTTCTCCCACAGATCATCTTGATGGGAACATAATTTTTCTGGATCCCTTTGAATTCTCAGAATAAAATAATAGCACTTCTGATTATTATTCTTATTAATTTAGTGAAATTGAGCCACCAAATTGGGAGGGTGATAGTGAGCATGCATATTTCCCCAATATAATACGTTTTTTCCATGTTTTCTGCACAACACCAAAAAGATCCTAAATCAAGGATCAAAGTGATTGATCAAAAGCTAAAATAAATACCCAAATGGAAATATGTAGAGAGGGAAAATATGTGCAAAGAAAAGGATTAATTATTAAGGAAATTAGCATCTCCCTATCCTCCTCAAAGTAAAAAGAAGTCCCACAATGGGGCTAGCAGTAAATATTCTCTAATAGATCTATATATGACCATAACATTGATCATGAAGATAGACGAAGCTTCATGAAAGATAGAGAGAGATTTCTAAAGTTTCAAATTAAAGAACAACAAAGCATCCTGAAAAGGCAGTCAAAGCTATCAAATAATTGAAGCAGGAACTCGAATAAATAAGAGTTGAAAGGAACAATTCATCAGGAGATGAACTATCAATAATATTTGAAGAATCCCTGCACATATCATCAGGTTACAAAAAGAAACCCTTAGGAAAAGAAAATATGGGTGCATTTGATGAATTTTAAGGGTTTGAAAAGCATAATGATCCAAAATCAGATCATTCAAAATCCTCTTTATTATCATTTGGAGGATCAAAGTTCTACATCAAATTATTTTTCTTCCCACTAGAAGTAAATCCCTATGAGATTGATCTCCTGGTATATTTTTGGTGTCAACTAAACCTACCGAGGAGAAAGGTAATCCCAAAATATTATTGGGAACATCCCATCATCATAGGAAGAGAAGTAGATGGAGAAAGTCTATAGATTCAAGGCCAAACCAAAGACTTCCCCTTAAAGGTAATCAACCATTAGTTTAAGATTCCATTTCATTGTGTAAGTCAGATGGCCAATGATTGTATTCTAGGATCATAATTTCTTGAATTAGTTGATCTTGTTACTATAAACAAAAGAGAAAGAATGATGAATTTTGTATTGATGGGATAAGTGTAAAATCTCCACTGCTTTTAGAAGGAAGGAGTTTCAACAGGGAAAAAGAACACTATGAAAATAGAAAGCCAATTTACATCAAGCAACCTGAACAAAATGGAGAGATGCATATTGTATGCCCAAACTCATCCAGAAATTTTGAACCCAATTAGTGAAACAATTATGAGAGATTGTACTTCATAAATCCCTAATGTTTTCTGGAATCGGGAAAAATAATTCATCTCACTCCCTTACAATCCCCTAGTCAAAGTTAACCTTAAAAATTAGAATATGCCAAGACAAAATATATGAACTGCTGAAAAAAGGTTTCATAGAACCTTCTAAGAGTGCATGGGAATGGAGAGGATTCTACGCCATTATGCACTTTGAATAGAAGAGAGGAAATCTAAGGATAGTAGTAAATTACAAACCTCTAAACAAACATCTACAAGATATCATGTATCATATTCCTAACAAAAAATCATTGCTACAAAAGATAAAGGGAAAGACAATCTTTATTAAATTTGGTTTGAAGTATGGTTTCTACCAGATTGGTATAATCCCAAAAGATAGGCATAAGACTGCATTTTTAGTTTTTCAAGGACACTATCAGTGGAAAGTTGTTCCTTTTGGGATAATAAATGCACTTAGTGAGTTTCAAAAAATAATGGAAGATATCTCCAGGGAATATTCTCGAATCATAGTTTACATTGATGATTTGTTAATTTGCTCCAAGAATTTGCAGGAACATCTAAAAAAGTTGTAGTTGTTTTATGATATAACATTCAAGCATGGATTAGTTCTATCAGAAACAAAAAATGAGATAGGAAAAAAATCGATTAAATTCTCGGGTTTCATAATTGCAAAAGGTCAGATTATTCTATAGGACGATGTCCTAAAGACTTTTAGCCTATTTCCATATGCTTAATGGAAAAACCGTAGCTTCAAATATTCCTGGGTAGGCTAAACTATATTATTCCATTTTGTAAAATACAAGCATAAGACATACTAATACTCCAATAGAGGTCAAATAATAACCCCCCTTCCCGGTATCCAACAATGATTAATGCAGTCAAGACAATAAAAGAAAAGGTCAAAGAATTTTCGTCGTTATCTATACCTACAGAAAATGGGCAATATATCATAGAATCATAGGCATACATTAATACCTAGGTAGGAGTCTTACTTGAAGAAATTGAGGGAAAATAATTAGTTTGTTCTTATGCCTCTGGATCCTTTCATGGAGCAGAACTAAACTACCCATCAAGTCACAAAGAATCATTCGCTGTAAAGAAAACAATTCATCATTTTAGGCTATAATTAAAGCTTGTCCACTTTCTCATAAGATCATATTTGAAATTGTTTCTGAGAATGGTAAAATATGATAATTTGTTTATAGAATGCCGTTCTAGCATACAAAAGTGGGCTATTTGGTTACATAATTTTGATTTCAACATTAAGCATAAACATGGAAAGTTAAACTGCTTCGTTGAAATGTTAACTAGGGAATAAAATTGTGCAAATTTGGATATAATTTAAAGGGACTACATGTAAAAAGGTAAAATACCAATGTAATGGACTCAGACATCATCCGAAGCACAACAAATTTCCAAAGGGAAAAATCTACAGAGATTCTAGTTGATCTATGGACTAGACCTTAGAAGAGAAGTACTTGAGTTGTTTAACAAAGAAAGAACATAAATCCAACTTTCTACATGATTAATTAAAGAAACTAAATCATGAACTCTCCAAATCCAAATATTGGAGAAATGGGAACAACAAATAGAAGAAAGATATAACTCAATAAAAACATAAACAAGGATCAACATAGATGTGAGATATATGCATATTATTGACTATGATAATTCTAGATTATGTTATTGGTTTAGGACCAGTATCATGGGAAAATTACTCTCTATAATTAACGTTAGTAAGGAAAAAGAGAGAAACAGTCATATGCGTAGACACAAAAAATTTGGTTAGGATACCATGGTTAGGATGGATAAATATCTTGATTGAAAAATTTATGCCAAGGGTAAACTGGAACTGCAAACTTTGCATAATTCATTTTGAGCATCCAATATGAACTACTAATACTTGCACAGTCTGAATTATGGCTCAAATTTAAATTAAAGTTCCTAAGCTATGAGTTATGTATGTTAAACCCTCTAGAGACAGAAATAATTGATAAGGAACTAAAAAATAAGCAGAATGAGATAATTGGTATCGCACGAGAAGAATTGTCCTAAAAATTCAAAGCTAGAACATCATACCAAGGGGAGTACCTACTGAAAGAAGATCATCCACTCATGACATGAAAAATCATAGGTAGATGCCTTGATAAATATCCTTTTCCTATTCTAGATTACATGAATATTGAAGATCCATATTGGTCAGATAACAATATGACATGGGAAGGGGTAATAAATAGGGTTGAGGATAATATGATAATAGACTAAGATTAAAATACTACAATCCTTTTATATAAGAGGCCTCTCCATTATGCATGGATTCTATTTTAGCAAAGCAAAAAATCTAAGAATATATGGTGGAAGAAAAGAAAATAACACTAAATCTTGAACATACAGTGAGTAAGGAAGTCACTACAAACCTAAGATGAGGAAAAATGAATTGTTGGGAATTGGTAAAGGAATACAACAAATGAATGTTGGATTTGAGAAATATATATGAATTGAGCTAGTAAATACTGCTAAAGTAATTTTCACATACATGTTGAAGATACATATTTAACAACCATTTCCTTCAAAGCCTATAAATATAACTACAAATTAGCATGATAAAGCTAAGAAAGAGATGACATTTAAGGAATATTAATGTAGGAATACTGAAGAAAGTTAGACTCTACATAAGTATGAATTGAATCCAATTGATGATTACCTCGATAAAAAAAATTACAAATAATATCCCATTGGGATTAATTCAAAAAACACACATTCCTCCTTGCTGCCAAAACTATTCCCCCCCGCCTCCCCCCAACTAGGGGTGGTAGGATTAGGGGGATGAAATTTCATCTTGATGAACAACAGGAATATAATTTTGTGTGGGGATTAGGCTTTGCCTCAAACAATGTTGAAAACTCCATATGCACTTCTCCAAGGAGTGACTCGACTAGTTAAATTGAGAGTCAAAATGTGATCATCATCTAAGATTCCTTAATCATAATCTCTCATTTAATTTATGCCCCTAGATATGAAATTATAATATATTTTTAAGAGGATTTATCAATTATTCGACTCTATCCCCATGAGAAAATATTTTCATATGTTAAGAATCTGATGCAGGAGCATCAGCTCCGAAAAACACATTGTATTTTATCTAAGCTAGGGGGTTTCATGTTTTGAAGAAATATTAAATTTCATGTAAATATTAATATTATTTTGAGTGATTTAATTAATCATTTGTGAGAATTTGTAAATGTGAGAGAAATTAGTTTCTAGATTATTTAGAATTAATGATGGAGCCTAAGTTGCAATTAGTTTCTAAGCTTTAGGGATAAAAATCTATCTTTTAGGGATGTTGAGAGATTTAGGGATTTGTTGAGATTTTAAAGGGATAGAGCTCAATTTAGTGCATTTTTAATTTGTATAAATTAGAAGGCCTCAAAGGCAAATGAGACACTTGAATAGTGAGAGTGTGCAGAGCAGGTTTTGAACAACCAAGGCTGTAAGCTTCTGGAAATTTGTAAGGGCCTAAATGTTGAATATTTGGCCAGGAAGAAAATTTTGTAAGTATTTTGTTTATTAATATGATAAGTGTGGTTTTTTTTAGTCCATTGGTGGATTTAGAATTTGGGTATTTAAATTCTGTTATTGTGATAAGAAGTGTGCATATGAAGTATTGGTGTAAGTAGATTTAAAATCAATTTGATGAATCTGAATGACATCGATTATCCGATGGGGAAGACAGAAATCGAACTTCTAATTCTGATATGGTAATATCATGCTTGAATTTGTAAGTGATATGTTTATGGAAATATGCAACTCCAGATCCAAATTAAGGATCGATTCAATTTCCATTGGGATAATGGGTACTGAGCGCTAATCTATGTAACCAGTGAAAGGAAATGAAGGGGCGTATTGTAGCGCATTTGAATCAGTTGTTTGTGTGAGACCATTATACAGAACTTGGTTTTTTTCCCATTTTCTATTAATATAAATCTCTGTTAAGAATTGCTGTGTGATATTGGAGCAGATTAGTCCATTAGGATTCGGTTGGAGGTTACATGTTGTGCGTATTGAAATAGAGGTATCACATCTGAGTTGAATCCAGATTTTTAATTGAATCGATGGCTATGGAATCGATTCACAACTGAGGTGAAGGACTTCTGCAAAAGCGTTGAAGACCAGATGGTGTATAATCGAATAGAATTCGATTTGGGTCTGAATTACTATTCTGTAGATGAAGGTCGATGGCATTCGATGGAGCGTCCAAGAAATTAGAAAAGCAATTGAAGAATTCATTCCAAAATTCCAAGCGGTGAGAAGGGATTGAAGACGGATTTTTAAAATCAAATCGCTGGCAGAAGCCTTGTGTGTATCACTGTCCAAAAATTTAAAGGTATGCATTCATGTTAAGTCGGTTTGTAAGTAAATTGAGTCTGCCAGAAGATGGGAAATGCGTGAATGTTTTGATCTGTAGCATCAAATTTCAAAAGGGAATGCAGAGTGTTGAAACTGCGTGTGGAAATGTTGAAAGAATTCCACCACATCAGAGAAGGTGTAATTCCAAAGGTCGGTTCCAAGAGGGAGAAATCAAATTATGGAGATATAATAATCGAATATGAACGGATTAAATCGAAGTCGCTGTTGCAGGGTTGCAACAATTGTATGAGGTTGAACGCATTAACTGGTTTTGTTGAATTTAATTTGAACGTTGTTTGACAGAAATTGAAGGCGCAGGGCGAGAAGGAACAGATAAACTCCGACTTGAGTGCAGGTAGAGCAGATGAATTGCAGAGGCGTTGTTGAGGTAAGCACCTTTGTAGCATATCGAGATTTATTATTTTAATGAATGGATTGATCCCTTGCGCAGTTGTGATATGTTAGAAAGTGCAGATATAATAAATATTTGCAATGGCATTATTTAGTCAGAGTTTTATATTGGAATCCGAATTTATCCAGAGAATTCATATGTGGTCAAGTGGGATGTTAAACATGGTTACATTGACCTTATTGAATTTTACGTATAGCCATATGTGAATGTTTGAAATGAATGGGAATTGGTGAAGTAATAAAACGAATGTGATTGAGGAATTTTAAATCCAGTGTTGTGATAAACACGCATTTGGGGATGTTTGCCGGACTTGGAGATTTTGTGAAAGGTGAGATGCACCTGCTTATATGCATACTTATTTTTGAAGATGCAGGTTTAGGGTTTAGGCTGCATCATTTTGGTATCGGAGAGGCTGGAATGCTACTGTTGAAGATGTTTGTTTTTAATAAGGACAAGGGATACATTGAGAGCGAGTGAGTTGAATGTATCGATATGCAAACTACACAAATGCAGTGAACAGGATGGCAGAAGTGAAGGAGGACAAGATCATGCAGGATCTTAAAGGTGAGATGATTTTCTGAATTGAAATTTATGATTGAAGTTTATGGTTGCAGAGAAGATGATGGCAGTGAACTTGACATTCAGCTAAAGGCTGGATAGGGAGGACAATTGCAGTGTCCTGAAGAAAAAGGTGAGTTGAAGAGATAGCCTAGAGAGAGAGCAGAGAGAATGCTCAAGAGGTTCTAGAGGCAGTGAACCAGTACTTACCAAAAGACTGAGTGAGGAGAGCTTGGTGAGGTAAGTGGCAGCAGAAGAGATTGTTGTTGCAGAGGCTAATGCAACTCATGATGAGTGAGAAACTCATGGAGAAAATGATCATGGAGGATCAGAGGAGAGGTTCAGAGAAATGCCATAGAGGCGACATGACTGATGAAGTCAGAGGAAGAGATATTACAGTAATGAATGTACAATTGCAGGTACTAGAAGAATGGTTGCAAGAGCAGGAAAATCAGAATAGAGGATGGATCTTTCCACTGAAGGGAAAGAGAGTGATTTGGCGACAATTGCAGAGGAGGTTGAGGCAAATTGTGATTGCCTTGTTGAAAAAGGAACTTAGAGTTCTTGAGCCAGAGTTGGAATTTGAAGATTCCACATGCAGATTTGTTCAGAAAGATGTGTTGGAGGAAGCAGTCGAGACTGAAAAGTCTTGTGATTTTCAAACTGATAAGTTGTGTATGTTTGCAGGTACAGTAAAAAGAGATGAGCAAGCTTTAGAGTTTGTTCAGAAGAGAGAATTGAATCTGAAGGCTGTTCAGATCGATGCTGAGATAGCAAGATCTCAGGAGGAGATGAAGACGAAGGAGTCTAATCAGAATGTTGATGCAGAAAGAGAAAGACCAGCTGATGATTGGTCAAGAGCTGGTGAAGGTATGAAGTATTGCCAGAGGAAGCTCGAACAGATGATGGACGTACATTTGAGATGTATGCAACTCAGAGCAGCTGAGTTGGAAGAGGAGGTTTCTATTGATGAAACAAGGAGGAGATCATTGATGATTTCTTGAATTATTGGGTAGATCCAGATCAGCTGGATAATGTGAACTCTTGTATTTTTGTAGCTGATAATTTTGATGTGGTTACAGGTGTTGAGGAGGATGCACAATCTTGTGAAGTTGTCACAAGCATGGAAAAGAACCTTTCGGGAGATAAGTACTTTGAAGAAGAAAGCAGTGATGCTTTTACTGTTACAGTACAGGAATAAGTTCATGTGAATGAAGAAGAGGATCAGCTGGAAGAGTTGGTATATGAACCGACGGTTAAAGTTGTTGAAACTTGTAGTTTTCAAACTGAAGAGTTGTGTATGAATGCAGAGATGATACATGATGATGATCAATTTGTTATAAATGCTGATAATGACAAATTGTTTTTATTAAGTGATGGACAGATAACTGAGTTTATTGCAGGAGTTGAGAATCATAATTATGTTCTGATAACAGATGATGAGATGGTGACAACAGAAAGCTTGGCTTGTGAAAGTATTGGAGATTGCACAGAAAGTTTCTCAAAGGAGATGACAGGTTTATGGCATGAGTTAAGTGTCTTGGAGCAGAGAATAGAAGCACAGAGGATAAGTGTTCAAAGTATAAAGACAGAGATGAATGGAAATCAAGAGGTTCTAGAACACAGAGGTATTCTCGAAGAAGATGACGTCGAGGAGAGACTAACTGATAGTCTCAAGAATGATTGGGATCAGCATACTGAAGTGCTGGCAGTGGGAAGTAAGGCACTGAGGCCTTATGATTTTTATTCTAACAAGTGTTTTGTGAATGCAGGTATTGTTGCAGGTACTGGAGAATATTTGACTCAGTCGAGCAGTCAAATGAAGGGAGAAGAAGTTATCTGTTCCAGAAGACAAGAGGGCATGGATGATCGGGTGGCAGTCAGAACAGAAACAAGAAAAGAAGCAAGAAGTCAGCAAGTGACAGTACAGATAGAGAAAGTAAAAACTGAGCAAGCCGTCTTAGCTCAGCAGGCAGCAAGAAATCAACAGCCGAGAGATTTATTGGACCGAGAGATTGAAAGTATCAGAAGACTGATGACGAAAGAATCCCGGAAGAGACCAGCAACAGTAAGACAAAAGAGAAGCAACAAAAGAAAGACTGTAGCAGACTTGGAAGGCAGATCAAGTAGAGCACTACAACACAAAATATGGAAACCTGGAGGACAACAGCATATAACAACAACAGTAAAGAAATTGACAAGCAAGGAAAGATTACAAAATAAAATTTGGGATCCAGGAGGAAATAATTATCCAGACTTATGACTAGGTGGTCATGAATTTTGTTACATGGGGAGTCTGATGCAGGAGCATCAGCTCCGAAAAACACATTGTATTTTATCTAAGCTAGGGGGTTTCATGTTTTGAAGAAATATTAAATTTCATGTAAATATTAATATTATTTTGAGTGATTTAATTAATCATTTGTGAGAATTTGTAAATGTGAGAGAAATTAGTTTCTAGATTATTTAGAATTAATGATAGAGCATAAGTTGGAATTAGTTTCTAAGCTTTAGGGATAAAAATCTATCTTTTAGGGATGTTGAGAGATTTAGGGATTTGTTGAGATTTTAAAGGGATAGAGCTCAATTTAGTGCATTTTTAATTTGTATAAAGGCAAATGAGACACTTGAATAGCGAGAGTGTGGAAAGCAGGTTTTGAACAGCCAAGGCTGTAAGCTTCTAGCAATTTGTAAGGGCCTAAATGTTGAATATTTGGCCAGGAAGAAAAGTTTGTAAGTATTTTGTTTATTAATATGATAAGTGTGGTTTTTTTTAGTCCATTGGTGGATTTATTGGTGGATTTAGAATTTGGGTATTTAAATTCTGTTATTGTGATAAGAAGTGTGCATATGAAGTATTGGTGTAAGTAGATTTAAAATCAATTTGATGAATCTGAATGACATCGATTATCCGATGGGGAAGACGGAAATCGAACTTCTAATTTTGATATGGTAATATCATGCTTGAATTTGTAAGTGATATGTTTATGGAAATATGCAACTCCAGATCCAAATTAAGGATCGATTCAATTTCCATTGGGATAATGGGTACTGAGCGCTAATCTCTGTAACCAGTGAAAGGAAATGAAGGGGCGTATTGTAGCGCATTTGAATCAGTTTTTTGTGTGAGACCATTATACAGAACTTGGTTTTTTTTCCCATTTGCTATTAATATAAATCTGCGGTAAGAATTATTTGTGTGATATTGGAGCGAGATTCATTCAATAGGATTCGGTTGGAGTTTACATGTTATTTATCGTATGGATCCAACTAGCATCATCGAAGTGAGTCCAGATGATCCGGATTTTTAATTGAATCGATGGCTATGGAATCGATTCACAACTGAGGTGAAGGACTTCTGCAAAAGCGTTGAAGACCAGATGGTGTATAATCGAATAGAATTCGATTTGGGTCTGAATTACTATTTGGTAGATGAAGGTCGATGGCATTCGATGGAGCGTTCAAGAAATTAGAAAGGCAATTGAAGAATTCATTCCAGAATTCCAAGCGATCTCATCCGGACAGTTTTAAGATAAGTATGGCGACCTTGTGTGTATCACTGTCCAAAAATTTAAAGGTATGCATTCACGTTAAGTCGGTTTGTAAGTAAATTGAGTCTGCCAGAAGATGGGAAATGCGTGAATGTTTTGATCTGTAGCATCAAATTTCAAAAGGGAATGCAGAGTGTTGAAACTGCGTGTGGAAATGTTGAAATAATTCCACCGCATCAGAGAAGGTGTAATTCCAAAGGTCGGTTCCAAGAGGGCGAAATCAAATTATGGAGATATAATAATCGAATATGAACGGATTAAATCGAAGTTGTTGTTGCAGGGTTGCAGCAATTGTATGAGGTTGAACGCATTAACTGGCTGTGTTGAATTTAATTTGAACGCTATTTGACAGAAATTGAAGGCGCAGGGCGTGAAGGAACAAATAAACTCCGACTTGAGTGCAGGTAGAGCAGATGAATTGCAGAGGCGTTGTTGAGGTAAGCACCTTTGTAGCATATCGAGATTTATTATTTTAATGAATGGATTGATCCCTTGCGCAGTTGTGATATGTTAGAAAGTGCAGATATAATAAATATTTGCAATGGCATTATTTAGTCAGAGTTTTATATTGGAATCCGAATTTATCCAGAGTTGAATTCATATGTGGTCAAGTGGAGATGTTAAACATGGTTACATTGACCTTATTGAATTTTACGTATAGCCATATGTGAATGTTTGAAATGAATGGGAATTGAGTGATAATAAATGAATGTGATTGAGGAATTTTAAATCCTATGTTGTGATAAGCTTCCGCATTGCGAGTTGGGAATTGCCGGACTTGGAATTTTAGAAGTGAGATATATGCTTATATGCATAGCATTTTTAAAGATTCTGGGTTTGCAGGTTTAGGCCTGCATCAGAATCAATAATTATAAGGAAGATAAGATGGCTAATTTAGGCTTTTATCTCCCTAAAAGAGAAATGATATGTCAAGGAAATTAAATTAGAGCCATTCTCCTTTAAGGGATTTAAAAAAGTTCAATAAAAAATGAGAATGAAAAAAATATTTTAAAAAAGAGAGAGGAGGGATACTGTTGGTCTCTTATTTTGTCTTCTTTCTACCTAATACATTTCATCATTTACCACCTTTTATCACTAATTTATCATCATATTCACCACATTTTTCATCTTTCATGCACATCAAGGTATTTAAACTATTTCTTTTAATTATTTTAGCGTTTTAGTCAAAATTGAGCATTAAATTAAATTTTGATAGAACTAGAAAAGCTTGTAATGGCTCGTTTAAAGTCATGGTTGCAAGACACCTGGGCCCAAATCAAATGCATATATGGAAACTATAGGAATCAAATATGGATGAATACCTATTTTTTCACATCAAATTAACTAGAATAGGGTCGGTCAACGCTGGTCAAACCTGACCAGTGATTCAAAAAATCCCTGAAATAGGAGTAGTTTAATGATTTTGTGGGATTCATCCTTATTTTGTGTAACAAAAAAATAATTTCGACTTTATGAGGTGGATTAGGATTATTTTTTACTGTTACAAATTTTTTAGCTTTTATTGTTATTATTTTAGCCTATTTAAGCAAGACATTCATAGTTAGAAAGAACCTGGAGACTTTGAGACTATTACTTTCTGAAGATAATTGAAGACAGAGACTTGCTTTTTCATTTTCTTGTGCACAATGTATGATTTGAATGGAGTGTTGTAGTTGGTTTTTTAAACGGTGTACCAGGAAAAGGTGGAGGCCCCCATACTGAGCTAAGTACACTTTGTTGTAGAGTAATGTTCATAGTTGTGAATATGCTAGTTTTAATTCTGTATGTTCATCTTATTTCTTTGTTGTAAATACCTGTAGATATTTTCAGTATGAATTCATATTATGCCCATGTTTTTTTGAGTGAATATTGATCTTTCAGTAATTAGTTTGGATGTGGAAGGAAAACCAGGACTCTTAGAAAAGAGCCTCTTCTATGTGAGCTAGGACTAGACTGAATCACGATTCACTTTCTTATATGCTTTCCTAAACTAAATTTATATGCTTTCATAATTACATTTTATCATGCTTTTTTAGATGTTTGGCAATGTTATTATAGAAGGAATGTGGAAGGACAACCAGGACTCTTAGGAAAGAGCCTCTTCTCCGTATTCTAAAATAGACTAATCTCATTGACCAATCATTTATATGCTTTCATAGAGTAAATATGAATGTTTTCTTTACTTGCTTTTCAGAATAGTTGTCTTGTTTTTTTTTAAGATTCCAGTGTTTATTCAATTTTTAAGTATCTAAAAAATGGCTTCCTAAGTTAATCATATCTAGGTCCATATATTTTGGCGTGTTTCTAATTCTACTAATCTGGATTGATATTTAAATATATGTCCTAATTTAGTCCCATAAAATAGACTTGCATTTTTGGTGCCATTGCTAGGGAAGCATGCTTAGATAAAGTTAAATAGGAATTTTGCTTAAAATAAAATCAAAACATCAAAAAGAAAAAATTCTAGCATTTCTTTTCATAGCAGTAATTTATGCCTAGGGAAAGGGATCATACTGGATTAGGGGAAATTTTTTTCCAAAAATTAAAAGTGATTAGAATCACACCAAACTAGAAGTAATGGATCGGGCCCGTCGCCAAGAATCTGGCGCACTTTGTTTCACTCAAAACGGAGTCCGTATGAGGAAGATAGAGCCCGCTGATTGTCGTGCCAAACAGTGGAATTTAAAAAAAGAGAGGGTCAAACAGGGTCAAAGGACAAAATTTTGGGTTTTTATGCGGCCCAATGATAGGATGAAAAGTGTAGATGTGTGTTTGGTTTTGAATTGTTGTAATTTCATTTATTTTTGATGAACCAATGTGGAGCTGACACGTGGCAAGCCCGAAGGCTGCCATGTGCCCCTCCCAAAGGCCAAATTTCTAGGTTAATGTCAAAGTCTGAATTTCGAATTTTATAGTTCAAAGGTTGAATTTTTATTAACCATGGTCATATTTTCATATGCAATGGTATAATTTTATTTTATGGACGAAATTCCATTTTACAAAGGTCAGATTGATTTCATATATCTCAAAGTGCCAATTATTACAAAGTTTCAATGGTCTAAATTTTATATCAATGGTCAAATTTCATCATTGTCCAAAGTCATAATTTAATAAAAGGTTGGATATACATATATCATTGCGCAAAATTATTATACGGGCGAAAGGGCGGAGGTCGAGGCTCGACCCCACGACCTCCCACAAGCGAGCAGACCGTCTTACTGATAGCTCATGACATGAGTCTTAACAATACTATGTCGCGGGTTATATTTGAATTACAGTGGTTTGAATCGGCAGGGTAAGGAGGTGGCCAATCCCCTCACCATACAAACATGGCAATGTCCAAAGGCGTGGAGCACCTAGCTTAATGGCGCAGTTAAAGCTTTAAACCAACATTTAATTAACCTTAAACCCATAGTTAGCGCTAATATGATTTTTCTAATTCAGATTTGTTTAAATGCATTTAATACGCTAAATACTAGTTAACCCATACTTAACGTTAATTAAACAACACTTATTTTGGCGGAGCCCCCAATTTCGGTGCCATCTCCAATTTTGGCTGACTTAACTGGAGTTTCTCAAGTTTTAGTGGGGTTTCCTAGACCAAAATTGAATGAGGCATAACTGGAGAAAATTTCAACCAATTTTGGCTATGGAAGAGTCATTCCTAGATGTTTTAGATGCTCTCAGGATGATGGTGTAGGTTGCAGATGCGTTGGAGCACTTATCTAAGTGTTTTTTCCACTTTGAAGATTAAAGAAGCCTAGGGCCACCAAGAGAGGAGGTCATGCCTAGATCAGCTGACATTAGGGGAATTTTGAGGTCTAAAATGGGCCTCCTAAGGAAATTATAAAATAATCATGGAAATAATAAAATAAGATTAGATTACATCATCAAATTTTAGAGGGAAAAAATAAAAAACTATTTTTTCGACTTATCTCCCTATGGGTTTATTCAAATTTTGAGAGGAAACACTTGTTGGATTCAGAATTTGATTCTTCATCCAAGGAGTACCCATGTTGAATACTTTTGATGGACCCTGCTACATGAAAAATGAGAAATATATGAAAAAACATGTTTGCAATCACGTTTTTTCATGTATTTCTCATTTTTCATGTAGCAGGGTCCATCAAAAGTATGCAACATGGGTACTCTTTGGATGAGGAATTAAATTTTGCATCCAATGAGTACTCCCACTTGAAATTTGAGTAATACTTTAGGGAGATAAGGTGAAAATATGAGTTGAAAAAGTAGTTTTATTATTTTATTATTTTTTAATATTTTTACTTTTTTACTCCAAAAATGGTGAATCATCCCCCATGGTTGACATCATCATCTTGAATCCTATTGGTTCTTATAAATATTATTTTGGTTGTACATTTTTCTTAGGAGGTCCATTTTAGACCTCAAAATTCCCCTAACGAGACCATTTTCAGAGCTTGGAGAGTCTATTTTGAAGTTTTTGGGTATTCTTAATCCAATGGAGCAGGTTGAAAATCCATTGGAGCACTGTAGGTGCATGCAATCAAATAATTGACCATTAATCCAAAGAGGGCCAAGCCATTGAAACAGGTCCATGGAGATGTACCCCAGGAGGGTGAAATTTATTATCAACTATTATGTAATGTGTTTGCTGTGATTTATTTCCCTAAAATTTATTTTTTGTACATGTATTTTTAACAGCTAATTAACTCATAAATTTCTCATCAAAGACACTTAAAAATTGACACATAAACCCCTTCACAATTGGCTAACTTGAGACGATCCTAAACACATTTTTATTATACTAATGAGGGAGCTATCACAACAAAACTAGTTTTCCCATATTCAGATCAAGTTGGTATCAGAGCATAGTTTAGCTCATTTTAGCCAAGGTTAGCTATATGAATTAACTATTGGTTTTGAATTTCTGCAAGGAGAATTTAACTGTGTGCAAGTTTATGTGTATCCCTTCTCTTCAGAAGAAGTTCAAGATTGAGAGCTCAGTTCTCAAATCACATCAAAGAAGTGTTTTATGCATTGCAAGTGTGATGGAAGCTTCATTAAGTGATGTTTCTAGTCTATCTTCCTTAGCAAAACTCTTTGATAAAGAAATGTTGTAGAAGCTCTACATCATGAATGATATGGTGTAAGAGATGTATGAAGATAAAAGGTAGATCACTATACTTCAAGAGCAGTTGATGGCCATGAAGGAGGAGAAGCAATAAATTCTTGAAAAGATGCATGAGATGGAGACTCAGCTCCATATTGCAAATGAAAAACTAGCAAGGTTGCATGAGATGGAGAATCAACTCCATGATGCCAAAGAAACTTTAGCCAAGTATGTGCATTAAAAAGAGGTATGCAAATCAAGTTTATCTTCTATTTCCTTTCAAGATGAATTTGTAGGTGCTTTTGAAAGACACACTAGAGGAATAGGGTCCAAATTATTGATGAAAATGGGCTATGAAGGTAAAGGATTGGGCGAACATGCACAAGGCATAGTTCAGCCAATTTTTGTTGAGGAAATGCCTAGGTATATGCATCTTGGTTATGGAAAACATGATGGAGAATGCTACAAAGCCAAGGAGGCACATGAAAGTGTTCCAAGAAGGACTTTCATTACATGTTCATTACTTCAAGCTTGTGAAGATTGTGTTCATGAGGAATGCAAAATTTTTACACCCACTTTTCAAGGAGATGCTCATAAGCGTGCAACTAATGAGAATGGAAAACAAGTGGATGTTGAAAGCTCTAAAATCATTGAAGCCATTGTTGGTATTCTGAAGAGAGTCACTACCTCATCAAATTCACCTCCTAAAGAAGGTGACAAAGGTGAATGTACAAGGCATAAATTTGCCTTTAATTAAGTTGTTTTTGATTATGATAAACATGGAAAATTCTCACATAAGATTTGGAAAAAGTTTGCATGTTCCTTTTGTGGTTTGAATAACCATAATGTTTCAAGATGTTGGAATAATATAGCCATACACAAGAAACTTTCAAAACAAATGAGACAGAAATCCAAAGGTCCATCGGAGAATGCAAACCATGTTGAAAAGAAGATGTAATTGTTTTGCACTCATTACCATAAGAAAGGTCATCTTGTAGACAAGTGTTGGACTTTGTATCCAGCAAGCCATCCATGGCATTTGAAGAAGGTGGAGAGAGATCTTGACAAGAATGTAAAAGAGGATTTCATAATTGATGTGGGTCAGGATGATATACATGATGAAGTGTAGCTAAAGGAAGCATCATTGAAGTGGTTTGGAAATACATGGTTAGATTTCTTATCCAATTAAGGCCTTGCATGTCTTTTGATGATTGATGCATTTATTTTCCAATTTCTCTCGAAATATGTGGCATATCACATGAAGCAAGATGTTGTAAAAGTGGAGTATGTTGACTCACTTAGATGCAAAAAAGATGGCAATTTGCACATGCTTATGTTTTACTTGAGGGTTAGTTGTTTGAAGAGGCATGTTTTGTCAAATTGTGTGTGGTCGATGGTTTGTACACTGATATGTAAGAGTACATGGTGATGTTCACTTGATGAGACATTTGTTGCTTTGAAGGACCAAAAGGATATGTCGTCAAGTTATGTTTCTTGCATGATGTGTTTTTCAAATTGATGGTTGTATTTGTGACAAGATGTCACAGGATTTTGGAAATGTCCACTCTTGAGCGAGAGGCTCATGATTGGTCTTCATTCTCAAATCATGGCATGAGCAGCATGTGAATACTGGAGGATGATATAAAGAGGGTCAAGATGCCAAAAATTTTGCAACCAAAATAACAGCCATTGTAGACCATTTGATGTGTTGATGCCAAGAAGTGAAAGAGATGGCGAATGCATTCTTCCATATGTGTAATTTGGAAGCGTGGAGGTAAAAGAATGGTCATTTACTTTCTTGTTATTATTGATGTTGGAACTCATTGTTGTAGTTCACTCAGATGGGCTGAACTTGGAAAATTGGTTTCCAAAGAGAAGCTTGCATGGAATGCATGTTTGTAGAAAGGAGGAACATGATTCTCAGTGGGAAGGCCATCAATCAGATTTCCGAGCACCGAGGGATCGCTTTGGTACAAAAAAGTGTTTTATCAGTCAACAAGCAGTCATCAAGTGTTGGATTGGGTTAGCAGCAAAAGGAGGACATTGGTTGAAGCGCCAAGCCATTTGCAAGGCAAGGCATGTCAGTGAACCCAAGTGGTTGTCATGGATATTTTCCCAAGTAGAATAAAGTTGATATAACTTGGAAAAGAGAAGAGTATTCAGCTCTTATCAGATTACCAGATTTTGTGGGTCCAAAAGTGGCCCTTTCAGTGGGAAGGAGTGATTAGAATCTGGATTACGGGCAAAAATTTTCCAAAAATTAAAATTGCTTAGAATCACACCGAAATAAAATGACTAGATCGGGCCCATCACCAAGAATCTGGTGCATTTAATTTCACTCAAAATGGAGTCCGTATGAGGAAGATAGAGCTCACTGATCACCATGTCAAATAGGCGAATTTAAAAAAAAAGAGAGGGTCAAATAGGGTCAAAGGCCAAAAAATTTGGTTTTTCTCTGGTCCAATGACAAGATGACAAGTGTTGAAGTGTGGTTGGTTGTGACTTGTTTCAATATAATTGGTTTTTTATGAACCAATGGGGAGCTGACACATGGCAAGCGCAGAGGTCACCACGTGCCCCTCCCAAAGGCCAAATTTGTGGGTTAATGTCAAAGTTCGAATTTCAAATTTTATAGTTAAAAGGTTGAATTTTTACTAAGCATGGTCAGATTTTCATATACAATGGTAAAATTGTACTATATGGCCGAAATTCCATTTTACAAAGGTTGGATTGATTTCATATATCTCAAACTCCAAATTATTACAAAGTTTCAATGGTCTAAATTTTATATCAATGGTCGAATTTCATCAAAGTCCAAAGTTTGGATTTAATCAAAGGTTGGATATAAATATATCATTGTACAAAATTATTATACAGGCTTCGGTCGGGGCTCTAACTTACGACCTCCCCTAAGTGAGCGGACCGTCTAACTAATAACCCATGACATGAGTCTTAACAATACTATGTCGTGTGTTATATTTGAATTACAGTGGTTTGAAATGGTGGGGTAAGGAGGGGGCCAGCCCCACGGTCCAGCCCCCTCACCATACAACCATGGCGATGTCCAAAGGCACAGAGCACCAGCTTAATGGCGCGATTAAATTTTTAAACCAAGGTTTAATTAACCTTAAACCCATAGTAAGCGCTAATTTGATTTTTCTAATTTGTATTTGTTTAAACACATTTAATTCGCTAAGTACCAGTTAACCCATACTTAAACTTAATTAAATAGCACTTAGTTTGGCGGCATGTTTGGCGGATCCCCCAATTTCAGCGCCACCTCCAGTTTTGGTGGACTTAACTAGAGTTTCTCCAATTTTAGTGGGGTTTCCTAGGCCGGAATGGAATGAGGCAAAGTTGGAGAAAATTTTGACCAATTTTGGCTCAAAAAGAGTCATTCCTAGATGATTTGGATGCTCTGAGCATGATGGTGTATGTTGCGGAGGTGTTGGAGAACTTTTGTAAGTGGTTTTTCCACCTTTAATATTAAAGAAGCCTAGGGCCACCAGGAGATGAGGTCATGCCTAGATCAGCTGAAGACCGTTTTCAAAGCTTGAAGATTCTACTTTGAGTTTTTTGGGTCTTTTGAATCCAATGGAGCAGGTTTCAAAGCCATTGGAGCACTTTAGGTGCTTTTAATCAGAGAATTGACCATTAATCCAAAGAGGGCCAAGCCATTGAAGCAGGTCCATGGAGATGTAGCCCGGGAGGGGTGAACTCCATTATCAGTTATTATGTAAGGGTTTGATGTGATATATTTCTATGCAATTTATTTTTTGTACATGTGTTTTTAATAGCTAATTAAATCATAAATTTCGCATTAAAGACACTTAAAACTTGACACGTAAACCCCTTCACAATTGGCTAACTTGAGATGATCCTAAACACATTTTTATATAATGATGAGGGAGCTAGCACAAAAAAACTAGTTTTCCCATATTTAGATTAGAAAGAGATGAAAAAGGTATATTTTCCAAACAAAACCCCCCAACCACTCAACCATCTGTGGGTGTAGGAAAAAAAAATTCAGGACAAAGGTTAACTCTTTTTGAAAGAAAAACTTTGTTAGCTTCTGAAGTAAGAAGAAAACAAACTCAAACAAAAACATATTCCATAAGAAAACAAAGAGAGACAAGGAAACCAATTCTTGAACACTTAGATCAGCTAGTCCTTGAACAAATAGAGAAATTTGAAGAAACACAAACTCAACTTCTTATCAAGACAATTAAAATAGCTGAGAAAGAAATTATAAAGGAAGGAAAAGGATCTAATATCTCAATATTAACTCCAGAACAAAAGGTTAAAATATAAAAGGAAACAAAGAGAATGGAAAAGAAAAAGAGAGGGAGAAATGAGAAGAGAAGCAGAAATAAAAAGAGAAGAAGATGCCAAAAGAGAACATGACAATAAGAGAAGACAGGATGTAGAAAAATCAATGATCAAGAAGCTACTTTTGGATTCCCAATTCTAGGTACTAGAGAAATTTTTGGAGAAGAGGTAAAATGAACAATATTCCACCTTCTGTTATACCAAATTTCTATGGAATGTCTTCTGAAGGTCCTGATTCATTCATGTTTGAATTTAATATCTTATGTCATACTTATGTTTATATTGATGATACACATAAGCTTCATCTTTTTCTTGCTACTCTTAAAGCAGCTGCATTAAAATGGTTTATGGGATTAGGAGAACACACTATTACTTATTGGGAAGACCTGACGAAATTTTTTCTTAAGAAGTATCAAGCCTATTGTCGGCCTAGAGATTCGATGTCTCAACAAGAATATGAGAGTTTGGAAGAAAACTTGGAACGATTTCTTTACAACTTACAAAAATTAAAACAACATTCTTTAAATCCTTGTACCATTCGAACAATTTTTCTCAAAGGTATACGAGATGAATATTTTGATATTCTCAATGTGATGGGAAAATGAGACATCTCATAATTACCATTGGAGGATATTGTAGAATTATGTCAAAATTATTTAAGAGGAAGAGATAAAAATGGAAAAAGAGATGCAAACTCAAAATTCACTAAATCTGCAACACGAAGCATAACCAGAGCAAAATTAGGAAATTTGTTTGAGAATTTTAAAACTGATATCTTGAGAACATTAGGGAAACAAGTCGATGTGCTAAGTCCAAGAAAAATAAATATGAGCAAGACTAGGTACTATCAATATTTTGTCCTAAATGTAGAAAGAAGCATCCATTAAAGGAATGTCCTTTAGATATTATTTAGATTTGTGGAATTTGTATTGAAAATAATTCAACAGATAATTGTCCAAAGCTAAATGAATTTCAGGTAAATTCAGTGGAAGAGGGACAAGGGATTGACTCTCTATACTATTTGGCAGCAAGAAGACCTTGGCAACCACGGTTTACAGGTGTGCCTCAAAATTTACCTCGGTAATTTATTCAAAAAAATTCTTAGACTTATTAATATCCTGCTCAATCCTAATGGAACGCTCCTATGCCATGGAATTCTTGGCCTCCTTAGAAAAACCAAAACCAACCTTCACAAAGCTGGCGAGGATATTCTTATGGAACCCAACCTCCGCAACAATTTTACCCTCAACTACCATATCAGCAACAATATCAACCTTATCCTCAACAGTCATATCAACAACCATTCCTATATCAACAATTCCAACAACCCCTCAATAAAACCCATTTCCACAAAAATCATTACCTGTGGTAACTCAACCTCAACAACTTCAGCTACCAACTAATTTTTGAGATTTATTTTTTATTATTTTTGGAGAAAATCTCATGTAGGTGACAACAATAGGATTTGTTGCTACATTGACTCCATCAATTTTTGATGAGGAGTTAATGCATCCTATATTTTTTGTGAGAGAATTTATGAGTCTATTTCCATTCACCACTATAAAATGTAAGCCCGTAGAGGCAAGTGAGCATGATGAGGAATGTGTAGTGAGTGGAAGAGATGAGCAAATGAGAAACTTTGCTATTGTATTTCTCCACTTGTTGAATGAGATTGCCGATGCCCTGTTAGGTGGACGTAGCTCAGATTGTTTGGGTGAACCACGTTAAAATATGTGTTTTTTCATGGTTGAATGTTGTGTGTGTCTTATTTGATTTAAATTTCCGTTGTGTTAACTCTAACACTTGGTATCAGAGCAAGATGGATTCACTGCCTATTGTTGAAATCGTTGCTGCCTGTTCTAAAGGATGGTGGGATGAATTGTATGTGCTGGAATCTGCGTAGGAGTCACTGTGTGGTTGAAGCATGGCCGGTTGAAGGCTACTGTTAACATCATAAGAATCGTTGAACCGTGGGACTGAACCGGGTCCAATGTGGAGGTAGCATCGCCTGAGTGAGCCACTGCTGCTTGCATTAAAAACGGTGAAAGGTGAGCTGCGTGGACCACTATTTGCGTAGAGAGCCATAGTCCGTGAGCACTGTGAGGTCTGGTCCGTGGCTGTGTGCATGCCTCCTGCGAACTAAGTAAACGTGTGCAGAGAGTATCGGTGATTCGATTGTTTAATTAAAACTGATTTTTTATCTTGAATGCCGTGAGTTGAATGCAGAATGCCGTGAGCGATTTTAAGCCATCGTTTTTTTCTGAAGTTTTTTAAAGGTCGATTTATTATAAATCGATTTGTGTAAGTCAATTTGCTACAACCTGTTTTTTGAAATCGTTTTACATTGACATGTAATCAGTCAATGTGTATTTTAAAAAGAATTCGATTTGAGTGGTAGTAGAAATCGATTTGTGGTGGTTTAAAATCAATTTGACTTTTAAATTCGATTTGACATTTAAAAAGACAATGCCATGTGCATATGGTATGTGTTTTAAAAAACAAATCGATTGGTAATTTGTATTAATTACCATTTATTAAAAGCCTTTTATAATGTTTTTGTATTAAATTTCCATTTGCACATGGTATTAAAGAAGGAAAGGCCTTTTTTAGCTTAAGGGCATTTTTTTTAAAGGCAAGGGTTTCTAATCAAAAATGAATTTTTTGATCAAAATTAAACACTTCATTTATTAAGAGTTTCAATTGGAATTTTTTGTGACACAAGCTAATAAACATGGTAAAAACACAAAGTGCCCAGTTTGAGATCGAGAAGTTCAATGGAAAAAACAACTTCGAGATCTGGAAAGTGAAGATGTATGATCTACTTGTGCAACAAGGCGTGGCGAAGGCGCTGTTGGGAAAATCCAAACAGCCTTACACCATGACAGATGATGAATGGAGTGACTTGGATGAAAGAGCACTGAGCGACATTCGACTATGTTTGGCAGATGATGTTTTGTTTAACATCGTATCAGAGAAAACTGCTGCTAGTTTGTGGACAAAGATTGAAAAGCTGTACATGACAAAATCCTTAACCAATAGGATTATTCTAAAGCGACAGTTATACATCTTGCGCATGAAGGAAGGTACGACAATAACTGATCATCTGAATACCTTTAATACTCTCCTGGTGCAGTTAGAAAGTATAGAAGTAAAATTTGAATCAGAAGATAAAGTTGTAACTTTATTATGCTCGTTGCCTGAGTCATGGGATCATTTTGTTACTTCTATAAGTCTTAGCTCATCAGAAACCCTTGAATTTGATGATGTTGTTGGAGCTTTTTTGTCCAAAGAAACAAGGAAGAGGTCAAATTCAGAAACCTCTACATCAGAAGCAATGATGGTCAGAGGTCGTTCTAAAGAAAGACACTTCAGTAAGCACAATAACTCGCGTTCAAAATCGAAAGGGAAGAAGAGTAAGGTAAAGTGCTGGTTTTGTGGCAAATCAGGACACTTGAAGAAGGACTGTTGGAAGAAACAACAAACATCCAAAGGAGACTCTTCGACAGAAAAGAAAGAAGCAAACACGACAGATACAGGTTCGGCATCCATTTTAGGTATGAGTGATGAAGTGTGTTATCAGTTAGTTTGTCTAATCATGATCAACATTGGCTGTTAGATTCTGGTGCGTCAAATCACATGTGCATTCATAGAGAGTGGTTTAAAACTTATAAATCAATCAATGATGGAGTTGTTTACATGGGAAATGATGTCTCATGTAATATTGTGGGAATTGGAAGCATCCAAATTAAAAATTTTGATGGGACAAATAAAATTCTAACTGATGTAAGACACGTACCTGAACTAAGAAAAAACCTCATTTCACTAGGAGTACTAGACACTAATGGATATAAAACCTTTATTCAAGGTGGAGTAATGAAATTTTATAAAGGAATTTTACTAGTCATGAGATAAAAGAAGGTTGGAAATCTTTATCAACTAGAAGAAAGAACAGAGTCGGATCATGCTTCTACAGTATCTGAAAATGATAGTAATTATATTCATTTATGGCATCAAAGGTTGGGCCATATGAGTGAAAGAGGATTAAAAATTTTATCTGATCGTAAGTTACTTCCTAGTTTAAAATCTTCTAAGTTAGATTTATGCAAACATTGTCTGTTTGGGAAACAAAGCAAGCAGAAGTTTAAAACTAGAAAACATACTAGTAAGGGAATCCTTGATTATATCCATTATTATGTTTGGGGTCCATCTCCTATAACCTCATATGGAGGATCTTCATATTTTGTATCTTTTATTGATGATTTCTCTAGGAAAGTGTGGGTCTACATGTTAAAGAAGAAGTCTGATGTATTCACAGTTTTCAAACAGTTTAGAGCATTTGTTGAAAACATCACTGGAAGAACCATTAAATGTTTAAGAACTGACAATGGTGGTGAGTTTACTTCAAAGGAATTTGATAATTATTGCAAGGACACTGGGATCGAAAGACATAAAACCACTGTATATACTCCTCAGCAAAACGGAGTTGCTGAACGCATGAACAAGACTCTTTTAGAGAGAGCAAGAAGTATGCTTAGTAACACCAATTTGCAGAAGGGATTGTGGACAGAAGCGGTTTCTACATCTTGTTACTTGGTAAATCGATCACCATCAACTGCAATAGGATGAAAAATTCCTCAAGAGGTATGGAAAGGTTATCCATGTGATTATTCTAAACTGAAATTTTTTGGTTGTGATGCATATGCTCTAGTTTCGAAACATCAGCGTTCTAAATTAGATCCTAAATAAAAAATATATATATTTGTTGGATATGGTGATGGGACTAAGGGATACAGGTTGTGGGATCCTACAAATCACAAGATCATCATTTACAGAGATGTTAAATTTAATGAATCTTCACTTGAAAATCCAGATGTAGATGATAAATTGAAACAGGAGAATGCACCTAAGCTTTAACACATTCAGTTTGAAACCAGTTCAAATACTGATGATAGTCCAGATGAACAAGTTCCAGATTCAGATCATGAAAAAATTTTAGATGCAGATCATGAATGTGTTTCAGATGTTGATCATGAAGAAGTTCCTACAGATAATAATCAGCAAATTGGGGAAGTACCAGAAACATCTTTAAGGAGGTCTACGAGAATTAGACGTTTTCCTAAAAGGTATGATGATTATGTTACTTCAGTTGCTTTAAATGCTAACGATGATGAACCTTTGTGCTATCAGGAAGCTATAGAAGGTTCTAATAGTGGTAAGTGGAAAGAGGCTATGAAGGACGAGATGAAGGCATTAGAAAAGAATGCCAAATGGGATCTGGTAGAACTTCCTAAAGATAGGAAAATTGTGGGATGTAAGTGGGTTTACAAAGTGAAGAAGGGTGTTGATGATACAGAAGATAGGTACAAAGCGAGGCTGGCCGCGAAAGGTTTTTCTCAGAAAGTCGGCATTGACTTTCATGAGATATTTTCACCAGTTGTAAAAATTGTTTCAATTCGGATTGTGTTAGCATTAGTTGCTTTACTTGATTTAGAATTACAACAACTAGATGTTAAAACTGCTTTTTTACATGGAGATTTAGATGAGGAAATTTACATGGAACAACCAGAAGGGTTTGTTCAAAATCACAACAGGAAATTTGTCTGTAGACTCAAGAAATCATTGTATGGTCTGAAGTAGTCGCCTCGACAATGGTACAAGAAATTTGATTCTTTCATGATGAGTCAAAATTATATAAGAAGTGAATATGATCATTGTGTTTACTTTAAGAAATTGAGTAATGGCATGTTCATTATCTTAGTGTTGTATGTTGACGATATGCTTTTAGCAAGAAAAAGCATAACAGAGATCAACAGGTTAAAGGCTCAGATGGCTAGGATGTTTGATATGAAAGATCTAGGAGCAGCAAGACAGATTTTGGGCATGGAGATTTTCAGAGACAGGAGTAATGGTAAGCTGTGGCTATCAAAACAGAAGTATATTGAGAAAATACTCTTGAGTTTTGGTATGACCAATGTGAAGCCTGTTTCAGTCCCTTTAGCTTCCCATTTTAAGCTTTCTTCAATTTTATGTCCTAACACTAATGAAGAAAAGGAATATATGTCTCGAATTCCATATGCCAATGTAGTAGGTTGTTTGATGTATGCGATGGTTTGTACTCGACCAGATATTTCACATGCAGTTGGGGTTGTCAGCAAGTATATGGCAAATCCAGGAAAAGAACCCTGGTCAGCAGTGAAATGGGTGCTTCGATATCTGAGAGGCACAAGTGATTACTGTATCACTTATAACAGGAGTAGTGAATTTTTTTGCGGATATGTTGATTCTGATTTTGCAGGTGATTTGGATAAGAGAAGGTCAACTTCAGGGTATGTCTTTACTCTTGCAGGTGGAGCTGTTAGCTGGATGTCAAAGCTACAGAACATTGTTGCTTTATCCACTACATAAGAAGAATACATAGCTGCTTCACATGCTTGCAAATAAGAAGTTTGGTTGAAAGGTTTGTTTGGTGAGTTTGGTAGGTTGCAGGAAAACATCAAGTTATTTTGTGATAGTCAAAGTGTAATTCATTTGGCTAAGAATCAGGCCTATCATAGTAAATCAAAGCACATACCTATCAAGTACCATTTTGTAAGATAGGTTATCACTGAAAGGGGAGTCTCTCTTGAAAAGGTGCATACAAAGGAAAACTGTGCATACATGTTCACGAAACCAGTTTTGTTAGAGAAGCTACGATGGTGTCTGGCTTCTCTTGGCTTGTAGAAAAGATAATAATAATAATGAAACAGGGTATCAGACTAATTGTTGTCAAGGTGGAGATTGTTGAGATTTCTTTTTTATTATTTTTGGATAAAATCTCATGTAGGTGACAACAATAGGATTTTTTGCTACATTGACTCCATCAATTTCTGATGAGGAGTTAATGCATCCTATATTTGTTGTGAGAGAATTTATGAGTATGTTTCCATTCACCACTATAAAATGTAAGCCCATAGAGGCAAGTGAGCATGATGAGGAATGTGTAGTGAGTGGAAGAGATGCGCAGATGAGAAACTCTGCTATTGTATTTCTCCAGTTGTTGAATGAGATTGTCGATGCCATGTTAGGTGGACGTGGCTCAGATTGGTTGGGTGAACCACGTTAAAATTTGTGTTTTTTCATGGTTGAATGTTGTGTGTGTCTTATTTGATTTTAATTTCCGCTGTGTTAACTCTAACACTAATCAACCATCGCCTAGACCAACTCAATTACCATCAATTCAGCTCAACCAGTAACAAATCTGAGTAACAAAGTGATGAAAAGGGAACCTACTACAAGAAATTTCACCTTTCATTTCACAAAATAAACATGATACTTCAAAACTGTACCAACTACATATTCATAACTCGATGCTCGATCTTGGGACCTATGGGAAATAGGCCCATTTTGCTTCCACTGCACCACTACAACGACTACACATATATTGGACACATCTAAAATCAGCTTCAATCCTTTATCCACACATATCTGAGATTCAAACTTTAACAAATTTCCTTTGTAATATATCAAATATTATTACAAGCATTTAACTACTATTTAAAACCCTCTTGGAAACAATTACCAAGCTTTGAAACTACAACATTAAACCCATTTAACTTCCGGCATAAAGCACTTAATCAACGCTTACTCGGCCCACATATTCATATCTCAATTATATAAATATTTACCAATGAAATAACCACTCAATTTAAAATGGAACTTAGAACGCTCAACCCAATATTTCTGCTCCTTTTAAAACCCGTCTACTCTGTTTACTGCTATGGATCGATCGACCTCAATCCGATATCATTTCAATCAAATAGAGTTTCCTTTGCACGAATTAAACATACCCAAAAATAAAATGTTGGTATTGCTTGCGTCCTTCATAAAGATCAAAAGCTCATCGGTTTTTTTTTAAACCCTTACACAGGATAAATCCGCAGGCAATTCATAAACAAAGAACATGTATTCAAATGTGTTCAATCTAAGGCAAACGTATATAACATAACCGCTTCTCAGCTCATAGGGAAACATAGTTCATTCAATTCATACTCTGATTTACACAGGCGTAAATACATTAATCTGCCCTAGTCTGCAATCACGCTACAACAATATTGTATTAGATCGCCATCGATCCTTGCAATGATCAATGGTCGATCTATCACTGCATAAATCGACATTAATTCATAAACAGAATTATGAATAACTCATATTTAACCTCACAAAACATAAACCAACATCACAGTATATTTCTATTATATACAAGCTCAGTTACAATTCTAAGGCATTTCAGCCTTAGTAACAAATTCGCATACGACTACATTGTGTCAGTCCTCTCTGTCCCTCTCACGCACACACAGACTCTCATTTATATAGAAATTTACAAAGGGTCATGAATCGATTGAGATCCAATAAATCTCTCCCGAACTTTATCAACAAACCCTTAATCTTCTACTGTGCACACTTGGCAGGTAATCTCACTCGATCAATTACAGAAATTTAGTATTGGTTTTAACAAATTTGCCCCAATTTTGTGTGACCATTCGCATACTTGTCTCTTCAGCTCTATTTGCAGTATTCCTATCTATCATCTTGGAGATTTATAATTCTTCTGTTTTATTGGATGGGATTTTGGTTAGTTGGGACTAGAGGAACTCCAAAATTAGCTTGGTGAGCTCTTGAAGAAAAAAAAAAAGAACTAAGGTTCAGATTCGAATTTGAATACAAATCGGCTCAGATGCTCTTGCATCATACTCCTGAGGCACAAAAATTTATGACCTCCTGGTCATATGTCTTCTCCAGCTGTCAGCAATTCTACCCACGTCATCTATGGAATTGCTCCTTGTGATCTTCCTGTAACAACATGCTCAAAAAATTCCAACAACATCCTCTGTGGAATTATCCTCTGTGAGCTGCAACAAAACCTATGCAATAGCAAGTCCTCCCTACTACCAGATACCTCACCAAGCTTCTCTCCTGAGCTCAGTCTTTCGGCATCTCTTTGGTTCGCTCCTGTGGAACCATTTGAGCACTCCTGCTCTAGGCTGCTGCAATATTCTCACCTTCCTCTCCTGCTACCTTCACAAAACATAAAAATCACAAGCTTAAAAAAACTTCACAAAAGTGTACCTCTTCTTCCTCTGTATGCAAACTCCTTCTATGTAGGAAATCATTTTCCCACTCTGATACCACTTGATGAAAAGGGAACCTACTACAAGCAGGTTCACCTTTCATTTCACAAAATAAACCTGATAGTTAAAAACTGTGCCAACTACAGATTCATACCTCGATGCTCGATCTTGGGACCTATGGGAAATAGGCCCATTTCGCTTCCACTACGCCACTACAACGACTACACATATATTGGACACATCTAAAACCAACTTCAATCCTTTATTCTCACATATCCGAGATTCAAACTTTAACAAAGTTCCTTTGTAATATATCAAATATTATTACAAGAATTTAACTACTCTTTAAAACACTCTCAGAAACAATTACCAAGCTTTGAAACTACAACATTAAACCCATTTAACTTCCGGCATAAAGCACTTAATCAACGCTTACTCGGCCCATATATTCATATCTCACTTATATAAATATTTACCAATGAAATAATCGCTCAATTTAAAACGGAACGTAGAATGCTCAACTCAAGATTTCTGCTCCTTTCAAAACCCGTCTACTCTGTTTACTGCTATGGATCGATCGACCTCAATCTGATATCATTTCAATCAAATAGAGTTTCCTTTGCACGAATTAAACATACCCAAAAATCAAATGCTGGTATTGCTTGCATCCTTCATAAAGATCAAAACCTCATCAATTTTTATTTAAACCTTTACACAGGATAAATCCGTAAGAAATTCATAAACAAAGAACATGTATTCAAATGCGTTCAATCTAAGGAAAACGTATATAACATAACTACTTCTCAACTCATGGGGAAATAGAGTTCATTCAATTCGTACTCTGATTTACACAGGCGTAAATACATTAATTCGCGCTAGTTTGCAATCACGCTACAACAATATTGTATTAGATCGCCATCGATCCTTGCAGTGATCGATGGTTGATCTATCACTGCATAATTAGACATGAATTCATAAACAGAATTATGAATAACTCATATTTAACCTCACATAACATAAACCAACATCTCAGTATATTTCTATTATATACAAGCTCGGTTACAATTCTAAAGCATTTCAGCCTTAGTAACAAATTCACATACGACTACATTGTGTCTGTCCTCTCTGTCCCTCTCATGCACACGCAGACTCTCATTTATATAGAAATTTACAAAGGGTCATGAATCAGTTGAGATCCAATAAATCTCTCCCGAAATTTCTCGACAAACCCTTAATCTTCTACTGCGCACACCTGGCAGGTCATCTCACTCGATCAATTACAAAAATTCAGTATTGGTTTTAACAAATTTGCCCTAATTTTGTGTGACCGTTCACATACCCGTCTCTTTAGCTTCAGATTCGAATTTGAATTCAAATCGGCTCAGATGCTCCTGCATCACAAAGTGGAAAGACCAATTTACAATATTGAGGAAGGAACTTCATATTCCATCCTTCCCATTCAAAACATCCACTTAAGGTCTGGAAAAATATTACAAAAAGACTCTCCTATGATTATAGAAGAACAAGTTGAAGAGGGGAGAAATCCTGAAAAACATGATGAAGAACATCAAATTCAGAAAAGTAGAACAATAACAACTCAAACACCTCATTTTTTGGAAAGGCTAGTAGAGAAAAAATATGTAGCCTCTCTTCCTGAATTTGATATTTTAGATGAATTGAGAAATTCCTATGTTGAAATTAATTTATTGCGTGCCATTAAGGATATTCCTATTTATACAGAAGCAATTAAGGAATTATGCATCAATAAAACTGGTAAAATAAAGAAGGATCCACCTACAATTCATGTCATTAGGAAATTAGCTAGTCTTATGTCAACAAATACAACAATTGAGAAATATGTTCATCCTGGAATACCTATGGTAACAATTTCAATAAAAAATTTCTCAGTTTCTAAAACTCAAATTGACTTAAGAATTGCTATCAATATCATGACAAAAGAAACCATGAAATGCTTGAACTTGCCCAATATCCAACCTACCACTACAATTTTGGAACTAGCTGATAGATCTAAAGTAGTGCCAGAAGGAGTACTTGAAGACATCATTGTTTCTTTGGATTCATGGGAATATCTTGTGCTAGAATTCCTAGTCCTACAACCAAAGTCAAACTTAGGAGGCCATCCCTTAATTCTTGGCAGACCATGGTTAGCCACAGCTGATGCCTTTATTGGATGTAGATCAGGAAGTATGATCATATCACATGGAAATTAAAGGAAGCACATAACACTCTATCCTCTTGCTCAATATCCTTCTTTATTATCATGGCTTGATGAAAAAAAGGAAGAAATCCAGTCTATCTTAAGCTTAAATCAAGCCTTTGATTTTAGAGAAGAATATAACAAGGACTTAATAGATCTTTTCATTTCAGAACCTAATTTCAAAGCAGCTTAGAACTATCCTATATGAATCTATGAGTCAACTTTTAAATCAATGTTTTTAGAAAAATTTCACTATTAATTCATTGCAAACATAATTTGAAGCTATTTTTCCTGTTAACTCAGTCACAAATTCTCAGAGTAAAGTAATTCAAATAATCCCCTAAAGGAATCTTAATGTTGGTAACAATTTACAATCATCACACGAATAACAAGTAATTACACTACTGAAGAAATACTCAAAAGCTTTTGCTTGGGATTATACATATATGCAAGGAATTCATCCAAAAACATGCATGCACCACATTTACACATATGAAAATATCAAACATGTAAGACAACCACAAAGAAGAATGAATCCAATAATGAAAGAGATAGTAAAAGAATAATTGTAGAAACTATTCAAAATCTTTTGCTTGGGATTATATAGATATGCAAGGAATTCATCCAAAAACATGCATGCACCACATTTACACATATGAAAATATCAAACATGTAAGACAACCACAAAGAAGAATGAATCCAATAATGAAAGAGATAGTAAAAGAAGAATTGTAGAAACTATTGTAGGTAATATTTATCTACCCTATCTCAAACAGTCAATGGGTTTCACCCTTAGTTGTGGTACCCAAAAAAAATGGAAAATGAAGAATTTTTGTAGACTATAGGGAATTAAACAAAGCAACACTTAAGGATAATTTTCCACTACCATTCATTGATCAAGTCCTAGATTCATTAACATGGAAAAATACTTTTCTTTTCTTGATGGATTTAGCGGTTATAATCAAATTAAGATAGAATTAGAAGATCAGGATAAAAATACATTTACTTGTCCTTAGGGAACATATGCTTACAATGTGTTACCTTTTTAATTATGTAATGCACCAACTACTTTTCAAAGGGTTGTCATGGCCATCTGTGCTGATCTTATACATGAATGTGTAGAAGTTTACATGGATGATTTCACTATTTATGGAAATACATTGACGATTGTTGAAACAATTTGGATTTTTTTTTACAAAGATGCATTGGCACCAATATATCTCTTAACAATGAGAAATGTTTTATTATGTTAATTAAAGGGATAGTATTGGGACACCATGTTTCATCTTCTAGAATAAAGGTGGATCCAACAAAAATACATATCATTGTCAACTTATTACCACCAACAACACAAAAATAAGTAAGAAGTTTTCTGGGTTATGAAGGGTATTATCGAAGATTCATTGAAAATTTCAGTAGATCACCTTACCTTTTTTTAAATTTCTTACAAAGAACATAGAGTTTCAATGGAACATTGATTGCCAAAATACATTTGAGAAATTGAAACAAAAATTGTCCACAACACTAATTCTTAGAGGACCAAATTGGTCATTTCCATTTCACATATCCACAGATGCATCAGATACTGTAGTAGGAGCATCATAAAGCCAAAAAGAGAACCAAATACACTATCAATCTATTTCATTAGCAAAAATTTATCCCCAGTGGAGTTGAATTACATTGTTACTAAAAAATAAATGCTTGTTGTAGTACATGCAGTAAATAAATTCAGACATAACATAACAGGATATGAAGTGTTCATTGATACTGATCATTCAACCATTAAATACTTAATGAATAAACCCATTACTAATGGAAGGATTACTATATTGTTGTTGTTAATGCAGGAATTCAACATTATTGTATTAGATCAACCGGGAAAAGAAAATTAGGTGGAAAATTTATTGTCAAGGCTTCATATTTCTGACGAGATTGTTCCAGTTTTTGATAAATTTCCAGATGAACATTTACTTGCTATAATAGTCAAAACTCCATTGTTTGTTGATCTCATTAATTATTTATCATCTGGAAAATTACCTTCTCATTTTACAAACAAACAAAAAAATAAACGATAGTGCTAGATATAGTTGGGTTAATGGAGACCTATTCCATACTAGACCAGATCTTTTAATCAGAAAATGTGTAGGAGAAGATGAGATTTTAGATATTCTAAAAGAATGCCATGATGAACCATGTGGTGGCCATTAAAAAGAAAAAGGACAACATACAAAGTACTAAATCTTGGATATTATTGGCCGTCAATTTTCAAGGACTCAAAAAAATATGTCAAGAAGCGTGACAACTGTCAAAGAATGGGAAGACCTCTACCTTATGATGAAATTCCATTAAAACCTCAAGTTATCATAGAGCCATTTAAAAAATGGGCTCTTGATTTTGTTGGTCCTATCAGTCCACCATCTAATGCAAAGTAATATAGCTTGTTATGTACCAACTATGTTACCAAATGGGTGGAGGCAAAAGCATTAAGAAAAGCAATAGAAACTGCAGTTGAAAATTTTCTATTTGAAGTAATATTTGTTTGATTTGGAGTACCAAGGAAGATTTTCATAGACCAAGGAGCACAATTTAATTCAAATCTTATCAAACAACTTGCAGAAAAGTACAAGATCAAACATAGAAAATCAACTCCATATCACCCTCAGGCGAATGGACAAGTGGAATCAAAAAACAAAGTTCTAGAGAACATCAGGGAAAAGATAGTGAAGATGCACAGGAAATACTGGTCAGATAAATTAAATGAAGCATTATGGGCTTATATAATAACATGGAAAAATACAACTGGATTTAGCCCCTACCAGCTTGTCTATGGTAAACAAGTTCTGCTACCAATAGAGTTTGAGATTCATACATATATACTTACATTTTTAGCACCGTTTCCAAGGATTGAACCTATTAGAAGCACAACAACAAAGAATTCTGCAGCTAAATGAATTAGATGAAATCAGAAAGTAAGTTGTAGAACATACATCACTAGTGCAACAGTAAAGAATGAAATGGCACGAAAAATTTACAAAGAAGATGGCTTTTCACATAGGAGACATTGCGCTTCTATTTGATTCAAATACAAATATTTCAAGGAAAAATTTACTACACATTTTTTAGGGCCTTATGAAATTGAAGAATTATATGACAATGGATCAATTAAGATCAAAACCATATATGAACAAGCTACATCATTCTTGGTTAATGGACATAGGTTGAAATTTTATAATAAGCATGTGAATAAAGAAGATTTTCTTAATAAATTGGGAACATAAGAAAATTTGAAAGTATTGGAAAAGCACAATGATGTGCCTTCCCTATCTTCAAATTAAAAAGAAAAGAAAAAAATGTCAAAAATAATAAAGGGGTTATGTTGTGAAAATCCTGGTTCCTGGCACAGTACAAACTCGAATTTGTACTGGAAAACCAAATTACTTGGCCAATATGAATTCTAAAAAATAAAAAAGAGTTATATTTCATTTCAT
Source organism: Pinus albicaulis (assembly GCA_034641835.2). Taxonomy (NCBI): domain Eukaryota; kingdom Viridiplantae; phylum Streptophyta; class Pinopsida; order Pinales; family Pinaceae; genus Pinus; species Pinus albicaulis. The sequence goes on along the minus strand of CM076584.1, from coordinate 28,076,143 downwards.
TTCATTTTGATTTTCACTACTGAATATTTTCTTCTTTGCAAAATAAATGAAGACTTGAGTACAAGTCTCAAATAGAAAGGGGAGAGGGAAACAAAAAAATTTATGCTTTTGTTATCCTTTCCATCTCAAACTTATCATCATCAAAATCAGTTACTTAAAGCTACTTCAAATTCAAGCTATTCAATTTCAAGTTTACAGAGGGGCCTGGACATGAGCAACATTACAGAAAGGGACCTGTACTTAATCAAGTTCATTATTCAGGTTCAAATCCATAGAAAGCACTTGAAGTTGAATCAAATTAGAAGGGACCTATAAAAATAAAAATATTACATTTCAAGTAGCAATCAAAGGAGCTACTTCAAAAGACTACTCCTTCTCAAGGGTAACAAAGAATCCATGAAGGAGCCTACTTTTACAACCAACCTACAATCAAGAAACCAATGGAAAGTTTTGTAAGTCAATTTTTTTTTTTAATGCTTTTGATTTTGAAATAACACTTGTAATTGAAAGACTATTTAATCTTGATGCATCATTTATATTCCTGCATAAAACCATCCTTCACATTATAAAACTTTCCATTCTTCCATTTTCCTTCAATATTAAGCCAAAATCAAATAGCAAACTTCCTTTCCTTTCCTGCGAAAACAAGGAAATATGGGGAAAAATAAAATGTTCTCCGCAAAAGAAATGAAATGAGGTTAGTATCAAGTAAGATGTAAGTCAGAATTGAAAGAAAAGATTATTTAAAATTCATTTATTATCAAAAATCTGTGTAAAAGCCCTGTACTTATCATTAGTTGTGCAAACAGTTGAAGAAAGGCAACATTTAAAGGTCAAAGACGAAATAATTCCCTGTTTTAAACAAGGCAGCCATTACATTGAAGAAAAAAGAAAAGAGATATTATGTTTTAAGGAGATCATAAGTTTTGAAATGACCCTGAAGTGGTCATTTAAAGAAACAACATTTTAGAAGCACATATGGAAAATAAGATCCTAAATATTTTATACTAGAGGCTGTAGAAGAGAGTCAGAGCCAAATCATGAATTGACTTCATGACTGCATAGTGGCAAAAAAAGCCTTCATAAAAATTTTGTTGCATAAAAATGATCAGGGGACAATATTGAGTTATCATGCCAAAGAAACAAAATGATTATCCTAATTTCACATAAATATAACCTCATTTTTTTTTCTTCATTCAAAAGAATAAAATCATCCTCGTTTTCTCATGAAGACAACTTCAAGAAAATTCATAAGATAAGGATAACCTTGTTCTTATCATAAAATCCTAGAATATTGTTACAAAAAAAGTCAAAATTGGCATGAAATTGGTGAGTTGAACAACTAAGTACTTATTTATGATTTCTATACAAACTATATAATGTCAAACTATTGAAAAAACAAAAATTGTACATGAGAGGAATCGATTATAGTTAAACATGCCAAATAGAATCATAATGGGCAAGTTGTGACATATGACAAGATTATGTAAACAATCATAAAATTGAAGTTGTGGAGTAAAAAATTTCAAGAATAATAAGCGAATAAATATGGGAATAATGAAATGAATAGCATATACTGTGGCATCATCAAATTATATGTAGCCTTTTTTATGCTATGAGAAGAGGGAAGTGTTAGAAAAAAATGAGAAATTGAAACAAGAAAAACAAAGTTCTAAGCACGCCCAGGAATTCGAACTATAGTCCCAATCATTTGAGCCATACTTCTCAGGAAATCAAAACCTACACTCAAGTTTGGGAAGGTAGCTAAGGAAGTGAACAACAAAGTTAGGAGAGAGGTAAGGAACAAAACTAGCAATTAAATATTTTTTATAAGTCTGCAAAGAACTGAGTCTCATAAATGAATTGGGTGTATAAATACAATATTCAAGGGAAAAACAATAGTTACAGTCCATAAATCTAGTTAACGTCCTCTTTCTAGCTGATATACCCTGAATATCTCGTATTAAATCCTCAAATAAAATCCAATTCGAAGCCTAAAAATACAAAATTTATGCCAAACATTTATGTTTGAAACGTGTCAACATAAATTTTTGTGTTGAAAATCTCATGGATTTGGAAATCACTTAGCGCGTAGCTCCAGGTGAGAACTTAAGTTTTCAATTTGACCATTGTATGTGAAGTAAACATCTAGCATGGAGAAGGGATTAATTGAAAGGGACTCGTGGAAATTAAGAAGCCGAGTAGTAGGTTGAGAATCACGAGATAATCCTTAAGTTTTTCTAGAACCATCTCTCAAAACGATTTACGTTGTTAAGCTATAGGGGCATATAAAAACACACAAAGGGGCTTTATTGGCTCATAACAACACCAGAACGACTTTGACACTGGAAATCCGGTATGTACAGGCCAAAAATTTGTTTCCTGAGTTTGTTTTCAAAGACATAAATTCTGAATTTGTTTTCAAAGACATAAATTTTGAGTTTGTTTTCAAAGACAAATATTCTGAGTTTGTTTTCAGAGAACATAAATTCATGAATGAATACAGAGTGACACTGATAGATATTTGAATATTGTTTGAAGAATTTCATAGTTTTTTTCTTCAACCTGAGAATTTTGAAATATTCCTTGTTAACAGATTTTTTATTTTTAACTACGAAATTCAAAGAAAAGACAAAGAAGGAGAGAAATCGTCCAAAATTGAACAAAGAATCGAACTAGTGGGGTTCCAATCAAAGAAATGGACACATGAAAGTAGAGACCAACTTCATAAAGCATACTTACTTAAATTTATGAGAAAGTTCAATGGGTACAATAGCAAAATTATAGAGGCATTTGTAGCAAATTATCATAATAAGAAGATAGTTATATGAGATATAAATATTCCTATAACGGAGGATTACATAGCCCTTGCTACAAGGTTGCCACAAACAAGAGAAAGATATCATAGGGGAAAACATTCCAAAGGAAAAGACTAGAATTCCCTCTTGAAAAAATCTGGAAAAGGAACCCTCAATTAGAAAAATGGAGTCATAAGGGAATGGTTTCAAGAACCATGGACAGAACTCATCCTTGTTATTCAGAAGTACCTTATGTGTGATGGAAGGTATAGTGTAGTGCGTATGTACCACATCAAAAACTTCCAACATATTAAGGGATATAACAAAGTCAACCTTCCATATTTATTTACAACAAATCTATTGAAGATGATTGAGGGTGTTAATGGAAAGGGTGACAAAAAAGAAAACTAGGGACTCATAAAAATGCTTGTTGAATATCACTTGAAAAACAAAACAACAGAAACATGGAAAAGTTTCCTTGAGAGGAGCAACTTCATAGTAAATCAGGAAGAAGAGCAGTTAGATGTAGCTTCTGTAATGTCCCCTAATAATTAGAAAATAAGAAATAATATATAAATAATATAATATAATTTAATAAATAAGTAAATAAATAATATGTCAAGAGAATAATAAAAATAATAAATAAAATAGTAAACAATAACTAGATTTCTAAAAAAAATAATAAATAATAAACTAGAATCCTAAACAGTAAATAAATAAGTGAAGATAAGAGTTAATTAATAAAAGTAAAAAGGAATAAATTAAAAAAGAGTTTAACTAAGAAACTATAAAAATAAGTAAAGTTAACAACAAGTAAGTTAAACTAAGAGAAACACTAAATTAAATAAAGTTAACAAAAAGTAAGTTAAACTAAGAGAAACACTAAATTAAGCAAAAATTAAATAAATAAAAGTTGCATGTTGACATAATGACTAGAATCCTAAACAATAAATAAATAAGTGAACTTAAGAGTTAATTAATAAAAGTAAAAAGGAATAAATTAAAAAAGAGTTTAACTAAGAAACTATAAAAATAAATAAAGTTAACAACAAGTAAGTTAAACTAGGAGAAACAGTAAATTAAATAAAGTTAACAAAAAGTAAGTTAAACTAAGAGAAACACTAAATTAACCAAAACTTAAATAAATAAAAGTTGCATGTTGACACAATGAATGTGTGCATGTGGTTCCCATTCTATTGTTTGGTCTATTTAATAGACATTGAGGAAGATTCATGGATCATTCTTTCATCCATTCTCTGGAGAGAAAGGTATTGTGAGGCAAAGGATTCACTGGCTAGCTGTGGAAAGATTATGTGCAGCTCAGCCTATGGTTGGGTGGAGAGTTGTCCCCAAAACTTTGTTGCAGTTCACAGAATTCAGATAGCATTCAACTTTGGAGTCTCAAGTAAGGAATATCGCCATTACAAGTAAGCCGTCTTTGCCCGTGCTTCTGAAATTCCAATGATGATTAGTTAAACAGTTTTGTTTTGATAATTAATTGCATATTAAATTTGAGATTGTTATATATGATATCAGAACGAGTTTTGACTCTATGAAATATTTGAATAAAATATTGAGAAAAAAAACACTTAATTAAATTTATTAATAAATTTCATTTTTCTTTTTACAATTTTATACATTCAAAATAATATATAAAATTATATACATGTTTTTTAAAAACTATAATTATTATATAAATTATTCAATAAATAATATTTTTAAAATAGATGAACTTTTTAATTATTCAATAAATAATATTTTTAAAATAGATGAACTTTTTATTATTAAATATGAAATTGGGAAAAATTGTGTTACTTCTTATTTATTTACATATAATTATATACACTATATTTTTGTGTTGTAATTTTAAAATGAAAAAAAAAACTTTATACTACTATTGTTACATGCATGATATTGCATGCATATTTTAAACATATTATAATTATTTTATTAAAATAACCAAAGATAATCCAATTCAAAATCTTCTCCCAATGCATATTCATGGTTTGGACTCCATATATCTACACAAATATTTAAGTCCAAGTTTAAAGAGGCCTATAAAATTTGAATAATTTCAACCTAAAAAAAGTGGGTTAAAAGTTGGAGATAACTTGAAACAATAGAATAAAGTTATGATAGTATTTACGTTTATGTGGCCTTTCAAACTTAACAAGTAGTTATTCAATTTAATCTTAAGTCGCAAAATAATCCCCTTCCAACTCTTCCCGAAATCTATCATCATTGCTTACAATCAAAGGCTGCTGAAGCGTAAGGAAAAAAAAAAACACAACATGATCTAGCTCTCCACCTCCATGAGTAGGCTACCCCAATTCAATCTCTTCCCTTTCCCTTTCACTTTTGTGAGACAGCCGCGTCCTGCCTTTCTTCTCCCTAATTCAAAGAAACCTCCAACTCGCACCCTACTACTCGCTTCTTCCCTTCCAACTTGAATAACCCTCCTACTTGCACCATCAACCATCCTACTCGCCTCTTCCCCTCCCTACTACGCGCACCCTCCAACCTGCTTCTTCCCCTTCAGCCTACCCACTTCGTGGAAATCCCAACCTTCCTACCCACTTCGTGGAAATATCAACCATGAAAATAGATAATAAATTAGCGGCCTTTCTTCTCCCTAATTCAAAGAAGATAATAAATTAGCGGCAGTGGTCACTTGCATTAAATTTGTGAAATATATACTTTATTATTGTATGACGATGATGATGATGGTTAATGTTCATTGAGACCAATTTTTGGTCTATTAGACCTAAAGAAAAGAGTTATTTAATTTGATTTAAGATTTTATTCTTATGCTCAAAAAGCATGGAGTCTCCCGAGCTCACTATAATTTTGACATCTTAAAAGGCTAAAAAGATCAGTTTTGCAACAAAGATTATGAAATTGAGCTCTAATATGGTTGTACGCGAGGCACTCTAAGAGGAAGTGATTTTCATCCTAGATGTTCATATTCTCACAAAGATGGCAGATCCTTTCCATCCATAATATTTTAGGAACTGTTATATATAAATATATATTAAAAATATAGTATTATTAATTATGATTTATATTTTTAATATTATTAATTTTAATCATTTATTTATAAAACTATTATTAAATAAAATATTTTTTTTTGTTATATATATATATATAGCAAAATTACTTTGGGGTTCAAGGTAATAAGAATTTATTTTGACTTCACATTAATTTGGAAGGTTCAACTCAGATGATATTGTTATTGTAATTCAATTAATATTAATTTGATAATTTGAATGTATATATTTATATATGTTAATTGTTATTTTTTTTTATTAGTTATTATATATTCATTTTTTATTATAAATTTATTTCCATTATTGAAATTGAAATAATATAAGATTCTACTTATAAACATTTTCTAGATTAGATAACTAAATGCATATTTTATTTGGTAAATAAAAATGCGAAATAACATTAATATATTTGTGTTCTTAATTTTACTTCTAATTATATTAAAATGTGTGGTTTGTTAACTCTCATTTTAAATTTATAAATCATAAAATTTAATATGGATGGAATTTAAAATTTTTGCATTCCATTGTAGTAGGATATAATGCTAGATTATGATTATTATAATAATAACTATCTTATTAATAATCATTATTATTTCTTAAAACGTCTTTCAAAATTTTATTCTTAAATAAATTGTATGTTTGTTTTCTCGTTAGTAATAATTGAAATTCACAAAGTCTATTTTCTTTGTTTCTACACATGTTTTCTCTATATAATCATGAACGGAGGCCACACCCTACGTAACTGTCATAATATTGGAAAATTAGAAAAACCTGTCCTTTAGAGAAATGATTTGATTTTAAATTTAGAGATCATCCACCAAACCATTAGTTCTCGGTTTCATAATGTGACTGATAGCATTTAATATATTCATTTCATAATGTGACTAATAACATTTAATATATTCATTGGGAAAGATAAAAATAAATTATTTGAATATAAATTAAATTAAATTTCAACTTTGTGTGAACCCTAGGTAAAAGTTTGAGAAAATACTTAATTAGATTAATCCATAATTTTGTTTGTGGTGAAATTAAGATCAACCCAATTTCAAGTTTTAGCAATTTTCTTCCATGAAAATAAAATTACTAGTTGAGTTATCTATTAATTTTCTTTTCATAATCAAACAAAAAAAACAATATATAATTTGGATATTATGGATTTTGTCACTTCTACTATATAGTCATGTAAAATTTGAACACAATATTTATACTTCAATATTTAAAACAAAATTTGATATTGAATCTCTAAATTTTTTTTATTTCAAACTATGTGAACAAGCTAAAAGAGAACACAATGGTCTAATTCCAGAGTTTTTAGTGAAACCTTATTGCTACTAGCTTCATATGGTGCAATATAATGCATGGACTAGTATATGTTTTTCCCCACTCAAATATTTAATAATGCATGCACTATTGTATGTGTTTGCCTATTCAAATATTTATTAAGTTTAATAGGATTAAGATGACTAACAACTCCAATAAAATGGAAAATTGAAGCCTAAATTAAAACTAAGCTCCCCAAGGAAAATCTTAGAGTAAGATGCATGCACTATGACCCATCATATATTAAAAAAAAAAATTAGTTGATAGAAATGCATAGCAGGCATGCTGAGTTCATAGAAATGCATACTAATATGTATATTTGTGTATTGAAATTTATAATGCATACTAGAAAAGTTTTTTTTTAAAGTATGTATATTTGTATATTGAAATTTATAATAACATGTTATTAAAATAGAAAGAAATAATTTATTTTAAATATAATTTTGGAAGAAAAAAAAATTGCACCAAATATTGGAATTTCGGTATAAATTGTTGGGAATATACACAAAAAAATATGTTGGTTTATTTTCTATTTTCTAAGTTTTTGTTTTGTTTTTTTGTTTTGTTTAAAGTTTAAATTAGAAAATTGCATATCATCATACTATTTTTGAATAACCAATTTGATGTGATTTTTGTCTTCCAATTTTGTTCAATTCCAATGTGATTTAGTATATATTAAACTCAACGAGTTAACCATTTAAATTCATCTTAGACACAAATTTGCTAACTTCAATACATTTTGGGTAGATTTAACTTTCCCAATTTCAAGAAAAAAAAGTACACAATGCTTAATATAGTAACTACCATAGTTTGACTATATGTCTAGTACCATGAAGGCCATAATTTGTAGTTTGATGTGATGTAAGATTTTTATATTGTTCATGATAAAGAAGGGATATTTGTTGTCAGCTTTGGCTGAAATTGGACAAAGTAGGAGCTCATAGTTGTTTATCAAAATATTTGATATTATGGGTATTAAAAAAGGGAGTTGTCGTTATCCTAATTTTTGGATTTGGGAGAATATGTGGAAAAATTTGAGGTGGAATCTTGATTTTTTAAAACGTATATATGAATTCAACACCCTAAAAAAAAATCCCTATGACACTAACATTGTGTAAGGGTTACCCATCAAGCTTATGATTTCAATAAATTCTTGTGTAACTTTAGAGAAATTAGACAGCAAGGGGAAAAACTTCCAAAAAGTCTCACTAAAGACAATTCTTGTCTTTTTAATTTAATTAAGCAAATAGGTTTTGTGTTTTTAATTTAATTAGGAAGAAACAATATTGTAAGAATATGAATAATAAAATATATTGTTAAAAGTGTCCTTTGGTAAAAAAAATGGGTTTTTAAAATTAAGAAAAATAAATAAACTGACTTTAGAATTTGAAGTTTTGCTTTTAATTGTATTAATAGTATTTATTATAAAATGAGATATGTTTTTCTAAAAGTGGGCTGAGTAGCATGAAGGATGACTAAATATTATTAGTAATGGTCATAATGATGATCTATGCAATTTTAAAGTGTCGAGAAATGAGAAAATGAAGAAATGGTTAATGGTTAAATATTCAAGACTCATAACAACTATATAACTTTGGAAAAGGAAATAGACTATAGCGATTAATGAGAAAAATCTTGGCATGAAGTGTAAGAAGAAAAGTCAATGAAAATTCTATAACAAGACCTTGAGAAGGATTATGCATAAATTGACAAAAGAAGTGAGAATCAACTAAAAGAGGATGTACCTGACTCATTTTCACTCATTATTTCATGACTATATTGATAATATACTAAGGCTTTTTCTAGAAGAAATTTATCAAGTTTATACATGAAAAATGGAAGATATTACCAAGCATATAAAACCTTTTGGTGGATGATAATGGTAGTAGTGGTTTCATGCTTCAAATGTAAACCAAGGATAATGTTGGGCAAACAAAAGTGAAGGGAAATAATCCTTAGGAATGGTGCATCTATAATAAAATAGATCAAGTGGTATTGAGAAAGAAACATAATAAGGCAATCTTCTCAAGGCGAACAATGATGATTACTAGTTGATGGATAAACCGCTAGAGATTAATTATGGCAAAAGACTTAATCAATGATGGCCTAATGTTTGTATTTCATTGAGTAGAATGATAATAGAATGAAAAATAAAAATACGAATAGTGATCATGAAATTTTAATTTTGGGTTTGATGAATTACGAATAATTGTATAACCAATAATATTAACGATGAATTTCACTAAATTCCATTGGGAAAGAAGAATACATCACTAGAAGTTAAGACTCAAGATGATTCAACAATGTACTTAAATAACTCTACCTACTATGTAAATTGTCAACTTCTTAGTTAAAGGAAGGGGAAATAATTATTGGAAATAAATTGGTATCTTGATTAAAAAAAGAAAAACGACACTAATAGTATTGGTAAGATAGCCTAGATCATAGAGGGATGTTAAATAATCTCATTTCATAGTTTAAATAAGCAAATGAAAATGATTTTTCGATGAATCATGATAAGAATGCTTATAGTGTATTATTGTTCCATATTTGATAAGTATTGAAATGATTCTCATATTGATGATGTTTCATGATATGGTGGTATGATGATAATGATGAACATGTTGTTTGTTACGATAACGATGTTATATGCTCATGACAAATATGATATTCATAGGGATTATAATGTTATGATTTGAGGTTATATTGACATGTGGTTAGTTTATTATGTAATTTCATGATATATATTTTATTCCAATATGCTGATGTTATAACTTATGATGGTATTTCATAAGGTGAAGAATTTTGTAGTTGCATGCAGAATTTATGACATGCATGAGCATGCAGTTCTTTACTATTCAGAATGTCGTGATCAACAATGATGTTATGTTATCATGATGACATGCAAAAGTTGGCATGTGGATTATTTTCTATGATGTTATGATTATAACTAATGCATTGGATGCATGTTGAGATGTGGTGACTCACAGGAACTCCATAAATGGGCCGAGAGGGCCGAATTATTTGATGATCTTGTGGGAGTCCATACTTGCGAGGGAGAATATGTAACACCATATGGGTTGGGGACAAACTCAATTAACACTACATATGCCAGTGGTTCCTTTCTCTTGAATAGCTCTTGAAGGATTGTGAGACCATCTTGAGGAGGCCAAGGGCCTGATATTGTAGGCCAAGTGTCTGGTATTTGATTGTGACGCCTAAGTCTAGAAGGGGGTGTAAGGACTTCAATGCCTGGGGTTGTGCACCTTAGTTAGTGTGAAGGGAGTGTGCTATGGTACAGATCAGGGAGGCTTATGCCTGGTTCCAAAAGTGGGAAAGAGAACAAAGATTCCTTGAGATTTCCCGAGTGTTGTGGGAACTTTCAATGACTGTTGGTTATACTAGTTCAGTAGAGGATGTTGGTCACACATGAAGTAGTAAATAATAAATAAATAATATAATATAATTAAATAAATAATAATTCAAGATAATAATAAAAATAATAAATAAAATAGTAAACAATAACTGGAGTTCTAAATAAAATACTAAATAATAAACTGGAGTCCTAAACAATAAATAAATAAGTGAAATTAAGAGTTAATTAAAAGAAGTAAAAAGGAATAAATTAATAAAGAGTTTAACTAAGAAACTATAAAAATAAGTAAAGTTAACAACAAGTAAGTTAAACTAAGAGAAACACTAAATTAAGTAAATTTAACAACAAGTAAGTTAAACTAAGAGAAACACTAAATTGAGAAAAACTTAAATAAATAAAAGTTGCATGTTGACACAGTGAATGTGTCCATGTGGTTCCCATTCCATTGTTTGGTCTATTTAAAAGACATTGAGGAAGATTCATGGATCATTCTTTCATCCATTCTTTGGAGAGAAAGGTATTGTGAGGCAAAGGATTCCCTGGAAGTAGTACGTTGATTGAGGGCTTGGGGGTGGCCAGCTGTGGAAATATTATGTGCAGTTGAGCCTACAGTTGGGTGGAGAGTTGTCCACAAAAATTTGTTGTGGCTAGCAGAATTCAGATAGTGTTCAACTTTGGAGTCTCAAGTAAGGAATATCGCCATTACAGGTAATTCATATTTTCCTGTACTTCTGGAATTCCTATGATGATTAGTTAAACAATTTTTGTGTTGATAATTACTTTCATATTTGATATAATTAATTGCATGTTAAATTTGAGGTTGTTACATCTTCCAAGGCTAATACATAGTCACACTTCTATAAAGAAGTAATGTACACATCTTCTTACCCCATGACAAGATCAAAGAAGAAAGTTGAATTGGAAAGCCTTGAAAAAGACAAACCATTTGTCTCCTTTCCTAGAAAATCTAGGAAGAGAATGTTGGAAGAGCCTAAAACACTGGAGGAACCTCGTCACGTTGAGATCCAAGAAATGGTTGAACAAGAAAAGTTTGAAGAGCTACCCATTCATGAAACACAAAAAAAGCATCATGATCTTCTTGAGGAATTAGAAAAGTAGGAAAATTAAAAGATTAAAGAAATAAAATAAGATAGATGGTATGAGGACAATGAAAAAGAGGATTCATCCTCTTATTCCCCATATGAAAAATTAAGCAAGAAAGTCAAAACAATAACAGAAGAGACTTATGGAGAAACTCCCTAGAATGATAAAAAGGATGAGACAAAACAATTAGAAGAACTGAGAACAACGCTTCATGTGACAGAGATAATGGAAAGACATCTACAGAAATAAAACGATATTTACAAAATCCAAAACAATAATATTGTGGAAGTGAACAAAAAACTTAAGGAGAACACAAGTAAGCTTGAGACACGAAATGTTCTTATTTCAAAGTAGGCCTACAAGTGGTTAAAGGGAAAAAAAAAACATTAGCAGTACAAGTATGAGAAGCAAAAGGTAAAGATTGGAATATATAAGAAGGGGGAAGGAGAAGTAGAAGGAATAGAGGTTCTTCTACAGGCAGTCCAAGTAGAGGCAAAAAAAACAACATCCAATGAAAGAAGGAGACCCAGGAGGATCAATCAAGCATGAGGACTTGCTTGATGCATAACAAGGGGGAGTGTTGGTCTCTGATTTTGGCTTCTTTTTACACTATACATTTCATCATTTTCCACTTGTTCTCACTAATTTATCATCATATTCACCTAATTTTTCCTTTGTCATGCACATCAAGGTAGTTAAACTATGTATTTTAATTATTTTGTTTTAGTCAAAATTTGAGCCTTAAATTAAATTTTGACAGAACTAGAAAAGCTTGTAATGGCTCGCTTAAATCCATGGTTGCAGGACACATGGGCCCGAACCAAATGCATATCTGGAAAATATAGGAACCAAGGATGGATTAGCACTTGTTGGTTCTCATCAAATCAACTAGAATAAGGTCAGTCAACGCTGGTCAAACCTGACCATTCATTTAGAAAATCCCCTGAAATAGGGGCAATTTTATGATTTTGTGGGATTCATCCTTATTTTGTGTAAAAAATAGATAATTTTGACCTTATGAGGTGGATTAGGATTATTTTTAGCTGTTATAGACTTTTTAGCTTTTATTGTTACGATTTTAGCCTATTTAAGCAAGGTATTCATAGTTAGAAAGAACCTGGAGATTTTGAGACTATTACTTTTTGAAGATCATTGAAGACAAAGACTTGCTTTATCATGTTCTCATGAATACTGTATGATTTGAATGGAGTGTTGTAGTTGATTGTTTTAACGGTGTACCAGGAAAAGGTGGAGTGCCCCCATACTAAGCTAAGTACACTTTGTTGTGGAGTAATGTTCATAGTTGTGAATATGCTAGTTTTAATTCTGTATGTTCATCTTATTTCTTTGTTGTAAATACTTGTAGATATTTTCAGTATGAATTCATATTATGCCCATGTTTTTTTGAGTGAAGATTGATCTTTCAGTAATTATTTTGGATGTGGAAGGACAACCAAGACTCTTATAAAAGAGCCTCTTCTTCGTGAGCTAGGACTATACTGAATCAATATTCACTTTCTTATATGCTTTCCTAGACTAAATTTATATGCTTTCATAGTTACATTTTATCATGCTTTCTTAGATGTTTGGAAATTTTATTATATAAGGAATGTGGAAGGACAACCAAGACTCTTAGAGAAGAGCCTCTTCTCCGTCTTCTAAAATAGACTAATCTCATTGACCAATCATTTATATGATTTTATAGAGTAAATCTGAATGTTTTCTTTACTTGATTTTTAGAATATTTTTCTTGTTATTTTTAATATTCCAGCATGCATTCAACTTTTAAGTATCTAAAAAATGGCTTCCTAATTTAATTATATCTAAGGTCCATATATTTTGGCATGTTTCTAAGTCTACTGATATGGATTGATATTTAAATATGTGTTATAATTTAGTCCCATAAATTAGACTTACAGACACCTCTTCATCATATCAAGAAGTTGCCGCATGGTAATCATGCACCTTAAATCATGGAAATTAAATCCCATCCTGAACGAGAGTGCAGGGGTCCTTTCCATACATGCTAGGGATGAGTTGAGTGAGGAGCCTATGTTTGTTCATTGAATATTTGGGTAGCTTGAAGTGTGGTATGGATGATGGTGGATACTTATTTTATTATTCCAATTATGGCTTGGTTTGATCGCAGGAATTATTGGCATACTCCTGGGATGTGGGAGGTTTATTTCCCAATCTTCATTAAGGGAGTGACATCATATCAGGGTATGGTCCAATTTTTTCTAAGATTTCATATTTCTTTATAAAATGTGGATTAGAGGATAGAAGGGAAACATCTTGGGATTTCATAGCACTGTTTGCACTTCCAGAGCCTGTTTAGGTAGTTGAAAGCTTCATTTACTAGATTTGGGATAGGGGAAAACTCCTGAAGCAGGACATTGTCAGGTAAGGGTGCATTCTTATACGAGCTCTAATTATTGGTTCTTATTTTGGTTGAGTATTTCCTTTGGGTTTTTCTACATAGTCTTGAAAATTGGGTGGAATATTGGAACCTATTGGGAGCCATTGTGCATCTTAGGTGCTAATCAAAAAAGGAATTCCAACACACAATAACATTGTTGGTCGCTTTAATTGTTTTCACAATTCAAGCTCCACATAAATTGTCAACCCGAGGAAGTCTTTTTATTCCAAAGACAATCACGCACTGGATATGCTCAATTTCAAAAGCAAAAACAATGTTGTAGTAAAAATCCACACAATTACCAATCATACAAATCTAATTATTCACACTCTATTTAATCAAAGCTGAAGTCAATTATGTTATAGCAGAAGTAATTCCTAGGTTGCAGTTTAGAATCCAAATAAAGGGAAATCAATCTACAGGAAAGGAAACCGATCAACCATAACAGGAACAAGACCCTATTCCTTTAAATAGGAACTTTAGCACCTGCTGCCTGATACTAATCACTCTGTAGAAAAGATAACTCAAGAGACCAAGACCCTATTCCCATGAACAGGAACCTTCAGCACTTGTCTCCTGTTTCTAATCACACTGCAGGAAAAGGAAGGCAATTAGTGGGAGCAGGACCCTATTCCTTTGTACAGGAACCTTCAGCACCTGCTTCCCAGCATTATACATTCAAACATATAACAGAAATAGATTTCTCAACTTCTTAAGAATGAATGTACTGAACACATGCAGCGTTAAGGAAACAGAATATTCAATAAACTACAGAACTGTGTAACTGGTGTCTCAGCAACAGAATTAAAGTAAAGTGCAAACAGCATAAAGAAATTAAACAAACTACAGGGACAGAAGGGTGAATCTTGTGAGGAAGGCGGGCCCTTTCCCTCTCACAAGATTCCCCAGGGAAAGAATTAAATTGGAGCGCTCAAAAGGAAATTTTATTCATCTGTCAAAAGGAATGATACATTACAAATGGAGTCTAGCTCCAGTCTCTCAAATACAATGTTCTCCTATAGCTTTCAAACTCGAACTCCCTTCTAATGATGATGTCTCCTCTTTTTAAAGAGGAGACATCTCTTACAATTACATGAGAGTGAATCTGTGTTTATCCCAATTCTGTTCTTCTTTCTTAAAACAGGACTATTATGTTCTTCCATAAAAAGATATTGTTACAACAAATACAACAAGAATGCTATCTTCAGAATAATCTGTGTAACCACGTCTTCATGCTGTTTCCATTGTTCCACAAAATACTCTTCCAGAATCGCAAATTACGAGTGACGGAATTTGCATGCTTGCTGGCTGTTTCAACAACGAAGTCAACTGTTTCAGCAACAGAGTCGGCTATTTCAGCAACGAAGTTTGACTGTTTCAGCAACGGCCGATTGCTCCAGCACATCACATAGATTATCTGCGATATTTTAGACTTATGTTAGCAACATTCCACTTCGATTAAAGATAAAATATAAGAGTATTATGGAATTATATGCAAACAGATTAAACATATAATAAAGAAGAGGATTTTATATACCTTGGGATAAAGTAAATGAAAATGATAATGGAATCATTTTTTAAACATGGTTATAAAGGTAAGACGATAAAGTAAATGAAAATGATGATGGAATCCTTTTTAAACATGGTTATAAAGGTAAGGTGGTGTCAAAGTATATAGTAAAAATGACACATAGTGAGGTCCTAACATCCCCCCCAGCTGAAAGTGTTGCATGTCCTCATGCAACTCCTAGTATGAGTCAGAGTCTGAGTACTGACTCTGTGCATGCAAGTTGCTCAAGCAGTAGCTGGAGAAGGGGGCTTCTGTCGGAGCTCGGAATCCTCTATTGTTCTGCAATTTCTGCCATGCTACAGCTTCATCTCTGCCAGCCAATTGATAGTGACACTGATATTTCTCTGAAGGCATCCATAGAATTGGAAAATGAAAATGGTAACCAATCCAGTTTTCTCCACAATGTCGAATGCATCTGATGTAATTAGGTACCCTGGAAAGTGCAGCTTGAAGATTATCAGGGCTAAAAGGGTGATAGTCTTGTCTTTCTTTACATGACTGCTGCCAAAACATAGTGTTGGCCTTCAATGCAGCAGCCTCCTTTACTCTGATTTGCTGTTGACACTTCAAAAGTGTTGAAGCTTGTAGTTGTTGCATGTACCTATGCATTCCTGGCTTCTGTAAGAATTGGTGATATTGTGCTATAAACATGGCTGGACTTAAAGGTTCCGGTCTAATCCAAAGGAGCCTATTCTCCTCATTATGACTACTTGCAATAAACACAGTTTGCCAGGTGAGCTGATTGGCCAAAAATGAAACAAATGCCCTTATTTGTATATCACCTGCAATTGGAATGAGATTGACTCTTCTATTCTCAGGAATGGCCTCGTTATGGAGATAAAGTTCACACAACAAATGTTGGTCACTTTCAGGGGCCTCAGCAAAAGTCTCAACAAATTGTTCTGAAGTAAGCAATTCATGAGGTCTGCCATCCTTTATTGCCTTCAATTGAAAATAAACTAAACGTTCAGAAAGGAAGAGAGAGTAATTTACAGAGGGTTTGCGGGTAGCCATCAACTTCTGCACTAATGAAAACATCAAAACCATCTTTTCCTTTGATTCCTTGACTTCCTTTTTGGAATCCCTGAGCTGTTGCAATGTCTGTTCCCAACTATCCCAGTTGGCATACATCTGATTCTGCCATGCTAACTTATGCTGCTGTAATATTGTAGCTTGTTCTTCAGCATATTGTTTCTTCCATTTGTTCATAAGTTCTAATTGGTTCCATGGCAGGGTCTGTGTCCCGGCATTAGAAGTACTGGGTTGGGACATTGTTTGAGTGTCCGAGCTGACTAGCTCAGGGCAAGATATCTGTGCTTGTGGTACTGTCTGAGTGGCTGAGCTGACTAGCTCAGGGCAAGATATCTGTGACTGTGGTACTGTCTGAGTGGCTGAGCTAACTAGCACGGGGTGAGATATCTGTGGTTTGGTTTCTTTTTCTAAATTTATTGAGAACCCTACTGGTTCTTGTGGAGCAGTAGGGCATTCTTCTTTAATTGCAGCTGATGTAGATGCCTCAGATACCTGAATTTTGACTACTTTGTAGCCTGCCTGCTGGTAAATATTACCACACTCATGGCACATGTATTCTCTGCATGGCTCCCTATTTTGTGCTGATGCTGTGTGTGCTAGCATATAGAGATTCAATTCTCTATCAAAGGCTTCTCGTGCCATGATTAATTCATTCTTATAGGCTTCTAGCTCAGACTTCAAAAACTCATTTTCCTCCAATAAGGATGCCATAGTGTGTGAACCCTGTGTGCTGGTTGATTCTGCTGGGGTTGCCTACTGATCCACAGCTGTAGCTGGTTCTTGTGGAGCAGCTACAGCTGGTTTCCCTGTATTATCATGCTTGGTGTATGATTTTTGTACCACAGTGGCTGGTTCTTGTGTTTCAGCCTCTGGGTAAGTGACTGGTTCTTGTGTGACAGTCACTGTTTGAGCCATAAACGATGTCGTATTATCCTGGGGCACTGGTTCTTGTGTGGCAGTGCTACCGGACGAGACGGGTTGGGGGATTTGAAATGGGGGTGAAGATTGAAGTTTTAACAGAATAGTGGCGGGGTCAGGGGAAATGGGAGTAACTCCTGTTTCAACAGTCATCTTCATTTTCCTTTTTGGTAGGAAAGCAGAGAAGTCACTGTCTTTCCTTTTCTTTGCAGGGGAAGATTCTTTTCTGGGGGAAGGGCTTTCGGAAGAAGTGAAAATTTGGAATTTGGCCCTTGTTCTTCGTTTTGAGACAGAGACTGTTGGGGTTCTTTTCTTCCTTTTATGAGGAGGCGGGGATGGGGATGTTAGAGAGTCATCGCTAGGGATAGAAATAGTGGGAATGGTTGACTCTACTAAGTGGGACGAACTTGGGGTTGGGTCAACTGGCTCTGAGGATGGAATTACTGGGGAGTCTGGGATATCGTCCAGTTGTCCTTCATAAGGAATCTCAGGAGTTTCTTGGGAACTTTCGGCTTGTTGGGGGATTTGGGCTTCCTGAGGAATTTTAGCCTGTTGGGGAATAAGGAGTGGAATATTCAGAGGGGGGTTTTGCTGAGAAAAACCCCTCTGAATTAACAATTGGCATAAACGATGATGGGTGAGGGATAACAATGGGAATTTAGCCCGTCTGCAATAATAGGACATTTTTTTGATACAACCAAGCAGATAATAGGGAATATTAACTAATCGACCATTCCTTAAGTGATTCATCAAAACGAAATCGTGTTGGTAGACTACCTGGTAACGCCCTTCGTATGTCAAGTAGTGCTTGATGAATTCTGCTACTATTGGCCATGGTCGAGGAAGTGAATGCAGACTTACACCGCGGCCTTTAAGTTCAACTGGTTCATCTGGATGAAGAAAATCTTGCTGTGCATTTAAAATCACTTGCTTCCTATTGAACCAGTGAGTCCCAATAGCCGACAAACCTGAAAGTTGAACTATGTCCTCCTCTGTAACTGAAATGCGGACCCCTTGAACCACTGAGAAATTCCCCTGAAGGTTCTGTGCGAACTCTAAAACTTGTTCCTGATCA
The DNA here is from genome assembly GCA_034641835.2 of Pinus albicaulis. Classification (NCBI taxonomy): domain Eukaryota; kingdom Viridiplantae; phylum Streptophyta; class Pinopsida; order Pinales; family Pinaceae; genus Pinus; species Pinus albicaulis. Next base: position 28,057,481 of record CM076584.1, on the reverse strand, counting down.
AATTCTCCCAACCTTTCAAAATATGTTGTCCATCCTGCTTGTTGGAAAATTTGATAGGCTTCCGGGACCATTTGAAGAAGATTTATCGAACCAGGCTCGTGTCTGATAGCCGACCCTCCCATGGCTACTAGCTTGAGTTACATGCAGAGGCACAGAAGACAGAAACACAGGCTTTGGTCACGCTAATTGTTGCAACAGAGGATGCGGAGTCTCAATGACGACGGAAGTGGATATGAAAAAGGACGGAGGATTGGTTAATGTGAAATGATTATTCAGTTTTCAAAATTCCCCCCCCCCCCTACGTATGGTACAATGATGATTGGGCGTGTGGAGATTGCAACCATTATGAGCGAGATCCTCTCTTTAATATAATTTAACTGCATTACATTAAAACCACATACCTTACATTTTTACCTTTGGTTTAATAATTCGAAGTGTAGAGTGCTTCAGAATGGCTTAATATACATGGAAGAATCTGTAGATTTCTCTGAAATTTAGAACAGGAGTGTAACAGGATTTGCTCAGTACTGAATAATTTTCACCCAAAGGATCTGAAGCGTAAAAGTGGAGAACTAAAAAGCTTGTATAGCAGCGGAAAGAAATGATGTTTTAATGATGATAGGTTGCTGAAACTGGTGTTTCAGCAACGGAAAAATGAACGACATGTTGTTGAAACTGGTGTTTCAGCAACGGGAAAAATCAGGAAAATGGGATAAATGACTTGGGTTTGAAACAAGTGGGGGAAGTATTTGATAAGGGATAATTTCAGCAGTAAGGGATGGGAAATACTAGCTGAAGGAATGGTAGAAGTGGGAAAAATGGGAAAAAGGGAAATAATGTAGAAATGGGGATGAAGGGATATTGCTAGGAAATGGGGTAAAATGAAGGGAACAAGCTTCTGTGATTGAAGTTTCAGATCTTCTTATGATGAATTTTTCCTCCTTAATGAGCTTTTCCAGAATCTGCAAAATTCAATTGTAATATGCCAACCCTTGACAGGGATTATTAGTTCTAAATCTAATCTAATACTAAAAATACAGTGCAAAAAATTAAATGCTGTGAGGAGCAGAAGACTCCCCTAGAAAAAGATAATGAATATCAGTCATGCAAGCAGTCTTGAAATCCTCTTTAGAAACAGGGCGCTGATATAGACGGAGCCTATGACCATTGACTAGTAAAGGTGTTTTAGAATCATCAATTGTTAAAATTCTTACCGTTCCATTTGGAAAAACAGCATCTACCTCATATGGTCCAAGCCAGTGTGTACGTAGCTTGCCCTGAAAATTTTCAAACCGAGAGTCATACAACAAGGCCCAATTACCTTTTTGGAACTGCTTGTGTTTGATCATTTTGTCATGCCACTTCATCCTTTGTTGTTGTATCATGGTTGTTTGATGAATGGCATCTAATCTCTTTTCATCCAACTCAAGAAGCTGCTGCAACCTAGCTGTCTGCACATCAGTCAAATCAAGATTAACAACTAAAGCAGTTCTTAGAGTTTTGATTTCAAATTCCACAGGAAAAACAACATTTTTACCATAGACCAATTCATAGGGAGAGAAACCTGTAGTGTTTCTCCAAGTAATTCTATAAGCCCATAATGCTTCAGGCAGCCTTTGAGACCAATCCTTCCGGTTGTCCTTCACTGTTTTAGTTAGAATGGCTTCTAATACTTTATTTGTGCTTTCTACCTGCCCATTGGCCTGGGGGTGGTATGGTGTAGTCATTCTATGATGAATATGATATTTCTGAAGGGTAGACTTAAAACCATGAGAATTGAATGGAGATCCTCCATCTGTGACTAGCTCTCTAGGAATTCCAAATCTAGTGAAGATTTCTTCAAATAAGAAAGCTAGGACAGCCTCTTCATTGGCTCTAATAAGTGCTTTGGCCTCCACCCATTTAGTCATATAGTCTGTACAGACTAATATATAAGTTCTTTGATTGGATGGAGGATTAATAAGTCCTATGAAATCCAAGGCCCATCTTTCAAATGGTTCAGAAACTACCCGGGGGTTTAATGGCATTTGATCTCTATGATTGGGTTGACCCATTCTCTGGCAGTTGTCACAAGCCCTTACATATTTCTTTGCATCCTTAAATAATGAGGGCCAATAGTAACCCATCCTCAGAATTTTGTGTGTTGTTCTCTTATCAGCGAAATGCCCTCCACAAGGGCCATCATGACAAGCTTTCAATATGTCATACACTTCATCTTCCCTAATGCATCTTCGGATTTCCTGATCAAGCCCTGTGTAGAAAAGACACCCACTTATCCAGCTATACCTGGCACTTTGTTGAACAATTCTTCTCTTTTCTCTGTATGATAGGTGTGATGGTAATTTTCCTGCAACCAAATAATTAGCAATATCTGCATACCATGGAGAGTGAGCAGAAACTGCAAACAAATACTCATCAGGAAAAGAATCATCTACTGGAATATCATTGTCAGTTTTTAACCGTGAAAGGAAATCAGCCACCACATTTTCTTTACCAGGCCGATCTACAATTGTGATATCAAATTCCTACAATAATAATAGCCATCTGGTAACTCTAGCATTTGTGACAGATTTGTTCATTAAATACTTAATAGCTGAATGATCAGTGTGCACAAAAGTAGAATAACCAGTGATATAGTGTCGAAATTTATTAATGGCATAGATTACTGCAAGAAACTCCTTCTCGGTAACTGTATAATTAAGCTCAACAGGGGTCATATTCTTACTAATAAAGTAGATAGCATAAGGAAGATGATTTTCCTCTTGTCCCAAGACAGCTCCAATTGCAGTGTCTGAAGCATCAGAAGATATATGAAAAGGGAGGGCCCAATCAGGCCCCCTCAAAATAGGAGCAGTAGATAACTGATGCTTGAGTTCTTCAAAAGCTTTCTGACAAGAGTTAGTCCACCTAAATTCAGCATTTTTCATAAGCAACACAAATAATGGATAAGCTATCTTAGAAAAATCTTTAATAAATCTTCTGTAGTATCCAGCATGTCCTAGAAAACTTCTCACATCAGTTTGTGTTTTAGGAACAGAAAGATTCTGAATGACCAATATTTTAGATGGATCTACCCGAATACCTTGAGATGAAATAAAATGTCCAAGCACTACTCCTTCACTCATCATCATATGACATTTTTCAGTACTTAGGGAGAGGTGAGCTTGTATACATCGTTTAAGTACCTTCTCAAGATTTTGTAATGCATCTTCGAAAGACACACCATAAGGAGTAAAATCATCCATAAATATTTCCATAGAGTCATTCAGCATATCAGAAAAAATTCCTATAACAGCCCTCTGAAAAGTTGCTGGTGCATTACATAGCCCAAATGGAAGAACTCTATAAGAAAAAGTTCCCCAAGGGCTAGTGAAAGTGGTCTTGTCTTGGTCTTGGGGTGCAATTCTAATCTGATTATACCCACTGAATCCATCTAGGAAAGAAAAGAATTTCTTCCCTGCCAGACTATCCAACACCTGATCAATGAAGGGTAAAGGAAAGTGATCCTTTTGAGTAGCTTTGTTCAAGGCTCTGTAGTCGACACATACTCTCCATTTCCCGTTTTTCTTAGGGACAATTACTAATGGGGAAACCCATTCACTGTCAGATATAGGGTATATAAATCCTGCATTAAGCAATTTCTGAAGTTCTTCTTTAACAATTTCTCGTAAATTAGGGTTCATTCGTCTTTGGGGTTGACAAACTGGTCGGCATCCCTCTTTAATGTAAATTCGGTGAGTACATAGTTCAGAAGAGATCCCTTTCATATCTGTGTAATCCCATGCAAATGCTTCCTTATATTCATGCAATAACTTCATTAACTGCTGTGTTTCAGCAACTGTTAGATCATGATTTATGTTTAATGTCTTGCCAGGTTCAATTTCAAATGTTATGCTTTTAGATGAGATGGTGGTTAATGTCTGAGATGAGTCTTCAGATTCAATCTTTTCTTGGGTATCTGTTTCAAAAATTGCAGTCAATTGATTGTGTGTTTCAGCAATTATAGAAGAAGGTTCACAAATAAAATTATTAATTATTTCATCCTCTGTATTGTCTTTAAGAGTTAAAGCTTGTCCAATAGTTAGAATAGGCTGAACAACATTATCATCATAATCCATCCACATAGAATCTTCATTATTAATTATGGGTGTAGCATGAGGATAAAGAGTAAGCTGCTTGGTTTCATAACCATTAGAAATTGTCATTGAACCAGATCTGCAACTGATAAAGGCATCAGCTGTGGCCAGCCATGGCCTCCCCAGAATTAAAGGATGTCCCCCCAGCTTTGTTTTAGTCTGCAATACAACAAAATTAGCTGGGTAATTCCAGGATTCAACTGAGATAAGTAGATCTTCAACAACTCCTTCAGGTTTAATTGTAGAACGGTCAGCCAACTCTAGAATGGTAGGTGTATCTCTAATTGTGTTATTCAGCTGTAACAATTGTGAAGTTTCAAGAGTCATTATGTTTATTGCAGCACCTAAATCTACCAGAACTTGAGGAATCATTGTTTTACCAATCTGAACTGTTACGGTAGGATGGCCGGGATCACCATATTTCACAGGAGGGGTTTTTCCGGACATTAATGCAAATAAGTCACCCATCACATGTAATGTAAGGGGATCTTTAGTTTTCCTACCAGGTTTCTTAACACAAATATCCCTTATTGTTCTCGCATAAATTGGTACATCTCTTAATGCTTGTAAAAGTGGAATTTTAACATACAAATTTTTCAATTCCCCTAAAATATTAAAGCAGGTGTTTCAGGCGTTCTGGTAAAAACCAAACGCTCTTAATGTGTTTGTTATTTTCAACATTTGTATAGTATGTTGTGGCTGTGTTTTCTATGTGTCGTTTCTCCTCTTTATCGAATCAAGAAGTTTTATGTCATCACATAGGCCTCTGGCTTGCTTCGCATCCAAATGAATGCTGGCTCGGGCTAGCATTCAGAGCCGACTGAAGACACAATGACACAGCACAACCCTGCATTGGGGCTGAGATGAAGAAATGTAGCCGGGGTCTCATTTGGTTATTAAGTGAGCATTCATGGAAGAGGAAGAAGAAGAATGAGGCAATGATATTCAGTGGTATTGTTGGCCTTCCTTCCAACTGAATTCAAGGGTTAAAAAGCAGATACACTGTGGGAGGCCATGAATCACTGAAGACCCAACAAAGGAGATATCATCACGTGTGGTAAATCATCATTTAAAGGTGGAGACGTATTTGGATTAAAGGGATAGAACAAACGACGAAAGAATAATGTCCAACTTATTTTGAAACAATGAGCATACCTTGTCCTTTTGGTTTCCATTGTCTTCTTTGAGTTAGCAAGTAAACTGCTTTAGCTTCTTCTTCCGTTGGCTGTAATGCTACCTTTATTCCTGGTAGAGATGGACATTGCTGTGTTTCATGATCTTTCTCACAAAGGGTGCAGATTGGTATTTTGTCCAATGGGCACTCCCTTAGTGGATGTTTGTCTTTGCACTTCGGGCAAAAGACAGCCAGAGTTGCTTCTGCTTCAGCCTGCTTCTTCTTAACCTGCAAAGTGTCAATTTGTGAAGCAAAAGAACTTAACATTTCAGTTTTAAATTCTTCAAGTAAATTACCTATTTCAGCTCTTGTTGCTCCCCCACTGGCTGATTTGTGCACTCTTGAATAGGTGGGATCTCTATTACTTACTCTGTTCCTTGCAGCTCCCCTTGAACACCTCTTAGAAAGTTCAACAATCTCATCATATGATTCCTTAGATATATCTCCTTTGCCAAGCATGTTTAACATATCTAAACAATCATCCCTTAAACCTCTAAGTAATATTGTTTTGCGAATTTCCTTACTTATATTCGGATGATCAGATCTCTATATATTGTACTGCAGCCTTTCTACATAGTCCTCTAGATTCTCATCCGGCTTTTGTGCCATATTGAATAGTTCATCCTTCTTTTCTCTCGTCCGGCAGTAGTCTTGATATTTAAGCAGAAATTTCTATTTCATCTGCTCCCAAGTTGTGATTACCTGACTTCCAAGGCTCATGAACCATCTCAAAGCATTTCCTTTTAAGGTTGCTGGAAACAGTTTCAACTTTTGAGCATTAGTAACATAATCATAACTTCTGCATAATATATCAAATTCAAAAAGAAATTGATCTGGATCTTCAGAGGATAAACCATGAAAGTTAGGTAAAGCTGACAATTGAATGTTTTTCATAAGAGTCGTTCCTACAGGGAGATCACTGATAGGAAATCCCAAGGTAGAGAGAGAATTTTCATCCTTTCCTTCTCCTTCAGGATCTACACGTCCTCCACCAAAGAAATCTTCATTGTTTCCTTCCATTTTCTGTTCTCCTACTGCACTTGCTCGATCGTCAAGATCTTCTACTGGCTCTTCAATGTTTTCCACTGGTCGTCCAACACTCTCTATTATTTCCTCAATGTGCTCTGCCGATTTACTAACACTTTCTTCTGACTCTCCAGCACTGACTGCTGGTTCTTCAATCACTGGTTCTTCTATATTTTCAGGACCCACAACTTCCTCTGTTTTTTAATCTGATTGAGGGGAGTGCTGAAGTTTTGATCTTCGAGAACTTAATCTCTGTGATGATTCAGCCTTTGATACAATCTCGTCAATAAAAGTCTTTCTTCCTCCCCTTCCTTTGCCTTTGCCACCTGTGGGGTTATTTTTCTTCTGGTTTCCGCGTCCTCTCATACAATCTGCACATTTAAAAAGAAAACATTAATGCTTTTGAAATCTATAATTGCCTTCCCCGGCAACGGCGCCAAAATGTTGGTCGCTTTAATTGTTTTCACAATTCAAGCTCCACATAAATTGTCAACCCGAGGAAGTCTGTTTATTCCAAAGACAATCACGCACTAGATATGCTCAATTTCAAAAGCAAAAACAATGTTGTAGTAGAAAGCTGTCAATAATTTCAGAATCACAATATACTATTCACACTCTCGTTTAATCAAAGCCGGTTACTTATGTTATAGCGTATAATTCCTATATTGGCAACAGAATCCAAACAGCAAATAAATCTCAGGAATGGAAACCATCAACCATAACAGAACAGACCTCATCTCCAATAGAACTTAAATACTCACGTCACACTAATCAATTAAGAGAAAAGATAACTCACACCAAGACCCGTCCTAATGTCCAGAACCTTCAAAGACTTGTCCCTGTTTAATCACACCGGCAGGGAGGTAGGCAACAAGTGTAGTGGACCCTATTCCTTTGTACAGGAACCTTCAGCACCTGCTTCCCAGCATCATACATTCAAACAATTAACAGAAATGGATCTCTCAACTCCTTAAGAATGAATGTACTAAACACATGCAGCGTTAAGGAAACATAGTACTTAATGAACTACAGAACTGTGTAACTGGTGTTCAGCAAACAGAATTAAAGTAAAGTGCAAATAGAATAAAGAAATTAAACAAACTATAGAGACAGTCAGGTGAATCTTGTGAGGAAGGCAGGCCCTTTCCCTCTCACAAGATTCCCCAGGGAGAGAATTAAATTGGAGCGCTCAAAAGGAAATTTTATTCATCTGTCAAAAGAAATGATAAATTACAAATGGAGTCTAGCTCCAGTCTCTCAAATACAATGTTCTCCTGTAGCTTTCAAACTCGAACTCCTTTCTAATGATGATGTCTCCTCTTTTTAAAGAGGAGACATCTCTTACAATTACATGAGAGCAAATCTGTGTTTATCCCAATTCTGTTTTTCTTTCTTAAAACAGGACTATTCTGTTCTTCCATAAAAAGATATTGTTACAACAGATACAAAAAGAATGCTATCTTCAGAATAATCTGTGTAACAACGTCTTCATGTTGTTGCCATTGTTCCACACAATTCTCTTCCAGAATCGCAAATTACGAACGGTGGCGGAATTTGCGTGTCAGCTGGTTGTTTCAGCAACGGAGTCGACTGTTTCAGCAACGAAGCTCTGACTGCTTTCAAAGACCGACCATTTGTTCCATGACATCATATAACTTATCTCGTATCTTTAGAATTATGTTAGAAATAATCCACTTCGATTAATGATAAAATATAAGAGTAATATGGAATATATGTAAAAATGATTAAACATATAATAAAGAAGAGGATTTTATATACCTTGGGATAAAGTAAATGAAAATGATGATATAATCCTTTTTAAGCATGGTTAGTAAAGGTAAGAGGTGTCAAAATATATAGTAAAAATGATACATAGTGAGGTCCTAACAAACATGAGGTGGAGTAAAAATGTTGATGGAAAACAAAATTTCCACAAGAAAATTTCCAATTGTAGTAGTTCCAAGATTCAAATACATTTTTAAGTTCCCCTAGCACCAAGTCCACAAATATAATGTTTAATTAAAAACAAAAGTGGTTACAATACCATTGAGAGGATTTATTATATCGTAATAGCAGGCTCATATGATATACATTGATAGGAGGATTTGTTAGCGATTTTGAATATTTTTCTTATTTAGTTATGCTAGGAATATTTTCTAATGAGGAAGTTTTATGGGTTGTTTGTTTATATAATTTTTGTGAATCATATGAATATTGTTAAAGTTTATTAGGAATTTTTTTTTTTCTAGGTGTCTTATATTGGAGGCATTCTCAAGATGTCACATTTTAAGAAGCATTTAAAAAAAAAAAAAAAAACATGCTTGTCTACCAAATGTGATGAATTTTCTAGTGTTATTCATTATAAGTAAAATTATGGAATAACATGTGGGACAGTGCAATTGAAGGAATATGTTATTACACAACTATTTAACGCTAGCAAGTTCCAATCGATTACCCCTAATCCATAGGTTGTTATCTTAAGAATAGGAAATTATCTTAGCCAATTACTTATTACATTAATAAAAATTTATTACTAGTTAGCCCATATTTCCCTATGTGCCATTTTTTTTTGTTGATGTAGTTCTTTTGGATATGACGTAAATAAGGCATGCTTATACATATGTATTTTCAAGCATGGGGTGGTTGTGGAGACATGAAACTATTATACAAGTGTATAGAAATTTTCTTTGGAAAACAAAAAATTGATAAATGTAATATTCTACCCATAAAAAACATCCATTATACTAAAATTACGTTCCTTCATGTCTTCCTCTCTACCCTAGATGCTCTTGGTAATTAAATATTCTATTTGACATAATCAAACCATCATTAGCATCAATAAAGTTCCTTGGAGACTTCCATCTCACACAAATCCATTTGAAGTACGATGTTGGTTCCTTTCTATCTACCATTCAACCCTTGTTTCACTTCACAATCATCCTAAATTTTAACTCAAGACACACACAAGATGATTATTATCATAAACAATTCTTACATTTCTTATTCTCTCAAATTATTGCCCATCCAAATTACTCAACTTTAGCTTCAATGTAGGTGCCCTTGAACACTACCCCCCCACCCTAGACATCATATCTCAAGCTCATTCCTTAGATCCATTAACCCACTCCTATATTAGATTCATGATCATGGTTACTGGGAAATCCACTCTTCATCCAAACATGTATGCTCCATAGAGAAACAAGGACACTAGATATTTGGAATATCCTAATACCATAACCTATAATATAACCTCCCTTCTAAAAATGGATGCATATTAATATTGAAAAAAAGAATAATGGAAAAGGAGGGATGCAAATAATGCAATCTAACCACAAATTTTGCAATATTTTGATCCATCATCTCTCCACAATAGTAGACACCCATCCAAAATTAAGAATATGCTTTATCTTATTTTGTTGAAGAAGAAGAAGGTAAAGAATCATACTAGAACAAATAGTACTTAAAGATCCATTGTCAATCATAGAAGTGGATAAGCATATTTATATTCGTTTTTGATATGTCATCCTATAAAATAAGAATGTTAATCTCCATCCTAGTATGCTAGTCCATAGTAGATAGGGAAAATTCGTTAGTAGTGGATTAACTATCTTTCCAAGATAGAGAATTAACATCTCACAAATACATCCAATAAAAAAACCTTTTGTTACTCAAATATCATCCATCGATATGGGAAATATTTGTAAACAAAATTTTCCCTACTTTACAACTCAACATTAGTCTCCTAAAGTAAAGTAAACCCTTACTAGCCTAGTAATGGACATTTGCTAGCATAGGAAGTGAGTTAGTTCCTCTCTTCCTTATATACACCTAATTATAAAATATAGTAAGATCTAGAACCTCCCTGCGCATGATTATTTCAAAAAATCTAGAAGATCCACTTATTCTATCAATATGTTGCATCATGGGGGGATAATGGATCAACAATATCTATAGAGGATAGAATTGCTCATGATAGTCAACTAACCATTTTGGTAGATACCATCCTACTTTAGTAGCCACATGAAACAACCCTATACATCCCTCATGGTTGGGCATAATGTAAATTTTCCAAGGTCTCTTGGAGAGTTCCTATGCCACGACATACTTGGCCCACACATAGAGAAAAAAAAAAATTCATCAACCAACCTTCTTGGGAAACAAGAAAAATACATAAATGTGTATTTTAAAGAATCTTACTTGATACAATCATATTTGTAGTCAATGGAAGGCATTTGTGTAGTTGTACTACCATAAAATTCTTTTACACTATACATGATCTAAACATGAAGCTTTCATATTCACAATCTTCAAAACAAAATCCAAACAAAAATCATATCTATAATAAGAATCCAAACAATCTAAACATATTATTTGTAGAAAATCTATTTTTAATAAAAAAACTTACTACCTAGATTGCAGTGCACATTCATAGCTTTTCAAATAAAAATCACATGATACCTTGCCATTCCCCAATGATAACCTCAAATATCACATTGTCCATGATAAATTACATAATGAATGAGATCCAACCAACTACAAAACTTCATGTCCACTTCCCTATCCACAATACCATAGCCATAATTTTATAAACAACACACAATAAATTTAACGTTGCCATTCCCGAGTGATAACCTCAAAAACAATTCTTGTTTGCAGAATTCTATCAAAACAAGAAGTCAAAGACCTTTCAAGCTACGTGAATAAAGTAATTTGCAATTTATGTTGTATAGCCTAATCTATTTATTTCATTCAAGAACACAAAATACCTTCTGCTGGCTATCTACAATCACAGATCAGGTAGTGTTTGCCCGGTGGGCTCAGGGAATGAAGGACGAGGGTACGATGTATTGCCGCTGCCTTCTTCCCCATTGCCAGAGATGGGCCGAACTCTGTGTAAAGATGGATCAGCGCATGACCCAACAACAATAGTAACGGGGCCAGCTGCTCGAAGAATCCCTTCAACCATTCCTGAGATCACCTTTCCTTCAGAGTCAGCAACAGATATAGAGAGAGAGTTGTAATGTGGGAGATATAACCCAGACAGTGAAAGTATGTTGTATATGCCACGGAAGGATCTCACAGAACCGGCCATAGACATGGTCACATCAACCACATTCCCTAGAGCGCTCATGACATAGAGGCCCCCAATCTGAAGCCTTTGGTAAAATCGACCTAGGCACTTCACTATATCAGCGCCGTGTTGGATTTGCACAACATGAGGCATCATTGCGTCATCGCTCTCTTTGTAAAGTACAGGAGTCTCTTTCTGTTTGTTTCTGGACCCAATTGGACGACCCCTTCTCGCTGACTGCGGCGTGTTATTATTATTCTCTTCACCATCTTTATTCTCTTCATTGACTGCTGGAGAATCGTTGTGCTGTTGGAATGAATCCAGCGACCCAAACACACCTTCATTGTGGGGCATATTAGCTGAATATAACTGCGACTCCATCGCGCGCAACAGATTCGGCAGGGCAAAAAAGATAATGAAGAAATAACCAATGGGTATCCACAAGAAGATTACTGCAGAGCTGAAAAAAATCGAAGATACTATGCTAGTTAAAGTATATAACAAACACACTCATCATAAGAAAAGCTCTAAGAAAATACAATTGCCCTTTGCCTGTTGTGTGTTGGCCCCAAGCAAGTTAACCCTTATTCCTGTAAATTGAAAAGTGGAGTTCTTCGCAAAAGAAGTTTCACAAACCACCATAAAATCAGTAGAAACGGTTGAAGAAATGTATACCTTCGATAGGTGCAGATGATTCGTTACGCGAAGAAAGACCGGACAGTGCTTTTTGGCGAAACCCTTTTTCTATGCATGACTGTTCCTTTCTCCTTTTCTCCTTTTATAGGTCACACCCATTGCAGACTAATGAGTCAATTAAGGCAAAATATTCAAGAAGACGTTTCCACCCATCTATCAATCAAAATTTACAACAGAACTCCATCCAACGCTTGAAAAATAATCAACAGTAATCTAACTCCACTCCGCGTTTAAAAAAAATATGTATACATAAATGGGTCAGTACTCCACCCTATCTTTAGAAATTAATGAATAAAAGTTATTTTTTAAATGGTTATACTGATTTTAAAATAATAAATAAATGTGAGTTTTAAATGATTATATTTGGTTAATTTTCATTTAATATATTTTTAGGTAATTTATGTGGCACATATTAATTGGTTTGTGTGGGATTTTGTCCCCACCAAGTCAAACGTTCAAATATTATATGGCGTTAAAGATGGGAGACACTTTTGGGGAAAATAAAAATCAAGCTGTTCACACAATCATAGCGATAACTTAATGTAAAGTAAAGATCTAAAGTAAACATTTTAATTTGATCAAAATAAAATAAAAATAAAAATGACCCATGGTATTCATGTGGAATATAATCTATTTAAAGGGGGAAATTAAACCAACCTAGATCCATATTAACTGGGGTTTTACCAACAGCTAAGAGGGATCAAATCTTTTGAAATGCAAACCTCTTTTAGAGTGAAAATATATTTGATCTCTCTCGTCACTTGGTAGATTTGGATTTAAGATGAATCTAGAGAGGTGTAACAAATGTTGACTAAGTTCCTATGTATTGAAGTGTAAAAAAACAGTTTACATATGAATGTTATCTTTTCATTGTGATTATTTATGGGGTGATATTCACAAAGATGTTCCAAATCAAATTCTAGTTAAATATTATAAAAATTTTTTTTACATATGAATGCTATCTTTTCATTGTGATTATTTATGAGGTGATATTCACAAAGATGTTCCAAATCTAATTCTAGTTAAATATGATGATATATATTTTGTTTCCCCATTGTATGCTCACATCATGGATGTGGTAGACTAGAATTAGGGTATAACAAATTCTCATTGATACTCTGCATGTTTTTTCTATAATATTTCCTTACAACTTATGGTATGAACTATATTATGTATGGTTTACCCACCTACCTTCACTAGATATGCCAAAGGACCAAACCTTGAAGGCCAGAAAGATGCTCCCAAACTGGGGTTTTTGTCCACTCTATGAGGAATTCCCCTAACGGCCTAGCCAACCACGTCCTTACACATGCCTGCTCAAACAAGATCATTCTCCTCACTGCCTGCGAAAAAACACAATCCACGAACATGTGTGTCACTGACTCTTAGTTATCACAAAGAGTGGGCATCTTATAGGCCCTTCCCATTCTCTCCTTTGAAGATTATCTTGTGTTAGGATCCTATTATTTCACACCAATCATAGAAAGATTTGTATCTTTAAAGGACAATTCCACTTCTAAACAACTTTATACCTCTAGAAAGGTTATGAATCTACTTCTTGTGTCACGATCACTTCATAAGCTAGCTTTTTCGTCACCACCCCACATGTTAGACATAAATTTTGTGATAATGGAGAGGGATCAGGAGTAGGGTTAGGGCTCATGTGAGAAGTCTCATCTAAGGTTGTAATTTCAAATAATTCCACCTCATGTTCAAAAATCACTAAAAATTTAGAATTTAATTTTAGAATAACTACTTATTCAAATTTTTAAATCTAGATTTAGATAATGAGCTTGGTAAAAATCACAATACATTGTTGGATTCTTTGGCATGTGGACATAGATGTCTTAAGGAATCTATGAGGGAATTCCTAAAAGTGTTAGATACAACCTTTGTATCTTCCTCTAAAGGGATGTCTCTAGGTTGAACCATTTGTGAACATAGTGTGCTGGAAAAGACAAAACCCTCTTGAAATTGAGGTTCTAAGCTCAGAGGGTGACCTCCACAATATTGGAAGTTGTTTAATGTGAAATTATTTGGTGGATATTAGAGATTGGGATAGAAGAAGCATTAGTAACCATATGTCTAAGGTTTACACCTAAATTGGTTATGGGTGGAATATTTTCCCAAAAGCTAGCTTAAAAGAAAAACCCTAAGAATATTTTCATCTTAAGGTTGCAAATAATATTGGTTAGGAGGCCGGTTTCAAAAAACTAATGTTAGAAAGGATATTAGTCAAACTCATAAGATATAATTATAACTAATAAGAATTATGACCTGTAAAACTAAACAATAAAGCATGAAGAAGGGAGCACACAACATTACATCAATATTACTTAAAAATACGAGAGAAAGAGGAATCAGAAACAAGAGTATCAAACAAAAATGGCTTAATCCTTTTCATCTTACTGAATTGATTTATATAGTTTTACAATGAACCTATATCATGGTCCACTTAATGTAATGATGAAGAGAAATAATTAAAAAATAAATTGCATGCATCTTAAATTCTACTATAATTAACAACATGCTAACACAAATATCTTTCTTGGACACAATGGGAGCATTCTCTAAAGAGATAGCTAATAGTATGGGTTTTTCATTACTTTTTAGTATTAAGTATCATTCTATTTATGTAATTTAATTCTTGAATGTTGATGAAAACATTCTCATTAATGGTCTCCTTTGTGATGTTGTTAATGAAAATAGGCATTTTTATTGTTTTCCCTTTTTTGATAATGTGGAAAGAGTAATTATCTTGATATCTTCAACAAGAAGTTTTCTTCAATGTGATTTTACTCCAAATTTTCTAATGAAACTTTCTTAGACATGCCTAACTTGAATATAGTTTTAAATGATAATATAAAGCTTTAAATAGAATCACACATTAAATCACATCTCACTAAATGTAAAAGAAAAAACTAATGTCATTTCCATTACAATGTAAACTCAGCATATTTCAATTTCCAAAGAGAATAACTTTCCCACAACCCAATGGAGAATTTAACTTAATAAAGTATCATATTCTTTTGAAAATTAAACCTTATTCTATTTTTCGAAGCATTGAGATCAAACATGAGGTGAAGAAAATGTTGATGGAAAAAAAAGAAAGTTTCCACAATAAAATTTCCAATTGTAGAATTTCCTAATTGTATACTTTTCATGATGAAGGCTTAGATTTTTCCAAGATTCAATTACATTTTTAAGTTCCCATGGCACCAAGTCCACAAATATAATGTTTAATTAAAAACAAAAGTGGTTACAATATCATTGAGAGGATTTATTATATCGTAATAGCAGGCTCATATGATATACATTGATAGGAGGATTTGTTAGCTATTTTGAATATTTTTCTTATTTAGTTATGCTAGGAATATTTTCTAATGAGGAAGTTTTATGGGTTGTTTGTTTATATATTTTTTGTGAATCATATGAATATTTTTAAAGTTTATTAGGAATTTTTTTTTCTAGGTGTCTTATATGGAGGTATTCTCAAGATGTCACATTTTAAGAAGCATTTTTTTTTTTTGAAAAAAACATGCCTGTCTGTCTAATGTAATGAATTTTCTAGTGTTATTAATTATAAGTAAAATTATGGAATAACAAGTGGGATACTGCAATTGAAGGAATATATTATTACACAACTATTTAACTCTGGCAAATTCCAATCACTTTCTCTCTCTATGAAAAATGCTTACCCCTAATCCATAGGTTGTTATCTTAAGAATAGGAAATTATATTAGCCAATTACTTATTGCATTAATAAAATTTTATTATTAGTTAGCCCATATTTCTCTATGTGTGAATTTTTTGTTTGTTGATGTAATTCTTTTGGATATGCAATAAATAAGGCATGGTTATACATATGTATTTTCAAGCATTGGGTGGTTGTGGAGACATGAAACTATTATACCAGTGTATAGAAATTTTCTTTGGCACACAAAAAATTGATAAATGTAATATTATACACATAAAAAAACATCCATTATACTAGCATTACGTTCCTTCAAGTCTTCCTCTCTACCCTTGATGCTCTTGGTAATTAAATTTTCTATTTGGCATAATCAAACCATCATTGGAGTCAATAAAGATCCTTGGAGACTTCCATCCCACACAAATCCATTTGAAGTACGATGTTGGTTCCTTTCTATCTACCATTCAACCCTTGTTTCACTTCACAATCATCCTAAACTTTAACTCAAGACACACACAAGATGATTATTATCATAAAAAATTCTTACATTTCTTGTTCTCTAAAATTAGTGACCATCCAAATGACTCAACTTTAGATTCAATGCAGGTGCCCTTGAACACTACCCCCCCACCCTAGACATCATATCTCAAGCTCATTCCTTAGATCCATTAATCCACCCCTACCTTAGTTTCATGATCATGGTTACTTGGAAATCCATTCTTCATCCCAACATGTATGCTCCATAGAGAAACGAGGACACTAGATATTTGGAATATCCTAATACCATAACCTATAATATAACCTCCCTTTTAAAAATGGATGCATATTAATATTGAACAAAATAATAATGGAAAAGGAGGGATGCAAATAATGCAATCTAACCACAAATTTTGCAATATTTTGATCCACCATCTCTCCACAATAGTAGACACTATTGTGTAACCAGCTCCAAAAATAAAAGAAAAAAGATATCAACGCCTTAGAAATAAGCCACTTCGAGGGGGCAACCTCCAATACATTACATAAATGAACAATTCTTGGATGATACAATTTACAAAACCTCCTTTCTATATATAGGAGTCGATGGGGCCATAATGTAATCCTAGTGGGCCACAATGTAATCCTAGCCGACCTAACAATAATAATTTAAGGGCACAATAATAACAAAATGGGGGTTACAAGGGTACAATAATAACAATAAAAGGGTTACACTAACAACAATAAGGTACTATACTAGTAATATAGGGACCTAACATGCCCCTCTCCTTCAAAAAAGTGTTGTCCTCAACGCTTGAGTAGCTCTGGGTGCTTCTGTATAAAATTCTCATCCTCCCATGTAGAATCTTCGGTGGGTAAGTTCTTCCACTTGATGAGATACTCTGAAATTGATCGATTCCGTAGTTGTCGAGTTCTTGTTTCCATGACCGCTTCTGGTTCCAATATGATTTTTCCTTCCTCATCAGGTTCTGGCAATATTGTTTGAACTGGAAGATTTTCACCTATAACCTTCTTTAAGCATGAAACATGGAAAACTGGATGTACTCGCGAAGAAGCAGGAAGCTCCAATTTGTATGCCATAGTACCAATCTTTTCCAACACCTTGTAAGGACCATAGTACTTTGGCGATAATTTATTATCCTTCTTAGCTTGTTTGAGGGACATTTGTTTATATGGTTGTAGCCGTAAAAATACCCAATCTCCTATATCAAAACTTCTCTCGCTGCGATGTTGATCTGCCTGTTGTTTCATTCGATTTTGTGTCAAATTCAGGTTATCCTTTAAGAGTTGGAGAACTTCTTGCTGATGCTCGACGTGATCTTCCACTGCTTGAACCTTCGAATTTTCCCTTAAAGATGATGTGATCGATGGTGGATGATATCCATACAGTGCCATAAATGGGGTCATTTTTGCTGCAGTATGGAAGGAAGTGTTATACCACCATTCAGCGAGAGGTAACCACTTGACCCATTGTGTTTGTTTATCAGATACAAAACAACGAACATATCCTTCCAAACATTTATTTACTATCTCAGTTTGACCATCAGATTGAGGATGATAAGATGAGCTATGAGCTAATTGAGTACCCAAACAAGAAAATAACTCCGTCCAAAAATTTCCAGTAAAAATGGGATCTCTGTCGCTCACAATAACCCTTGGGCTTCCATGTAACTTTTGAATTCTATCCATAAATGTAGTAGCAACTATACTTGCTTTAAATGGATGAGATAATGCACAAAAGTGTGCATACTTGGTAAGTCTATCAACTACCACCATGATGACACTCTTTCCTTCGGACTTAGGTAAACCTGTGATAAAATCCATTGAAATCTCCTCCCAACGTTGACTTGGAATGGATAAAGGTTGTAGAAGTCCCAAGGTCTTAATTGTCTCCACTTTATTCTGCTGGCAAACCAAACATTCCGCCACAAACTTTTGAATATCAGATTTAAGGCCATCCCAAAAAAATTCTTTCTTCACCCTGTGGTAAGTTTTTAAAAATCTGAAGTGTCCTCCTAAAGGAGAAGTGTGCAATTCCAAAAGAATCTTTTGTTTTAGTTGGGAATTCTTACAAAGATATAAGCGATCTTTGTACCATAAGGAATCATTTTTCCAACTAAATGTATCGGATGTACTAGGATCTTGCTGCAACTTTTGAATGAGTGTCCATACATCTTTGTCCTTCTTCCATTCATCTCTTGCTTTGGTTATCCAATCTGGTTGGATAATAGAAATGGCACAAAACAATGCTTCCACCTCTTCATTCTTTCTTGAGAGTGCATCTGCAACAACATTAAGCTTTCCTTTTTTGTAGATTATTTCAAAGTCATAACCCAACATCTTTGTGACCCATTTTTGCTGCTCTTCTGATGATAGTCTTTGTTCCAAAAAGTGTTTAAGACTATCATGATCGATTTTTACCTTGAAGTGTCTTCCCATTAGGTAAGTTCGCCATTTCTTTAGTGCATGCAGTATTGCTAACATTTCCTTCTCATAAATAGGTTTTTGTAAATACTTTCTTTTGATTGGACGACTTTCAAAAGCAATGGGTCTTCCTTCCTGCATTAAAACTTCACCAATTCCATTTCATGAGGCATCACATTCCACATTAAAGGTTTTTGTGAAGTCTGGCGTAGCTAAGACCGGTGCTAGGCACATTGCCTCTTTAAGATGTTCAAAGGCCTTAGTTGCTTCAGGAGTCCATGAAAATGCATCTTTATTCAATAATGTTGTTAGAGGTGCTGCTATTCTCCCATAATTCTTAACAAACTTGCGATAATAGCCCGTTAACCCGAGAAATCCTCGCAACTGCTTTATTGTCTTGGGGACTTTCCATTCCTTAATGGCTTTAATTTTGTTAGGGTCTACTTTCACACCCTCGTGAGATATAATATGACCTAGATATTCCACCTCTTGTACTCCAAAGAAACATTTGGATGTTTTTGCATATAATTGTTTCTCCTGCAATAGTTTGAGCACCCTGTCAACATGTTCAACATGATCCTTCCAAGACCTGCTGTTGATTAGTATATCATCAAAAAATACTAGCACAAATTTTCTAAGGAAGGGTTTGAAAATGGAATTCATCAACCCTTGAAATGTAGAAGGTGCATTGGTAAGGCCAAAAGGCATGACCAAAAATTCATAATGACCCTCATGAGTTTGAAATGCCATTTTTGGAATATCTTCAGTCTTCATTCTAATTTGATGATATCCTGAACGAAGATCCAACTTGGTAAAATAAATTGCTCCATGTAATTCATCCAATAATTTATCAATCACAGGAATGGGAAATTTTTCTTTAATGGTGAGCTTATTGAGCTTCCTATAATCCGGACACATTCGCCATGATCCATCCTTCTTGTGTACCAATACTACAGGAGCAGAGAAAGAACTTTGACTAGGTTGAATTATACCCGCCTCTAACATTTCTGCAATCATACGTTCAATTTCGCTCTTTGGACGTAAGGATATCTATAAGGCTTGATGTTTGGAGGAACACTTCCTGGAATCAAATGAATAGCATGATCATGATCATGAATAGGTGGGAGTCCTTTGGGAGTTTCAAACACCTTGGAATGACTGTCCAAGACTTGTTGGAGATCTGCAGAAATAGATGATTTTGATGTTGGAACTTCTAGTGAGCATAATTGTGCAATTACGCCTCGTTGTTCTTTCTTTAGAAGCTTTGTCATGACATTAGAGCTTATTATCCTTCTCGGCTTCCCTTCAATACCCCGTAATTCAACTTCCTTTCCTTCTGAAAAAAATTTCAAGAAAAGTTCTTGAAAATTAAAAGCTACCGTCCCCAAAGATTGTAACCAATGTACTCCTAGTACAACATCAGCACCTCCCATAGGAATGGAAAGCATTGGACTAGTCAATACATATTCCCCCATGGTTAGCTTGATATTATGGCATTTTCCTGAGCAATTTATAGTTCCTCCATTTGCAACCATCACTTGACATTCTGGTGCTGGGTATAGGAAACAATTTAATTCCTTGGCTACCTTACAATGAATAAAATTATGGGTGCTACCCGAATCAATCAACACTATTACCTTTTTCTTCTTGATTTGTCCTTGTATCTTGAGAGTTTGAGGAGTGGTAATTCCTGCCAGTGCATTACACAATATGGTCGGATTCATTTCTTCCTCTTCTAGGGTTGGTTCCTGGTGTATATCCTCTTCTTGTTCATTTTCTTCTTCCTCTTCACAATCTATGTAAAACAATTTCTTCTCAGCACACTTATGACCTTTAGTGTATTTTCTATCACAACTGTAGCAAAGCCCCTTTTCTATTTTTTCTTCCAATTGTTGTGGTGTCAACCTTGTAGGTTGTGGAAATCTAGGCGTAGCCACACTTCCTTCTTTATAGAATTGAGTGGTAGGATTCCTTGTTGCCATAATTTTACATTCAACTTTTCTTGCCAACCTGAATGCCTTCTCCAATGAATCAGGTTCCAGAACGCAAACTTCATGTTGAATGTTATCCTTTAAAGTGCCTATGAAGAGATCAATCCTGTGTTCCTCTGGAATATCAGTTACCGTTATATTCAATTTTTGGAAGTCCTCAATGTGCTGCCCCACTAAACCCTTTTGTTTGAGATTTATCAATTGGCTAAAGAAGGTGTTGCTCTTTGTATCCTCATAATGTGCGATCATTTCGTCCGTAAAAATTGACCAAGTGACAATTTTTTTACGGGAGCAAAGCCATCGATACCATACAAATGTATTTTGTTCTAAATGCAAAGTTGCAATGCGTACCTTTTGTGTGTTTTGCACGTTATGGAGATCAAAATATTGCTCCATCTGTAGTATCCATGTTACAGGATCCTTTCCATCAAACTTCCTCATATCAATTTTTGGAATATGGTGGTTCTTCCCGCCAACATTAGAGTTTATGAAATCATGATTAACATTTATTTTGTTCTCATCATGAGGTTCTTCTACTATATTTTCACCATTAGGAAACCTTTCTTGTATCAAATTTGTCAAATCTTCGATTTTTTATTTTAGATCATCCATCTTAGCTTCCATGCCAGCTTCCATTCCATTCATCTTAGCTTCCACGCCATCCATCTTAGCTTCCACGCCTTTCTTCAAACTGTCCATCTTCACTTCCATGCCATCCATCTTAGCTTCCATGCCTTTCTTCAAACCGTCCATCTTCACTTCCACACCTTTCTTCAAAACTTCCATTTCATTTTTGTTGCTCTTTGCGAGAGTGAAATTTGTTGCACTTGCTCTTGTAATTTTGATAGATCATGTTGCAATTCTTCATATTCATGAGTCATGGTAGAGCCTTCTGAAGGCTTAATGGGTGTTGAATTCTTTTTAGGTGCCATTTTAGAATCCAATATTGATACCTATTCTACAATATTCCCTTGGAATCAATTCAACTTGATTCTTCAAACAAGACTTATGCAATTCGGAAAAAAAATACACACCTTTTACTTGCTTTGAGGAGCTCGATATTGAAATTGAATTATCTCCGTAATTGAAAATCTTCAATATCTAAAATTCAGCCTTGTAGTAGCCCTCTCAAGCTTCTTTCAAATGCCACAGGTCTGATCTAATTTGGATTCCCAAAGACAAAGTTTTGTCCAATCTCCCACAATGACCTAATTTTGGACTGGTTCAGTAGAGAAAACTTGTAGGACTTTCCATGTGTCACTTTTTCGTCCTTTGTCTCAGAAATTGATAGCCAAGAAACTAAAGTCCGTACTTGCGACCAATTTTACGCACTCAAATCCACTACCCGCAGAGAGTTATTGAACTTTTCCCACGATCACCTCTTTGAGATGAAATTCAGGAGCCTGAAAAAGCACTACCTTCCACAGCTCATATCTCCCAAAATATTGCAAAAAAAGCTCTGAAATTTTTTGATGAATTTCCTCAAGATTTCAACTTCGCACCACATGAATTTCAGATTCTGAACCTTTGTAGAAAAAAATTTATAGTGAAAATTCCACGATGACCTATTTAGGAGCCTGAAAAAAGACCTAACTTCCACAGATGATATCTCCGAAAATATTGTGAACCAAGCTCTGAAATTTTTAGAAAATATTCCTCAGGATCTCGGCTTCGCACCCTAAAAATTCCAGATTCTGAAACTTTGTAGAAAAAAAGTTATAGCAAAAATTCCACGATGACCCGTTTGGAGCAGCGAAACCCTAGAATCCAAAGCTCTGATACCAAATGTTGTGTAACCAGCTCCAAAAAGAGAAGAAAAGAGATATAAACGCCTTAGAAATGAGCCACTTCGAGGGGGAAACCTCCAATACATTACATAAATGAACAATTCTTGGATGATACAATTTACAAAACCTCCTTTCTATATATAGGAGTCCATGGGGCCATAATGTAATCCTAGTGGGCCACAATGTAATCCTAGCCGACCTAACAATAATAATTTAAGGGCACAATAATAAAAAAATGGGGGTTACAAGGGTACAATAATAACAATAAGGGGGTTACACTAACAATAATAAGGGACTATGCTAGTAATATAGGGACCTAACAGACACCCATCCAAAATTAAGAATATGTTTT